>JARHVA010000861.1:1337500-2017500 GCA_037957365.1 Torreya grandis
ATATTTTGGTAAGGATATTTCACTTGTTTAAGATTTATAGGTGGTTATTATTTATGAAAATATTGATTCTCAATTATAATTAGAAGTTAAGATGGGAAATCAAATGTGATCAAATTCTAATGACTTGTGTAATGTTATTTACATCCTCATTATATTTTCATAACAAGTTGAAAATTAACCTTGATCTTACATCCATCTTGTAGTTAATAGAAGTGGACACACTTGAAATTTAAATGGTGTAGAAAAATAAGGAGGTAGATCATTATAGATTCATTATAGATCATCCTAGATAAATGTAATCATTCATATGGGTTGGTTCATTTGTCTATCATGTTATTGGCATGAACATTTACCCAAAAAGTCTCATATAATTAAAAAATAGGTGAAATCTTATTATTGGATTATAAATCATCTCCAAAACATACTATAACACTTGCACATTTAAAGGCACTCATTTATCCTTCCCAATTTACCAATTATTCAAAAGGAGCAGATCTCATCCAAGTCTAAATCACCTCAAGCTCAAGCCAAAGTTTAATTTTACAAATATCAAAATTTATATTATAAATTATATACATTTAAGGAATACTATTGCACACATTCACCTAATGGGGATAATTACTTGTGTTTTAAATTCTCTCTTTAGAGTCTTGAATATGTAGGCAGTACTTAGCCATTCAATGAAGAGTGGTTTGGGTCATCTCAACCCACATTTATTCCCATTTTTAGGCCTAGAAATAGTGTCAATAGTTGACCTAGGATCTCAAGAGAAGGATATATATTTATGGGTATTTCATGCATAGTCAAACCTTAGGATCGCATATACAAACATAATAGAAGAAATCACATTAACTTGTCCCCTAATAAAAAAGTAATATATGTAGAGATATAACCATTATAATTGAAACATATTAACTAAAGATAGTGTCCAGGTGATGCCATAAATCTAGCTCATGGTTGGAAAGACTCATAGTCTAGTTCTATGTCTACTTTGACACCTGTATATAGTCTAAGTCCTACATATAAAAAAATAATGCTAAGTATGTTATCTTCTTAGGTACTTTCCATATTTAGTAAGTGAAATTTAAAAATGAACTTCAGTCATTCAAATTTATGCTTCATTGTAATATATAATAATCTAAATTAATACGTAGTTTATATCTTATAAGGGTCATCTTTAGTTCAAAATAGGGTAAAAATATTGGTAAATCTGTATATTAATTTAACATTTCCAAACCCTAGTTTTCCTATAGGGATACATCATTATTTTTAGGGTTTTAGATATCTATAAATAATTTTAATTTTTATACTTGATTACTAATTTTCCTTTATGTACACATTACACATGAATATAATGGATGAGCATAGTTTATATTTTTTGACTCAAGATATGAATATAATTATTGCATATTATTTTCATTTAATATGTAATATATATATAACAACTATCTAGTTACATGGATCAAACCTTGGTATAGTAAGTAGGCTAAAATTAATAATGAACAATCTGTAACCTTCCTTTTCTCATTGTTCATTATCTCTAATCTAAAATGATTCTTGTCACTAATAGATGTTAAAGGGCATGTATGAATCCTTTTATTCCTCACCCCACTTGACCTCTAGTTTATATTAAATACCATTCTGGCGCCATTATTCACCCAAGGCTTATATTGGGTTATGTGGTCCACACTATCACTACTATAATAAATAGTATGCCCCACCATGTGTGGTAGAATAGAGGTAGTCAACATGTTGCTCTTCATCCCATCCACCCACCATGAGACCAATAATTTGAACAAAAAAGTATGACATCATTAATCAACTAAAATAATACCCATGCAAATATTTCCATATTCAAATTACTCAAGAGATAAACTATTTACAAGGACATCTTTTATAAGGCATTGTATGAGACAACTCTCCAAAATGACAAAAAATTGCATAATTTTCCTCTATTTTGAATACATTAAAGGATAATTATGAAGTGATTTATTTTGAAAATGAAGTCTAGCATACTAAACAAATAATAGAGCAAAACCTATAATTTTTCATTCAAATTCAAATCTAAATTAAAGTAGTCAAATGTGTATTGATAGCTAATGTATCAGGAATGAATATTTTCAACATAAATTTCTTTAAAAAAAATAAGTGTCCATAGGAGTAATACTTAATAATTAGATCAAGTTATAAAATTATTTGATGATATCTAACATCAAATATCAATATCAATATCAATATCATTGGATGTTATAGTAGGATCGAAAACATTACCTATTCTATTTCAAGTCATGCCTAATAATCTACCTTATAATTTTATCTTAGGTCAACCTTGGGTAAATGTTATAAAATATGTACCATCTACACTAAACAAGTGTGTGAAATTTATGCATGATGTATATGTGCATACATGCCCAACATACAATGATCCCTTTAGATATTGTAAAAAGACACATTCTAATAATGGGTGCAATTCACAATCATATTTTATGCATTACTATATAGTGCCTCCATACTAGCCTATACCACTAAATAAAATCCATACATATGAGGCTATCTAATAAATTAAAGTAAATGACAAGGAACTAGTTATTCACATTAATAAATACACAATGAAAAAACCACAAGCTAATGTCAAGCAAAAGGAAATCATTCCAGATCTCCCTTTTTGATCAATTTAGAAAATCTTAATTGCATTGTCAAAAATTGGTATGATAGTGATTATGATAATAATGATATGAAAGATAATATAAATGATCATTTATGCAAGCTAAATTTCAATATTATTGATCTAGATGAGTACTTATCTCATAATATGTTTACACCTATTGGTCCCATAGAATATCATGATAATCCATATACAAAGAGAAATGATAATTCGAAAGTTCTTATTCAACCACAATATACTAGGAGCAAAGGTAAAATAATAATTAAAGATAATAAAAATGAGTAGAATACAAACACTTATTGCATTTTTATCTCTTAATAAACTAAAATAAAATTCAAGATTTATGTCTAAGGGTTGTATCACTTGAGGATATTATTGTACATGTCCCAAATCTTGAGCATGATATAATAAATTTCACCTTTTCCTCTCCATTAAAGATATTTCTATCTCAAAATATTTCATCTCAAGTATGGGTTTAAAAATGGAATATATATATAATCAATGGTTCAAATAGTTTACACAAGATTAATATTGATCTAAGTAAAGATATAATAGATATTATTCAAAATAAGTTTATCACTTTTTCCTCCAATGTGTCATATTAATAAATGCAAATACTATTGTGATTATAATAGAATTCATGGACATCATACATACATTTTTTAGGCATTAAAACAATATATTAAAAAGAATGGCATGATTGTAGTAAGCTAATCACCAATCAACCATGATACCAATATTGTTTCCCAATGAATGAATCTTATATTGATTGACCTAGGACATTACAATGGCACATGCCATTGATTGTATCCTTAAATAACATACACATTTGTTTCAAAATTTTCAAATATATATATATATATATATATATATATATATATATATATATATATATATATATATATATATATGTATATATATATATATATTCAAAAAATAAAAAAACATAACCTAAGCATGATATATTTATTGGTATACATTACTCACATTTGTATTTTTATCACATGTTTGGTAGATTTCATATCCCTATTTTTTCATATGCATATGAATTTCATGGTATAAATGAGTGACACACATGACATATAGATACACATGATACATATATACATATATGTTGGACATTATTATATCTAGGGACCATGTTAATACCATGTACATCTTTTTTCAAATGTTTAATTATTATACGTTATATCCTTTTATGATCTTAATATTTACCATGCTGAGCTAAATTTATTGTTTATATATTTTATTATTTCTCATATTTTATACCATGATACATGGATAGGTTACTTTACTATGCCATGAAAATGACATAATTAGATGATGTAGACTAGACTACTTGTTTTATGCTTCATTCATGATGTTACTTTTACTATAGACTAATCATTACATATATGCATCCCTTAAAATTTTGTGTGTGATGTTTATTTTCCCTTGTATGTGGACCCTTGGCCTTATTTATTGAAACATTTCCATGTCCCTTGTATGTGGTCCCTTGGCCTTATTTGTTATGACATTTTTATATCCCTTTTATGTGGCCCTTGGTATTATGTGTGACATTGAGGTCTATTACATGTTTTTTTGTGTGAATCATAGCCATGACATTTTATATTGATCTTACCTAGTTTTTGGGTGTTTTGATCCATATCACACACTTCCTAATTTATGTGTGGTGCCATAATTCACATCATGAACCTTTTACTATGTAGCCTTATTGAGTGCTTATATCAGTGATGGTTACTATTTATTTCCAATTTATATATCTATCTTGAAATTTCACTTGTTTGCCTTTTATGAAATATGTTTCATAAATTTTTCTATGACATCTACATTACTATGATGACATATTATCCACATGATGAAATGATTCTACATAATTATAACTTTATATATAACATAAATCAGTTAAATTTTTTTTGAGATGAGTAAATCATATGATACATACCTCACCTCAAAAGGAAGGAATATTAGTGGGTTTTTCATAGATAATTAAGCCTCCATGAGTTAAAAATTGAGTTGTTGGAATAAAAAACAAGACTCAAATAGTTAAAAGTGGATTAAATATTAGTTTGATTCAAATATGGGACATCTATTTATACATTTAATAGATTATGGGGGAATATTCCACATATTCACTCATTTTAACTGAATAAATGTACAAATTCAAATACTTTTGAGTGTATATACCAAGTAGGTGCACACTGTTTTATAGGAATAAAATTATTGGTTTTTAGATACACATATATTTAGATACATTTGGGGGAATATGCAATGCATATGATTTCATTTTTAAAGATCAAGAGATACATATTATTAGATTAATCACAAATAAAATATAGATGCATATCATTCTATATCATGTCTTCACCAACTAATTCAAATTATGGAGCATGAAGTTAGTTCATGCACATACACACTACTATTTTTTTTATTTGACAAAAAATTTTGATGGTACCTAAAAGTGAGTAACCTTAAATCTATAAGTCCATCTATTGTGGCTAATTCATGTTTATTAAGATAATTTAGTATATGATAAATGAATTCAAATACCTTAGAATTACTCAGAGATCCAAATATGTGGCTCCCACATTCCATCTTGGGGTTACATGATCAGTGAAAGATTAGATACATGAGTTAGTGTAGTTGAGGTCCAATGATGCCCAATGACCTTGGTACTACTCCATATTCATGAGATTTTTGGAATTTGTATTCCAAAACTATGGACCTACATTTATTTCAAAAATTTGGGGCATAATCCCCCTAATTATCTAAGTGATTCAACAAAGAATAATAATTATCCAATGCTTTAATAAGGAAGCGTTATCTCCAAAAATTTAAATGGAACCATGATTTACTCACTTTTAGGTGTATTAATTCTTTGCTATTAAGTTTAAAATTTAAACTATAGTTCATAATTCATATGTGAGTTTCATGGACATTGAATACTACATATTCATTGTAGGTTTTCTTGGAGCAGGCCACATAGTTGGAGCCTTATCCTACAAACAAAGTTTATCATTCAAACTCAGGTACACATCTTTATCATTTAACTCTAGTATTTATATTACATTTCAATACTATAATAAAATAGGGACAATTATAGATACTAAAATACGGTAGTAGATGCTTGGAAATGTTAGTTTTGACATACCTTTAGCCTACATGATGTTTGTGTACATATATGTCTCTCATTAACCATTCTCTCACATATACAAGCTCTCTATGGGTCAGATCCTATCTAGTTTTTATTAGTAACTCATAAGAATTACCTCAATCTATGCCTATAAACTTTTAAAATTAGACAGTTTGTGTTGATTTTAACTATCATAACCTTATCTACAAATCATGCTAACACAATCCTAATTCTACCATCGTATTATCCATAATTGATCATTGACTAACATTTATAGCCTAAAAAAAATTTATCACCCCAAATCATATTAGTCATATTCCATATTGAACCTTTACAATTTGATTAAAACCATCCACATCCCATTAACTAATAAATCACTATTAATGAGCTAATTCATCCCAAATCCATGCACATCAAAAATTCCTTAAATAAATAAAATCAACAAATTAATTTCCATCTCAAATTAATGACATCATCCCTAAATCCCAAGTCCAATCTCTCAATGCTCCATAGTTTCCACCAATCTCCATTATCTAATTTAAAAATCCTCCAAAAATCCTCAAAAGTCATCTAAAGTCTCCATCAACCTCCATTATACAATTTAAATTTCATTAAAATCCTCCAAAGTCTACACCAACCCCCATTATAAAATTTAATAATTATCCAAATCCTCTAAAGTCTTGACTAACCTAAACTTTTGATAATTTAATAATCCTCCAAATCCAAATAAATCATCCCCAAAAAAATCTATAAATTGACAAGCTTTTCTCCATGTTGAGGACCAAAAATTGAGTTGATTGAAATGATCATCTACATGTAATCAAGCCATCTATCATCATGCCATAAAAAATATTATAAAATCCCCATGCATAGGAGTTTCTATTAGATCATCCACATAAAAGTGATAAAAAAACACATCCAAGTTAGTAAAGAAAAGATATTCATTGGTTGGTAGGTGAAGGTATATTGTATTTTTATTGTTTTAGAGATCTATCTAAGTTTTTAGGTTGATTTTAGAATATGAATTAATAACCATTGTTAGTTTCTAGCTAAATCTATAAATTCCATGTATTACATTTTGGCATGCCCTATGGGATAGATTCCCAATCATTTTATAACATTTTTTTAATTGTATTGTGCTTATAATTTACCATATTTTTTGTAGTGCATATCTACATCATAAAAAAATTATTTTCAAAACTACTAGAGGCTTTGTTGGTGACATAAGAATAACAAGAAACCTATCTTTATTTGGAAAAATATTATACTTCTTTTTCATAATTTATAACTTAATTTTTTTAAATAAATTTAACTTAGATTTATATATATATATATATACACACACACACACACATATCTAAGTTCTATTTATTTTGTAATTGTAGTCACAAACCTCTCTTAGATTCAAAAAATACATCACATATTTGTTATAATTTATGATTCTCTATTATCCACATTTTTAGGGTTTTTATACGACTCGTCCACTGTGTTCGGTGTATGTATCAGTCATAATATATGCATTCATAAAACTATCAAAGTTTTTTAATACCTAAAATGAAATAATTAAAATACTAATTTTTATTTGAAAAAATATTATATAGATTTACTAGAAATTATAACTTAATATCTTTAGTAAAGTTAAGTAGCAAAAAAAATATCTTTTCAAATCATTTTTTGGGTTCTATTTTTCTCTAATTTTATTCAAAAATATCTTGTAAAATTTTAAAATATGCAATTTTTTTTATATTTTTTATTCTTATTTTTCATGATATACTGATATTTATAAATAAGGAATCTTTATTTTTACTAATTTTGTTGAAGTGCAACAAATATATTATGATGAAGATGTTGTTTTAAACTAACCATTTTCTATAGCACTGTAAATCAAAGACATAAAATTTCATTTTATTTCTTTTATTACTAATATTTTTCTCTTAAAGCTATAAGTTTGCTTTATTTTAATTTATTTTTTCAAATCTTTTTTGTATTTCTAGTGGTGTGTGTATGCTCTTTCCTTGCACCACCTAGGTGGTGATATTGGAAATAAAATCAACCACTAGTAATAATTTGTGTTTCCCAAGCTATCTCATGCATGCTCTTTCTTGCATTGAAAAATGATCCTGGGAATAAAAAATGAGGTAGTCTATTTTTTATTTTTATTTATAGTGGTTTTATTGACTGTGGATTTCATCACCACACGATGGGTGAAACCCTATGTTCTTGGTGGGGTATAAAAATTGAGGATTAGTTATTTTTAATGCCTAAGCTTGGTTAACACCTTGGTTAATGCCTAAATGATGTGAGTTGGACTTGAACAATGAAACCTAGGGTTAAATAACTCCCTAGAGGCTTTATTTTCTAATAAGACTCTAGTGATGACAACACATGGAGTGTAGCAAGATTCAAATTTGACCCTTTTGAGTACACCCATTAATCTTTCTCTTCCATATAATTGGGCCTCACTTTACTGAAATGTATATAGAGGAATCCCCTTAGATAATCCTATAAAGTCAATTTTAAGATATTTCAACTGTAATCAAGAAATAGTTCTGATAAAACAACATTCCATAAGATTAATTACCATGTTATTGTTAGAATTTTAGGCATTATCAATGGGATATTTCTTGGTTGTAAACCTACTTGAATAATTATAGATTTTTTTTTGCTCCCTTTTTGCTCAAACTAGTAATCGAGTCAGTTATTCTCAATAAAAAAATTATTTTTCAAACCAAAACCAAATACTTAATTTCAAACAAAAAAATATTTTCCTATCACATCAAACTTGTCAAATAATCACAACATTTTATATAAAAAAATCATGATTACAATATAAATATTGATTCAATCCACATATTGAATCAAAATAATCTTGAGTTAATTCACATCTTGAATAAAAACCATCTTGAGGCAAATATACATAGGTTTCATCATGTCTCAAATTACTAGACTTCAAGCCTACTTGGATAACCCTCAAGATAGAGAAGAGGGTTTTAGTAAGGATATTTTTCATTTTTAAAACCAAGAGAATACATCTACTTGAATAATTCTAGGATTTTTTTATTTGTGTGTTTTTGTTTTCTCTATTTTTTATTAAACCAATAATCGAGTCACTTATTACCAATCTAGAATTATTTTTCAAACCAAAATCAAATTCTCAATTTTAGACCCAAAACTTGTTTTATAATCACATAAAAATTTTCAAATAATCAAATGAGTATATACAAAACATTTATGATTCTAATATAAATATTGAGTCAATCTACATCTTAAATAAAAATAATCTTGACTTAATCAACACCTTGAATAAAAATGATCTTGATTCAAATACGCATAGGTTGCAATGTCTCCAATTACTAGACTTCAAGTCTACTTGAATAACCTGAAGATAGAGAAGAGGCTTTTGGTAGGGATCCTTTTCATTTATAAAACCAAAACAATTAAATAAACTAACAAGACCATGCATAAGTAAATGATAATGCTAGCCTTCTTGACTAGAGTGAATATGATGTAGATGATCTACCTAAGGAAAATCCTACCGAAGTCAGTAAATATCTCCTTGGAAATAAACATTAAGCCTTTCTACATCTTTTAGATATGGTAGCTAAGTTACCCCCATATTTCAATCTTAAGGACTTGATTAGTAAGATAGATAAAACCCCTTCCAATCATAATCAAAATCAACCTAACACTTCTCTAGGTAAAAATAAGGCAATATTAGAGCCCTCTCAAAAAAAAAATTAGAGCATTTTTCCCACATCCATATTGATAAATGGAAAGTAGTAATAGAAAACCAAGATCAATAAGACTATCAACTTGTTATTTTTTAACATATCCAAAGATTGTTTTAAGGGTTATCCAATCTTCAATCCAACATTAATCCTTTGATCATGAATACTTTAAATACCCAATCACACAAATCTAATAATCAACCAAACAATTAGCAAAAAAATACCAATCATACCTTAGGTTCATTCAAACCAATCAAAATCAATCTTGATCCTCACCATTTAAGGAGACAATATTTGTTCAAGAATGGTGAACCATGAAGGGTGTTATCCAAGGATTTCTATATGGAAGTCAATCCCAATGCAAGCAATTTAAGTTTGAAGAATTATCTATACCCATTTGATATAAAAATGATGAAAGTGCCTTTATCCCTCATTTTAAACCTCAAAATTTTTATAAATACAAATAAAAAGATGACCCTAGGGAACAAATCAAGGAATTATATATGTCTTGCCAAGAAGTTACCTATATTGACAACTATTTACTTAGGATCTTCCCACATAGTTTAGGTGGTCAATCTCTGGAGTGGTTTTTATGTCTACCCAAAGGGTAAATCACTACATTTGTAGATTTATCTAAGATATTTGTCAAACATTGTTCATACAACATAGAACATGAGCCAACCATTGTAAACTTATTCAATGCTAAACAACAAAATAGAGAAATTTTCTCATATTTCTTACAAATATGGCATGAATTAGCAAGTTGTTTTCTTTAGTCAATACCTAAAAAAACATCACCATTTTCACAGATAATCTTAACCCAAAGATGTATTTCAGTCTCTAACCTATTTGTGCTAATTAATTTAATTAAATCATTAAAAAATGAGTTCAAATAGAAATAACACATATCACCAAAGGTCTTGTCAATATTTTCTATAAATATAACCAAACACAAACCCAAAATAATAATCCCAAATTATTCAATAAAAATAAGAACTAGTGCGTGATAGTGTTATAGATGCCAACCATTGTAAACTTATGCAATGCTAAACAACAAAATAGAGAAATTTTCTCATATTTCTTACAAATATGGCATGAATTAGCAAGTTGTTTTCTTTAGTCAATACCTAAAAAAACATCACCATTTTCATAGATAATCTTAACCCAAAGATGTATTTCAGTCTCTAACCTATTTGTGCTAATTAATTTAATTAAATCATTAAAAAATGAGTTCAAATAGAAATAGCACATATCACCAAAGGTCTTGTCAATATTTTCTATAAATATAACCAAACACAAACCCAAAATAATAATCCCAAATTATTCAATAAAAATAAGAACTAGTGCGTGATAGTGTTACAGATGCCAAACATGTTCAAAATGTTCAACCTACTACTAACATAACCATACCTATGGGTCAACCTAAACAAGAGATAAAATAAAGGACATGTACTCCTTGGACCAATCTCTTGAATCAATTTTCCATAGGATAGTGGATAAAAACATGATTTTAATCTTGAACACTAAACCTTTTGATGAAAATGTTCCCAAGCCTACTTGGTATAACAGAAATGAATATTGTAAATACCATAAAGTCAAAGGTAATTCCATAAGTAGATGTATGAGACTCAAAAGTGTCCAATATTTGATTGATCATGGTGACATAGAAATAGAGAATAATTGATCTACATATAACAACTAAAATCTATGGATATACCAAGATGTCTTTATAAAAAAGACCAAGATCATTCCAAAATGAATCAAGGTTAACACCAAACCAACAATATCAACTCCAATAAAACCACCCATCCATTTAACAATAGTATAATACAAGTAAAACACATGGACAACCATGTCAAAGTTATCAAAATAAAATTTCAAGATTGTGTAATCACCACAAAGCACATAAAAATCACAATCCTAAGGTTTCCTTTTCCCACTTATAAAGGAATATACAATATCATAGATTAGTTTGAGAAGACACCTAAAAAAAAAAAATTACCTCTTCAAAATATCTACTACTTATAAGGATATTTGGTATAAAACCTTACATGAGTTAAGAGTCCCCAAGGACATCAACCCATCTAATTTTAAATAAATTATAGGACACTTTTCCTCAAAAAATCAAGTCATGTTCGACCAAACTAATATCTCTCCTATTAGCCCATCTTAAAACTTACCCATTTATATTGAAGTCATTATTTCAAAGAACAAGGTGAAAAGGGTATTTATAGATAATGGGTCTGGTTTGAACATTTGTACACTAACCTTGATTAAACATCTTAGTTAAATAATAGAAACACCATATCCTCATAATATAACCATCAAATCCTATGATAATGTATAACATGAGGAAACTGGGACAATACATCTTCCCATTATGGTGGGGCATGTCATTCAACAAACCTTAATCCATGTCCCTGATATAGATCTTCCATACAACATGCTCCATGGTTGACCATGTATTCATGCCAAGAAAATTGTTTCATCCACACTCCATCAACGTATCAAATTTACTCATTTTGGTATGGAAGTTATCATTCTTGTTGATCCCCAAACCTTCTAATACTACAAATTATTGGAGGGAAGGTACAGAAAATCTAAATATTTACCTATTATAGAATATAATTATGAGACAAATGAACCAGAATCACCAAAACTATATCCATCTAGATGAGTTACCATTCATATGTGAAATCCAACCCTCCACATCTGAAAGCTAACCCTCCACATCTAAAAATCAGCCTTCCACATCCAAATCCACAAATCCAAGTTTCAAATTGTTGACAAAGGCATGGGAGAATATAAAATCCAAGATGCTTTCTATTTAGTCAAAATACACATATATCCTCTCAACCATGGCAGGCCCCACTATAGGAAGAAAACACAAATTGTCTATAAATTCTAAAAAACCTCTTTTGTTAAGGGGGATTCCTTTAAAATTAATAAATCAAATATTCTAATAACTCCTAGCTTTATAATGATGAGCTAGTAACCTATTTTTTTTTAAATGAATATCTTATACCCAAATAAATCATGTGTAATTTTTTAATTACAAAGGAAAATGTCCTAGTCTTAATGCACAAGCTATTTTGGAACTAATAACTATCAAAAAAATTAAGAACATAAAAGCATTGGATACAAACCAATTAATAGTTATCCATACCATTACATTAGTGATTTTATCATGAATCCTAATGAATCCTCTTCAGACATTGAAACTAGTTCCATCCATTGTATTATGAAGATATTGATTTCACCAACCTTTTCCATGATTATTCCATCCTTACCATAATAAGCTTTGATCCTTAATATCCCCAAATCATTACTTGGGACCAACAAGATCACACATCTATAAACCACTTTAAAAAATATCTAGTTATCTCAAACTTGATTGGGATTCAAGATGGTGTTTCACCAATTAATTACAAACAATAATTTGAAATCAATACTTACTCAACAATCCATTATAGAGAGCAAGAGCAATTATTTAATCATAAAAAATCATAAAAAGAATAAAATTAAAAAATCTAAGTCCCTTATTAAAAACCTCTTCGAGGTGACATTAGACAACAAAAATACAAATCAAGAACATAAAAGTAAGTATATTAGTGAAAACCTTTATAAGGCACCAATAGACATAAAATTCAATATACACTCTAAACTAACAAAATTTTAGGATGACTCTATATCACATATTGAATTCAATATCAAAAAATAAGTAAATCCCAAAATTATTAAGTTCACATCCACTCTTAGTGATGAATACTAGGAAAATTTCAATTCCCTCTTATCATAGTTTTCTAATGTATTCACATGGTCAATAATGAGTGAAATTATTGGCCCCAATCCCCTTTGGTATCAAATCATATACACTTACCTTCATGATTGCATCATCCCTCCAAATATTTCACAAAATCAAAGAAAATACTTTATCTGCCACACACATTTTCCCTCCATGATGAAACCCTTTATCATAAGGGTTATGATGAAACTTGGTTAAGATATCTAAAAATATAATTTATAAATCAATAAGATTCCTGATAAAAAATTTGGAACATAGACTAGTGGTATGTTCCAATCACAAAATTCATCCAATATAGAAATAAACACATCAACCACTAAAGATAGAGAAGAAATTGAAGAGCCCATGAACATCATGCATATAAATCACTTCTATGCTTAATGGATTTAGTTATACTATCAAAAAAATAAATTAAAAAATCAACAAATAAAAAAAATGAAAAAGTCCAAAAAAAATCATCTAAACATGAAAACCATTCTAAATGGCACTTTGGGTATGTATCATGGTAAAAACTATTTTTATGGTGCCATGTGTAAAATCCATGTTTATAAGTAAAATTTAATTGGTGTCATACTCATTCCATTTCATCCCATGGTATCCACATCCACTCCAAGTCTACATCATCCTAACTATCTATTCCAATAAGTCATCCCATCCATATAAATACTCATCCTTCATATTGTTTCAACATTAATAAGAAAGTGAAGAAGATCTTAATCAATGTTTCAAAAAAATATTGGTACCCTTGTGATTTTATAGAATCAAATTACACCACATGTTAGTTTGAAATAAAAAAGGTAGGGTATATACTCAACATAGTCCTTAGAGTTCTCCATCCCCTTATCTTTCCATCCACCATCATTTTGCATCCTAGTTCCTAGGTTTAATTTTCCCTTTGTTAAGTAAACCCCTTGTATGTAACTTTTATATAAAATTTATAAAATATTAAAAATATTTTAAAATCTAAAAATTACAAAAACATTTTGTCATGGTGAGACCTATTTTAAAAAAATTTATGACTAGACATATATTTCTTAGATAACATGTTCCTTGGAGATCCCACTCGGAATATTTACACCCTATCATCCATGATCATTTCTATACCTAATACTAACACTAGTTTCTTATTTATTAAAAAAAATCAAAAAACATTATAAAACCCAAAGATTTCAAAAAAATTTAAAAAAAACATAATGTAGGATATGTTTTTACTTTTATGTTTAATTGTGTACTTTTAATTTGAAACTAAACTTATTCCATATGAATTTAAAAACTATGTCATCATGGTTTTCCATATCATGGTGCCTCATGTCATGCTATTGTACTTGAGTTAGTCCATAGGTATGCATATTAAAACAATGTCATCATGGTCTCCTATATCATGATGTATCCTATTATTCACTATATAAAAAATAAGGTTGCTTAATCATTTAAGATTCCATGAAATATTCTCATAAAAACCATCCATCATTTTATATCCCATAATAATTTCATCACATTCCTCATCCATAGTTAACTATCCAATCCATCACTACCCACATGCACATTGCTTCTTCCTTAAACCTTTGGCCATTCATCTTGTAAATCTATTTTTACCAACCATTCTACTTATCAATCATATTTAACCATAATATTGGTGGCATGCCTCACTTTGTATAAATTCTCAATCACAACATCAAATTTATTCACCCCTTTAACTAATACTAGTCCTATATCATCCACCTTGTCATATCTAAAGCCACCATTTGATCCATGACATTTTTCATCACCTTATCCCCATTGCTTTTCCTCTCAAAACTAGGTTTATCACTCTACCACCTAATTTTTCACTCTCCTATCCTCCATATACCCTATTCTCACTCCTTTTCTTAGCCATATCCCTAACTTTAATATTATCCTCCATCATCATCGCCATCCCATATTATCCTTGGTCTACATCAAACCCATTTTAAGTAGTTTCACCCTTTCCCACATAATTCATCCTACCATTCCCCTACACATTAGTTCATCCTCAATCCTTGGTTGATTTACATTATCTCACATATGCTTTCATTTATGCCAATATTTACCGTATACTCTTTTACATCCTACCATATTTTAAACCTCACCTTCTACACTTTGTATTCACTCTTGTAAGGATTCTAGCAATTAAAACCATGATGGATATTAGAGTTTCATTCCTTTTATCTATTCCATTTTCATTCTCTTCAATTCCATTTATCCCACTTCCCACATTCATGCACTTTATTTAATGTCCAAAGTTACATACAATTCCTTATTTCCACCAGCTCCTTTAAGGATATTTATCCTTTGGGAAATCTTCCATAATTACCTTTTTATTCTAATCTAAGTAATCACTCGTACCACATTATACAAATCCTTCCCGTTGCTAAGATTTAAAATCAACACTACCTATTCATCACTCCTTCATCTTCACACCTTACCCATTAATATTTTCATCCTCATCATCCTTGATTACCTTACACCATGTTATTTGATCCTCTTCATCCCCATCTCATGGCCCTTCTTCACTCCATAACCTCAACACTAGCATGTTCTCCATTATCTAATCGGTGCACATATAACCCCGACAATCAATCAAGATAATAAAAAATAAGGGTATGATCATTAAATTGTACCACTCCTCCATGCATACCCATACTAAAATGACACATGCCCTCTACTCTTTTTTCTAATGTATGAAATATGATTAGGTTGGGATTTTGACACATGTCCATATCTATGTGAATATTGATGTTTATTCCTTCTTGTTTATTTCATATATGTTCTACACAGGTATCTCTTCTCCTTGGTATATTTCTCCAACCACCATTGCTTCCATTTTCAATGTTTGTTGATCATTATACCTCCCTTGGACACCTTGGTATTGACAATAAAAATGGGTGGTATAATGATAAACTAAATGTTTAGATATAATATCCATTCTCTACCCCTCATGCACCTTGCCTCTAATATTTTTTCCACTTTACTGAGGAAACTCACTATCCACTTACTATCCTAACATCAAGGCCAATTTTCTACACTTTATCCATTGCCACATCAATCCACAAACCATCAATATGTGAAACAATTATGTTATTTAAACCTAATATATCATGTATGTATCCATTGTTATCCCTAAATACATCATAAAAACATAAAATTGGACACAATATCACAATCTATACAACCTTCACTATCCCTCAACATGATCCATCATCTTTAATTCATGTCATCCATTAAATAATTAATTATGCTTATAATTCAATCCAAATTCAAACTTTTGAATCTATCAATCCATCCAATCAATTATATAGATCATTCTTGAATCCAAATTCATATATTTTTCATGAGATATATTGTTCCCAAATATACCTCCTTGCATATATCATTTCTTTGGGTAAGATCAAAGTGTGCAGTTTATCTCAAGATGTATCCTTCCCAATCTGACTCTTTTCATATATTATTTTTTAGGTAAAATCATCTATTAAATAAAAATCATTTATTTGGTAAAATCATATATCAAATAAAAATCAAAGCATTTAACTTATCTTAGGATGTATCATTCCAAATCTGCATCCTCAAATATATCATTGCTCAGGGAAAACTCATCTATCAAATCAAATCAAAGTGTGTAAGTATTAGCTTAAATGGATTCATATCATTTTTAGGTTAATTTAATCCACATATAACATCATAATGTCTCTATCCTTGTACACATATTCATATTCATCAGCATCTTCCTCCTCCCTCATCACATGCATGCTTGAAGGGAAAACTAGATCAGCTTGAGGTCCATTCAAAATTTGTAGGCAACACTCAATCACATTAGGTTTATGAGGTCATTTCAGCCATTCTCATGACCCCAATTTTATTTCAAAACCCTTATTAATTCATCACCCACCCATTAATTATTCCCTCTTGGCCCCCTTTCCTCTTGTTTTTAGATCTCATATGTGTCTTTCATCATGACATGCCCTTTTGAGGGGGCATCATCCCTAAATAACTCATCATCATTTATCCTTCATCACATCACTAGGGGCATACCTATGCACATGTAATTCTAATTATACACTTATTTTATAATTAAAAATCTTCTTCTACTTATGACACTATTTTAAAGAGGGAAAAATGTAGACACTTAAAATTAGACATTTGTGTGGATTTTAACTATCATCACCTTATCTAGTAATCATGCTAACACAAACCTAATTATACCATCACATCATCCCTAATTCTATAATTGAATAAAATTTATATCCTAAGCATTATTCACCAATCCCAATCATATTAATCATATCCCATCTTGAACCTTATCAATCCCACTAAAATCATCCCATGTCCCATTAACGAATTAATCACTTTTAATTAACTGATTCATCCCTAAAACATGCACATCCAAAATTCCATAAATAAATAATATAAATAAATAAATTTCTATCTCAAATCAATGATATCATCCCCAAATCCCAAGTCTAATATCTAAATCCTCCAAAGTCTCCACCAACCTCCATTATGTAATTTAATAATCCTACAAATCCTCTAAATTCTCCACCAACCTCAATTGTCAAATTTAATAATCCTCCAAAGCCTCTACCAACCTCCATTATCCAATTTAATAATAATTTAAAATCCTCTGAAGACTCCATCAACCTACATTATACAATTTAATAATCCTCTAAAATCTCTACCAACCCCTATTATCAATTTAATAATCCTCCAAAGTTTCCACCAACCCACACTTATAATAATTTAATAATCCTCCAAATCCCACTAATCCATCCCCAAAAAATATATAAATTGACAATTTTTTACCCATGTTAAGGACTATAAATTTATTTTATTTAAATTATCATCTATGTGAAATAAAGCCATCTATCATCACAATGTCAAAAATATGTTGACATTTCCTTATATAGGAGTTTCCATTAGAGCATCCACATACAAGTAATCAAGAGCACATCAAAAATAGCAAAGAAGAGATATTAATTTTTTTATTTTATTGGGTAAATAACCTATATTTTCATGGATTGAGGAACCATGAAATTATTATACAAAAAGATTAATAGGCCAAACCATGGCCAAACAACAAAAACTAACTATAGACTACCGAAAGCAGAGAAAAATAACAACTTAAAAAGATCAAGAGGGGAATCCATCTGGTGTTTCTTTTTCCTCCTCAAAAGTCTTATTATGAATACCTCTCTTTATCTTAGATACCTTTACCCTTGCACAATTACTAGGTCCTTCTACACCATCATTTGGGAGAATTATGCACGACCTCTTCTAGACTTAAAATTGTAGGGTTGTCTTCTTGATAGGGGTTAATTTGGGGGAACCAAGTGGTAGGGTGGGTGGGGGTTAGGGTTATGTAACCTTTGAGAACTATTTGATAAGGGTCTAGTTTATCTTAGTGTATTGGACAAAGGATTGAGTAGTCAAATCAACCTACCTGTGTAGGGCATTCCACTCTTGTGTAAGGCTAGTAGGGTTAGATTAGCCTCTTACACCCTGTTGTTGAAGTTATAAAGTTATTAATTTTTATTTTTTAACTCCTTAGATAGAAGGAATTTTCCCTTCCTAGTGGCCTCTAATAAATTTACCTCATCTAGAAAGACCAACTTGGGTTTGGGAATAAAAATCTTAAGAGGAAGGTTTTTGATAGACTAGCTTAGGGAGTGTTAACAGATGGGTGGTAGGACCCTAAGGTGGGTTCCTCCTCTAGGGAGTCCTCCTTGATGTAGTATCCCCCTTAGGGGACCTCCCTCCCTTATATATTTTGACCATGCTTAATAAGTATCAGAATAAGCCCCTGATGTAGAATGGGATTGGACTCATTGACTTGGTGGACCAAGGCAGTACATTATAGGGACTTTAGTAGGTAAAATGATAGGCTAATATTATATCCTAAAAAGTGGCTTAATAATAAAAAATTATGAGAAAGTATTAGGTTATATTTACCATCTAAGGTCATGTATCTCATTACTTGGATTTATATTTCCAGCCAATGTCGTGGAAGGTTTGCCTAGGGAAAACCCTTCTTGTCAGTTTTCATGAACTCATTCATGTGAAAAAAGCATTGAAGGAGGTCTTACTTCTTTGTTTGATCCTTGAATTCCTTTTTCCATTCATATGAAATTCCAATAGCCTCCCCTATGAATTCCTCTATGACTATTATCTTTAAGCCCCCATATTACCATCATGCACTTACTCTATGCAGTGATGAAGTCCCAGGCCATGTCAGCATCATGCTCAATAATTCACACCATAAGCTCTATGAAACCCCTGCACCTTATATTTTTCCATACCTTATTATATCCCCACACCTTAGAATATGAGATAGGCTCTAGTTGCTCTCTATCTCACCCCATTGGCACAGTGAAAATAGAGCTGAGATAAATATATGGATGGTTTTAGAAAGAATAGGTTTGAATAATATTAATAAGGCTTGGAATACCTAACATATTCATCTTATTTAAATTAAACCACCTCATATTTTCATAATGACATATCATCATTTTTAAATTACATCCCTTGATAGAAAGATTTCATGTATGTGATGACATGTTATCCCATTCAACCTATTATACTTTCATCTTGTATGGCCATTAGGATGTTATTGGGTACTTGGCCTATTCATTGGTTTTTAGGTGAATTTATATTTTAATTTTATTATTTTAAATCTCTATCTAAGGTTTTAGGTTTAGTTTAGAATAATAATTAATAACCATTGTTTTTTTCTAGCTAAGTTTCTATATTATGTGTATTATAATGCCAAACTAGTCAATTATCATACTCAGCCATCTCTAGATCATCAAAGTAATATTTATATCTCCTAGATGATAATTTTAGACTCAAATGGTACCATCCATATTATACTATCCAAACATGAGGTTTTAATCCAACACCCAACAATAGTCACATTTAAAATTTAAATTATTCCTATGGGTTGGCCCATTCATCTAGTGTGTTAGTGGAATGATAAATTAAGGAAAGAGTCTCATATAAATATAAAATAAATTTAATCCTATTTTTTTAATATAAAACATCTTTCAATTATATTCTATCACTTAAACATTCAAATGCACTACCATATCCCTCCTAATTTACCAATCGGTCATATAGAGTAGGTCTTAGCCAAGTCTAAATCACCTTAAGACTAGGCTAAAGTTTTCATTTTCCAACTAAAAGTTGAATTATAGGTTACATAGATTAAAGGAGAAATACTACACACCTTCTCCTAATAGGGAGAGCTACATGTGGTTTGAGTTCCCTATTCAGAGTATTGGATATGTAGGCAACACTCAAACATTCAATGAAGAGTGGTTTGGGTTAACTCAACCCACCCTTATTCCATCTTTGTATACCTTAAACTAGTGTCAATAACATAAATAGGGTTTTAATAGAATAATATATATTTTTTGGTTATTTTTCACACAATTATACCTTAAGGTCACATATACAAACATAACACAAGTAGTCCTAGTGGCATGTATAAGAACATAAAAGTAATATTTATAGAGACAACCATAAGACTCGAAACATAAATATTGATGGTGGTTACCAGAGACTAATGGTATCATCTAATCCATAATTCTATATCTTTATATGAGTGACTCACAATCTAGTTTATTGTATACCCTACCACTTGTATACATTCTTATCCCCACACATAACATAATAAACCTAAGTATTTTATCTTATTTAGTACTTTCCATATTTAATAAGTGTAATTAACAAATCAAATTCAATATTTTACATTCAAGTTTATGATTCATTTTAATAAATAATAATAAGAATTAATGCACATATTATCTATCTTACTAGGGTTAAGACTAATATAAAATAGGGTAAAACATGTGCCTTCCCCACAAGCTTGGATGAACAACACATGTCCCTTACATCCATATCTAAGAATATCAAAGTTAATGATCAAATTTACTTAGATTTTTTCTAGATTCATTCACCACGTACCAAGTTACCTTAGCACATTGAGTAAAATTATGCATCAATGTCTCAGGAATTCCTTCCCTTTATATGGTACTTGGTCTCTCTGGCCAAGTAATTGAGATCCTGATTATCCCTCAATTTTTTTTTCCATTCATGATATTTTTACAAATATGATACATTAAATATGGGTGATATATCCATGCCATTAGGCATTTAAATCTCATATTTATTTATTTTAAACTTTCTTAAAACTTTGTCTGAACCTATCTTCTTCCACATTAACTTGTATATTTCGTAAGGGAACCTATCTTTTAAAAAATGTGCCAATAATAGCTCTCCTAATTCAAACTCCTTGGTACTAAACCTTATTTATATGCACTAAAAATAATATAGACTACTCTATTCCAAGTTATTTTTCACCTATTGGTATATCTAATGCTATATATTTTACATAGTAGTGTGATTTTGTGATTCATACATGCATCTCCCTTGATTTATCTTAACTTCACAACTCCTCTTGGGTTAAATTACACATATAATTTGGAAAGGTGTTTTATTAATTCTCATGTTCACAAAAATTTTATATCAAAATTATACTTATGCCAAAACCATGTCTCTATTTTAATTATTTTGGATTTAATAAATATAAAATAATTTTAAACTATGCACTAATAAGATTATGTAAAATATAGAAATATGTACACTAATATAAATTGAAAGGGGGATAAATAGATATTATACTATTTTGATTTAGAATTCATAAATCAAGATGGGAGTAATGTACTTAGATGATTTTGATTATTCCTTACTCATATAAGGTGTCTCTTTACTTGGAAAATTTTATAACTACTTCATCAACTACTCAGACATAAAATAGAAGCTAAAGGCCTCTCTGAATGATACCAATAGAGTCTAACCCATATGGTAGTCAACATTGTACAAATATTAATTATAGTATCCCTTACACTATTGAAATTTTTAACACCTAATACCCATAATCTTGTGACTGATAATGGTTTCTTGTGTGTGCACATGCCTTTGATCCTATGAGATGATTTATATTTTTCTTATCATTCCCTCCAAACTATAATTATGATTTTGAATGCAAGATGTCCTTAAAAAATGGATTAGTATTTTAGACTATTCCCCATTTAATGGATGAACATTTCATAAATTCCAATACTCCAAAGAGAGATCAAACCACACTTAGTGTTCTCATCTCTCTCTCTCTCTCATCTCTCTCCTCTCTCTCTCTCATCTCTCTCTCTCTCTCTCTCTCTCTCTCTCTCTCTCTCTCTCTCTCTCTCTCTCTCCTCACTCTCTCTCTCTCTCTTCTCTCTCTCTCTCTCTCTCTCTCTCTCTTCTCTCTCTCTCTCTCTGCTCTCTCTCTATCTCTCTCTCTGTTGTGTGTGTGTGTGTGTGTGTGTGTGTGTGTGTGCGGCTGCGCGCGTCTGTGTCTGTGTGTGTAACATCTTGAACAATCTCTAAAATTAAATATGATATTTTGATATTAGACACTTGGAACCATGAAACTTTAAATTTGTATTTAATCTTGGATTTATGGACCTATATTTAAAGGGTTTTAGGATGTGTATGCTTTTTTGATAATTTAACAATAGATTCGTAATTTATTCCTCAAAATTTTTAGTGATTCTCAAAGTGAGGGCTAAGTCATACCAAGTGAGTATAACCTTAGGAATGATTTATATTTATAGATGATTCTTCATTAATTCTTGATATTAAAAAATCCATGAAATATGTATATATGATGTAATAAAAACTTCCCAATTTAAAAAAACATTTTTTCAAGTGCACCTAAACCTTATCTAATAACCCACATTGTCTAGGTGTTAATGGTAGTGTCCTAAAAGTGTAAATTAGTGATATAAAACATGGAGAAGGTTAATATAGGATTAAAATATGTTCATGTATATACTAAATAGATATTTAATAGATGTTCATGGAGAATAGATGTGGCTAAGACAATATATGGGTATATAGATAGCTGGAAGGTGTGATCAAGAGTCAAATGTATATGTATTGTCCAAGTATGTCATAGTATATCAAAGAGTCTAATACCAAAACCATGTGATTAAAAATCCCCCCCTTTTAATATATTATTAAAAATTCTAAACTAAAAGGATAAAAAGAATAATTTTGGTACATGTGATAAACACACTTGGTGTTGACATGTGTGATTAAAATTCCCCATTTGCTCCAACATGTATATTAATATAATTCACATGATAATAAATATATGATATGTTTCATTGAAATACTTGTTATTGAAAATCCAAGGAATGAATACACCTAATGGTATGTGAACCAAGCATCCACTTATTGAATTTTTTTAGAGAATGTCATAGCTTGATCATGCCTCAAGGAAATGTAACCATTGAAACTATTAGTTGAGGAGTGTAAATTCCCCAATATATACTAGAGGAGTGATATAAGTTGAATGATTTAGTAACATCAACCACACTACTATGAATATCATAGTTACTCTTTTTAGAACCCTAATATTAGGTTTTTATGTTAAATTTTATCCCAAAAATAAGTTTTTATGTAAAAGTAGAACCCTAAAATAGGTTCATATGTAAAATTAGAACCCAAATAGGTTCATATTTAAAATTTAAACCATGAAATAGGTCTGATGTAAAATTATCAACAACTATAGATGGATACAAACCTCAAGTGCTAACATATTACTAACATTTCCCACCAATCTTTAATATAAAAAATATAATATTATTCACATGAAAAAATTACAAGCTCAAATATGATTTATCCAACATATGTCTATCAAAATGTCATAGAATGTCTCAATTTTTCCTCACAATATTATAAAATACATTCCTCACAATCTTATAAAATACCCAAAACATGTCTCAATCCATTGAATATAACTCATCTTAATCATTTTATCTATCTCAAAATGTGAAATGTTTTTCTATCATGTCTTAAAACTCTGAAACAAGCCTCCTTCATGGATCTCTTTTGATATGAAAGATGAAGCTTGTGAATCACACATCTCAAAATAAAAAAATTATGTTCATCATTGTTTTACCCTATTTTTGATAAAACAAATAAATTTTTAATGTTATAATAAGTGTAAAATTAAAAATATCAAAATGATAAAGATGTAAAATATTCAACTATTATAATTTTGACAATTTACTAAATATGGAAACTTACTATTTTTGGAAAACACTAATAAGATATATACTTAGCTATCACAGATATACTTGTTGATTGTTTTGATTGTCTAGTAGTGAAAATTAGAATAAGAGGTGACTATACACACTTAAGATTAAAATCAAGAATGAAAACATAATTTAGACATGTCTATTGTAAGTGGGTGGTAGTGTAGTGCATTCTAGTCCATTGACCATGGACTTGTCCTAGTTTATTATGACAAGTGGTAGCAATGAAGAGATAGAGAAAGTAAAATATTGGAAATGATAGGTTAAAGGCTAAATTAAAATATATCTCTAGACATGACCACTACAAGTGGATAGTAGTGTAGTGTAGACTTGTCCTAGTTGACTATGCATAAAAATTGATCATTGTGCTTTTGTGCACTTTTAAATGATAAGTAATCTTAGATGTCATAACTAGGGTTTGGTTGCACATAAATATTTTTTATTTTATTTTTTCTTTGAAACCCTTAGGGCACTTTTATAACTTGAAAGATTATAATAAAAAGAGAGGAGTGTAACAGACTAAGCTAGACTTAATCACACCCTTGATGATTGACCATTATCTACATAAAAAATACTCCAAGGAGGGAAATCAAGATCATGTAGTTCTCTCACCTAGATTGAATGTGTAGTTTTGATCCTTTGATTATATTTATGTAGTTAGAGATTAATTTGATACTTGACAATGATAGATCTTTACTTGATTTAGAAGGCCCTTAACTTAGCTTGTGTATGATCTTTATAATTGATCTTAAATTTAGAGATAATAGAGCATATTATATCAATGTTAAGTGTAAAATATCAAACCAAGTGAATAAAAGTGGGTATAATGGGTGACTTTTGCCATGTATTTATAGACAAATATTTTTAAAATTTACTTTGTCTGACCATGTGAAATGTGTAAGAGGACCTAAAAGGATATTTTAAATTTTAGAAACTAGAGATTATTTATCACATGATGTGATCAATGTAAGTGGATAGGAGCATAGTGCACTCTAGTCCACCTAGTGCATACTTGTATAGAAGGATTAAGGATACGTGTTCTCTATTGGAGATAGTCTAAAGGTATTTTTTGACAACTTAATCTTGACATTGGAAGTTATGTTTAGTAGTAATGACAAAAAAAGGGTCAATCTTACATATAGATAAATGGATTAGAGGGATGGTGAATAAGATTCATGTATTTGTACACAAGTCATGTGGTTTGGAACATGTCAAAAATTAGCACTATCAAGTAAATTTGACTAAATTTAAGTGTCTACATTTGCCCCCCAATTATTCTAGTAATGAAATTTATATAGTAAAGAAGAAAAGAGTTGAACTTGAGTGTGTATAACACACTTTATCTTTGAGTGGATACTTTAATTTTGTATGGAACTCAAACCTTAAAACAACTCATGAAGTATTCATTTATGCATTTGAAACTTAGAAATATTAACTTTTTAAAATTGTGAAATTGAAAAAAGAGTAAAGGAGTTATACCTATACATAGGTGAAACCAGTTTGACCTATAACCTATAACTGATAATGGATAATTATGTACCCTTGTTTAATCACTTGGAAAGATTGAAGTAATGGTGAATTGAGAGTGATCAAGTCCCAATTTTTTGTAACTAATCAAGCTCTTGACTTTGAAAGATAATTATTTCAAACCCCATGAATATGGAAATAGTACCTAATATAATAATTGAAAAAGGTGGAGCCATGATAGGTTCACTAAAAGTAATGCCAATGCCATTGAGTGTCACTAGACTCGAATGTACATCACCTACACATATTCAAATCACACTACTGTAATCTATTTTACATGATCCAAAGAGAATGAAGAATAAACATGCCCCCCATCATGACCACATTACACATAGAATTTGATTTTAAATGAACATTATTCTTTTCAACTTTAAAAATGTGCATAAATAAGTATCATGCCCTTTTTCAACTTTGAAACATTGAATTTTGCATCTTTGAAACTTTGAATTTTTCAACATGGAAACTTTGAATTTCACAACTTTGAAACTTTGAATATTTTTAATTTTAAAACTTTTGAATTTTGAAAATTTTAAAAATTTTAATTAAGCTTGAGCATGAATGAGTATCATGCCATCCTGAATGTGTTGATGATATTGAATGTTATGCACATATATGCTCAATTATAACTATATTTTTAACCTATAATTTTTATTTTGAAATTGTTTTACACATGCTCATGCATATGCATTAAAATATGTATGATTCCATGATTTGAGTATTTAATAGATGAGTGCATATGCATCTCATATGCCCCAAATATCTATATCAATGTGACAATATTTTTTATATGTTTTAATTTTTGAATCACTTTGAATCTTTAAAAACCTATATTTTGTTATAGAATCTAATTTTGTATTGATTAGAATCTTTGAAAAACCTTTACCCTATATTATTTACTTTTGAAACTTGTATTATGCCCCAAATCTATTCATGAAGATTTATATCTCTAAGACAGTTCCAATGTGATGCCCCCTTTTGAGATGAGGGATGTAATCTGTAAGTCACATCGAAAAAAAGAGTTAAATCTATTAGTGATCAATTTATGATCATATAGTATTATGTCATCATGTGTAGAGTATGACATCATAGAATTTAAATTATCATTAAATAATGTATGTAACATATTGAATTTGAGGCACAAATTTTATTTTTTTTTCTTTTGTGTGTGTGTGTGTGTGTACACACACACATACACACACACAGATATATATATATATATATATATATATATATATATATATATATATATCATTGAGGCATGCAATAAAGTAACCAACTCTAAAGTATATTGTCTTAAAGTGTATGATATGAATCATGAAAACACTAATCAAGCTCAACAAACACACAATCACAACATATGGTATTTTCACACAATGTCACATAATAAGGCCAAGGGACACATATAAAGGACATGTTAAAATGTTTCATAAGCAAAAATTACATAGACAAGGATAAGGGACATAAACACTAGACATGTTCAAATGTCACACATTACAGTCAAAATAAGAGATGTTCAAGAAATTTGCACACATGAGCCAAGGGCCATAAATTAAGCAAGATATGACTAACCTACCATGAAATAAAGTAAAAAATATCAAAGAAGAATAGAACTTGTGAAACTATTCTTGTTATGAAATTACTTAGATATTCACACGGAATGATTTTATATTGCATAGAATAAGAAAATATGAGAGATTACATAGTGATAATTGACAGCAAACTAGAATACTGGATAATATAGCAAATCCACTTTAAGGGGGTAACCTCCATAATAATGCACTAATAGTAGAATACTTCACATTTAGTCTTATATATAGTCTACTAAGCCAAGGTTATTCCATAGGCCAACCTATCTAAGAACATAGAGAAAAGTAACAAGTAAATAAAAGAGGTATGTAAGCCACAAGTCAACTACACATATCCCTAGACACACTAATGGTTAAGGGAATAACAAGCCCTTCCCCTTCAAAACAATGTTATCCTCAACATTGTGGCAACTCTGGATGTTGCTACACAAATGCTTCATCCTTCCAAGTGGCATCTTCACATGGCAAATTCTTCCATTTCATCAGGTATTTTGTAATTGCTCTAGAATGTAGTTATTTGGTTCACTGTTCAAGGATCACCTCATGATCAAGAATAAATATACCTCCCTCATCCAAATTTGGTAATTATATTTGAATGATAACTTTGTGTCTAATTATTTTCTTCAAGAATGATACATGAAATACTAGATGTATGCAAGTAGATGAAGGAAAATCTAACTGGTAGGACACACTGCCAATTTTCTACAAGATCTGATAAGGCTCATAATACTTAGGGGATAGCTTGTTATCCTTTTTTTATTGCTTTAATGACATCTATTTATATGTCTATAAGTGAACAAAGACCCAATCACCAATGTCAAAATGCCTCTCACTTCTATGTTAATCTACTTATTGCTTCATGCAATTTTGGGCCATAGCTAAATTTTTACACAAACTTGCAAGGACCTCCTATTGATGGTGAATATGTTCTTCAACTACAAAAACCTTAGAATGGACCTTCAGGGTTGAAGTGATGGATGGAGTGTGGTATCCATATAGTTCAACAAAAGGAGACATTTTGGAAGAACTATGAATAGAATTATTATACCACCATTCAGCAAGTGGTAGCCAATGAACCCATTTATCTTTTTTATCAGAAACAAAACAATTGAGATATCCTTCTAGACATTTGTTGACTACCTCAATTTTTCCATCATATTGAGGATGATAGGATGAATTATGAGTCAATTGAGTGCCTAAACATGTAAATAATTCAGTCTAAAAATTACTAGTAAAAATGGGATCTCTATCACTGACAATGATCTTAGGGGTCCCATGCAGTTTTTGAACTATATTAATAAAATCAAAAGCTACTGTACTAGCAATAAATGGTTGGGATAATGAACAAAAATGAGCATACTTACTGAGATGATCTACAACAACCATGATAACATTTTGACCATCAGATCTTGGTAACCCTGTAATGAAATCCATAGCTACCTATTCCCAATGCTAGCTAGGGATAGATAAAGGCTGTAAAAGACCTAGAGTTTTGATGGTTTCACCTTTGTTTTTTTGATAGATCATACATTCAGCCACATATTTTTGGGCATCCCCCTTAATACATTCCAAAAAAAATCTTGCTTAATCATGTGATACATTTTCAAAAAACTTGAATGACCCCTAATTAGAGTTGCATGAAGTTCTTGAAGGATTTTTTGTTTAAGAAGAGAATTCTTACATAGGTACAATCTATTTTTGTACTATAATGCATTACCTTTCCATGTGAATTTTTCAAATCTATCTAATCCTTTCTAAATATTTTGAATCAAATCATGAACATTACTAACATGTTCTCATTCTAATCATGTTTCCTCTATCCAATCTACCTGCAAAATGGTTATGGTACATAGCAATGCCTCAACTGATTCATCTTTTTTAGATAGTGCATATGCCACCACATTGTCCTTGACTTTTTTGTAGACTATTTAAAAATCATAGCCTAGCATCTTAGCTACCCATTTATATTATTCTTCAGATGACAACCTTTGTTCTAAAAAAATATTTAACACTATCATGATTAGTTTTTACCTAAAAGTAATTACCCATCAAATAAGGTCTCCATTTTTTGACTGCATGTAAAATGGCCATCATTTCCTTCTCATAGATGGGTTTGTGCTAATTTTTACCCTTGATTTGATGGCTTACAAATGCCAATGGTCTACCTTCTTGCAAGATTATAGTACCCATACCATACCTAGATGCATTACATTTAACCACGAAAGTCTTGTAAAAATTAGGACTGGCAAATATTGGAGTAGTGCACATAGCCAATTTCAATTATTCAAATGCTTGAGTAGTTACATCAGTCCACTGAAAGGATTCATTCTTTAACAAAGATGTAAGTGGGATTGTAATATTACCAGTATTTTTGACAAATCTGTGATAGTAACTAGTAAGCCCCAAAAATCCTCAAAGTTGCTTGAGTATCTTAGAAATTGGCCAGTCTACTATTTCTTGGATTTTTTTAAGATCCACTTTTACTCCTTCATAAGACACCAAATGACCCAAATATTCAACCTCACCAGCCCCAAAAGTACATTTAGAAGGTTTGGCATACAATTGATTTTACTCCAAAATGGAGAGTACCTATTTCACATATTGTAAATGGTCTACCTAAATTTTATTATAAATGAAGATATCATCAAATAATACCAAAATAAATTTCCTCAAAAATGGATTAAAAATATTATTCATCAAACTTTGAAAATTAGATGGTACATTTGTTAGGCTAAAAGGCATAACCAAAAACTCGTAATGGCCCTCATGAGTCTTGAAAGTGGTTTTGGGTATGTCTTCATCACCAATCTTAATTTGATGATACCCATAATATAGATCTAACATGGTAAAATAAAGAGCACCATTCAATTCATCAAGTAAATCATCAATGACAGGAATTGGAAACTTATCTTAGATAGTGTACTTATTGAGTTCTCTATATTTAGGGCACATCCTCCAAGTGCCATCTTTCTTTATCACCATGATAACTAGTCAAGAGTATTTGGTTTGGCTATGGTGAATGATTCTTGCATCTAACATTTCTTGTACCATATTTTTAATTTCACTTTTTTGGGCATAGGGATACCTGTATAGCCTAATTTTGGGTGGTGTACTGTTAGGAATAATTGTGATAGCATGATCATGCATGTAGCTAGGTGGAATTCCTTTTGGCATGTCTTCAAAAATAATGAAATGAGCATCAATTATTTTTTGTAGATCAAGAGGTGGAGATGGATGAGTTGGTTGTACTTCCATAGAAAACAAGCGAGCTAAAAATCCCTCATCACCCTTATAGATAATCTTTGTCATTTGATGGGAGCTAACAAGTTGGGGAAATTTAGCCTTTAATCCTCTTAGCTCAAATTTCATTTCTTCATAATCAAAACACATGAATAATTCTTTAAAATTCATCTCAATAGTGCCCAAAGTGGTGAGCCATTAGACTCCCAAAACAATATCATCTCCACCCATCGAAATAGCAAACATAGGAGAATCTAATAAGTAGTCTCCCATGGCCAACTTAATTATATGACATTTTCTTAAATAGCTGACAGTACCACCATCTACAATCATAACCTAAAATTTTTGAGCTGGATAAATGAAATAGTTCAAATGAGCAGCCACTTTACTATGGATGAAGTTGTGTACTCCCAGAATCAATTAAGACAGTGACATTTTATTTCTTAAGGAAACCCATCACCTTAAGAATTTGTGGAGTACTAATACCTGATAAGGAATGGCATGAAATAGTAGGTTAAGAGTCTTTATATTCCTCCTTAGGAACTTCTATCTCTACATCATGTACTTTTGCATCATCTTCATCATCATTTGCAACTTCAACGTAAAATAGCTTATTTTTAGCATAATGATGGTCTTTACTCCATTTTTTGTCACAACCATAGCACAACCCTTTGGCTCATTTCTCCTTAGTTTTTCATTGTGTTAATCTAGTAAGATGTGGAAATGATGGTGTTGGAAAGTTACGATCATGACTAGTAGTGAAATTTTTTTGTTTAACCATCTCTTTTTTTTCTATCATGTGTGCCTTAGGGATAGCTTCTGAGATAGATGTTGGGCCAAGCATTCAAACCTTTTATTGGACTTTATCTTTGATGCCACCCAAAAATAGATCCATCAAATTTCTCTTAGTGATATTTTCCACCCATAAAGAGACATTCTGAAATTGTTGAATATAATCCTTCATAGATCATGTTTTCCATAGCTTGGCTAATTGGTTGAAATAGTTCTTAGAGACATTATTCTGATAATGAGTTGTCAACTTCTCAATAAAAATATTCCATGTAATATGAACACCAATCTTTTTCTTTTGAGCACACAACCAGTGATACCAAATGAATTGCTTAGGTTCCATATACATGGACACCACCATCACCCTTTAAGAACAAGGGGTTTGATGTAGCTCAAATAAATTCTCAATTTGGTTAATCTAAGTGGGAGGATTTTTACCATCAAACTTATGCATGTCCACTTTTGTCAACATCAATTTCATACTAGTATAGGAGTTGTTGAGAGAAAGATTTAGATGTTGAAGTGAAGGGTTGTTAGGCTAAAATTTTGATGTGATGGCAACCAATTACATAGTGATATACTAAAATTCACTATGAACTCCATTAATCTCTTTGTTCATCCCAATAACATTAGCTTGGATTGCAAAAAAGTCATCATGTCTCACCAAGTTTTTTTATGTCCTCTTGAAGCTAAGAAATCACTAGATCTAAAGTTCTAGATTATGTGTCATCGGCAAAACGAGTCTTAGGATTTTTTGGTGTCGCTTTTCTTCCTCAATTTGAATAACCTACCATAAAAAAAACCCTAAGAGGGTTTTGACGCCAAAAAAAAAGTTTACTAGGAAATGGTATCATTATGATCACCTTAATAAGATGAATACAATGATTACCTTTGTGCACTAGAGTAAATTTTTTGGTACCAAAAAAGTGTATCAATAGAATATATCATTGTGATCATCTCATTGAGATGAATCTAATGACTGCAAGTGTGTAAGGGGAAAACATTCTAGACTTTTTTTTAAGCGATTCAAGCAATACTGCGTTGATGGAAAAAAGTAATTCTTCCTTGATTGCAAGTTATGTTTTTTCACTTTCACTACTCCCAGAAGCCATGCCTCACCAGATATTAAAAAAAATGTCATAGGAAACTTGCCCAAATCAAAGCTCTGATACCACTTGTAATGAAATTACTTAGATATTTGCACATAATGATTTTATATTGCATAGAATAAGAAAATATGAGAGATTACACAATGATAATTGATAGCAGAACAGAATACTAAATAATATAGAAAATCCACTTTGAGGGGGCAACCTCCACAATAGTGCACTAATAGTAGAATACTTCACATGATGATTAAAGACTAAAAATTACCTCACATATATAGTCTAGTAACCCAAGGTTATTCCATAGGCCAACCTATCTAAGAACATAGAGAAAAGTAACAAGTAAATAAAAGAGGTATGTAAGCCACAAGTCAGCCACACATATCCCTAGACACACCAATGGTTAAGGGCATAACAATTCTATTCCATCCATATGTATCAATATTATATTACTAACAAAATAGCATATCCATGTAGTACAATGTAAAATATGGGTGATTTAGTAAAACACTTATAAAATATTTAGCTTAATATTAAATTTGAGTTTAAATATAGATATAACCCACTATAGTGTAATATAAAAAATTTTGATGCCCCTAAAAAAGGTGTGACCACTAGGTAGAAGGGAGTTTAGCATCTAAGAATGTGTATACAATGTATTTCTTGCATCACATTCATATACCTCATGAAATGCATGTGTTTATAAAAAAAGGTTATCTATCAAAATATGTGATAAATAACATATGAAAAGAAGTAAACTAGAATTACATGTCATTCTCAATTCCTAATTTTTTATTTTTTGAAACTTTTTTGAATGTTTTTGTAATATTTGATTTTTTGGATTTTTGAATAGTTTGCAAAGACTAAGTGAGACAAAGCCAAAAAGTGTAATTATGGGAGAAGAAAAAATAAAATATGTAGATATGATGAAACTATGTATAGTGGAAAGTATGAAAACTTTAATAAATAACTTGGTCCATAAGATGTTCCCATAGAGTTCCTACATAACATATATCACCTTCTAAATTATGTGTTAAACTACCATTTGGGATGTGGTGCTACTGTGTAGGTATTGTGATGTCAAGAGTGTTGTACCAATCCTTTGTGTAATTGTAATCATATTCATAATCATATTTTTGTTCCTACAATTAGGAAGTATTACTTTGATTTTTTTAATATCTGTATATGTAAAGCCAATTGCATCACAGTGTGTTATGGAATGTCCCAATGTCTTTTGATTTTTTGAATGTGTCATATCATGCACTTTTCCTATGATTTTATTATTCATAATTACAAGAATAATATATGAAGAGGTATTTTATATTATTTTCTCTTACATGATACTACTCATCTATTCTTGTGATTATTACCATTGCAGTTTCATGCTCAAATATGATAGAGTCATAATATTTTCCCAATGTTTCTACCATTGTTCTTATTCATAATATTCATAATTATTAGTACACTAATCTAAGATAGGGTCAATTTTAAATGTTTCATGACATGTTTTTGGCCCAAGTGTTATAGGAAGATCAATGGATCCAATGTAGAATTTGGGCCTTGTAATATTACCCAAATGTTGTTTTTTGTAGCCAAGATATTGAAAAAGTGTCATGATACATATATTGTCTTCATGAAGAGAGGAAATATCAACCTCAATATAGTTATTTCCATATATATGAAGACTAATAAATCAAAGTCTTTAGATATGATGAATATTTTTTAGTTGCCTCTTTTGAAATAACGTTAACCTTATGTGGTTGGTATTGATTATTAATGTCCTTTTTGAGAAATCCTTTTTTGAAAATATTGTTTTTCTTAATTAGAATTTGATTTTGAAAACTTTTTTTGTGACCTTTCTAGTTCATCGTGTTCTTCTTGTAGCCATTTTTTGGTACTTTTTCTATGCAACTATTCCTTTTGGATCTGTTCTATTGGTAACCTTCCATGTTCACATTATGTTTTTTATTATGTAACTTGATTTTTTTGTTTGACTTGTATTTTTTTATTGAATATATGTGACATTAACATGTTGAATTTTGAGATTATTTGAAATATTTTATTCAAGTGATGTAACTTGTAGACATAAATATTGATTTTTTTATTTTTATTGTTAATAAGAAATAAAAAAACTTGTTAAAATTGTAATTATGTTGACTATCTTGAATGATTGAAAGAGTTATCAAAACTCTTTAGCCAAGATCTCTTCAAGAGCTCATTAATACAACCATAGATGCTTTATCATACACAAGAGAATAAACAAATTGAAAACAAAACAATTGTTATTCATAAAATCATTGTAAAAGATATGCAAAAGATCATATATTACAATGTAAAGACCTTACTTAAATAGGCAAGGAAAAACAAAATGCAAGCTAAACTAGGCAATGTAGGATAAATATTCACATAAGACAAAACTAAAAAAAATCAAATAACCTAGTTATAACCTATCAAAAATGAGTAATAAGATACTCTAACACCCCCCCCCCCTCAAGTGAAGCTAGGGGATAACAATATGGGATGCAGTGTGAAGCCATGTGTCCCTATAGAAGCCAATCCATCATGCCAAAGTACATAGATGTCAAGTCACTATAACTACCAAGTCAAAGTAAGAATGTTGATGAATATGAGGATCACTAAACATAAACACTATGCTCCAAATTACTAGGTATAATGATGAACCTGAGAAAGCATAGCTTGAACACCCTCCAACATGATGGTGAGAAGTGAGCAAAAAGACTAGTGGAGATACCACATTAGTGTCACTAGTGGGGATAACACATTGATTTCACTATAATAATCACCAAGAAGGACATGGAGTAGAGTAAAAATCCTCATATGGGTTCCATCAAATAAAGTGCCTAAATAAGATACCCATGCACAAAGGAAAAATCCAAAAAACACTTAAACAAGTGTAAAATATACATATAACTCTCATAAAGTGGAGTAAAGAGAGAAAACTTGTAAGAAAAACTCTCCCCTAAAAGAAATAAAAGAAGAAGAGAGAAATATAAATCCCCCCAGAGATGATGCTAAATTACTCTACACTCCAAGTACTTGAAAGTCATAAAATAACTCGGTATGCATGAGTGGTCTAAATCCACTACTTGATCATAAAAATAACTGACACTGGGTTTCACTAGAATAGCTTCAATGAATAATACCATCAGTGATGAAGAAAGTAAAAAAGAGTAATGCATGTGCAAGGAATGTTCAACACCTAAGAAGTATAATGTACACAACACCCCCCATACTATTGATTGGGTGGAGTAGAGGAAAAGGGGTTTACACAAATGGTTTGAATCCACTACTCAAACACTAAACAAGTTAATATTGTATACACTATAATAACTCCATATCACACTAAAAGAGACTGTTAAACTGATAAAAAATATAATATGACACTGGGGTTCACTAAAGTATCTACATTTCAAGCTGTGGGAGACTATCAACTATCATAAAACTGGTGTCAAAAATATAGATAATGTCTCTCAAATAGGATGGCTCATGGTGGTGATAGAAGACATAAGTAACTGAAGAAGTAAAAAGGTGAGTAGAAAATATCACAAAAATGCATGAAGTTAGACAAGGATGAATCAACAAACCCTCAATGGCACTTTGTAAACCAATGCAAGTATAATATAACCTATACATAAAAAAACTAGATGGAAACAAGGAAGACATTGGGATTCACTAGAATAGCTCCAAACAAGGAGACTATCAACCTATCAAAAAATCCATAAAGAGAGATGAGAGATCCTCCAAAAATAAGGGAGAAAAAAAATATGTCTCCATAGAAGAAGGCAAGGCACTAAGAAAGGGGCCTTGTGGAGACATGACACAAATGACTAGTGTGTCAAATTACCAATGTAGGTCATGGGTTGATGGAAGAGTGTGGAAAATGGTGAAAAAGAGCCATGTATACAAAAAAAAACACCAAAAAAGAATTAGTATCCAAAAACAACTACAAATCACATGCAAAAGGACATCAAGCTTAGCCAAAAATGTATCTAAGATAGTGCATGTGTGTTGTACAATGCAAGGCCCATAGAATAGGAAATCCCCTAGTAGTGACAATGCACATTCAATAATAATACATCAGACTTAGCCAAAAATGTATCTATGAGTGTAATATATGATGAAAATGCATTTTAGAAGAAGCAAAAAAATTGTGTTGTTTGTGAGGGAGTCTTATTGCCTACCAAATCGGACCTCACCCTTTGATATTTAGAAAATGAAAGAGATAAGGTACATTCAAAACAAGAAATATTCCCTTAATAAATTCTCACAACATAGCAAATGTTTCAACACTAAAATGTCACCACATGGCAATAAATCATAAGCACAAGGCAACACAACCAATACAAAGAAACCCCCCCCCCTACAAAATGTGGCACTTAATATTTTAGTGTGTTTTAAAATTTAAATAGGACCAATGCATGGGAAATTAAAAAATATTAACTTTTAAAAAATATGATGCTCAATTTTGAGCTATCAATCAAAAGTTATTACTCAATCAATTTCTTGTAAATGAGGCCTATTTAATAAAAATTTGCACTAAATTTTAAAAAAACATTGTGGCTAAGTTTGAACTAGCCTTCTAACCACTCTTTGGAATCAAAATGAAACCAAGAACCTCCTCAAGTTAACTAAATTAAAAAACCATGACCTTATACACCCCTGTAAGGACTAAAGTGATAAATAGGCCACTTAAGACAAATACAAGGAATAATTAAAAAGCTATTTTGAATGAAATTAAAACATTATTTAATCTTAATAATTTTAAGGAAATGAAATAGGTTTTTAGACTTTATGACTTAGATAAAAGGAAAGAAGAGGTCCAAATGGGCACCTCCATTTAGAAAGGATAAAATGGGGATGCCTTTGGAGGTTTTAGGTGCATGACCCATGTAATAAAAAACCAACTGATCTAGTCTTCTGTTTTACTTATTATACTCAAATTCTTGAGATTGTAAGCCACCATTACAGCCAAAATTTTTGAATGCTCCAATACAGTCAACGAACTATTATTCATATATGAGAATATACTTTCTTGTAGTCGGTGTATAGGCAGCCTCAACTACTCCAATGGTGAAAAATGTCTACGATACACAACCACCTTGATTTTTCATAGGGCTCTCTATGCCAACTCTTTCTAGTATTTCATAAATATATTTGCACAAATTAGGTATACCAACATGTGATTGCAACTTAATCTCACTACAAATCCTCCTCCTTCAAATAGATTTAACTAAACATATGCAAGAGAAGAAAAGGTCAGAAGCAACATTCTCCCAATAACATAGTTTTTCAATTGAACAAGTTTGAGTTGGCCTTTGTATATAATAGTTATTGAAGAAAGAGATCATATGTATAAATATCTCACTCCTCCATTTTTCAAGTTTAAATGTAGCTCTAATGGATATCATTGAGGTCCTTCTCAATATGTATATCTATTTTTCAAATTTTGCACTTGATTTGGAGCTTGCTATAATAAAGACCTGTTTAACAATAGGTTCTATTTAAAGAGTTGATTTAACCAAAATTTAATTATTTGTTTTCATAGGACACCATCCCAAAATAATATGTCCTAATGACTTTTCAACCTTGTTAAAAACATTCTTTATTTCTTCCCTTCTGGTGTCAGATGTTGGCAAGAAGAACATGCCAATCGCATACTCTTTAATCGGTGGAAAATCAAATCCAGCATCCTTTATAGTTTAGACAAAAAAGTGATGTGGAAGAGAAACCATAATTATAGCACCATCATCACTATTAGTCTTACAACCATAGGTACCACAATGCACCATTTATACCAGCATTTCCAATACACTAATGTTTTGTGAGTGGGTTCGGTGGAGAGTTCAGAAATAAAGCCCACTCCACATGATTCATTATCCAATAATGTATCATACAACCCCTAATTACCCATCGATGACTCTAAAAATTCCATCACCCACACCCTTAGCCTAAGACTTACCTATAACAAAGAAGTTAATTTCTCTCCTCCTACTAAAATCTAGTGTCACTAAAAATAACCCAAAACCCCAATATAATTACAAATTCATCCAAAATTACAAATGAAATGCCTTGTGTAAACACATGCCAAATTGCATAGAGATTTAAATAGGATGATCTATTGGTGGTTTGTAGTCATTTTTATAGATTTAAGTTGACTATGGCCTCAAAAACCCTAACTCTAGCATCACTGCACTTGATCTCCCAAATGTCATCATCTCATGTGTGTAGCCTTCCACACATGACTAGGTAGCTAGAAAGAACATTTGATAAAGAGACTTGATATGGTGAAATAGGAGAGGTTTCTAAGCTTCTTCCACATGGATCTTAAGATCTCCCAATCACCATTAGGTAGGGATACAGACACATCAAAATGGAAAAGAATAACAAATTTGTATCCCAAAGCTAGCCCAAACTAAAACTTGATAACTTCTTTCATAGGTTGATGCTAGATAAAAATAAGCCAAAAATTGATATTGGAATGGTATGGAATGTTTGTAAAGAACAAAAAAACAACTTTATAGCCTTTAAATCCTACTTTTATATACTACAAAAAATGCCCAAAAGAGTCATGCAATTGATTAAATCAACCTAATGAGGGTAGTGACAAAAAAAACACATCAAATCCAATAATGAATTTGAGGAATCAACTCTAGCATACAAGGATGAGACAATGATCCTCCTCTCACCAATGAGATAATTATCCTCCTCTAGACAATGAAAAATGAAGAAAATTGCATGAACCATATATAACAAAGGTAGATCTAAGCATCCAATCAAAAAATAAAGCCACCATGTAGATCAGTGTTGAGGGCCATATGAAGGTAGATCAGGGTTCATTAGTTATATGTCATTATCCCATGAAAATAAGACTTGAATAAAAATTATTCCATTTGGATAAATGCAATAATAATGCATAAACCAAATTGTCAATATAATAGCTATATGGTCAAAGAAAGACTAGATCCAATCAAGATGTTTGTATTGCCAAGAATCTATAAACTGAGTAATGGCTACATATGAGCTGAGTAATGACTATTGGAAGGTGGATCTAATACCATGAAAGAGTTATCAAAACTCTTCAACCAATATCTCTCCAAGAGCTCATTACTATAGCCATATATGCTTCAGCATACACAAGAGAATAAACCAATTGAAAACAAAATAATTGTTATTCACAAAAAAAATTACAAAAGATATGCAAAATATAATATATTACAATGTATATCCCTTGATTAAATAGGCAATGAAAAATAAGATGCAAGATAAATTAGGTAATGTGGGATAAATTTCCACATAGCATAAAACTAGAAAAAGTCAAATAACCTAGTAAGAACCTAGAAAGCATGAGTAATAAGATAATCTAAAAACTATAGCTTTTCCTTTGTCTTTAGATGATGTCTCCATAAAAAAGTATGATTTATCCCTTTTTACTAAATCCTATTGGTATATTCCCACTTCTACAAGTGTGAATAGAGTATGAGATAAGTATTCTTTGGGATAAACATGATTGAAACTAATCTTATGCACCTTTTCATCTGATGGATCTTGTACATGATCATCATCACTACCATACTAATATGTAATTATGAATCAAGGATCTTGAAAATTGGATAAAGGAGGGAGATTTTATATTGTTTCCTCTAATTTTATAGTGATTGACAATGCTTTTTTTTTATCTTTTTGAAAGTTTATAATTGGTGCCTGACCATGTTTTAAACATGATTCACCTACCTCGTATGTATGCATACAATCGAATATGATTGACTATGAAGGTGGTGTAAGAGAATGATATTTGAATTATGATTGAGTAATTTTGTAGTATCTAAAAGGTGTATCATTTATTAGTAGGTAATATTCATATATTTCATCTATCATTTTGATAAATCTATGGAACTAGATGGTATGACCTCCATGGCATGAATCCAAGTTCTTCCCAAATGTCAATTGTAGTATAATTGGTTTGGTATGACTTGAAATATGGTGGGCACTATTTTGGGGCCTAATTTTAGATATAATGCAATATCTCCAAATATTTGACATGGAGTATTATTGAATCCCTTGATATTCTATTCTAATTTTTATTAATGTTCATATTGATACCCAATGTTTTTAATATAGTAGAGATACAAATAATTACTCTTGATATATTTTAAACCAAAACAAACTTGATGACCTTTAAATAAATCTAACCCTAAATAAGTGTGGAATATCTTGCTCTATGATGTGTTTGGGAGGTAAATCTTCATTATTTTATGTTATGACCTTGTTAACATTCTTGATCATTTTCATGATATAAGAAAATGATGTTGGTTGTGTATCACTAGGAAGAGTTATATCATATAAAGCATCATATAAGATATATTTTTAAAATATTGACATTTTTAATAATTCTAAAAAATAAATTTTGGTAGGGGTATTTTTGAGTTGATTAATGATATCATAAACCTTAGATAAATTTTATTTCCTAATGGGAGTTGGTGGGGTTTGTGGAGGATCATGTTGGCCACCTTCATTCTGACATGGTGGGTAAGGTACCCATAGTCATCTAGTGTTGATAGTATGACATTGAAATATAATATGAATGAGTGGATAATAGGGACAAGATGTTGGTTAAGATAAAAATTTTGTTGAGGAGTAGGATGAACAAACTGAGTCATGAATTCCATTTGGAATCTATTAGTGATAGGTAATAGCTCAGATTATATATTGTAAAAATTGGAGAATACAAAGACTTGAGATTGTAGATTAGTGTTTTTAGTCTTGTTATGATTTTTACATTTGGTTAATGTATATATATATAATGAATAACACCTTGGAAAGTAATAAAAATTATAATAATAATATAAAAAATGTGTAAACAAGATGAATTAATGATTAACATGATTTGAATACAAGACTTTGAAAGTATGAAACAAAGATTAAGGGCAAAACTAGTCAAGGGTGTGTTTACTTTGTAGGATCTCAGATGTATTTATCTAGTCATAAATAGTGAACACAACCATGAAGGCATTAATTATGGAGGATTCCACCATTACCATAACTTCAATATCTAATAACTATGGTCCTTTGAGAGTAAATTATTGGGTCTAACCTTTTACTAGTGCAATAAAAGAACAAATGGCCAAATTATTTATATGGTTGAAATAAAAAACTAGGAATTTTTGATATACCATGAGGTACATGGAAACAAAAATATGTGAGTAGTGTTGTGTAATGGCTTGAGTATTAGGGAATTTTTATCAACCCAAGTTGCACCCTCTAAATGATATTGTTCACTTTTGATTCAAACCTAGACCAATATGGTATTGGCCTAAAGGTTGTTAGTTATATATGGTTAGACCAAACCTCTATAATATGGGGCTAGCTCCCCTAATATATCAGCTTTCAATTCTTCTTCTAAAACCTTTTTTTTTTTTTTGGGTGAAAAGAGATATAATGATAACTTAAAAGGAAAATCTATACTAGGGATGGTGATGCACCAATTCTTCAATGATCCTCTCTTAACCTATATTTAAGCACACTTGTGAATTTAATGGAATTAGTTTATTAACTAAACTTCTTAACATAGTACTAAACATGATTATTTCATATGAAGGTTAGATAAAAGGTCTAAAACATGAAGGTAAAATAATGGAAGTCTATATAAGACACTACAAACTATCTCAGTCTTCAACACAACGTCTACCTCTTAACACTTCATATGACCTATAGATGATGACAACATAGCATTAGGTGAAGGAGAGGAACTAAAAAGGAAGATAAATCTGATACTTTTCTAAAAGTTAACAATCAAAACACACATTAATACCAAAGAAGAAGTTTTCAAAAATCTTTTCTTATTAATTCAAGCTGCAAGATACAATTTGAATAGAGTTTTGTTATACCAGCCTGAAGGATCCCAAATTAGGCCTTTTAAACTCAATAAATAGAATTAAATGGATATAACAAGAGGGAGGGTGGCATATAAGTCCTTGAATAAGTCAAAATACCATAACTTATTTCACATGATAGTTACAATAGTCTTTCATGCATTGAAATGTCTTCAAAGAGTGTCCTTATGATGGTCAAAGTATATTTTTAGTAACATTTGACCCATGAAAGGTCTATGCACTCCATATTCATTAAATTCATTATCTTATATCTATTATAAACATTTAATAGACATAAACAACTAACTTCCATGAAGCATCAACTAATTATGTCTTCTTATGGGTTGATTATATCCATAGAACTATGAAAAAACCTTCATAAATGCTCATGAATATGGAACTTGATTGATTCAAGGGGTAATTATGGATGTTTCTATATGTTTCATTAACCACATATATTCTCTCTATGACTAAGATTTCTTCCATCTTCAACCTTACTCTTCTTTGAACAACTAGGCCATCTTGACTAGGTTCATAAACTGGCTTATTAGTGAAGGCTAGTATAGGTATGTACAAGAAAATAAGTGAACACCTAATGATTTGAGTAAGTGAAAAAAGTCTCAGATAAACACCTACAATGATTATAAAATTCTTAAACTACCTTGTACCTCATTATTTTCCCTTTTTCTTGAAAAAGTATTGTTTTATGATAGGTTCATACACCATCTGTACAACTAAACACCATGGTCATGACCCTGTATGAATGGAAAACATGAATTAAGTATTTTTCAAGTGATTCCCAATATGTTTGGATGACAAAATATTCACTTTTCTTAGGTCTAATCTCTCTTAGGGTTTTGGAGATCTACCATATTAATGATGGTTCATAAAGATGAGACCCTTAATCCCAAACTTATGGTCAAGGACGTTTATTCCATAGACACCCCTAAAACTAATGAAAATGTCTAGTCCCCATGTAACTTATGTGTGTAGATATGAGTAGAAGATGGTGGACCTTGTACTCCTTACAAGCCATTTAAACCTACCTACAATCTTAAAAATAATTCATAAAATTGAGCTCCTAAATCTATCTAATTATTTTATGTATTTAAAATATATATGGGTGCCTAAATATTGCTAAGATCATTTTCCTCAAGTCCTTTGGTTATGAAATATATGAATATCTAAAGTGATGGATCGATTTGACTGTTAAGGGATGTGTGACTCGAGGTTGAATTCAAGACTAAATTGGCCCTCTTTCTAATTTTCTATATTTTAAACATCTCTACAAGGGCTTATACTATATTCTTATACTTTATCTTGGCCTTGGATTTTCTTGGGAGTTTTTGAGTTTAATTCAAGGTGGTGGTGGGGTTTGAGGCCTAGAATATGGATTTTAGGCCTAGAATATGGATTTTAGGCCTAAAGGTCTATACTAAGCATCAGAGGTCTAAGTGGACTATAAGTTAATTTAAGGGCTCAACCTCATAATAACACATTGTTTCCCACATATTTTCATTCCCATAAAACTATCATTGGCTATTAAAACCCTACTTTGTCTTCATTCTTTCATGATTGTGTATGTAGGCTTCTCTGTCAATTTGAGTATTTAGGGAAGATAGAGGTCTAAATAGTTATTTCTATTTCCAAGATAGGTTTAATGGAGTTTTAAATCTTATAACATTCTCTTAAGGTGTAAAATATCCCTAAGGCTAAGATTTTCCATCAATTCTACCTCCTATGTATTCATCTATTGCCTAGGGTTTGCAAGAAATTAGGTATGAATAACCCTTAATGACTATGTGAGTATTCTCAACATCACCTAAGTCTCTTCTCATTATAAAACACTTTTATACCTATTTCACCTTCTTTACCTCCCTATCAGGTATATTATGTCTTCAAAAACCACTCAACACATGTGGATGCCATTAACACTAGTGCATAGGCCTATTCACAACCATTTTAGGCCTAATGGGCTAAGTAAGATAGTAAGATCTCCTTACTAATCTGAGCCTCATATTACCTAGGGAAATTTTATACATCTTATTACCTACCCTATTATGTGCTTTCAACCTTAAACAACCCCCAAGTATGTATAAAACTCTCAACTGGTATGCACAAGCATGTCTTAGGTCTATCTTCTATAGCTATCCTTCAAGGGAATTTGACTTCAAATATGACTGTTATAAATTTCAAAGAGAATATGAAGACACTATCATATTTTCATGTATCAAAACCCATTTATGAAGTCTAACCTTCATGTCTTATCTTCAAACCTCTAAATACCTCACTTGATCTCATCAATGACTACTAATAGACTGAACTATGCCTGAGACAAAATAATGAATGTTTCCACTGGTTATCTAACCTTGAGAATAACATTAGTATCTTAATCTACTTACCATAATCATTTGTACCAAATTTGAATATGTGATAACACCTACATAGGTTTCAAAACCATAAACTTCTTAAGACTAGATTTATGCATTGACTATGTGAACGTATAGACTAGTTGTAGATGCACGTTGGATGTATCTTTTGGGTCTAAGACCTCACCACTAACATTATGAGCTCTCTTAATCCTTGAACTTGTTTTTATAGTATTTAAATAGTTTTCATCATCTCCTAATTTTTGGAGGTACAAGATGACTGGGGGTTGAATTGATCAACCAATCTTTCACTTTTAGATCACTTATCATTCATTCATTAGCATTCATGAATCAACACAACAAGCATATGCAACTAGATTACTATCAAAACATCAGGGTAAGTGCACCAACTTAGGGGACAAAAAATGGCCTACCTGTGGACATGATTTTTTTGAAATTTTGGAAATGTGAACTTTTACAGATAATTAAAGATGGCTACACTCAAAATTTGAAGATGGTATAAAAACATGAATTGTATAATTTCAGAGTCTAGTTTCCAAAAAACTTTTTTTTTTGAAAAATTGTTAAGTATAAATAGGTCAAACATCTAAAATTTGAAGATAACCTCATGTTTTTTTAAGAAAATTTTAATTGTACCATTCCATGTGACGCACCATTTTTTTAGCATAGTTAAATATTGTTAGAAACCCTTTGGTGAATATTTAGATTAGATATTCTATTGTGTTATGAACTTTTTTTATATGTTTTTGATGAATTTTTTTTTAATTTTTTAATAGGTATATCCTAAAAACTAACAAAAAAATAGATACCCATCTATGTGACCCACCCTAACTACCTCAAAAAAAAATTATTTTTGTTAATGTGTATAGAATTAGGCTTAGTTTGTTACCATATAATTTGTTTTGCAATTGTATCAACAAAAAACAAATTAGATAAACATGAATAGGCATGTATGGGTGAGGCATGTAGTGGCCTAAAAAATCTATTGTAAAAAATAAATATAGTTTGAACCCTTAAATTAGCCCAAAATTATAAAAACCATACATTTATAAAGAGGACAATGTGCTCATCATAACGGTAATAATTTTTTGAATTTTGATGTTGAAATCCATAGCGTATAGGGTGATTGAATTTTAAATTTGTTATTTTTTCCTAAATCTCTCAGTCTCAATTGTAGATGCACAGTCCCAAGCCTTTGGCTTGGAAATCCAAGCCATTTTCAAGCCTAAAGGCTGAATTTTAAATTAAAATTAAAATCACATGTACATGTTATATAATGCATACATGTTGCTTTGTTATGAGTCCAAAACCAACTCCATGAGCATTTAGGAGTTGCATGTGAAGCCAACTTTGTCCATAAGCTTATATTTACTACTCTAAATGTTAATTATAAGTTATACTTTAAATTTATTTTAGTAAATAAAATAAATTAAGGTCACTCAACATCTAATAGATTTGGTCTCATAGTTTCACACCTTATGATGTGGAAAATAGTTTTTCAAAATCCAATCAGGTCAGTACTTGAGCATTTTCAGGGTCTAAGTATTAAACTTAGGGATTTTAGGATATAAATTTTGTAATTTATATCCATTTTTGGTAAACATATAGTCATTTTTTAAGTTGTGTGCCTTTCAAATTGATTCTTAACATTTCTAGCAGTCTTAGGTTTGTCAAAATTGAAGTTTTAAAACCACTCACTTTGAAATTGATAAAAAGTGGTGTGATTGGGGTAGCATAGGTCACATTGATGAACTACACACATAAAACAACCACTTTGTGTTAATTTCACTTATTCATCATCCTTCCCTCATCCTTGATCACTTCTTAATCATGCCTCATCACCCCTAATCACTCTCTCATCATTATTTATTGTCCCTAATCACTTCCTCATTGACCGTCACTATCCATAGTCATCTCTAATCACTCCCTTATCATCCATAATCACTCCATTTACCCTCACTATCCTTCATCATCCTTAATCACTCCCTCCTCATCCTTCATCATACCTAATAACTATTTCATCATCTCTCATCATACCTAATTGCTTCCTCATCCCTAATCACTCCTTCCTCATCCCTAATCACTCCTTCATTTACCTTAGTTGTCTCTCATCATCTCTAATCAGTTAGGCTTATCATCCCTAATCACTCCTTAATTTATTATCACCATCCCTCATCATCCCTAATCACTCACTTCTCATCCCTCATAATACCTAATCAATCTTTCTTCATCACTAATCACTCCCTCCTTGACCCTCACCATCCTTCATCACTCCATCATTGACCCTCACCATACCTAATCACTTCTTCATCATCTAACATAAGTATAAACTCTAAATATATATTTGACTCCAATCATATGTTGTTTAATCCATTATAATATAAATTAACTCATTTCTAGGACTTGTGTTGTCAATACCCATTTGTGATAGTCAATTTTATTATTGAATGAATTGGATGATCTTCTAAATTCATAATCAAGTAACATAAGTAGTAACAAAAAATAGTATAAAATGTAGTTCATTGAATTATTTTTATTGTGTATCTAACTAAATGAAACTTTATTTGATTCCACCTTTGGTAGTTTGGTTTAAAAGATAAAAATTAAACACAAATCTCTTGTATAATTTTCTAATTCTAAGAATATTTGAATCAAATGCAAAGTTATTTAGTGTTTCCCATTCCTATATAAATTTAATCTTGGTTAGGCTCACACATGCACTCCTTGTGTGTGTAACGTGTCCCAAATATTTTATCTCTTGCATGAAAAATGAACATTTATTCATGTTATCACAAAAATAGATTTCTGAAAAATGTGAAACACTAGTTCAACATGGTTTAGATTTCCATCCCATGTTTTCTAAATATTAATATGTCATCAAGGCATATTAAAAAAATGGCATAGGTAAAGGGCCTGAGGATGTCATTTAACATCTTGAAATGAATGAATTAGTTATATGATTTAACCTAAAAGGCATAATCAACTAGTTAATCAATCATTCCTTTGTTTTTAAGACCATATTCCAAATGTCTAAAGGTTTGACATGACTATGATGATACCCAAACTTAAGATCAATTTTGGAAAAGACTTATACACCATTGATATTACAAAAAAATGCCTTAATATTTAAATGAGGATAATAGTTATTCATGTTAATCTTGTTAATATTTTTTTAATTGATTCACAACTTTGGAATAAACACAATTGGGTTTCTGCAAGGCAATGATTTGGGCATGATGTGTCCATTATCCATGATTTCATGGATCTACCACTTTATATATTCATTCTATATAAATGATATTTTGTATACAGAGGTATGAGGTAGAGGTAGTTAAGGGATCAAATCAATAGTATTTTTTAGTGTATAGTATGCAGGAACTTATTTAGGTGATTGAAATATATCCTTGTATTCATCTAGTTTATGGTTCAATTATTTCATCTTTATTATTATTGGATAAACCAAAATATGATATGGTGACATAATTATGTCATTAAACATTTAATTCTTACCATTAAGAGTATACTCCTTAATACAATTGATAATATTCTTGCACTTCTTGGTACTAATGATTGAAAGCTTATGAACTAACTATGATATATGGTGTTTCAAATCCAGACAATCTATCACCAAATTTCAAGGATTTACTTCATAGACTAAATTTCAATGGTAAATACATGGTTTACCACATGTAAAACATCACACACATATAATTGTGAGATGTCACAAAGGATTTCATCTTTAAAAAGTTTGATTTTGTACACCAAGTGACACTACTAGGTGATCCATTTCTCAAGGCCTACACTAGACCATTCACTAGCGTATGGTTATGCATGATGTATAAATTTCAAGTTTAATTTTTGAAAATATGATTTAGGAGAATTTAAATTCTTATAACTTCCATTAGAAAATGATGAAGTGTATTATCTCACCATTTATCTACATTTGTTAATGAAACAATGTTTTTAATTCATATAATTTCTTATTGGGGGAAGTAGATATATTTTTAGTACTGACCATATCATTGGGTTCATAATCTATTATCTACTTAACATTTTATAGTGATAGATAACTTTTACCCACTTCTTGAGATGTGCAAGTAGAGAGCTCATAGTGTGACACTCTGCATTGGAATGAATATTGAAGTTATAAATTAAGCACCACTTTCCAATCTTGGACTACTTGTTCTAATCATTTAAAAATTATTCTCCACTCTATGGTATGATGACTCAATAAATATATATACAAATATAAGGCCTTAAATATAATTATTCGGATCATAAAATGTCCTCATATGAAAATCAATTGATTGGTTTTAGGAAATTGCATAGCTTGGTGATATTCATGTATTTACTACCCATTTTTGGTGATATGGTGGTTTTAATTGCTTTTATTTTTCTAGCGGATTTTCAATTGTGAATTACATCATTTCTAATAGGCCCCTTTTTTTCATAGATGTTAAATATTTATGTTTCAAATTTGCCTCCACATCATTTTGATCACTATGTCTTATGTTTTTTGCTAGCACTCAACTCTCCACTTGTATCTCCTAACATTGTTAAACTCCAAAAAAATAACACCATCAAGGTGTTGGATGGAGTGGTTATGGATGAGGAAGGATGAAGAGTAATTGAGTAGAGATGATGAGGGAGTCAATAAGGATGATGAGGGATGGTGAAGGTCAATGAGGGAGTGATTAGGGAGGATGAGGGAGTGATTAGGGATAATAAGTGATGGTGAGGATTAATGAGGGAGTAATTATGGGAGATGAGGGACAAGGAATTAGTGATTAGAGATGATGAGGTATGATGAAGTAATGATTACGGATGATGAGGTGATGCAATAGCAACACTACCCAATATAAATAGTGATCTAGTTTACATGTTTAGAGTCTTTAGAAGGTGGTCAAGGTCATAAGTAGTCTTTAGGAATATTTCTAATTTTATAGTTTTGTGTCAATTTTGAATTAGAATTGTATTGGACTTTCTCACCAAATCTTTCATTTGAATTTTTGAACTTTCATAGATACTTCAATCTTGTTTCAAGAAGTCCAATATTGAATTTGGTGTGGTTAGACTTTAGGGAGGATTTTAGGATGTTACAACACATATACCTAAATTCATATTTGATAAATATTTAATTATTTGAGTTAGTTGAGGACACTCTCAACATATTAAAGAATATAGAATTTATTTGATGGTTATTTGGTAATAAGAGTCTTGTCCATGTCTTATTTTGTATTCAAAGTCATATTAAATAGATTTAGATGGGGTAGGATTTGAAATTATTAATTTAAAGAGCCCAAAACAAGTGAGTAAAGATAAGTTTTGATTATTTGTAGACAAGAAAGCAAATAGACCCTACATCTTCTTGAATATGTGCAAAAATTGTTGACAGTGTGCATGATCATGAAACATGATTAGTGAAAATTTATTTGTGATATTTGTGTGAGTGGTAATTTGAAAATACCTTTTATTTAATGTTTATTATAACATTTGTCATTTGAGTTTTAAATATTTTGAATGTTCAAATTACAAACTGTATACCCTATGCTTTTACAAATTGTGCCTTGAAATTTGAGAGAAGGTCAGAGTCTTATGGAAGAGGAGATTTTATTTGGTGGGATTTTGGAATTTATGAGTAATTATTAACTTGAAATATAAATTCCTTAATATTATTTAAACATTTTATTTTTTTATTTTACTAAGGACATTTTATGTTAAACAACACAACCCTGTCTTCTATGAGCAAAGGTTCTAAGTATACTTCTGTGTGAGAAGGTATATACATGTATTCGAGTGAACATTCAAATGTATATGTTGGTTATTTGATTGTAAAATGATAATTAAGTATCATATTCTTTAAATTATCTTTCCTATATTTGGATGAGCAAAAACTAAACTAAAATAGTCCTGCAGTCATCAAGAAACTTAACACAGTCAAAGTGGTATCTTATGTAAATTGGTAATTTGAGTGTTATAGATGGAAGGAATTGATTTTTTAAAGTGTTTAAACATTATGAAAAGTATTTTAAACCTTAATGTTTATTTATAACCCTTTTTATAATTAATTATAATAAATAACCTCTTACTATAGACATATGATTCAGTACATAGTCTATTCAAATTAATTTACATCCGAGAAAAGCTACTGCTTGTTAAAATATTATACAAGATATAAAATAAAAGAATTATAAAGAAGATGTTTTCAAAATGAAATCTCGAAGTGGATAGAAACAATATTATGCTTGTTAGGTAGAGAAATAATAGCATCCTTACAATCATTATCACATCCACACCCATCATTAGGGCCATTACATTGAGAAACCATATTAAAACCTTACAATCATTACCACATCCAAATGTCAGGAACTATCGGGGGAGTAAATTTGTTTTTAAAAAAATCAACCTTAACATAACTTGTTGAGATACAAATATCACACTATCCCAAAAACCTCAAAACCCTAACACAGTTTTGCAACATGATTCTAGACTGATGCTTTCAAAATGTATCACTACATAATACTTTGAAATAGAAACCATTTGTTTAAAATATACCTATCTAACACCCAATATTATAGACCTATGATTCTGTACATAGTCTATTCAATTTGGTTAAGTCAATATATTGTAGCTTAAAAAGGGAAATATAAAACTTGGAAAATGTGCATAGGGTAAAATAAGACCTAATACAATATTAAAAGTCATTATAAATTCCTTTGGAAGATTTAAATATCATTTTGACCCTTCTTAAGTCTGTGAAACTAGTATAAACCTTGTATTACGGTTTTTACTTTCAAAGTGAGTTTTTAGGAGTTGTAACTATCAATAATTCATGAAATTTGGTGAAAAGTTTGAGTTCAACATGCACAAAGATAATATATTCTTATTAATTTAAATATGGATAAGTATATATGGGGGAGGATTATGTGGTAGACAGGGTAGAAGGAAACCTAAAGACCTAATTTGAGAGTAGAAAGAGCCAAAAGAAGTTATAAAATAGTTGAACCAAATATTTTAAAGTTTGTAAATAAATTGGATATATTATCAGGTGTCCATAAATGAGGTTGATTTGATTATTTGAGTCTGTATAATAAGAGTCTATGATAGAGTAAGAGGTAGTTTATGATATGAGGATTGTGTTGAGAAGTTAAGTAGGGTTGAGAAGAAGTTAAAGAGAACTCAAAGGAATGGAAGGAAGTTTGTTAGATCCCTATTAAATCCTAAGGAACCAAAGACAAGATTTTATCTAAGTTGTTATAAAGCATAAAGACTAGTAAGGGGGATAGTCTCAAAGTAAGAGAGATTGAATACATTGAGTAAAGACAATAGAATGAAGAGTTTAGTGAGACCATCCAAAGAATGGTGGACAATAAATGAAATGAATAAAATGTAGATGTGAATTTAAAATATGTGCAGGGTCCAAAGATAGAGATCAAACAATAAAAGACAAAGTGAAAGCTACATGGATATTGGCAAAGAGCTTGGACAAGCAGAGTATGCAGTAAGGCTCTACATCATGAGGGATGGTGAGGGGAAATGAAGGAGTGATTATAAATGATGAGGAATGGTGAGGGTAAATAAGGGAGTGATTAGATATGATGAGGGATAAGGAGGGAGTGATTAGGGATGATGAAGCAATGATTAGGGATGGTAAAGGCCAATGAGGGAGTGATTAGGGATGATAAGGGATGGTGAGATCCAATGAGGGAGTGATTAGGGATGATGAGGGAGTGATTAAATATGATGAGGGATGGTGAGGGTCAATGAGGGAGTGATAAGGGATGAGGAGGGATAAGGAGTGAGTTATTAGGGATGATGTGGCATAGTGAGGGTCAATAAGGGAGTAATCAGGGATCATGAGGGAGTGATTATAGATGACTAGAGATAATGAGGGTTAATGAGGGAGTGATTAAGGAAAATGAATAATGATGAGAGAGTGATTATGGGTTATGAGGCATGAGTAATAAGTGATCAAGGATGAGTTAAGGATTATGAACAAGTAAAATTAACACAAAGTGGTTATTTTATGTGTGTAGGTCATCAATGTGACCTATGTTACTCTAATCACACCACTATGCATTAATTTTAAAGTTAGTGGATTTCAAACTTAAATTTTGACAAGCCTAAGACTCATAGAAATGCCAAGAATCAATTTGGAAGGCATAAAAACCTAAAAATGACTATATTTTTACCAAAAATGGAGATAAATTACAAAATTTATGTCTTGAAATCCCTAGGTTTAATATTAGACCCTAAAAATGCCTAAGTACTAACCTAATTAGATTTTGAAAAACTATTTTCCACATCGTAAGGCATGTAACTATGAGACCAACTCTATCAAATGCTAAGTGACCCTAATTTCTTATATTTACTAAAATAAATTTAAAGTATAATAAATTAAATGTAACTTATACTTAACATTTACAGTAGTAAAAATAATCTTATGGACAAAGTTAGCTTCACGTACAACTCCTAAATGCTCATGGAGTTGGTTTTGGAATTATAACAAAGAAATTCATATGAATTATATAATGTTTACATGTTGTATTGTACACTATATAATGTGTACATGTTATTTTAATTTGTAATAACACATACACATTATTATTTTCTCAATAATGCATATGCATTATGGCTCGATAATTATTGAGCCATAATTTTAATAGCACAATCACATTAATTAAATAATGCAATCACATTAATTAAATAATGTGATCGCATTACTCAATAACATGATCACAATACCAAAAATGTCCACAAAATTATCCCCCAACTCCATGTACATACCGAAGAATAAGAAAAACACGTCATAACATAATATATAATGTTATAAACCCTCATGAGGATTAAAACCCACTCTAAATCATGAAAAAACATGGACTAATTGTCTTATAAGGTATTAAAAAACATGAGACTTTATTGGAACACCCATTCCACAAGGAGCACATGCCCTTAAGATAGTCAAGTCCTTCTGGCCTAAATTTAGTGAAACACCTACTTCATAAGGAGCACGTACCCCTAGGATGGTCAAGTCATTATGACCTAAATTTAGTGAAACACCTACTTCATAAAGAGTACCTACCCCTAGGATGGTCAAGTCCTTCTAACTTGAATTTAGTGAAACACTTGTTTCACAAGGAGCACCTACCCCTAGGATGGTCAAGTCCTTCTGACCTAGATGTTGAGCACCCTCCCAACACCTATGATATGAACATCTCATGATCATTGATTAGATATCAATCTAATGGAGAAACCTTGCAAACACATCCCCCTTCACTTCTTCACAAACTCACAAACATCTAAAACCACCTTTTGGATCACTCTACACTTCTCAACAATAACTCTATCACATACTCAACAATATGATTGTTGACCATTTTTTCCCATAGGCCAAAATGGATCAACCCCCTATAGTCAAAATTTTTTATAGGGGATTTTTATAATGTTATAGGGTATTTTTTAGCTCACTTGATATCATTTCATATGTAATTCTAATTTTTGGTCACGGTCTAGCTGAGTCCTTGTGTCTTTTGGTGTCTTAAGGGTCATTTTTTAAATCATATATGCAAGTGGAAAATTTTCATGGTGCTGAGCAGTTGCAAGAGTAGGTCCAAAAAAGCCTAAGTTTGCACTTGGAAGATATTTCAACTTTTGGGTAAGTTTTAGAGAATTCAGAGTTCTCTCAGAGAAATTATTCCATTTTATTTGGCTGTGTTGGGGACTTTTGGGGGAAAATTGTCCAAGGTAAGGATCCTATAGACTTGTTTCTTTTGATCAAAATTTCCACAATGATTTTCTTGAAGATATAATTATTTCAAGAAAATTATCCACATCAAAAGCTATGTTATATTTATTTCAAGATAATTGTCTGCACAATTTTCTTGAAGGCATAATTCCTTTGGGGAAAATGTTTGGCAAAAGTTTTGAAGGCAAGTTTCTTTTGGACAAATTGTCTGAAACATAAGGCCCGTAGAAATATTTTTAAAAAAAAATCATGAAGGGTCAGTCTCTTGGGAAAGTATCCCAAACAAAAATCCTGAAGGGTTTTTCTTTTTGGAAAGTGACCAAGATAAAAAAATTTAAGGAACATTACTTTGAAAAAGTGTCCCATACGATTCCCTCAAAGGGTCATTTATTTTGAGGCAATTGGTCCAAAACAAACACCTGAAGGGTCAGTTTCTCAAGAAAGTGTCCCATAAAAAAAATTTGAAGGGTATTTTTCTTGAGAAAGTATCCTATATGATTCCCTTGAAGGGTCATTTCTTTTATGAAAGGGGCCAATACAAAATTACCGAGGAGTCACAAATGTTGTTTGAAAGTAAAAAGCCTAAAGACAAAGGTTCTAACAAAAAATACAAGGGAAAAAATTCTTTCAAGAAAATTATTTGAGATAATTTTCTCAAAGGTGTAATTCTTTTAGAGAATTTGTTTTGAGCCAAAAGACTGAGTATGATTTCTTTTAGGGAAAGTGGCCAAGACACAAAGCCTACAACAAATTTCTAGAAAAAGGTCCAAAATAAATAGCTTGAAGACCTAATTATTTGAAGAAAATGGTCTATAGCAAAAGGTTGAAACACAAAGTCCAAAATAATTGTTTACTATAGGGAAAATGCATAGGAAGCAAAGTGACATTCACACAAGTGTCAAAGTTCAAGCTTAGTAGTCATCTAGTAGGGCCCAAAGATTAGCGGTCATGCAAATGTCATTGAGATTCTTGTGGATGTTAATTTATGGGTGTGAGAATGTCAAATTCAGACCTCAATAAATAACCATTAAAGTTTAAATATCCCAACGATGGTCACATGGATGTTAAATATGTTTGCACATATGTCAAAATTTGAGCTCATGAAATAGGCATTAGAATTAAAAAGTTAGGATCAACAATTGGTACTTAATTGTATGTGATATCCAATAGTGAGTAATGATTGATAACTTAATGGTCCCAAGTAGATCAATGATTCATATTCAATCATGGATTTAGATCTAATGGAACGTGAGTAAGTCAATGAGTCAAGGAACTCAAGAGGTCACTATGTGTCATAAATGCATAAATTAGTAGATTGAGAGTAGGATCTTAAGATCAACATGCAATTGATAAGTGGCATGAGCATGTTCAAGATGATAGAAGATCAATGGATCACATTTAATCATGCAAATCAGGCACATCAATAGTGAGCAAGGGTCAAAGTGGTCAATGAACACTGAGTATAAATGCATAGGTGACAAGTGGCACAAGTATTTGGATCTTGGTAGAGGATCTATGGATTTCATTCATTCACATCATGTGGATCAATGGATTGAGATGAATCAAAAGATCAATGATCTAAGCTAATTTTTGATGGTCAATCAAATGAAGGAAAACCTAGGTGACTTAGACAAAGGTCAAAAAAGAAAATTTTCAATGGGGCAAGGTAAATAAATTACATGGAGTTGAGTTTAGGCATGGTTTAGTTTAGACCAGAGACAAAATTTTGAAGGATGTCATCGAGGAAGACACATAGACTTCAAAGGTTTCATCTTTAGGACCAACAACACAAAATAGACCCTTCTCCTCATAATTACATACAATGGTGAACTAGTGAAGAGTAGTTAACATCAAGACAAAGCCCTAAAAAATTGATTTGATTGTTATAACCACATTGATGTTGAAACTTATCTTAGAAAAACTTGATCCTGCCATTACAACCATCAAGAAAGATCAAGGAGGGAATAATGTAACTGTGCAACCACTTGAAGTGACCTAGATAAAACAAAAGGTATGAATGAGCATATTTTGTAGAGGTAGTTGTAACTACAATTCAAATGGGGTTGTGCTCATTTTATTCCCCTTTTTAGCACTAAAACTCACTTTTTCTTGCTTCCTTTCTTCTATAAATATAGCTATTGAGCTATTGTAAAGGGGTATCACACCATGTATGGCAAAGCCCTGCTAGATTGTTATCATATTTTGCCTTTAAACATTAAAACAAAGTTTGTTTCTAAGTTTTTAATAATTGTCTAGGTTTGCAAGTGATGTATAGTGATGAGAAATAATAATTCTCTATCCTTCCTTCCCTTATCCTTTCATGTTTGAGCAATAATTCCTAATATTATAGGTCATATAGAGTGTAGTCTAGTGTGTAAATATTTTCAAGTGTACAATTATCCTTTCAGTATAAAATCTACCCTCTGGTTCATTTTCCTTGTGTTGATACTCATATCTCACCTCTATATTGAAATACTCATGTTAGAACCCATTAAAGCATAGACACTAGTTGGTATGTTTTGTTTCATCATGGTATAAATATGATGGTCATGTGGAAGAAATTTTTGGTGAATTTCCTCCTTTAGATTAGGTTAAATTTATTAATTCTCTAACTCTTTTCCCCATAATTAAGTAGTAGTTTAAGTGATAAACAATGCATGATATATTTAGGGAGCTAGCCTTTAAATCTAAAGGCTCATTTCCAATATAGGTACATCCACATGCTTATAAATTTTCCCATGTTAACCAAATCTAGAGGAAGATTAAACAACTTCTTTTAGGGTGTAATATTTGGTGATAATAGTTCTAACACACTCGATGGGACCCATTATATTCAAGACAACTTTTTAAGGAAAATGATGGTTTTGACAACATCAACTACAAATTAGTGTGCTACTTAGCATTTAGTGACTCCTTCAAGGTAAATATATTTTTAGACCATTATTTTTTTATAAAATTTCCCCCATAATTCATGGTCCTCATTAGGTCATCCTATACTAGAATATCTAATCCTATTAATCGACCCATTCAGCTTGAAATCCCTCTTGCAATTAATAAGCCAAAATATGGTAAGGTCTACTCCTATTCCTCAAGTTATAAGTAATTATCTACCTAAAAAATCCTAAAATAAACTAGGTATGGATTCTTTAAACATCATATATTCTTTGAAGAATACTAAAACGTCCATTTCTCTTTGGGATGTCCTTCATATGCCTGGTCAAAAAGAACTCCTATAGAAATAGTTATATGTTATCCCTGTTAGTGTCTCACTCTCAAATCAAATTCATAGCCATGTTGTTCTTAAAAATTCTCCAAGTACCATTTTTGAACCATCCACTATAGTTGAGAAATCTCCACCATTTTACCTCACCATCATTATTGGTGACAAATTGGTACATAATTGCATAGTTGATAATGGAACTTCTACTTTTATCATGCCCAAAATTTTAGCTAACAAGTTGGGCCTGAAATATGAGCCACATAGAAAATGGGTCCATAAATTAGATGGTACACTTGCCAAGATTGTAAATCTCATAAAAGGCTTGAAGGTTTTCTTTCACATCTATCCTAGTTTTCTTGTCTTGTAAGACATAATTGTGGTTGATCTCCCATCCCACTTTGTAATCTGCCTATCAAGGGACTTCACAACCAAGATAGGTGGATATCTCTCAGCTAACTACTCTTTCTTGGATTTTAGAACAAGATATAAGGCCAAGGTGATAATGAGGACACAACCTCTTGCAAGGTTTCACATTAAACCTTATATTGAGGTAAGTTCTAATTTGAATTATGTTGTTCATGAAGACAAGGATTCTATTCAATATGATGGCACTTCCTCTAAGCTAGAGAGTATTTCATATTTATTTCTTGATGAATATGGTACTAATACTTATGATCAAGATCCTTATTCTCTCATGGGGGAAACTGATCTAGGGGTATATTATATACATGAAGAAGGAATACTGACACTTCTACTTGCCAAGGAAGAGGGTGAAGATGATGAACTATGGAAGATGTTTTTTGTTAGTTCAAGAAGTAAAGTTGGTATAGGGGTTGGTGTTATGTTGGTCTCTCCATAAAAACAATAGTATTATGTTTCATATAAATTTCATTTCAGTTGCACTTGTAATGTGGTTGAATATGAAGGTTTGATTCATGGCCTTTAATGGGTCAGGAATATAGGAATTAAGAACCTTCAAGCGTATGGAGATAGTGAATTAGTTTTGCATCAAGTTAGGAATGTGATTACTACAAGAACCCTTTGCTTAAGTCATACAAGCATAGGGTATGGGATTTTCTTGAAGACTTTAATGCATTCAATATTCGCTTAGTCCCAAGGGAGTAGAATAGTCATGTTGATAGACTAGCTACCATAAGAGCTTAATTTGACACTCCAGCTACCATAAAAGAGGAAGGAAAGCAGTCTCATATTAAGATCATTATCAGACCTTATATACCTAATAATGAAGTGTATTGGTAAGTTCTTAATAGTGACAAACACATTGCATGCTTCTTTCAAAATGAGGCTGAGTTTTTTCAAGGAATCAAAGGAGGCTCCAAGAACAATTAGGTGACTATATTGTGAAACTAAGGACCAATAAGATACCTTAGTATTTGCTGACCTGATAAATTATCTTAAATGAGAATTATCATAAGAGGAATGAGAAAGTGAGTGTTTCTACAAAATAAGAGAATTATGAAAGGGTCTTGATCTTGAAGGACAAACTCCTCAAACTAATCAAGGTATGTTGTACATTAGAGAAGAAAGAATTCGTTGAGCTATGTAGAGAGTTTCATGATAACATTTTTTGGGAATATAATGACCTCAAAGGATTTTATCCTAGCCTAGAACACCATATCATCGAGTTGGAACCTAGAATTAAACTGGTCAAATAGAAGTAAAGACCCATCAACCCTAAGGTTGATAAACTTATGAGGATAGAGTTTACCAAACTCTTTAAATCTGAGATAATATTTCCCATAAAACATTCAACATTGGTATCTAACCTTTTTCTTATTATAAATAAGAATGGGGAGATAAGGCTTTGTCTAGACTTTAGAGATCTTAATAGAGTGTCACTCAAATATCACTATCCTTTACCCTTAATGGATCATATTCTATAGATGGTTTCAAGTTCTCAGCATTTCTCTCTTTTAGATGGATATTCAGGCCACAATCAAATTTTAGTTAATGAAGATTACTAGTCCAAGATAGAATTCATGACCAAATGGGGGACCTTTGCTTATAGTAAGATGTCCTTTGGTTTGTCTAATATTGATGCCACTTTTCAAAGAGAAATAGACATGGCCTTCACAGGTTTGATCAATAAGATGTTATTAGTTTATCTAGATGATATAGCAATATTTTCTAAAGATGCTAATGAACATATGAAACACTTGAGACAAGTGTTTGAAAGATGCAGGCAATATGGAGTATTTATTAACCCAAAGAATTGCATCTTTGTTGTTCATGAAGGTAAGTTCTTAGGACATATTATTTCTAAATATGGTATGATTATTGATCTTGAGAGAATAAAGGTTATTCGAGGCTTATCATTGACCTTGCATAAGAAAGGTCTTCAAAGTTTCTTGGGTAAGATAATTTTTTTAAGAATGTTCATACCTAGTTTTGCATCCTTAAAAAAACCTATCATATCTATGCTCAGGAAGAACAAAGTCTTTTCTTGGACCAAAGAGGGTAAGAGTAGTTACAAAGCCATAAATAAATCAATTGAATAAGATCATACCTTGTGAATCCTAATTTTACTAAGGAATTCATGTTGTATTCATTTGTTAACCTTGATATTGTCTCAACTATGTTGATGTAAAAGAATGATGATGGTGTGGAGCAGTCAATTACATTGTTTAGTCAAGGTTTAGAATATTATGAAGTTAAGTACACCTTTATGGAGAAATATTTCCTTGTTATTATAAGAGGACTAAAGAAGTTTAGACATGTGGTGTCAAATAACAAGATTCATGTTAAGGTCTCTCATCCCAACACCAAGGAGTTTCTTTTGAGGAAAGATCTTAGTGAAAAGAGGTTAGGATGGATCACTAAGGTAATGGAGTATGATGTTGATATAAAAGTGACAAAATTAGTAAGGGGTAAAGGCCTTTGTAAACATATAGATTCAAATCTTCTTGAGTCAAAAGAAGAGGCTCTAGTCAACTATGAGTGTCCCCAACTAGTTGGTTCATTGCCTCCATAAAGTTAGACATATGATATGATCATATATCTCCAAATGATGAGTATCTTGATAATATGAATAGATCACAAAGGATTATTTTAGATTAAAATCTATTCCCTTTTATCTTATCAATGGTGTTTTATTGAGATACATTGATAATGACTAGTCTAGAGTGTTGCTTAAGAAGTTCTATGATTGGATAATAGGAGGTCATTTCTCTCCAAGAACCACAACTGTTAAGATCATGAGGGTTGGCTATTATTGGCCCATCCTCTTTAAGGATTTCCATGCTTTGGTGAGAAGGTGTGGAAAATGTGATTTATTTTTAATAAAGTAGAAGCTTGTAGCTCTTCCTCTGAAGCCTATCCAAGTAGACCAACCTTTCATGAAATGGGGTCTTCATTTCATTGGCATGATAAATCCCTAATCAAGTATTGGTCACAAATGGATACTCACAACAACTGACTATTTTATAATATAGGTTAAGGTAGTAGCATTGAATGAGGCTAATGAGAGTGTTATCTTAGAGTTCTATAAGATCATCATAACAAGGTTTGGTACTCCTACTATTATTTTAGATAATGCTCTTGATTTTTTGGGTGCTAGGATAGTTGATTAGGTAAATAGAAATGGTATATTCTTGAGCACTTCATCTAACTATTACCCTTAAGGTAATGGGTTGGATGAATCTACTAACAAAAATCTAATCATAATCATCAAGAGAACCTTGGAGCATAACCAAATATCTTGGCACACCAAATTTAAGACAACCTTATAGGTTGATAGGATAACTCCCAAGAGGTCAATAGGGAATTCTCTTTTCATGCTTATATATAAAAGGGAAGCTAGGTTATCTACCTCCCTTAGATTTATCACATTAACTAGAGTTACTTGAGAACACTCCAATAGAAGTGAGATTGATATAATTAATAGAGTTATAAGAGACTATAGGTAAAGCTCATCAATTCATGGAGCATCACTAGGTACTGATGAAGAGGTCTTTTAACAAGAAGGTAACTCCAAGATCATTTAAATAAGGTGACATATTCTTAAAATGGGATGAAGATAGAGCAAAAATAGGTAGGCATACCAAATTTTATGCCCTATGGGTCAGACTGTATGTCATCACCAAGTACAAGCAAAGCAACTCTTTTTATTTAGTAAGGATGAATGGAAAAGAACTACCTATCCTTATGAATAAGATACATTTAAAACCCTGCTATTGAGATTTGAAGGTCTATATTGTAAGTATTCAGTTAGGTGTGTGTTTTCTTTCTTGTTCTATTAAGTCCCAATAAGTGCTTTTGAAGCACATGTGTGTTTCTATTTTGTGTTTTATTCCTATTGTTTTTTGTTGTTTGGTACACTATAAAGGTAGTTTATATGTCCAACCTATATACTTATGACTCCATAGCCCAATGGATAAGATTAGGCAACTAGTCATGGCATAAAAAGCATGCCACCCTTGGGAAATCACCAAATATGTTGACCATTTTTCCCCATAGGCCAAAATGGATCAACCCCTAATAGTCAAAATCTTGTACATGGGATTTTTATAATGTTATAGGGTATGTTGCATCTCATTTGATGTCATTTCATATGTGATTCTAAGTTTTGGTCATGGTCTAACTTAGTCCTTGTGTCTTTGGGTGTCTTACGGGTCATTTTTTGAATCATATATGCAAGTGGTAGATTTTCATGGTACTTAGTAGTTGAAAGAGTAGATCTAGAAAAGCTTAAGTTTATACTTAGGAGATATTTTAAATTTTGGCTAAGTGTTGGAGCATTCAGAGTTCTCTCAAAGAAATTGTTCCACTTTATTTGGCTAAGTGTTGGGTACTTTTTCAAGAAAATTATCCAAATCAAGGATCTCGTAGACTTATTTCTTTTAGGAAGAAGTTTCACAATAATTTTCATGAAGATATAATTATTTTAGGAAAATTGTCTGCATCAAAAGCTAAGTGTCATATTTTTTTAAAGAAAATTGTTCGCACAAATTTATCAAAGGCATAATTCTTTTCGGGAAATGTTTGACAAAAATTTTGAAGGTAGGTTTCTTTTAGAAAAATTGTTTGAAATAGAAATCCCATATAAATACTTCCAAAACAAAAATTTTGAAGGGTCAGCTTGTAGAAAAGTGTCCCAAACAAAAATCCCAAAGGGTTTTTCTTTCAAGAAAGTGACCAAGGCAAAAGTTTTAAAGGGCCATTGCTTTGACAAAGTGTCCTATATTAATCCCCTGAAGGGTCATTTATTTTATGGAAATTGGTCCAAAACAAAATTTTAAAGGGTCAGTTTCTTGAGAATGTGTCCCAAATAAAAATTCCAATGGATATTATTCTCAAGAAAGTGTCCTAGATGATTCCCCAGAAGAGTCATTTATTTTAGGAAATGGGTCAATAAAAAAGTCCTAAGGGGTCAAAAATGCCATTTTAAATCAAAAATATTGAAGACAAAGGTTTTGACAAAAGGTACAAGGGCACAAATTCTTTCAGGAAAATTATTTGGGATAATTTTCTTGAAGGAAAAATTCTTTCAAAGAATTTGTTTTGAGGCAAAAGACTAAGTACATATTATTTTAAGTAAAGTGGCCAAGACACAAAGCCCACAATAAATGTCTAAAAAAAGGTCCAAAATAAATAGCCTTAATACCTAATTATTTTGAGAAAATGGTCTGCAATAAAAAGATAAAACACAAAGTCTAAAAGAATTATTTACTGCAAGGAAAATGCATGGGAAGTAAAGTGAAATTCACGTAAGTGTCAAAGTTCAAGCTCAAAAGTCATCCAATGGGGTGAAAATATTAAAGGTCACATAGATGTCATTAACATTCCCATGGAGATCAATTGATGGGTATGCAAATGTCAAATTCAAACCCCAATAAATAACCATTGTTGTCCAAATATCCTAGCAATGATCATGCAAACGTCAATTACATTCGCATAAACATCAAATTTTGAGATCATTAATTAGCCATTGGAATTCAAAAGGTAGGATCAATGATTGATGCTCAATCATATATGAGTTCTAATAATGAGTGGTGACTAATAGTTTAATGGGCCCAAGCAGATCAATAGATCAAGTTCAATCATGGATTCAGATATAATGACATGTGAGCAAGTTAATGAGTCAATGAGCTCGAGAGGTATCCATATGGTATAAGTGCATAAAGTAGTAGATTGATAATAGGATTATAAGATCAATTCATTATTGAAAAGTGGCATGATCATGTTCAATTTGATACAAGATTGATGAAGTGCATTTAATTGTGTAAATTAGGTGAATCAATGGCAAGTAAGGGTCAAAAAGGTCAATGAGCCCTGAGTACAAATGCATAGGTGACAAGTGGCACTATTACATGGGTATTGGTAGAGGATCTACATATTGAATTTTTTTACATTAGGTGGATCAATGAAGTGAGATGAATCAAAATATCAATGATTTGGGCTAGTTTTTTATGGCCAATCAAACAAAGGCAAACCTAGGTGACTTCGACAAAGGTTGACAAAAAAAAAATTCAATATGGTAAGGTAAATAAAATGCATATAGATAAGTTTGATCATGGTTTAATTCAAACTAGAGATAATATTTTGAATGGTGCCACTGAGGCAAACATGTAGACTTCAATTGGTTTATCTCTAGGACCAACTACATGAAAGGGTCCCTTCTCCTCATTGTTGCACACAAATGAACCAGTAAAAAGTAGTTAGCACCATGACAAATCCCTAATAGATTTATTTGATTATTCTAACCACATTGATGCAAAAACTTAGCTTAGAACAACTTGATCTTACCATTATAACCATTGAGGAAGATCAAGGAGATAATAGTGTAACTATGCAACCACTTAAAGTGACATAGATCAATTAAAAGGTTTGAATGAGCATATTTTATAGAGGTAATTATAACTATAGTTCAAATTAGGTTGTGCTGATTTAATTCCCCTTTTCAGTGCCAAAGATCGCTTTCTCTTGCTTCATTTTTTCTATAAATATAGCTCTTGATCTATTATTAAGGGGTATCACACCATGTATTGTGAATCCCTACTATATTGATGTTATGTATTGCCTTTGAACATTAATACAAGTCTATTTCTAAGTTTTAAATAGCTATCTAAGTCTTCAAGTGATGTATGGTGATGAAAAGTGATAATTCTCTATCCTTCCTTCCCTTATCCCTTCAAGTTCGAGCAAGAGTTCCTCATCTAATAGGTCATATAGTGTGTAATCTAGTGTGTAAATATTTTCAAGTGTATAATTTTTATTGAAGTGTGTAATCTACCCTCTAGTTCATTTTCCATATGTTGTTGCTCACACCTCACCTCTATATTGAAATACTCATAGTATAACCCATTAAATATTAGAGACTGGTCAGTATGCTTTAGTTCATCATGGTATAAATATGATGGTCATGTAGAAGACATTTTTGGTACATCACCTCCTTTAGAGTATGTTAAATTTATGCATTCTCTAACTCTTTTCCCATAAGTAAGTAGTATTTTAATGATAAATAGTGCACGATGTATTTAGGGAGCTAGCCCTTAAATCTAGAGGCTCATTTCCAATATAGGTACACCCACTCGTTACTAGAAGGAAGGTTCCCATGTTGCCCAAATCTAGAAGAAGGTTAAACAACTTATTCTAGGGTGTAAGATTTGGTGAAAATAATGACTAAATGGTCATACACATTGACAAAAATTTAATATAACTCTAAAATAAACCACCAAGCTCATATAGACATCATGTATCCTTCTCTCACACTCAAGGCATCCAAAACATCCTTTTAGATCACTCCAGACCTCTTCACTCATCATCAATCTTTAAACCTACAAGAGTATTATTATAACATCAGAAATATGACCAATAGGTCATACACATAGTCATAAACATTCTATTATCTATAACCCATCCACTAGGCACACTCCCTTTTTTCTTTCCATCTCTCTGCAACTCTCACACACACCCTCTCTTTTTTTAGTCTCACAAGTCTAGAAATCATCATCTTTGATTTCATTATTTATAGATCCTTCATGAATATCAACTTCTTGGTTAGACATAATACTTTCCTTAACCCTTAAGTCTTCTTACATATCTCAATACCATCCTCATAGGTCATCCATAGCAACTATGGGTCACACTTAAGCAACTATGCCTTTCAATTAGGCCTTAGTAACCCTTCTAAGCCTCATGGAGACCTATTCATCCATTTAACACTCTATTGAGTAAAAAAAGCATAAAATCACTTCCAAATGCATATGTCCACTCAACATGACCTATTATACATCCTCAAATGATTACAGTCATCATTACAAACCTCTGTGTATGCTTAACTTACTCAAACATTAACCTTGTACATAAGAACATCATGAAGAAATAAACAATCAAATTATAATCATTTATTCATATTAAATATGGATTTGTCAAACCTAAAAAAACCATATAAATCATTCTTATGGAATCTACAATACTCTTCAATATCTAAGTCACCTTGAAACATCCAAATACTATCAGAACAAACTCAATTATCCTTCTCAGGTCACTTACAGACCATGGTCAAACACATAGTCAACTTTAGAGCTTAATATCTATAACTATATGTATATTAAAACCTTATTAAAAAATTTCATGGATGTGCCTTGGATTCCTTTATAACATTTCCTTTTAAATCACATTTGAATTCATCCTAGATCAAAAGTTATGGCTCAAACACTGCAAACTAGTTTTTCCCTTTATTAATTAAAATGCCAATGGTCATGATTAAACATCAAACAATTTATCATCATTTCATGACCTCTAATAGATTGAAAAAATACACATAATTTATCTTCCTAAAAAGTATCATAGTCTTTACCTTTGCTAAACATATGATATTTTGACCTCGTCTCATGTTCCCTAGTAACTTTGACCAAATACGCACCGTCGATCTTCTCGGATTAGCCTGGTCTTTACCTTTGCTCACTGTTAAACATCAAACACTTTATATCATCTCACTAATTCCTAATAATTTGGAGTAATGTGATCCATCAATCTCTTTGAGAGTATCCTTGACTTTAACTTCATTAAACATTTGTCACTTTGACCTTTTTAATTAATACACATTGTTGATTTGCATCTATACAAACACCCACTCACTGTTAGATCCTTATATGGTCCTAATTTTTAACTTCATACGAATTTGGATAAGTATGGGAACCAATGTAATTTTCCTAGAAGGCCAAATTTTAACATTAATAACTTTTTCTATGCTTAATCTCATGTCCTAAAATTTAAACCATATGATCTTCTTTTATAGGGGAATCCATCCATATATCAAGCTACTCCTAGAACCTTCATGATGTGAAATATAACACCATCAAACCAATTACTCATATCTAATTAAACTTATAAATTTAATTTATTTAAGATCAAATTATTTTTTCACCATAGATCTGTGATGTGATTAAACACACACTGTTAGATGTCCCTTTGCAAATTTGGCTAAGTATGGGAAAACATTTCAATCTATCTGGGGAGCCAACTATGCATGGTTATATCTTTTTCTATATGCAACCTCATGATCTAAAACTTGGAACATAGAAACTTTGGACTAATGTTATCATAACCATATGTCTAAATCTCCCTGAATCATACATACATGGTAATGGTGATGTTATAAAACTACCTACTCATATTTTTTTGCCATAGAACTAAGTATGCCTAGATGAACATAATGAATAACCAGATAAACACCATGCATTCCCATAAGCATTATAAGCAATATCGACACTCCATTAGAACTCTACAACATGATATCATCATATATAATATTCATCAACTTTCTATCCAAGCATATACTAAATATCCATGCTTACATACTAGGCTAACAAGCCTATGCCAACACACTGTTCACATGTTTATCTTCTTTCCTTGACCTGAAACCACATCAACATGATAGATACAATATGATAAGCCTCAAACAATACTTACCTTAGCTCATCTGCATCTAAATCCTACCTTGCACAACTTCAATCTCAAACTCATCAACATCATGACATCACCACTTTGTCATTACCTTTGACATCAATGCACACATGACATCAATGACAACACTTGCCAACACAAACACCTTTTGCTCTTTTATCCTTACTAGGTTCAAGACCAACTATTTGCCTAGCCACTTTTACGTGTTTTTATTAGGGTTAGGACTATGTTCTTAGTCTTGATACCTCACTGTCAACTTCCCTTAGTTTCCCTCTTAAATATATTATAGTCTCAAAATATTTTAGGTATCCTTCATAAACCTTTATTAACCTTCATTAAATGCCCTCTTTTAACTATCTACTTTATAGGCCAGTCTCTATTAGGAGTGATATTAGTCAGAATTGTAGCTAGGTTTTCTTAAATTTTCTTACATTCCCTAACATCATATATTATTACTATTTCCCTACATCTTTTATTCACTTGTCTTGATAGACCATTGTACCCTCTATCTTTAAATCATTCGCATTCACTTTGTGTTCGGCCATAGACTATGTAGGTTTAGTTAAGCCACTCGGTTTGCCCTTAATCAAGACCAACACTAACCAATAATGTTATTTTCTACTTCATGGCCTTAACATGAGTGTTTTAAACTTGGAATATATACTAATTAATAATATCTTCATAGCTTCATCTATACCCCACTTTCCATGAAGTATACTTGAATGTACTTCATCTTGGCTATATGTGAAGATTTACTCCTTTTAGTAGTGTTTAAGGATGTATAACACATATTCAAGATCATGATGATTCTTAACAACCCTAAGGATCACCAAATCCTTGGATCCATGATGTGTATGTGTAATAGTGATATGTGTGTGGTGATAATGGTATATATGAAAACTGAGAATGGAGTGCTAAGCTTACAACAATGGTTGGATGGTAGTGTAAAAATTATGAAAATGGAATGAATCATGAGGGAATTAGAATGAAACATGAATCCACACTCAATATAGTCTAAAAGGATCCTATAAAATCATATGCATATTCCTAATAAAATATATCATTTTTGAGGTTCTCAAATAAGCATACACAGTGAAAAGAGAAGCCTAGGATTCTCCAAATAACCTTAACATATGTTAAGTGACCTTAACATCTACTAAATGAGACTATAAGAGTGTTGAGTATAGATTTATGGTTAATAGGATATGAAATTTTGATGAAGATTCTTAAACTTGAATTAAGAACACTTTCCATGAATGAAACATTGCATATAATATCTTATTATGTCTTGATAACCTTGGATCCATCATTAAACTATATAACCATTAAAACTTACCTGTAGACTACAGATTTGGTAGTTTAGGTGTTATTCATCCTTATAGACTCACACATATATAATAAAATGTTGATGAAGTCATGAAAGGTCTCTTCAAGGCCAAAATAATTAGGAACAATCATTAGTTTAACCAAAACAATCAAAAACTCAACAAAATAGTATTTCTTATTTTGCATTATGCAAATGTGAATGGTGACCAGACCCATTAAGTTCTTAGAATTTATTCATAAATTTTAGAAGACTAAACCAACAACCAATACCCATGATTTTGAGATCATAAGGTTTAGTTCCTCTAGCCAAGAGATTGAATCTTCTTTCTCTTTCCCCAGTATGGATTGAGCACCAACCTGAAGTGATCTTGATGTTTGACAATGAACTCAATTAGGAAAGTACATCAGTTTTTGGCCTCTCAAAAAAACACTCTAATCTCTTCACCATGTGCCTGTAACAAAACCTTCTTGCATATCAATGACTTTTACTAAGCAAATCCATATTGTATCAATCTGTACCACCTAAAAATACTGTTGAATCCTAGGATATTCTCCTTCATTTCCTCATGTTTTAGTTTCTAAACCACAATTTTAGGGAAATATGAGGGAAAATGTGAGTCAAAATGCATATCAAAACAAGCAATAAGTTTTGGAAAGTAAAAGGGGTATGTTTTCACCATGGTTTCACTTAATGGAAAAATAATGATCTAGATTTGTGGAGGGCATAAATTTAAAGCATAAAACCATTTGATCAAAATAATAACATGAACATGAGGGTGATAAAGGATATGGTTAATGCTTAAGTGGCTTTTTGAGTTCAAAATTTGTCATTTTAAGACCAAAACCTTTCTTTTAGATAACATACATATAACTTCAAAAGGAGATTTGCCAATGAATATCATAAATAATATCTTATATCCCTCTAAAGGTTTCCATGAGGCTTTTATGTATCTTGATCACACTTTCAAATCTTATAGTCAGCCCCATAGCTTAAATATACCAAATACACTAAAGAAGTTCATTGTTAGTCATCAATTTTAACCGTAAACCATCTCTATCAAGGCATTTTAGACTATTAAGGCCACTTTAAACCCTTGTCAAATACCTCAAAATATATTCCAACATCATGATGATACTTAACATAAGTTAAAATAGAAACATGACAATGATAATACATTTAGATATACTCCCTTAATATGAGAGTCAATGACATCATGATGATCTAGGAGATATGATGACCACAAGCAAACTCTATGACACCTCTAATAGTGTCAAATGACTTCAAAATATAATTAGGAGACATCATCACTTGGGAGATCACCATGTTTAGGCCTAGGTGGTTATCATAGAAAAGTTTTTAGTTATAGGGGTTGGAATTTGACCTAAGAGGCCAAATTTCTAATATTTTTGGTGACTCACATGGGTTGACCAACCTACTGGTCAAGAGAACCCACTCATCTTCATGACAGTGATGACTCAACATGGCTCATGACTATTATTAGACTGATAAGGAGATTAGCACCTATGACACCTCTAGGATTGAAAAAAACTAACAATACACAATAAGCATAACTAAATAAACACACCTAACCTAAGGAAAAATAACAAGACAAAACAACAAGGCAATAGACTATACTTGTGTTGACCACTTATTGAAATAAGATAACAAAACTATAAACAACTAACCTGAGATCAACTTATTTCCTCCAAGACCAAATGGAAAACTTGTTTAATAACTATAGCACCATGAGGTCTTATTTATATGTCTTAATTTGAGTCTAACCAAAAATTTCTCACTATATGAGGACTCTCATTTGCATCTAGGGGCATTGGCATGTTCATGGCCTCTTGGGGAAGTATCTGGACCTCATTGCTCTACTTTTAAGTGTACATATTAGATAGGTAGGTCAATGACCCAATCATAATCATCCCATACCTATCTTCCTTGCATGATTAACCTCATCTCTACCTCAGTCATGAGTTTCTCCTAATATACCATGTCTTGGTTTGTGTTTTCACTCTGCTCCATATGGGATGGTGACTTATCAAGACCTTCATGATGGAAATATTGAACTTCATGAGGCATGATAAAGGACAGGATATCCTCACTTGGTTTGTGTTCATGAGTGTCAACTTGAGGTACTTATTCATCAAACACTTCATCATTCTTTCTATCATCTCATAGATAACTCTTGATAGGGTCAATAATTGATTCATCTTCAACATGCTCTATAGGAGGTGTGAGTTTTTAAAGGGTATAATATTCATTGAAAATGCTCATATATTACTACTAAAGGCCATGACTATCACCTTGACACTCCATGAAATCATGATCATACTTCAAACTCTCTTCAACCATTGGGGTTTCACGCCCATCAACAAACACATCTTGGTGGCCAAGAATTAGTCCTTCATCTTCAATGAAACTAGGAGATTATTGAACACATAACTTTTCTTGGATGTTTGAAGACTTTAGAAGGATATCTCCTTGCTTTGAAACTAATGTAAGTTAAATATATACTTCATTTTCACACTCATCAGGGATATCATGATAAAGAGTGGTTGTCATGTCATCAAGGAGCTCTTGGGAATCATCCTCTTCTTGTTCAATTAGAGTATCTTCCTCTTGTTTACTCAAATCATATTCATCCTTTATCACTGCAACTATTTTTCTTCATTTATCTCACAAATAATAGGCTCCTTCTCAATAAAAGGCATGGTGGATCCTTGAAAGAGCTCAAGAAGATGAGTCAAATCCAAAGGTGTTTTAGATGATTTATCATGCTCACTGAGCTACCCACCTTTGACAACCATCATTTCCTCTCTCTGTTGCACATTGTATTGAATAGACCTCCATGAGGGGAAGGTTTTGGACTCTTTAATGATATTAGACCTGTATTCCACCTTAACACCTTGGATTATACCTGAATGATCTTATCTTCCCCTTGATTTTTGCATTTGTTTCCAAGATGGAAATTTAGATGTAGGAATTTATTTCACATGTGTCACAACTTGTGGAAGGAATTAATTTATCTTCAGCTAAGATTATGTTGCTCCTACAACTACTATTAATTGATGTAGATGCTTATTTATAAATTTAATTTGTTTATCAAGGTGGGCCTCAAATTCAAAGGCCATCTTATTAGAGGTCTCTTCATGCTAATCAAAAGGTGAATGGCCTTGCAATGTCTATGGTGAAACATGGAACTTATCCTTCTCAATACACACTTTTTCTTCCCTTTGAACTCTCTCTTATACATACCTCTAAGTGGGAAAATTTGGCAAGGCTTGTGAGTAAAGTTGAGGGCTATGACATATATGTGTTCAATAATATTTAGGGGAGAAAGGAAATTCAATGGAGGACTGATGTAGGATGAAAGAGGGGATATAGGGGATATAATTCTAATAATATGGAACTTATTACCCCTCATGTGCTACTAATTTCTTCTTGATCCTAGAAACTATGCCCTCTATATCTATCATGTCACTATTGACCCTTGAATGAACCTCTCTCATGAAAAAATCCCACTCTTATTTATCTTGATGTAATGAGGTTCTCATTCTCTCAATCACATGCCTAGGAATTTCTTGACCATACCCTCTTAGGGTTTCAATGCTCACCATGTGTTTTTAATAGCCTAACAAGGTCATTTTGAGGCTTAATATGGATTTTTTTGGGACATGGTTGGGTTGATCAGGAGCATCATGAGGTTTTTATGACTGATTATATTAATAAGTATGATACCAATGAGGTGAATGAGGCTCATAAGGAGAGTTAGAGTGGTGTTCTTAGTATTGAATAGGACCATAGGATTGATGAGAGATCTCATATTATTGACAAGGGTAAATTTAGGGCTAATAAGGGTCATAAAAAGGTTGATAGGGATCATAATGTAATTGGAAAGGGTCATAAGGCTATTGCTAAGGAAGTGAATGATAAAAAAATGCCCCATATGTAACCATCACTTATTACAAGACACATGAATAATAATGAACTATGAACAAGAACTACTCTTACCATGAGATGATGACCTTGTGATGACCCTCATCATGAATTTATAACTACAACCTAGCCTATAAGTGTTTAAAGTTTTTTGTGATGGCCAAGATGCTAGTGTGAATGATGCAATGCTTGAATTTGGTCCCATCGGGCATGCCAAAACTATTAGTAACCCAAGTTGTACCCTTTGAAGGAGATTGTTCACTTCTGATTCAAACCTAAACTAACATGGGATTGGCCTAAAGGTTTAGGTTACCTATGGTTAGAAAAAACCTCTATATTATGGGGATAGCTCCCTTGATATATCAACTTTCAATTATTATTCTAAAACCTATTTTTTTGTGGGTGAAAATAAATATAATGACAACTTAAAATGAAAATCTATAATAGGGATGGTGATGCACCAATTCTTTAATGATCCTCTCTTAACCTATCTTTAATCACACTTGTGAATTTAATGTAAATAGTTTACTAACAAGACTTCATAGCATAGTCCTAAACATGAGTATTTCATATCGAGGCTAGATAAAAGTTCTACAACTTGAATGTAAAATAATGGAGGTCTATTTAAGACACTACAAACTATATCACTCTTTAACACAACTTCTACCTCTTAACACTTCATATGACCTATAAAGGATGAAAACATAGCATTATTTGAATGAGAGGACCTAAAAAATATTATGAATCTCATACTTCTATGCAATTCAAAAATAAAAACACACACTAATACTAAAGAATAAGTCTGTAATAATATTTTCTTATTAATTCAATGTGCAAGATATAATTTTAGTAGAGTTTTGTTATACTAGCCTGAGGGATCACAAATTAGGCCTTACAAATCAATAAATATAATTACATGGAGATAATAAGAGGTAGGTTGTAATATAAGTCCTTGAATAAGTCAAAATACCATAACTTATTCCACATGATAAATACAATAGTCTTCCATGCATTGAAGTGTCTTCAAAGAGTGTCCTTATGATGGTAAAAGTCTATTTCTAGTAACATTTGACACATGAAAGGTATATTAATTAAATATTAATTACATTAATTTTATTTTATCTATTAAAAACATTTAATATACATAAACAACCAACTTCCATGAAGCACCAACTAGTTACCTCTTCTTATGGGTTAACTATATCCATAGAACTGCCAAAAAACTTTCATAAATGCTCATGAATATGGAAATTTATTTCTTAAAGGGGAAATTATGGATGTTTATAGATGTTAAATTAACCACATATAGTCTCTATATTCCCAATATTTCCTCCATATACAACTTTACTCTTCTTTGAATAATTAGGCCATCTTGACTAGGTTCACAGAGTGGCTTATTAGTGAAGGTTGGTAGAGGTACTTCCAAGATAATAGGTGAATACCTCATGATTTTAAGAAGTGAAAAAAGTCTTATATAAACACCTAAAATTATCTTAAACTTATTAAACTACCTTGTACCTCATTTTCTTCCCTTTTTCATGAAAAAGTACTATTTTATGGCAGGTCCATACACTATCTGTATAACTAAGTAACATGGTATGAATAGTTATTTATATTTACAAGATAAAGTTTATGGAGTTTTTAAATCCTATAAAATTATCTTATGGTGTAAAATATACTTATGAAAAACCTTTTCCATCATTTATACCTCTTATGCATTCATTTATTACTTAGGGTTTGCAAGAAATAAGGTTTGCATAACCCTTAATGATTGTGTGAGAGTCTTCTCAACATCACCTAAGTATTTTCTCATTATAAAATGTTTTCATACCTCTATCCCATTCCTTAAATACTTATTATGTATATAATGTATTCAAACACCACTCAACAGACATGGATGCCATTAACATTAGTGCATAGGCCTATTCACAACCATTTTAGGCCTAATGGGCTAAGTAGGCCAGTAAGTTATCCTTACTAATATGAGCCTCCTATTACCTTGGGAAATTTTATACATATTATTAACTATACCATAAAGTTATTTAAACCTTAAATAACCCCCAAGTATGTAAAAAACTCTCAATGGGTATGCATAAGCATGTCTTAGGTATGTCTTCTATAGCTAGCCCTCAAGAGAATCTAACTTGAAATCTAACTATTATTAATTTTAGAGACCATATGAAGACACTTAATATCATATTTTATTGTCTAAAAACCCATTTATTAACTCTAAGATTCATTTCTTGTCTTCAAACCTGCAAATAACTCACTTGATATTATCAATGTTTGCTAACAGACTGAAGTGTGTCTGAGATAAAACAATAAATGTTTCCACTAGTTATTTAATGTTGATAATAGAATTAGTAGATTAACACACTTACCATAATAATTTTTACCAAATTTTAAGATGTGATCACACCTACATAGGTTTCAAAACCATAAACTTATCAAATCAAGTTGTATCCATTGACTATGTGAAAGTATAAATTGGTTGTAAATGCACATTGGTTATATCTTTTGGGTCTCAGACCTCATCACTAACATTATGACCTATGTTAATCCTTTAAATTATTTTTATAGTATTAAAATAGTTTTTTTCATCTCCTAACAACCTTTCTCTTCAGTCCTTACTAGGTTCAAGACCAACTATTTGCCTAGACACCTGTAGGTGTTTTTATTAGGGTTAGGACTATGTTCTTAGGATTGATAACCCATTGTCAGATTCCCTCAGTGTCCCTCTTCAATATATTTCAATCTCAAATATTTTTAGTTATCCTTCATAAACCATTTTTAACCTTCATTGTATGCCCTCTTTTAACTAGATGCCTTATACGCTTGTGTCTATTAGTATTGAGATTGGTTGGACTTATAGCTACGTTTTCTTGAATTTACTTACATTCCATAGCATCATCCATTCTTACCATTTCCTTGAATAGTTTACTCACTTGTATTTATAAACCACTAACACCTCTATATTTAAAGCATTCTCATTCACTTTGTCTTTTGCCATGGCCTATGTAGGTTTAGTTAAGCCTCTTGGTTATGTATGACTCTATTGGAATACCCTTGATCAAGACCAAAACTAACCAACAATGTTATTTTATATTTCATGTCCTTAATAGGTGTGTTTTCAACTTGTAATATGGACAAAGGAATAATATCTTCATATCTTCATTTATACCCCACTTTTTATGCAGTATACTTGACTGTATTTCATCTTGGTTGCAGGTGAAGATTTACTCCTTATAGCAATGTTTAAGGTTGTATACCACATATTTAAGACCATGATGATTCTTAACAACCCAAAAGAATACCAAATATTTGGATTCATGATGTGGATGTGTAATAGTTATATGTGTGTGGTGATAATGGGATATATGGAAACTAAGAATGAAGTGCTTACAACAATGGTTGGATGGTAGTTTAAAAGTTATGACAAAGGAATCAATCATGAGGGAATTAGAATGAATTCACACTTAATTTAGTCTAAAAGGATCCTATACAAGAATATGCATATGCCTAAAAAAATATCATTTTGGAGGTTCTCAAATAAGCATACACAGTGAAAAAAAAACCTAAGATTCTCCAAATAACCTTAGCATATGTTAAGTGACCTTAACATCTACAAATTGATACTATGAGAGTGTTGAGGATAGATTGATGGTTGACAGGCTATGAAAATTTGATTAATATTGAGAAACATGAAATAAGAACAATTTTCATGAATTAAACATTGCATATAATATCTTACTATGTCTTTACAACCTTGGATCCATCATTGAACCGTACAACCATTCAAAACTTGCCTATAGACTACAAATTTGGTAGTTTAGGTGTTATTTATCCCTATAGACTCACACATGTTGACCAAAATGTTGATGAAGTCATGAAATGTCTCTTCAAGGCCTAAAGAATCAAGAACAATCATTAGTTTAACCAAAATAGTTAGGAACTCAATAAAACCATATTACTTCTTTTGCCTTATGTAGATGTGAATGGTGACTATACCCCTTAAGTTCTTAAAATTTGTTCATAAAGTTTGGAAGACTAAACCAAAAACCAATAACCATGAATTTAAGGTCATAATGTCTAGTTCTTGTGGCCAAAATCTTGAATCTTCTTTCTCTCTCCCCTATATGGATTGAGCACAAACCTGAAGTGCTCTTAATGTCTGCCAATGAACTCAATAAGGAAATTACATAAATTTTTGGCCAATCAAACCCTAAAACACTCTAATCTCTTCACTATGTGACTATAAAAAACATGCATGCATATCCATGACTTCTCTTGAGTAAATTGGTACTGTACGGATATGTGCCACCTTAAAAGATTTTGTAATCCTACAAATTGTGCTTCATTTCCTCATGTTTTAGTTTTTAAACACCATTTTATGAAAATATGATGGAAAATGACAGTTAAAATGAATATAAAAATAAGTAATAAGTTTTGGATAGTAAAATGGGCATGTTTTCACATGTGTGGGTTCACTTAATGGCAAAACAATGTTCTATATTCATAGAGGGGATAAATTTAAAGCATAAAACCATTTGATAAAAATAATATCGTGACCATGAGGTGAATAAGGATGTGTTTGATGCTTTAGTGGAATTTTTAATTCAAAATTTTTCATTTTAATACCAAAACCTTTCTTCTAAATAACATACATATAGCTTTAAAAGGAGATTTGCCAATGAATATCATAAAGTGTGTCTTATAGTGCTCTAAAGGTTTTCATGAGGATTTTATGTTTCTTGGTCACACTTTCAAAGCTTATAGTCAACCCCATACCTTTAATATACTAAATACACTAGAGAATCTCATGGTGAGTCGTCAATTTCAACCTCAAACCATCTCCATCAAGGCATTTTATACTATTAAGGCCACTTTAAACCCTTGTCAAAGACCTCCAAACATACTCAAACATCATGAGGATACTTAACATAAGTTAAAATAAATACATGACAATGATAATACATTTATATCTATTTCCTTCATATGGTAGTCAATGACATCATGATGATATACCACATCACCTAAGGACCCAAGAGATCTAGGAGATATGATGATCACAAGATGTACAATATTATTCTATTTTATTTTGACAAATTGATAAATAAATAATATTTCTATTATTGGAAAATACAAAGAAGAGATATATTTAGATCCCACATGGATATCTATTGACTATTATAATTATCTAAAAATGAAAATAATAATAAGATTTGAATATATAGGTTTATGATAAGAATCAATAATAAAAAACTATATGGGTAAATCCACTGTAAGTGGACAATAATGCAATGCATTCTAATCATTGATAATGGACTTGTCCCAGTTATTAAGATAGGTTGCAGACAAGAAAAGACAAAGCAAAATAATTAAAATGACACATAAAAGTTATATTAGAATGTATCTCTAGACACAACTGATAGAAGCGAATAATAATTTAGTGCACTATAATCTGTTAACTATAGACTTATATTGATTTATTGTGCATAAAAATTGACTATTGCACCTATAAATGATGATTAATCTAAGATGTCACAATTAGGGTTTGGTTGTGCATAAATTTATGTTTTTTTTCTTATCTTTTAAACCCTTGGGTGAATTTAATAGCTTGAAAATTAAAAATAAAAATGGGGGAGTGTAGTGGGATAAGATAAACTCAATCACCCTCTTGATGATTGACCATTTCCTACATATCTAATACTCCAAGGGAAATCAACTCCACACAGTTCTCCCATATAGAGTGAATGTGTAGTTTATCTCCTTTGACTATATGTATGTAGATACAAAATGTATTTGATACTTGACAATGATAGTCATTGACTTGATTTATAGGGCCATTGACATGGCTTATGGATGATCCTTTTGATTAATCTTAAATTTTTGTATTCCTCCCCTAATAATAAATGCTTAAGTTATGGTGAAGGACTATAATATCTAAGGGTGAAGTGAATGTGAAGGTTAGGGTTTTTCTCACAGATTATACATGTAAGTTTACCGATTTTCATGATTTTATTTCATCAAAGTTACATTCAACTTTTCAATTTGAGTAATGCTATGAATTTCATAGATCTGCAATGGACATACAAGAAGCTATGGAAAGAAATTTTGAAGAAGCTATGAAAGGGGTTAAGGAAGAATAATTATAAGAAGATGATAATATTAGAAGTAAATGTAATCATGGATTGATTCATGATCTAAGGAATGTATTTTTTAATAGGAAAAGTAGTCAGGGGTGGTTATGCATTGGTTTTTTTTGTTAGAAATTTTAAAAGAACAATTGTATATTATTTCAACATGATTTGGATCTATTAAAATTTATATTATTGAGAAGGGTAAAAAGTTTCAAAGTATTAAATATTATAAAATAAAACTAGCTATACCTTATTTAGATCTTGATCTTCACACTCTAAGAGGGTAAAATGAAAATTAAGTACTCCAAAAGTTACCCCTTCACCAAGATTGTTTGAAAACAATGATCTACATCATTATAGCATTTTGGAACTAGGTTTGGACCTTCATTCTAATTTTACAAATATTTTAAAGGTGGAAATTCCAAAGGATTTGATCTTGAATGAATGTGAGGATTTGGATTCAAAATCCCTTTTATGAAAATTACTTGGTAGGAAATGGAAGAGATCTTGGTTAGAGAATTGGTTGAAAGAACTAACAGAATTAGATTTATTTATATAATTAACTAGATTAATTCATCATTATTATTAATAAATCACTTGTAGTCAGTATGTTGATTTAATGGTTAACTAGTTATAGTTCACTTCAATTTAGTTTCTAAGTGATCTAGTTATATTTAAGTATTTAACTATAGTTAATTCTTATCACTCTCTTTTGAGTGATTTTTGTTAGATTGCACCATGATCAATTGAACAACAAAACATGCATGAATGAACTATAGAGTGAAATATCATAACCTAAAATAAAAAAGGTCTCACACAAGGAAAGTGTATACACATAATATTTTTGAACTTTTATTGATTACTGGCATTTTATATCTTGAAAGAACCTATCGAGTCTCAATATCTCTGAGTGCATACCTTAATGGGTGCATCAAGAAAGGGGTGGGTAAACCATCAGTGCTTTGTAATATTTTTGTCCCTTTTTCCACTTGCCATCTACACACTTGTCCCCTAAAAACATTTACCCTGAGCTTATTCTTCTCAGTCCTACCCATTCCTCTCAATTATCATGCCTTATCCATATTTTTATTTCCTTAACTCCCTTTTGATCAATCAATTTTACTAGGTCGACTGGGTCGACCCAGTATAGTTTAGGGATATTTTTCACTTTCTTAGCTTGTTAGCCTTTTGCTTAACCTAGATCAAACCTAGTGAATTTCACCTAAAAACACAATGGGTCGACAGGGTCAACCCTATATAACCAACATTTTTTAGAGTATTTAGGGAAAGATCTACCTATATATGCAAGTTAATTTCCTACCATTTCATAAGAGAAGAATTAATAGAAAATAAGTGTTAATGAACATCTTCGTATTGACCATTCTACTTGAGGAATAAAGCTTAGGGTTCCATACTTTCTTTGGAGATAAGTATCTTGTCTTATGGAGAAGTATTTTGGATGTTTAGATAGGTTGTGTAGCATAGAGTTGATTTATCTTGGTTATCCTTACATACCATAATAATTTCTTGTGAAGCACCTTGGACAAGGGAGAGATTGAGGCTCAGCAAGTTCATCTTCAAAGGTAAGTATTCCTAACTTTATTTCTCCTCTGTAAGAGTAGATAGATAATGTGTTTGTATTCTTCTCCCATGTAGTAGGATTATGTATATATTAATGTGAGTATATGTCTTCTAATACATGTTTACATTATTTGTTTTATTGTTTCTAACCCCTACTTTGTGTCACAAGCTTTAGTGTGCACCAGATTAGATTTACTTTCTTACTATTAGAAAAGGTGAATGTTTTAAACCTTAAGACTCTATTAGGGTTGTTGTGTGATTATGTTAGATTGTAGCCTTTGGAACTCTTCCTATCATAATGTGTTGTGATAAGTGATCCCCTAATTGGGTTTAGTAGATCCCCGTATTGGTCATGTTCCTGCTTAATAAGTGTATCCCAATCAGAAGTGTAAGTATGCTCTATCTTCTTCGAGATAGGATTGATTTATAGACATGATGAATTTTTGATTGCATACATTCTAGTGAACCTAACGTGAAACTAAACCTTGAAAGATTTATTTCACTTATTTTCATTCTTTTAGTCATTATTTTTATCATATTAGATCGACTCTATCAATCTGGTTTTCTAAATTCTATGCACAAGTTTCTAGGAATAGGAAATTAGATGCACCCAATCAACCTAGTATAGGTTTTTAGCTTTTCAAACATCTAGTTCAGCCTACTAGGTTGACCCAGTTGACCCTGTATGTTTTCAACACTCTATAGCAGGTTTTTGCACAGCTTGATCGATCTAATTGACCTAGTTTGTAGGTTTCTCAAGCATACTTCAAGGTTCTTCATCAATAACCTTTCTTCATTTAATCTTTGATCCACCAAGGTTCCTTTTTACCTCTCTATTTCTTTCTTTTCTATCTTTCCTTTCATAGTTTGTAGTCTTTAAATCTACCCTTGCACAATCAACTGGATCGACCTTGTTGACCTAGTTCTATGTTTTGGGTGTTGTCTAAAATAATTGGGTCAACCCTAGCCAAACTTGTAAATTTTAAAACCTTATTTCCATATTTTAGGTTTAACATTGTTAACCCTTTTCTATATTATGTCTATATAGTGTCAAAACTATACCTTGTTTCAAGTTGGAATTAACCTCATATATGCTAGTAATTAGATCACACATTTCTGTTATTATTTCTTGCATGCTTAGAATAGCTCACATAGTTTAATTAGGGGATTTTTAATTAATTTATTAGTTTCACTATTTATATTTTTTGTACACATGACCAAATCACAAAAACATAAATAATCACTTTAAAATTTTGTCTACCCAAACCAACCTACTTGGATTTCATCACCAAGGGGGAAGCTGACTTGATGCTCTAGTCAAGTATAAAGCATGGTTAATGGTATATTCTAGATAAGCACCCAACACCCTTATCACTATGGTGTGTGAAGTGAGGTTGTAAGACCAAATACCAAGCTTGTATCATTTCCATCACAGTCTTTTTCAGCCCAAACTACCTAAAACCATCCTTATATTGCTATCTAGTACCTTGTTTATAACCAACTAAAAATCATATCTTAATAATCTAATAAACATTCAGGTTAACCAATTATTTTAGCTATTTACCTTTAAATTTTATTGCTTTTTCTTTGCTCAATTATGTATACAAAATCTTGCATTAACTAGCTATTACAAGGTGTCACCCTTGGTATCCTCTTATTGTGCAGCACAGTGCTTGGGTTCATGACATGGTTTAACTGCCTCTCATGGATCCATTAACTCTAGTGGTTATATCAAGCACAAAAAAGTTGATATTTTGGTGCAACAACAACTGGTGGGCCAAAAATTTGTATCAAAGCCAAAGGTGTTGGGTTTGAATCCCTTGTTTATGTTGGGGGGATTGTTGCAAGGTGTTGCTCTTGGTTTCCTTGTGTTATATAGTGTAGTGCTCAGGTTCATGACATGGTTTAACCACCTCTTGTGGATATGTTAACTTTGGAATTTGTATAAGGCACTACAAGGTTAATATTTTGGTACAATGGCAACCGGTGGGCCAATACCAATGTTAGTGCAAGGTTTTATTTTGTGTGTTTCAATTAGATTAGATAGTGTTAATCTAATTGACTATCTATTTCCTTTCAATACTTACTAGTTTTCATTACTTGAAAAATTATCTTGTTTCATTTTCATAATCTATTTTTAGGCTTCTTGAATTCCTTGTCTACTATACTGGATTGACCCAATCAACTGAGTACCTTTTCTACCTTCTATACATTTCACTAGATTGACCCAGTTGACCCTATATAGTTTTACAGTCCCTATTTTTGTGTTAGGTCAACCCAGTCGACCTTGTACTATTTTAGTCACCTCTTTATCCTTTGTTTTCTCATCTCTTTTTTTTTCCTTCATCATGGTCTATTTTTTGGGTGATGACATTAAATTATATTCACTAGACATGATGAACTCTACTAATCCTAATAGGGTCTCCCATAGACAGAGTAGGGTTCCTCTTTTGTATTCTAGTAATGTTCATATTGTCACTTGTATAATGAACTATAAGACCCCTCCAAATACCTCTTTGTATCATAATCCTTCTCTTTTCTTAGAGTATACTCCTAAAATTCTCTTCTTTATTTTTGAATTTACTCAACATCGAGGAAAAATACTTCTACCATTTATAACCTCATGATTAGTGGTCAAACCAAAGATCCCCATTCACCTACTCCTACATTCAATACTAGATTTGGGGGTGCCACTTTCCTTAATTCTCAGCCTCTTCCTTCAATTTTGACTCCTTATTATGCCATGACATCTTCTTCTCTAACCTCTTCTACCTCCATGCCTAGTATTTCAATTAACATGAAAGGTTCTACATCTAGTGGGACTCTCATAAGATCCACTATCCTTAATCCTTCCACTAGTTCATTATTTTCTACCCAAGAAAATCATGATTCTAGTGCTTCTTCTCAACCATTAACTAGTCCATCTTTTGCTACACAAGCAAATTTTTCCACTAGTGCCTCGTATTCTCATAATTCATCTCAAGCTCCTACCAACACCAATAGTGGTACCCAAGCCACTAATAATAACACTAATGCCAACCCTAATGCTTTTACTAATGTTAATCAAACACATCAACTTTATTTCAAACTCTCAATCAAATGAATACCTTTCAAGTTCATAACACAAATCAAATGATGAGAATGCAAAACCACCTTCTTAATCTGCAATCTCTTCTAAAACCAATGGCTTGGGGCACACATAACCAAAATGTTCCCCCTCTTTGAGATTCTCAAAGAAGTCTCATTTCTAAAACTCCTTTAGTTAATAAAACTATCAATCATCTATAAATTGAACCTCTCACTACTCAAATTGCCAACATTGATATAGGAGGTATAACACCTACAATTTCTTATAATGGGTCAACCGATACTACCCTTCACCTCAAAACATTTGTAAATATTTACAAGTATTGAGTCAAATTAAACACCTTTTCTACTACCAATCCCCTAGATAAAACCCTATGGGTGATGCCTTGGATTGGTACAATCAACTTAGAGCTTATTTCATTACTAGTTTGGAGGACTTAGTGAATGTTTTAGTGCAAGAAATCCAAACTAGTGATCTTCCTAAAAACACTTTGGCCCATTTCATAAATTACAAACAAAACAAAAATGAAACCACTCAAGCCTTTGTTAATAGATGAAAAACTTTTTCAAACAAATATGAACACAACATGGTGTATGACAATCTTTTTCATCTCTTTAAAAATGCTCTTTTTCCTAAATTATAATATTGAGTCTGCACTCTTTCTCCATACACTTTGGAGGAAGATATTGACCAAGCTAAATGTCAAGATTTCTTAATGTGTCAATTCAAGCCACCTCAACCTTTTGTGGGTCCTTGTCTCTTACTAAAGAACAAAAATCACAATATTACCAATGATGGTGTTATTGATTCTTATGACACCATTCACAAACCTCTATCCTTATCTGAATTTCTTAAGCATATACCTAGGCCTCTTCCACAAGAGCTTGACACTACTCATCCTATGAAATCCTAGTATGATCCTAACAATTTTTTTTGCTTTCATGCTAGTTGGGGTCATTCTCATGAGACCTATAGATAGCTTCATAGTTTAGCTATGGATTTTATTCTTAGTCCTAATTTTGATAATGATTATATTATCTATAAGTGTTAACAAGCCTATGAGATTGATTTTAAGGACCATAAATCACATAATAAAACTCAAGACTTGAATCAAGCTAATACTCATTTGGCTATCTACAAATATCCTTTACCTAATCATCAATCGATCCAAGAAAATCAAGACAAGTCTACCCATTCCACAAATAACATATAAAGTCTTGTTGAACTAACTTCTAAAGAGAATGTGGTTATCATGACTAATATGTGAAGGGTGGTGGATTTCATTGATTCCCAACCTAGCTACAATCCTTCACATAAGACATATCATGTTATCCAGGATTCTTCTCCAACTCATTTAATGAGTTGGGGCAAGATGATTTTATTAATTTTTATGATCCAATTTTTTATTCTCCCTTGGATAACACTTTCCATTATATTTCTACCATTCTTATATCATCTTCCAACACTAATGATAACCAAGTTTCTACTAACACTTCTTCCAATTCTCAAAATCAACTGAACCAACTAGTTCATCATCTCAAGATGCTTTACAACCTTCTTCCAAATCTCTTTCTCATTCTTATCAATAAATTTTTTAATGTACTTTAGATCCTCCTTCTAAGGATCTCCTTAATCACTATGCACCTATATCTAATAAAATTCTTATGGGTTATAATGAATGGGATCCCATTATGGAACTCACTAATATCCCATCTTATATTCCCTTCTCTGAGCCTATGAAGACTTCCCCATGTCATAGAAATTGCCTCATGCAACTCTTATTCAAGATGATGTCCCTCATCCTCCTCTATTAGGATGGAAGGTAGCTTTATCTGGATCTAAAGATAGTATTTTACAAAAATGTGAAGAGATGTCTATCAGCGTTGATGAAACTATAAACACTTTTCTTTCTTTAAAATTTCTCATAGCTTCTATGATTCTCAATGAGATTTTGCTTCATGCAAATGATCCTCCCTTATTTATTAGCATTCAAATAGGAAATATCTAAGTTAGGCATGCATTGATTGATGATGGTTTTGTAATGTATGTTTCCTCTCTCAATTTCATTAAAAATCTTGGATATTCAGAATGTAATCTTAAGTCTACACACAACACCTGCCAATGATACAATAAAAGGAAAATGCCTCCCCTACGTTGTGTGTAGCTTCCCATTACCATCGCACCTATCACTATCCATGTGAAGGTGATGATATTTAACTTCCCTCTTTCTTATAACATCTTGCTTGGTAGGTTGTGGACTCACCTCATAAGAGTTATTTCTTCCTCTACCTGCCAATGCATTAAATTCCATTATAATGGAGCCATTTATAAGATTCAAGGTGACACTAACCCTTGTAATTTCCAACAATTCCAATACCATGGTGTCTTCAATATTCCTACTATTGAACCTTTGCCCAATATTCCATTTTTTGAGTCACATTGTATTAACTTTCCTATTAATTCAACATGAGGTTATAGTGGGCATCCTAAGCTCATTGGTAATATTCCTCTTAATCTCCTAGATTTTTATGATGATGAGCTTGATGATATTAACTTAAATGTTAATACTTCTAATATCTCACCTCATCTCATCTCATAGCTTCCTATATCCTTGCAACCTCATTCTCACAAGCCTCCTTGTGATGACATTCCCAAAGTCTTGACCAAGACCAAGAATTATATTCACCATGCTTCATCAAATGACAAGGTTATCCCTACCTATGTCATTGATATTCACACCCTAAATTATGATGATGGTTATTCATTAGATGATCTATTATTAGGTGGTCTTGTAAAGACCCATGATGCTGAGATTTTTTGTTATTGTTCTTCTTTACTTGAGTCTTTTCATGCATCTCATCATTTTCCTTCACTTATACTTCCTAATTTTTGTATTTTCCCCCTTTATCATAGGGTAGAGATGGCACCAACACCTCCATTTTTTTAGGAACCATGTAAGATTATGCTCATAGATTTTGCTATGATTGAGCCTTGCCACTTTACTAGGTACCCTAACCCTCATAGCTAGTTTATCCTTGAGGTTAGTGAAACTCTCCTTAGACCTTCTATAGATCCCATTGCTCCCTCAGTGGAGCTTGCTATAATTGAGCCTCTTCCTGATCCTACTATAGTTGGTCCTAATTCCACTCCTATTTTTTCTAAGCCTAACCTTATTTTTGATTCCATTGCTCCTTTAGTTGATCTTAGTTCCATTCCTTCCTCATCATCACCTTCACTTGGTGATGGTTTGCTTCCTTTACCTAAGATGGCTCCTTTGCCCACCAAATGGGCTGATGAGTTCTGTCCAACTTCTTCCAATCCTATTATACCTCCTTCTATGAGTGTTTCTCCTAAAACCACTCAAAATCATATCTATTAATTTCATAAGATAGATAATCATTCTTCCACCCATTTTCACAAGTTGTAATAATATATTGATACCTTGTGTAGATACTAAAAAACTGCACATGATGGTTATAGATGTCAAAAAAACCTAGGATTAGACCATTACCCAAATTTTGACCATGATATTGAGTTATTTTTGCTAACTAGATAAACCCAAATCACTAACCTATCCTTTTTACCCCACTTAACATCTAACCCTCAACCATCAATGGTCACATTGACTGTCAATGGTCAAGTCTTCCCCATCTAGATAAATATAACTCATGTTCTGTGCAAGATAACACATCAAAATTTAATATGGATGGAAAGATAATGCATCACAACAACCAACCAAACCTCTTATTAAACCTTATATGTCCATCTCTCTTTGCCTATAAAAATAGGGGAGAAGGAAGTGAAAAGGGATCGATCCATTTATCATCACTTTAGTAATTAGGTAATCAAGCTTCCAACCAATAATCATCAAGAGATATCAAACTTATTTGTAGGTTCTCCCTTTCATAAGTCAATGACTGTGATAGAGACCCAAACCTTTACCAAAATTATTCTTCAGACAAAGTACCATTACTCTACCAAAATTACTCTAAGATTAGCTACTAACTATCAAATAACCAGCTAAGTATATTTCTTGTTTTTAAGTTGTTTATTTGATTTATAACATCTCTATCTGACCCAAACCCTTATGTTTATTACCCTCTGACCCCTTGACTCCAAATAGACCTCTAAACCATTGACTAACCCCTTTTTTAACTTGCACCAGACCCTTTTCTAAACATTTCCAAAACCCACAGCAATCATCAATGGTCACTCTAACCACCAATGGTCAACTTCAATCATTGATAGTTACCCAACCGTCAATGGTCACCATAACTACCAACAATCATTTTGGTAGTAAATAACAAGTTATTTCCACTTACTTTCCCTCAACCAAATTCCATTTTATGTCTCCCTACCTATTCACAGAGACCCCACCTATTTTCTGAACCCAACTTGACCTATTTAGCATTAGTATTGAGTGATTATTTGCCATAATTAATATATTTCCTTTATCAAGCATTTATTTCTTCTTGTATTTCCTTTCAATATTTGTTGTCTTTTAATGCAAGTATTTCATCTTTGTTTCTTTCAACTTAACTATTTTAAGAGTGTGGATTGACAACATCCTAGTAAGCTCATGCTTCTTAGATCTAGCTTATGGTAGGCAATCCACCTTGCTACCAATCTAACAACCCTTTTACATTAGTTATTTCTTATCTATAGGTCATTATTCCCAAGACAAATATGATCTCTTCATAATTGTTTGGATCACATGCACACAAAACAAATAGGTTCTTCTACCACACCTGCATTTAGTTTCTTACTTATTTAACTAAAAAAATGAACTAAAATTTAGAGAAACATTATGACACACCCAGTGGCACCTATTAGCATCTAGGTAACCTTTTATTCTTTATTCTATGCTCATATAAATAAATCAAAATTTATTTTGAGTATAAAATAAACCTTGCATACATTGTTTGCTTGAATGTTTAACTCATTTAGTTAAATTAAAAGCAAAGTAATCAATCGTAGCTTCACTTCTTTGTCACACACTATACCAAACCACTTAAATGAATTAAACATCAAAATAATTGACATAAGGCTTGACTAGGGTTTCATCTCCTATCAGATCACCTTCACACTTTGTTTATCTTACTTGGAGATCATTATTAAGAAGAGAACCAAAACATAGCTCTGTGGTTGAGTCTAAACTCTGAAAATTGGTATATACTAGCTAAGCACCTAACACCCTTATCACTGCAGTGTGTGAAGTGAGGGGGTAGGCCCCAATACCAAGCCATGTATTGATTTCCAACATAGATACTTTTAAGAGCCTTAAACACTTGAAACCAACCATAGACTTCCTTTCTAGTACATTCTCTACAAACCAAGCTCTTCTTCACATTTTCTAACTAAGGCATAAGCCAAAAGCGAGATAAAAAAGTACCCTAGGATTATAAAATGCACTTTAGTATATGTTTTTGATTGCTTTGCGATCTTTCTCTTTTGTTTGTGTTGTGTTTGATTTGTGAGCTTCCCTTTATTTCTTTCTATTTCTCACATGGTCTTTACTAGACAATAGTTGAGGAACCAAACCAACCAAGAAACACCTTCTTCTTCTTCTTCCATGGAGTATACATCAGATGTTTAGTGTTCTCCCCATCCTTCTACCCCCCTTACCATGCCTCAAATAGTTATCTAAGGTGATGCATATTTTACCACTTTCCTTGATAACAACCCTGTGGCCATCCAAAATTACCTCAACACTCTTTCTCATCTCACCCCTACTTTGGTTCCTCTTAGTGATCCACCTTATGGGATGCCTCCCCATATTATGGTTTTCACTACCTCTACCCATCCTATGATCACTCAAGCATATTCTTTTACCAATAATCCACCTACTACATCCATCCAAACTCAATCAAACAACCTAATCAATAACCAAGCATCCCCTACACCAACCAACAACTCCTCTAACATAGGGTCAACCTTACCTTTAGTTACCCATACTCCATATACCATGGGGATATCTTCTACCCATATTACCACTATTCCCCTTATCACTACCAACACACCAATATCTACCCCACTTCAAAGTGTTATCTTATTTATACCTTCTACCCTTCCACCTATCAGTACCAAAGTTACCACTCACCCCCAACTATTAACCCATCCATACCTCCAACCCAATCCATATCAATTCCCTAATCTACAAATCCCATCATACCTCCAAACCAACCCACATTAACTCAACCAATACCTATGACACCTTACCCACACTATGTTCCCAATCCACAAGGATACGTAGATCCATCTTCCACCCAACCTTTTTTACCTATTAACCCATATGTGGCACCTTCTACCCAACCTTTTATGCCCATTAATCCTTATGTGTAAACCTCCCAATCCTCAATGAACACATACCAACATGTTTAATCCTCTTAACCCTCTACCGGTTATCCATATATTGCATCCATCCAACCTTAGCAAAAATTACAACAAAATTATGGAGCTACCCAACCCTAAATAGATTTGGTCAAAATGTTGATGGAAAAAATGACCAACCTAGAGTTGTCTATCATTGGGGCTCACAACCTCCTATATTATTACCAAATCTATAATGAGCCTATTCACCCATCCATCCCTATCCAACCTTACCCTCTTCAATTATAACTACCCAAATTTTATAAGTTCCAAAGCAAGGAGGACCCCCAACAGCACTTAAGAATGTTTTGGCATTCTTGCTATTTGATTGCCTATGACAATGCTCTTATCTTTCACATCTTTCCTATGTCTTTATCTAGACCAACATTAGATTGGTATAGTGATATCACTAAGCACTCCATCTTTTCCTTTTCCCAACTCACCCAAACCTTTTTAGACCATTTTTTGATCAATATATCTAATAAGGTATTCATTATTGACCTCTACTCCATCAGGTAATTTGATGATGAATCAAATGTTGATTTCATAGCTCGATGGAGAGGTTTTATCAACCAAATCTCTTTCTCTTTCCCCCAACCTGAGTTGATTAAACTTTTCTCTCAGGCTTGTGTCAAACACATTTACCTTACTCTATAGGTTCAAATCTTCAAAACTTTTGACAAGTCTTTCACCATGGCACGTAAACTAGAAATTAGATCCATCGATGAGGGGAAGTTGAAAACAAGAAATAAAAACTCTAGCTTCAAATCCAATGACCCTTCCCCATCCAAAACTAGCAACCAATCAACTACCCTAACACCAAACCAAATCCAACCACAAAAATAGTTGTCCTTAAAATATCCCCACCTCCAGTTGCCAACCAACCCAACCAAACTAACTTCTCTAACTCTAACAATCAATAAACTCAAAATCAAAATCGGGCTGCCCAAAAATAATACACTCCATTAGGGGAGTCATATGCTTCAGTTTTGAACAAGTTGCTCAAATCCAACGTCAAATAACTTTCCCTCATCAAAACTCTTCAATAATTCAATGCTTCTCACCTTATGCCTATTTGGTACAATGAGAATGATCTATGTTCCTTCCACCAAGTCATTGGACATGACATTAGCAGGTGAAATGCCTTCAAGACCATTATCTAAAATTTGATTGATGAAGGAGAACTTGCATTGGATAATCCTAATGCACCCTCAAATTAGTCATTGGACACCTTTTGATAACCTTTTCCCAATCATGCCCCTTTACCAACCATGATGACAATAAATTGGAATCATCTCATACTTGTGAGGTCCATACAGTCAATGTAATTATCAGTAAACCTATCATTGAGGAAACCATTGCCTCAAATATCTCTTCCTCTACTCCACTTATTGAAGTGGTAGAATCACCTTCCATTCCTTTGGATACCCAAAAAAAGGAAGCAACCACATCCTCTTCTTCACTTGATGAGATAATGGACTTACCCACCTCTCATTTGATAAAAATGCCAAAGGAGGCAACCATCACCATCACACCTTCCTCCCCCATCATGGAATCACCTACTCCCTCTTTAGTAACCATCCCACAAAAAAATATCACCTTATCTAATCCTTCTATGGAGGAACCATCTTCCCAAATCTTGGAACCTTTCATTAAGGACAAGGGTGAGGAAACTATTCCCTCACCTCAACCTATGGGCCTCATCTTTGAATCTGATAACCAAAGAACTAGACCAATTTACAAACCCTTCTCTAGACTGGTCCAAAGCCTAAAATTCTCCTCTCAACCCGATTTGGATTGAGCCACCTTTTGGCACCATCTTGGGCTCCCCTATAAAAACAAACATCAACCTCTAACCTCACTTTCATCCACCATTAAACCTATAATCACCTCAATCCCTTAATCAAACACCTTTCCTTCCAAAACCATGGAAGAACCATCCAAACCATCTCCATCCAAAATCACCAAATCACCTTATACCTCTTTAATCAAACCTATCAAGAACCTAGGGGTACTTCCTACTCCTAGCCTTATCCACCCATATTTGAAGTTGGACTTAACCCCATCAAGTCCACTAAAAAAAACATTAACCAAACCAACCAAGAAGGTGGAAACACCCAAACTCCCACCAAGAACTAGAACCATACCACCCCCTTCTCTCTTACCTTCCATCTTGGGACCCCATCCTTCTTCCATCCTAGGATCTCATCATTTTATCAAGAAGGAAAACCCTCCCAAAGCTACCCAAACTAAACTTCCTCCTTTTATTCTACCTTTACCTATACCTTCTAGATCATCAAACTCCCCATCATTTTTAGCCAAGCTATCTACCCCCACCTTCCCACCTATCTCCAAACCTTCATCATCTCAATCATCCACCTCCAAATATTTCATCTTTAAAACTTCAACCATAAAACCATTCAACCCCAAACAACCCAAATCAAACCCACCTACCAAAACCATTCCCCTACTCATAACTTTTATGGTGAATCCTACTTCTACGAAGGCTCCCACTCTAAAAAAAAAAATCCAATCACCCTCAATACCTTTGCTCAAACCTTATTCAACCATTTTAGAAAGGTTTTTACAAACTTCCTCTTTAAACCTACCACCCATCAGACCCTTTGACCCTTCAAGTCCCAAACCATCTTGGTTTGATGACAGTTTAATCTGCTCAAACCATAGGACACTTGGGCATGACACAAATTATTGCAAAGCTCTCTAAGAACTTGTCCATAACTTATGGGATGAGAATGATCTATTATCAAATAAACCTCTCTTAACATTATCAACCCTACCAAAAAATTAACTTATCTAACCCTTACCCACTCCCACACTCTCAATCAATAGTGAGGAAGAACTGAAGTAACTTTCTATCCCAATGCCTCCCCTCATCCACACTATCCATATGGTTACCCAATATCAAGCCCATCAAAAAGATAAGGGAAAGACCAAAGTGTCCATTCTATGGACATATCCTTCCACCCCTCAACCTTCTAACCATAATTAAATGCCTTCACCTTCACCAAAACCCAAAATATCAATTTTGGGTGCCCCTACCTCCAACCCTTTTGAATCTATCCAATGAGTCATTCTAAAATAGCTTCACCAGACACCAATGAAGATGAGCCTATACAAACTAATCAACACCTCACCCCATCACCTCTAAGAACTTATAGAGGTCCTAAAATATATAAAGGTCTAACCCAAAGACCCTCAACCCCTCACAACCTTTGTTGGATCTCTTCAACTTTCTACCCTTGTCACATTTAAGGATTCATAAATACCCTATGTTCATCCTAAAGATCCCAATCCTCCCCTCTTCAACACTACATACATCAATCAAACCCACATCAAAAGGGTGATGATTAATGAGGGAGATAGTATTAATATTATCTCTTCTCATGCTTATAACCAAATCTGGTTTCCAAATAATATCATGTCAGAAACCACAATGATCTTTTATTCCTTTAATGATACTATGGCCATAACCTTGGGAACAGTCATCATCCACATCTACTTAGGACCTTACACACTTATAGATATCTTCTACATTATATAAGCTGACTTATAATATAATGTCTTACTTGGATTCCCTTGGATATACTCTATGAGTTATGTCCTATCCACCTTGAATCGATGTGTCAAGTTTAAATGTGAGGGTCAGGTCATTACCATACAAGCTGACCCTAGTCCTTTTGCATCTTGCAACATGACATATCGACCTAATGATGTTATTCTTCCTCATTCATCCACCTCACCACCAACCAAAAATAAATCTACCCCTACCATAAATGAAGCTTCAACCAACTCATCTATCCCTTCTTAGATCCCCATAGAGGACCCCTTAGAACCTACGTTCTAACATCGCTCACTAAGAGAGTATCATCTTTTGGCCTTGGATGCCTTCCCTAATCCTCAAGAGTATGGGAATTTTTGACCAAATTTGACCCCAAGTAAAATTTAGGTCAACTCCTACTATTTTTAACTTTCAAATAAAGTTTCATATGTCTTATGGGGTCATCTATTGTCCTCACTTACCCTTTCCCTAGTCCTTGTTGAAACCCATCCTACTTGTACTGGCTCAATCAATCAAATTCAACATTGATCAAACCTATTTAAAATTATCCAAAGTGAAAATTTGTGTTTAAAATTTATTAATAGGGTCTTTAAATTATTTCAAGGTATCTTCAAGACATAAATTGGCCATTTGTTAGGTTTTATATAGTAAAAGGGTTATTTGGCCACTTTTCTAACTAATTAATTGACTTATATGAATGGTAGGAGTTAAAAAATATGTCATCAAGGTGGATATCAATGTGTATAAGTTCAAATTATGTCATAATCAGTTAGGTGATAGTTATAATTTTCTTATGATCATGAAATGGTAGTTTTTCTCAAAAATAGGAGTTTTTGGGCACTTGTATAGACTTCTCAAGTCCATCATCAGTTGAAAACATGGTGGAGTGTATCTTCACCTCCCCATAGGTCATATTAACATTTTTTTTGCATCAAATTTCATAAAATATCCATTTTTAACTTCTTTTCCTTCATTTTCCATTGGCAAGCTAAGGAAGGACAGATTTAATCACTTGGCATGGGCCGTACAGGTAGAATTGGGAAGAGTGATTATAAGGGTTGATAGTAATCTAAGTGAAATTCAATTTCATATCAATAAGTCTCAGATTTGTGCCTCCTCCTTTATGAACAATGGTGAATATTTCAGGTAGCTTTTTATGGATTTGTAACCATGAGGGGGTCACTATTTGAGCTTGTCTCAGATTTTATTATTTTGGAATGATGGGTTTGTTTATTTTAGGTTATTATACATGATTTTAAATAAATTCCCATGCTTCTTCTTATTTTATAAATCTCAAGTACTTATAAAAGCCTCTTATAGGCTTATATGTGTTCCCAACTACTCTATACTCAGGAATGTGCACCTACAAGTCTTATTGAAGGTGTTATGAAGATGTTTCCAGGTGTCATCAATGAAGTTTTTTCAATTTTCAGCTATAAACTTCATTATATGTTCTTGGAGAGTCTCATCCTTGCATTTTATTGCTCTTTCATGTTCTTGCCTGCATATCACAGTCAAACCTTCATCTACAATAGCCTGATGATGTCATGTTGACCATAATCAAGAAATTTCCAAGGGATTTCTAAGCACAAATTGGATATAGGATAGCATCCTAAACCATTTAATGTGATGTTCTAGTAAATGGAGATGTTAGATTCATTCAAAGTATCAAGTAACTGAGTTTTGGTCTCTCGGTCCCTAAAGGTCCAAAATAGAGATCCTAGGGCTTCTTTAGAATAACATATATCATGACCAAGGATGTTTCCAATGCCCTTGTTTATTTTTTTTGTATCCCTATCCACCAAGAACACTCATGCCAATTTTTAAGGCCAAAGGAGGAGTGGAGATGGAGTTTGAACAAGCTTAAAAGTTGTCAAATATCATTGAATTTGAATAGTGATTAGATAGAAAAGTGGTCTTGCACTCCATTTTGATGATCCTCAAATATGAAATCAATTTTAAACCATCCAAAATGGTCTATATAGAATTATTAAGCTATTGATGACAAAAGGAAAGGTGAATTTGATGTTTTAATGCCCTAATGCAAACCTTATATCCATATAAGGGCAGAATAGTGACTGCCACAGTCAGGTATAGGGGTATCTAGTTAAGGACCAAAGCATGGATGATGTTAGTTTCAAGGATTTATAGGTAATAAAAAGGCATTAGTATGATTCTGTGAACAAATGGGACATGGGAATAAGGTCCTTAAAACATCAAGCAAGCTCAAATCATAACCCACGGGCCTAGGAAGGAGCATCTACAGTTGGGTTAGTGAACAATGAGTTGGAAGTTTGAATTTAGACCTTGTTTTGATCCTTCAAAGAGAAATAGAGTGTTTAGTGATTTTAAATACCTTCATGGTAAGATATATCACTATCAAATAAACCCTAAACACCACCTAATCACCTATATTAGGCCTAAAGCATGATTGTCATAATCAAGGTAAAGGATTACTTATTGAGGGCCTAAACATAAAATGATGCTAGTTTGAGGCTTTCTAAGAGAAATAAAGAATGAGGATATATAATGTCTATTACTAAGCAATAAACTCCAACCAAGGAGGTTTTTAGTCATTAGGGCAAGGCAAGGAATAGTCATGATTCCAAATGAGGGGTCATTTCAAGTTCTAGCATTTTCCAAGCCTTGTAATTACTTGTAAAATCTCCAAATATGAGTATATTAAGTGTTGAATCCATCAAGAGGCAAAGTAAACCATTGGAGGGTTAGGTGGAGTCTCGCATGGCAAGTAGACTTATTGACAGGGTTTAAGCTTAGTCTCAAAATAGGGTCACTCTTCACTTCTATATATTGGGAGGCCATTACAATGATTTGGAAATGTTTTTAGAACATATATAGAGGTTCACTAGCCATTTTTTTACAATTGAATCATCATAAATCCATATTTTGACTTGCAAGCTCCCAAACCCTCACAGAATGGTAGAAAAAACATGGATGACCAACTTCAAATGCTTTGAACTCTCATTAAATTTTGAATGAGACCTATAGGTGATTGGATATGTTTTAGGGTATCCTTAACTTTAAGTTTGTTCCATTAGTTCAATGATTCAATGTGCCATCTATATGAACTATTGTTAAGAGGGTAAGGTGCTCCAAACCCTCTAAGAAGCCTATTTTGAACCTGATGAGAGAGAAAGGAAAAAAAATCACTCAAATGGATTTAAATATTTAAACTAATTATGATTACCTTGAGAACTCTCCTAACATTCACCTCATTCCACTAGTCCATACCTGTAAGTACAGGGTTGTACAAAATAAGCCAAGAAAGAAAATGTAATGCTAGAACAGGGGTTTGTAAAGATTATCAAGAGCTCAAATTAAACATGAGGAATTATAAGGAGATCAATAGAGTGTATAAAATGATAATTTCTCATTTAACACGTGTGGGAGCACAAAATGATCATTTTTTGTCCTCTAGGCTAAAAAGGCCTGATTAGGCCTAATTAGGAGGACTAATAGATTTGAAAATACACACTTGCCTTAAATTTAGCACCATAAAACTTGGCACAAAGAAATATGAGGGAAAATGGTACTCAAAAATGGTCTCACTTAATCTTTAAAGTCTATAAATTCTCTTACACAAGTGGACTTGTGTAAAAATAGGGCTACAAGAGGACTAGGCCTAGTGATGGCTCTATAAGAAAAATGGGGTCTTGATGAGAGATTAATAGTTATAAATGGATTGTTTCCAATATAATATGATTAAAATATTCCTTTAATGAATAAAAATTTCACCAATTGAGCTAAATCCAAATTTTGGCTAAATTAGGCCTCATGAGACAAGGAGGTCTTGTGACACCTAAGAAGGAAATTGATGATTGCAAGTAATTTAACTATTTAAAATGATTCAAGATGGTTTCCAAGTTTCCTTGGGATAAAAATTTAACTATCCAAGAGATCTCATGATCAAACTCTTGCCTTTTTCCACTTGTCAAGAAGGAATTTCAAGACTTAAAGATGCTTGTGAAGAATTTCAACACCACATGTGAGGAAGGTGCTGAGTTTGGGATGGACACAATTCCACATCAATTAATTTATTTATCCTTCACCTCATTTACATGAAACACTTGTCCCTAACCTACTTTTAAGTGCTCTAGAAATCCCATTATGAAGGTAGTTTCATAAGAGAGAATGATTGAGAAGATTGTTATGCCACATTTGGAGAAGAGGATAATTTGGGATATAATTATGTGAAAATAAGTTTCATGACTCTTCCTAAACCTCATTAGTATGAATTATAATTTATTTCAACCTTTTTACACTTGTCCTTTTGCCTCTTCAACTTCTCTTCTCTCTCTTTTCTTCCAAATTCTATAAATATGAGCCATCTTGGCTAGTGTAAAGAGACCATGGCTAGTATGGTGAGGCCTTATTGGTATGGATTTGAATTTTGTCTTTAAAAATTGAATAAAAGTCTGATTATAAGTTAATAAAATAATTTATAAGTGTGTGAGTGATGTATTGTGGAGCTAAGTGATGGTGTCATCCTTACTCCTCTTTATCCTTCATGTTTAAGCAAGAGTTCTAATTTTAACAGGTCATGTGAAGTGTATGAATGTACTAGGCTCCTCTTCAAGTATGTAATTGTCTCTATTGTGGAAAATATTCCTATAGAACATTTATATTTTTTTATTATCCTATGTATGCCTACCTTCACATTGAAACATTATGTTAGAATCCTTTAATGCCTAGAATTGGTCTTGAAACGCTTTATTGCTTAGTAGGAGTGTGATAGTCTATGGGATATGTCTTGGTGTATCACCTATTTAGTGTAGTTTCCTTTTCATGCAAACTCCTAACCCTTTTCCCATAAATGAGCATTATATTAGGTGATAATCACTTAAAGATGAATCTAGGGAGCTAGCCCTCATAATTTAGAGATTCATCTCTCTTATAAGTTTACCCACAACTTGAGACATGATTCTATGTTGCATCAAATTGAAAGAACCTCATAGAGTATCCTAGGGTGCATAATTTTATGAAAATGGGAACATTGACCATAATCTTGGGTACAACCCCAATATCAGAATCATCATTCCTTTCTAGTTTCCCATCCACCAAAATAACTTCATCTACGGGGGACTTGATCATCTGCTTCCCACTTCCTCCACCACCTCTTTTATTTGACCATTTACCTATGATTTATCCTATCTAGACAAACTAGAATTTACCAAATTTTACCTTCACTAGTGTGCCTAGAATGGATTTGACCTTGATCATTATGAATATGGACCTCATGAGTTACCCTTGATCAAAACCTAAAAACCTCATGAGCTATTTGGCCTTAGGTTCATCCCACCAGAAGAACCTACCATTTCAGCCAAACCCATCATCACCATTGATGAGGATGTTCCATCCTCACCAACCCCATCTCCTTCAAAGTCTGATGATTTTGAAACCATCCCTTGTAACTTTTTTTTAGTCAATAACATTATTTTGGGACCCCTAACCTATCAAAAGGATGGCCTTACTAAAACCTTTCCTCTAATTCATCTTGAAATAGTATAAAATGATTCTCCTACCATCCACACCATCCAACATCAAGATAATGATTACATTCTCACTTATCTTGATGTAGGGATTCTTCTATCCATAGATCCCTTCCTCCTAATAACTAAACCATCTTGAATGAATCTACTATTAATGTCAACTTAGATACGTAAGATAACCCTCACATTGTAAATATTGTTCAATCCTTAGATTCCTCAGAGTGATAAGATTATCGTTCCTTCCTTCATGACCAAAGCATAGCATTTGCTTGGTCCTATCAAGATATGCCTAGAATCAATCATTTAATATCCCTCCATAACATCATCATCCATCTTGATGCTAAGCTTGTTAGGTAAAAGCTTCGTAGGATGCACCCTCACATCACCCTTCTAGTCAAAGAAGAGATTCAACACCTCTTATCTATAAATTTCATTTAACCCATTTATTATCCCCAATGGGTTTCTAAGATCATCCCCATCACCAATCCCATAAGGGGACTTTGCCTCTATATTGACTTTCATGACCTCAACCTTGCCTATCTAAAGGATGACTTCCCTTTATCTAGCATCAAACAACTTGTTGATCTTATACCCAGACATGAGATGTTATCTCTCATGGATTGTTTCTCAAGATATAATCATATCTTTATTACCCCCAAGGATCAACATAAGACTTTTTTCATCACCCCTTGGGGAACCTTTTTCTACAAGGTCATGCCATTTGGTTTGAAGAATGTTGGGGTAACCTACCAACATGTGATGACCTACATCTTCCATGATCTCATCCACAAAATCATAGAGGACTATGTAAATGATATCCTTGGAAAATATAAATATCACAAGGATCATCTATAAATTCTCAAAATTATCTTTGAACACCTAATCCATTTCCATGTCTGACTCAACCCCAAGAAAAGTCTTTTTGGGGTCTTATCTAGAAAGCTTCTAGGCTTTATCATCTCTCTTCAAAGAATCAAAGTAAACCCTACTAAATTTAGAGTGATCCTTGACATGCCACCTCTAACCCACCTTAAGTAACTTTGTAGCCTACAGGGGAAGCTCCAATCCATATGTCACTTCATCTCTCAATTATCAAATAAATGTCAACCGTTCACCATATTCTCAAGAAAGATACATATTTTAAGTGGACTAAGAATTGTCAACAAGCCTTTGATTCACGCAAAGAATACCTTCTTTCTCTACCCATTATTATCCCTCCTAAAGAGGACCAACCTTTCTGCCTTTATATCTCTACCACTGACCATTCCATAGGGGTAATTGTTTGCTCACCATGATGAACAAAATAAAGAACAAGTTATCTACAATATAAGTCAAACACTTATAGAGTATGAGACTTAGTATACCCATACTAAGAAACTTTGCCTCACCTTAGTCTTTATGGCTTCTAGACTTCATCATTACCTCCTCAATCACAAAAATTTTGTTATCACCAACACCAACCCACTCAAGTATATGCACTCTAAACCATATCAAAACCAATGTATGGTTAAGTGGCTCATGCTCCTAGCAGAGTTTGACCTTGATTTCCTCTAGTAAAAGTTGATTAAAGGGTAAGTCATCATTGATCAATTGGATGAATCTCATTTTCTAGATAACTAACCACTCCCTCTTGCATTTCTCGATGAGTCCATCATGACTCTTTCTCAAGATGGTATCACTTACCAAATGACCATGTTCTTTGATGGCTTGAAATGCCAATGCAGTGGGGGTGCCATATTTATTCTCATTCCCTTTGATGGTGAACCTATTCTTCTTTATTTCAAACTTGATTTTGAGTGTACCAATAACATGGCTGAGTATGAAGCCCTAGTAATAGGTCTCCAAAATGCTCTAGCCTTGGGAGTTAAGATGATCAGTGTCTTTGGGAATTCCCAACTTATGGTTAACTAGGTCAATGGATCCTACCAATGTAAGAATGATGTCTTACAAAAGTACAAACTAGTATATGTACTCTTAACATCATTTGATCATTACCTTATCTAATATGTTCCATGATCTACCAACAAATTTGTGGATACAATAGCTTCCCTTACTTCCCAAATCCCATATGTGCCTACCAATTCTAAGCTCTTTGTCACCATCCATCATTTTATCACACCATCTTATATCCAATCTGACCTCCCTACCATTTTTATTGTGGAGGAATCTCCATTAGACATTTGGTATGAGCAAACCTTTGACTACCTTAACCTTGACATCATTCCTCCTAACCTCTCTAGGAATGTCTGAAGAGCCTTTTTTAAGAGTACCTCTTGTTATACCATAATAGGGTGAATACTCTACAAATATAGTTTTGAAAACCTCCTTCTCCATTGCCTATAAATCATGAAGCTTCCCATGCTATCAGGGAAATACATGATGAGATTTTTGGGGAACACTTTCGTGGCTTAGTTGTCCCTAAATGTATCCTTTGCCTTGGCTACTATTGGTCCACCCTCAACCAAGACTATTATGATTATGTGAAGAAGTGTGTTAAATGTCCACAACATGCCAATTTACATCATATGCTAGCCCATGTCTTTCAATTATCTAAGGACTTCTGGCCCTTCTCATAATGGGGACTATATCTCATTAGGGAAATTAATCCTCACTCTTCATAGTGGCACCACTCCATCATCATCATAATCGAGTATTTCACCAAATGGTTATAAGTTATTCCCCTCATCTTGACCAAAGCATAAAATATTGTCAACTTCATCAATCATCATATCATCTATTATTTTGGTGTTCCCCATAAGATCATCACCGATAATGGCAAATATCTCAAAAACAAGCAAGTCTAAGGTCTTTGTGATGCATTTGGAATCAAGTTAAGATTTTCCTGACCTTATCATCCATGATAAAATGGACAAGCATAAGCCTCTAATAAAACCCTCAACAAGATGTTAACCAAAGTGGTCAGTGATTTTAGTTGGGATTGGCATTTGCACATCCCTTTTGCTTTATGGTCCTATTTCACTAGCATTCAAACCTCTATAGGTGTTACCCCTTTCTCTCTAGTCTTTAGGGTAGAGGAAATATTTCCTCTCAAAGTTTAGATTCCTTCTCTTCGTATATCCTTACAAAACATCATTTTGGAGATCAACTACCATCAAGAGCATCTAGCATGACTTAAGCTACTTGACCAGCACCACCTAGTAGCGCTTAAACACCTTTATGTCTATCAAGAGTGAATCAAGTGCACTTATAACAAGCACCTAAAATAATGAGAATTCAACATCAAAGACCTCATCCTAAAATAAAATAAACATGTGACTAATATGGAGAAAATAAAGCAAGGTGAGTTTAATTTTAATTGGCTTAGACGCTACATCATAACCCATAAGTATGGATCAGGAGCTTATCATTTGTCCTCTCTTGAATGAAAACAAGAACTTGAGCCTCTCAATGCTTCATACCTACATCCTTTCTTTTGTTAAATAGGGATCAAACTCACTTTTTGTCTAACTTGAGCTCATCCCTTGATTTAGGAGATTTTCACCTTCCTCACACCTTCATCCCGTCCCTTTGAGTACAACTGATTACAACATAGAACAATGTGATTAACCATCATAGTCATATGTAATATGGCTCTACCCCTGGCATGGTTCTCATGGATACTTTTTGTCCCTAATTAGATAGAATCCCATGGTCATTATCTCTCAAAACCCCCTTTTCACCTATCATTGACCTCTTGTGCTCTAGGTTTTGCCCTCATAAAGGTAAACCTTTAAGCCTATATAGACTTGTCCATGTCTAACCTAGCATCAAAATAATTTTGGATACCTGAACATCACTTGGGTCAAATATCTCTAGCATGCAGACTACTCCCTTGAAGGATAGTTGCCCTAAATCTAAATTACTTAAAAAGATAGACTATTCCCATGAAGGACGGCTATCAAAATGAACAAGCCCAAACTTGGACCACTCCCTTGAAGGATGGCCAAGTCAATTTTGTTAAATCAATCATTTGAATATTCCCACACGGATCAACTTCACAAACCTATCATAACAAAGAAATAAAAGACCTTATATCAAAATAAAAACAACCTATCTCAAGAAAGTTGTAATCAACTTTCATATATAGCATTAGTAGACTTCTTGCATAGATTAATCTACACCTTACATTCAAACATGGACTTGTCTATTACTTAGGTCACCTATAAAAGGGGTAAACTAGCCCTCAAGAGGTTACACTACCCTTCATAACACCTATCATCTATCTCCCCTTTATACCATCTACAAATCAAGGGATTTTGAGCTTACTTGACACAATGTGATCAAGACACCGTTTTATCAACCAACACATGCTAATACGAAGCATTTGAAGGCTTATGTTTCTTAATCCAATCTAACATCAATTTTTTTTAGTTTTTACCAATTCATGCCATTTTTCTTATCCTCTCATAATTGGTTCATGTATTCACTTAGACATGTGTCTCACATTTTTTCTCTTTTCCCACATCTATTCTTTTTACCTAATTTACTTTATGTGCTATCATCAAAAAAATAAATATAAATCATCTCATCATATCCATGATCATAACCATAATCAAAACATCATAACTATCATAATCAACACCCTAAACATCACATCAAACACATCAACATAACCATAAATCATAAACATCATAACCATATATAAAACAAATCATCACCTAATCATAATCATGTATAAACCACTCATCATAAACATCATCCACAATCATCACATACCTAATCTAGTGAGTCTACATCTCATGAGCATAATCATAAACAAATTATAAACATCCAAAACCATAAACCATGAACCATAAAATCAAATCTATATATCATTATCACATCATATACATCATGTCTCATCAACCTAAAATAGTACATATAACAATGATCATCTCTCTCTCTCAAAATATACATCTCGCTACATCATCTTATAGGATGGTATCAAAATCATCTACATGTATGCATATCATATCATAAAACTATGCCCCTAGGGCACCGCTACCATCTGGTGCCTACCCTGCTAAGGTGTCTACCTATCTACCCATTGAAGCATCCCACTGACCCAAAGTCACTACACCTACATCACCTACCAAGCTAGCTCTATACTCACCTCATCGTGGCTCCTATAGACACTATGTCAGAACTATGGCCTCATAATAATGTAACTCCTCAACTATGGATAAGTACCATGTCATATGGATGCTACTTAGTGGTCTTGCTAGTGTTGTAACTACCCCTCCTCTCTGTCTCAAAGTGTCCCTCTCCTAGTTCACCAAGCTTATTGAAGTCCTAGCCTGGTCCCTCTCACCCATCACAGTAGCAACTTGACCCTATAACATATAAATCTTGCCTTATAATGTGGCCACCTTCCCCTGTAAAGTTATGATATGTGCCTACATAGTGCTTAATGCTACTTCTACTTATCCATCAGGGCCACCTCCTTATATCTATACTTATGGATCCCCTCCAGTTGGGTCCACACCCATGGGCTATCTTCGCCCATCATCCCATCCAAAATTTTCCACTATATAGAGGGCCTAATACCATGTTGCATAGCCATCAAAAAAACTTGCATCATCAATCTTTACTTTGATAGGTAACTCCTCACAATTAATAACCATCTCCATTAGTTGTGGCATTGGAAGTAAAAACTTGACATCCTCATGCTTATACCGTAGGAATGGACTTGAAATCCCCTATACCAGGATGAATTTCCTACAAACCTTGTCAATAGGGATGAGCTCAGTCTCACCCTCTCTCCTCCCAAAAATCTATCTATAGTTTTGCATTGACAAAATGTGCTAAGTATAGTGGGCCCACCTTGAGAATTTAATATACGGCCTCCAAACCACATCTCCAAGGCCTCCAATTCCCCTCAAAACCAATTAATGTCTTGCATACCTCATCCAAGTCTTATGAGTGTATAATCACTCCTCCACCACATAAAGCACACCTTAAAATCCATATGGGCATATCCCTCCCATGGCAACCCCATCAATCTTAGAACCTAGATGTGGTCATAAGCCTAACAATGTAACACAAACCCATAATGATACCATATCTCTAGTGAGCTCTAAACCCTCACATCTCCCTATATATTTGAACCAACAAAATATGTTCCCACCCAAAAATTGTTTGACCCAATAACATCTCCACCAAAAAACCTAATAATAGATATGGAAACTGTCCACTACTCAAATCTGGTAATGCATAACACAAAATTGCCATCATCATCATCATCAACCTCTGATCATCCCTAGCCCTTTGATATAATGGCCTGTAGCTAAAGCCTCTAGCATTATACCTAATGAAGGCCTGATCCTCACCATATAAGAGTTCCATGTGCTCATCTCTCTCCTCCCTCTCAATGTGATATATCAACTGCCTCTGAATGGGCAACCATGTGATCATGTGTACATCCTCTAGTAGGATGGTCATCTCACCCATTGATAAGAGAAAGGTGTTCATGTTTGGATCTCATCTCTTAATGAGGGCCACAATCATTATCACTTCTCATAGCATGTGTTGAGAGTGCATCATCATGTTGAGGTTGACCTCTTCCATGTGCATACAGTCTTCACCAGTCATCCCATGATAGATCTTCATAACGATCTAAGGAACCTAATCCTGTATCTACATCTAATCCCATGCTTACATAATTCATTAAAAATCACACAGCTTTTTTTAATAAAATACTCTGCCTGTGAACATTCATCTTATTTTTCCCTCACTCACATACCTAACAACACCTATTCACCCCATATAAACTACATCATCCCCTTTTTTTAACCTACCTTCCCACCAAAACTACCCTTAACATTCTAAAACATTTTAAAACTAACATATTCCCTTAAAATTGTATCAAAAACACTTGACCTCTTAGTAAACCACCACTAGTTACTATGACTATTGACAATTGACTGGTTATTTAGCCTATGGTCCTCAACTATCGAAGGTTGACTATGACCATCGATGGTCAGGTATGACAATTGATGGTCACTTTATGTGACCATAAATGGTAAATACCTAACCTTATCTACCCAAAAACTTACCCAAACACTCACTAACCTACCCTTTTTAACCCACTTAACCTCCAACCCTCAACCACTTATGGTCACCTTGATTATCGACAGTTACCTTGATTATTGATGGTTAGGTCTTCCCCATCTAGATAAAGATAACTCATGATGTGTATAAGATAATACATCAAAATTTAATATGGATGGCAAGATAATGCATCACAACAAAACCAAACCTCCTGTAGAACCTTCTACCTCCATCTCTCTTTGCCTATAAAAGGAGGGGAGTAGGAGGTGAAAAGGGATCGGTCCATTTATCATCACTTTAGCAATCAAGTAATCAAACTTCCAATTAGAAGTCATCAAGAGATATCAAACTTATTTATAAGTTCTCCCTTCCACAAGTTAGCAACCATGATAGATACCCAACCCTCTACCAAAATTATTCTTCAGGCAAAGTACCATTACTTTTTTAAAATTACTCCAGGATTAGCTACCAACTATCAAACAACTAGCTAAGTATATTTTTAGTTTTTAAGTTGTTTATTTGGTTTCTAACATATCTATCTAACCTAGACCCTTCTTCTTATTACCCTTTGGACCCTTGACTCCAAATATACCTCCAAACTACTGATTGAACCCTTTTTTAACCTAAACCAAACCTTTTTTTGAACATACCCAAAACCCACAGCAACCATCGATGGTCACCCTAGCTAGCAATGGTCACCTTAAACCACTAACGGTTACCCAATTGTTGATGGTCACCCTAAGCATCGATGGTCACTATGGTAGTAAATAATATCAATTTATTTCCACCTACATGCCCTCAGCCAAATTCCACTTTTTTCCTCCTTACCTATTCATAAAGACCCAACCTATTTTTTGAATCCAACCTGACCTATTTTAGCATTAGTATTGACCCACTATTCTATATAATTAGTTTATTTCCTTTATAAAGTATTTATTTCTTCTTATATTTCCTTTCAATATTTTCTATCATTTGATGCAAGTATTTCATCTTTATTTATTTCAACTTAACTATTTTAAGAGTTTGGATTGATAGCCTCCTAGTTTGCTCACACTTCTTGGATATAGCTTACACTAGGCAATCTACTTTGCTACCAATATAACAACCCCTTTGACTTAGTGTTTTCTTATCTAAAATCCATTATTTCCAAGATAAAGAGGAGCTCTTCATAGTCATCTAGATCATGCATGCACAAATAAATAGGTTCTTCTACCATACTTGCATTTAGTTTCTTACTTATTTAACTAAGAAAATGAACTAAAATTGAGAGAAACACCTTGCATCCTTCTTCCCCATCATCAGATAAATCATACCTCCCCCAAAGGTACTTCCTAAATATATACCCAAGTATGATATGTTATATTGTCTATGGCATCTATGTATCACCCATCACATTGATCATTATTGCATCTTACAATAATATCTTAAGGATCATCTTATAGCCATTCCTAGACCTTCTTTTCCTACATAAGTCATTCTCACAAGAAGGCTTATCCTTCTCCCATGGCTCAATCTCTAGTGGTTTTATCCCCTCCTATGGTCCCTTCACCACCTTGTGTGCCTCCACCTATGATTCCTTCACCTATGGACCTTCCCTCACCTATGGATCCTTCTCCACCTATGAGTCCTTCACTCGTAGATCCTTCTCCACCGATGATTCATGCATCTCCATTAGATCTATCTCCCATGCATTCTCCTAACCATATTTTTCTTAATTTTCCTCCTCATCATGATCCATCAAGCATTCCTACTTTTTCTATGGAGGAGATCAAAAAAGAAGTATTTTCCTAGTATTCATTGAAGATTGATAAAACTTTAGATGTAGTGCATATCCAGCTTCATAGAGACTTATCCAATGTATTGGATAATGTGTGTGGATAGATTTACCAGTATTTATGAGCACATACATGGTGATTTCACATTTATATTTGATTATATATGTGCTCCAATATTATTTCTATTTTTTATATCATTTTGACACTGTGTCAAATTTATGCTTATGTTATATCATGATCTTACTTGTTGTACTATATCTTTCTTATATTATCATTTATATTTGTATATATCTTTCTTTATCATTTATTTCCCTTTTTCCTTAGAGTTTTTCTTGAAACTCTCTTTCTTGTATATTTAGGATTATTTTGCTTTCTTATCCATCTTTTTCAAAGATAGTTTTTCGTGGTGACTTGGTTATACAAACCCTATTCCTTTTGGTTATTATCTCCCTTTACCATTTGATCAGTTAGCAAATAATGTATCTCATTATTATCTCCTTTTACTAGTCCACTTGAGTTTCCTTTTTCCCTATTCCTTTTTTTACAAACTAATCATATACATGGTTGAGACTTGAGATCACATGTTAGTTCATTGTCAAGCCTAAGTGTCCTAGTAAATCTTTGTCTTTAGTTACTTATATTCCTTTAGCCTTAGCCTACAACTCATTCATGTGTATCACTATCTCTCTCATGATTGTTCATTCCAAATCTGTATGGAGGAGGAATCTTAAAAAGACTTCAAAAGAAAGTTAAAATACAAATCACTTAAACAAAAGGCAATGATATCAAAAGGCAAAAATATTCTTAAAAGTCTAATCACACTAAAATACATGATTCAAATCACATTTCATTCTTCTAGTCAAATCTCAAACTCCATAGTTAGACTTACACTATATTCGAGGTCCTTTGGGGTGCAATAGGCTAGTAGATTAGAAGAGGAGAATAAAAAAATCTTTTAATGCACCTACTTTCCCTCGTAAGTACCCAATACTTGCAGTAGATTGATGACTCTGTAAGGGCTCCTAAAGAATGGGGAACATGTCATGGAAAGGTAGGTCCATTTTAATTTTCCTTATACTAATATACCTTCATCAGTTGATCTTAGTAGCACACTTATCTACCTATAAATATTTGTGTCTTTAGTGAATGGTTTCCTTTGTACATAGATGACCACTAGTCACTTTGTGTCTCCTCATGTCCTTAGTATGCATCTTACCTCCTAAGGTCTTCTCATGTGATGCCTAAGTATTTATTTTTTCACTCCCTTTTTCACTCCTCATATCCTTTATATTTCTTATTGAGAAATATTGTTTTGTCTATTGATCACTCCCCTTGGGATTTCATTTATGAGTTGCTTTGTAAGATTGTAGATAGCACCTAACATTCCTCATAGATTACCATCTTTTCATTCCTATTACCCACATCCTTTTTTACGTAATTTTCTTGTTTATTCCACCCTAGTGGTGTTATATTTGTCGAGTTGTAGTGTAAGACCGTGGATAGGATCCAACCCTCCTCACAAAATTTTCCAATACCCAAGTCACCATGAAAATTAAATGTGTCAAATTTGAGATAAGATTCACTTGATTATGAAGTTACATGTCATTTTACATGCTTCCCATATTGATTTAGTATGTTTTATGCTTCATTTTTCTTTTGCTTTTTTATCTTCTTATTTTTTGAGTGCATGTAAGATTACAACCATTTCTTGAATGTTTCATACTTTTTAGCTTGAATTAGTATGACAAATATAAGACCAAACTTTTGTAATTTTGTTTTCATTTCATACTTCCTAGCATGATTTATTATGCTCTTTTACATACCTTCCATTTTATTACATTGTTATCATACTTCCCAACATGAATTAGTATGATTTTACTTGTTTTAATTTAGTGCAAAAATCTTTCTTATTGGTTTAAAAACAAATTTTGTTTTACCATCTCTTGGATCTTTATACTTAGTCATTTTATTGTTACTACACATTTCCCATCTTGAAATAGTGTGCAATACATTTTCTTTATTGATTATATATATTTTTTCAATTCATTTTACTTGTTTCTTTTTAACCATGTAGGTGTTCTACATGATGATAGAAAACAAACCACATCACATATATTTCCTATAGCATATACAACAAAGCTAAATACATGTGCTAGAAATAAATATTCCTAATCATCCACAGCCTCAACAATAATGAATAACCATAATGAACAACCATAATAAACCATAATGAAAACATACATATCTAGTAATAATATGCAAAAATGATCTATCATATATATCTCATAAGTTTAATAAAACATATACAACCATATACAATGTTCCATCTTTATGGTTGGGTTCCATCCTATCTATCTCATGGCCTAGCCATGCTACCTACTAAGGCTTTGATCTGACTCCTTTGAATAGTACACTATAAGGAGGCCATTTAATACCCCAATCCCTCTACCTATCCATATAGGTATGCTACTTATATGTATGACTCTACCATCTAGGTCCAAATCTTTATCATCTGCACTACCATAGCTAGATGTGAATCTCTCTCATCTACTAAGGCATACCATACTTATAGATTCCCTACACCCATCACTATTGTTGGATTCATCCTTTCTCTATGCCCATTTCTACCTCACTACCTCTCTAGCTAATTTGAACTAGATCACCTAAGTTGGAGCAAATGGTACGTGCAAATCCTCTATTGTCATGGGGTCATATGGTTGTAGAGTCTCATCTAGGATGTCAGAGAGTGCTCCCCTCACAAGGGACTGCTATCTCTCCTCCTCATCCTTACCTAAACTTGAAAAATATCAAAATATGGATATTAGATCACTGTTATATCTCAAAATATCTATCTATCTATATTTCCAAAATAAAATCCTAAGTAATAATATTCAATCATTTTTTTCCATGTCTATGTCTCATCTACTACGGTCTCACCATCTGCATGACCACCTATCATAGTCTCCCCATCTATGTTGCCTCCTATTACCTCATCTATGGGCCACCTTCTCAGCTCAAATCCCAACTAAGGAACATGATTAATAGATCAATCATTCCCAACAACTAAGGAACGTGACTAACAGATCAACATTGAGGGAGATCTGGCACATATCATCTATCCTACCTAGACCTATAGATCCTATTCTATCCCTATCTCCATCTAAAAACCTATCTAACAAGTTTGGTGACCATGCTACATCCACAAGTCTCTAAAATATCCATTGTCCTTGCACCCAAGAAACAAAAAAGGATGTATCAGTTCCTCTATGTCATGTATAGTCACAATACATTCTTTTTAATTTAAAAAAATCCTAAATTACTTTATGTTAGTCATTTTACCCTAATTTTATCCTACTTGGTCCTTCTTTACCTTGGTCATTTTAGGTCATTCTAGCCCTCTTTCAACCTTTTGTACGCATTTTTGTATTATTTTAGCTCTTTAGTCAAACTAGTTTGACCAAAATTTTCCTATCTTTTTGCCTAGTTAACTCAAAAATCTAAGTTAACCCCCTTCTCTTCCCCTCCCTAGTGATGAGTTTCCATTTTGGACCTTTCAAACCACTTGACAACTCTGAACTAGGCCATCATCTTATAGAATATACAAGGTTGACCCATACCTATTGGGTCAGCACTATAGATCCGACTAATTCTAGCCCATTGGGTTGAATGGGTTGACCCAATGATTTCTACCTACCAACCCCTTGTATTTGCCAAAAAAAGTGCAATTTTCTTACTTTATTCCTAATCCCTCTAAATCCATTTTCTATCTTCCTATTTTCTACCCCTAGAATCTAATTTTGTTTCATTTTGACATATAGAAATGCTTCAATTCAAATTTTACTAAAACTACACTTAATTCACTAGAATTTTCAAAACCCAATTTGAGATTCATAGTTGCATACCTATAGTACACCTGTCACTGCCCCTGGAGCTCTTTCTTGCCTAGCATGTTGTCTCCTCACCATCCTAGCCCATTTTTGTCTCTGGAGCTCTTTTTCCCCTCTCTCACAAATCCAAATAACAAATGAATTGTCTTTTGCCCTATTTTAAAACATTTATTCAAAATTTAAATCTTTCAATTATTTTTAAATAGATTCCTTATTTTGCTTAAATAGATAGTGGAAAATATTCTCTACATCATCATGAATCTAACTCAATAATGAGTTAGATTCATGATGACGTAGAGAATGTTTTCCACTATCATATGTTTATCTTCTAAAACTTTCAATTTTTGGCTATTTTTTGCACTAACTTCTACATGTTCATCCAGTGTTCTCTACATTGGATACCTTCACCTTTCTTACAATCTACTTCTTCATCTATGGCACTAAGGTAAGTTAAAGGTATGTGTTTTTAAATTTGATCCTTTCATTTATCTTATTTACTACTTACTGCATTTTACTTAGTATTAGTGTTATGTTATCATGTTCTATCTCAAAGCACCATCCCGTGTTACACTTACATGACACATAATGAGATTTGAATGGGTAATATGTATACACATATATTTTTATACTTTTATTTATTACTGACACTTTGTATCTTATAGGAACCTGTCAAGTCTCAATCTCTCTGAGTACATGCCTTAAGGGGTGCACTGGGAAAGGGGTGGACAGACCATTGGTGCTTCATAATATTTTTGTCCATTTTTTCCACTTACCATCTACACATTTATCTCATAAAAATATTTACCCTAAGCTTATTCTTATTATTCCTACCCATTCCTCTTAGTTGTCATGCCTTATCCATCATTTTCTTGCCTTAACTCCCTTTTGTTCCGTCGGTTGTACTAGGTCAATTGGGTCGACCCAATAAAGTTTAGGGGTATTTTTCACTTTTTTAGCTTGTTAGCCTTTCGATTGACATAGTTTAGACCTAGTGAATTATCCCCAAAAAACACACTGGGTTGACTAGGTTGACTAGGTCGACCCTGTATAGCTAACATTTTTGGGAGTATTTAGGGCAAGATCCACCCATATATACAATTTCATTTCCCACCATTTCATAATAAAAGAATTATTAATAAATAAGTGTGAATGAACATCTTCTTATTGACCATTCTACTTGAGAATAAAGCTTAAGGTTCCATACTTTCTTTGGAGATACAAATCTTATCTTATAGAGAAGTCTTTTGGATGTTTAGATAGGTTTTGTAGCCTAGAGATGACTTATCTTGGTTATATTTACATACCACAACAATCTCTTGAGAAGCATAATGGCCAAGGGAGAGATTGAGGCTCGATGGGTTCATCTTCAAAGGTAAGTATTCCTAACTTTATTTCTCCTTTGTAAGATTAGATAGATAATACATTTATATTCTTCTCCTATGTCTTAGGATTTTATATACATTGACATGAGTATATGTCTTCTAATACATGTTTACTTTAGTTGTTTTATTGTTTTTAACCCCCACTTTATGCCACAAGCTTCGGTGTGTACTAAATTAGATTTACTTTCTTACTATTATAATAGGTGAATGTTTTAAACCTCAGGACTCCATTAGGGTTGTTTCACGATTGTGTTAGACTATAGGCTTGGGAACCCTTCCCAATATGATATGTTGTGACAAGTGATCTCCTAATTGGGTCTAGCAGATCCCCATATTGTTCATGCTTCCACTTAAAAAGTGTATCCCAATTATAAGTGTAGGTATGCTCTATCTTCTCTAATCTAGGATTGATTTATAGACATGATGCATTTTTGATTGCATACAAAAAGTTTTGAAAAAGAGAATTATCTCATTCTCTCATTAAAACATTCAAGCATTAGTAAAAAAGAAAAAATAAAGGTTCCTTATATAGGTGGAAAACAGATATGTCCCAATATCATCATGCATATGGGATTATTTTCAACTAAGGACCTTTATTAAACCTAAGAAAGATAATTAGACCATGTAGACAAAAACCCAGTGGGATAAAAGTCTACACCAACACCCTTAGTTAAGCATAGCTTAGGTGGGTAGAAGAATTGGGTCCCGAAAATGAGAACTGATGTAGAACCCAAGCATAATGCAACTCCCATAAATCATAGAAAATGAGAAAGCCTACAAGAACAAAAATCATCTCTAAAAGAGAGAAATGAATAAGGTAAAGATAAAAATACCTACTAGAATCTACAACTACTTGAAGTTATCATCCTGTAATGGAGTGCCTTGGAGTGACTATGGATCAGAGGTAGATGTAATGAAGAGAGGATCACCTTGGAATATTGAAAGAGTATACCAAGTGAGTAATGGATATCAATCTAAGGTATGATTCCTATCTAAGGAATTATTATCCTTGTGTAAGGTAGGAGGGCTAACTATTCTATTTCATGATGACGTATTAGAGGTAAAGGCTAATAAGGACTATGGTAGACCCAAAAACTATAGAATAAACTACCCAAAGTTAATATGTCCTAGATTAGAATACATGCTCCCTATTATTTATAAAGTGGACCATAGGTAGGTGGATAAATAAATAAATCCCCAATATCTATAAGGTGACAAGGAGATGGTAGAGGTGTATCCCCATAACTACTGTAATCATCTGAAGAGGAAGAGTCATCACTATTAGAAGTGTGATAAAGATCATAAATGTCATCAAATTTAGGTGAGTCTAAAGAAGAAGAGTCTAAAGGAGAGTTAGGAGAAAAGAGTGATAATTTATATAGATGACTCTTATGATCAACCATTCCCACTACCAAAATAGTATCATTTTATATCTCTCTAACATACACTAAATTTGGAGGGAACTCAACTCGCATGCCCAGACCAAGGTAAGTGATCTGGTAAACTAATAGGAGATTATTTGAAAGTAAGGGAACACGTAGAACATTATTGAATGTTCCACTAGTCACTTCAATAGACCCTCTCTCGATAACCTTTTTAGAAGTATCATCACCTAGTTGTATAGAGCACATGTCACATGGTTTTAAGGAACTGAACTCAATTTATAAAGAGGCCATGTGCTATGAAGTACCAAAGTCAATGACACATGTAGGAGTCACAGGTACAACTACAACTAGGGATTTTCCATTTGATTTCCCATTACTATTATCTTTTTCATATTCTTTACCATGGTGTTATCCTTAGAGGATTCATGGGTTTATGAGTGTTGATTGGTAAAATTAAGGACACTGATGTTATGCTTTTTAAGCATCTTAGTTAGTTGGTCAATCTACTTCTTCAAAAATTTGATTCCATCATGCTTTCTTGAGTAAAATCCACATTTTATCAAATATTTCTTAGGCTTAGAACTAGAAGAAGAGGTCTCATGGTTGGATTTGTAGGTGAGAGGATTTGCATACTTCTCTTGATCCCGTTCATTCTATGTTCGGTCCCATTTCATGCTAAGTAGTAGGCCCATGCCAACTCGAAAAACACTTAGGTGTGAGGTAATCTTAGAGAATGGTTATTGTTTTGTCTTCTAGCAACACTAATTGGTTGGCAACTAACAACTCCAATCAGCATTGGGAAGTAGGTACATGGGATAGCAACCAGTCCTTAAGGACAATCAGCTTATTTTGAATCAAGCAACATCAAGAAGTGGGTGCATAGGATAGTGATGGGCCATTAAAGATAAACATAATGGAGGTGGTGAGATATGTGCCTCTAGTGCCAGCACAATAGTCATTGTGTTCCATTCCCCATGATCTTAGGATGCTCTAAAGCCTATAAAAGGAATCCAAGTTTAGTCAAAAGAGGCAAATGGGAGTAGTGAAGCTCTGGTGAATTAATGTTGGATAGCTTCCATTATAAGATATAAGTAATTTGGGATGTTTTTAAATCTCCCCTTTATAACACCCAAACTTGCCTATGATCTTATAGGTGTTTAGTAGCTTAATTTGAGCTTATGCTCAGTTTATATGGACTATGCTTGTATTTTTGTTTAACTTATTAATGATGCTTTGTGCAAATGGTTAATGAGATAAATGCTTAATCTTAGATTTTTGTTTGATTACATGTTGTATATATCGAATGCATATTGAGCTCTTATAGGTTTCTAACTTGATTCATTCATGATGGACCTATAATTATTAATGAACCCCACACCCATATTAGGAAATGATATAAGTGCAGTTGAGACCCTATGCCCTAAATTATATCCACACCTAAGCACAAGACCATGCCTAAGTCCCTTAACCTGACACCTAGTTGACCCTTAAGTGCCTGAGTGCCTTTAAGCCTATGAAACCCAAGGCTTGCACCTTTGAATGCACAAACCATCATTTCACTCACTTAATTAATTGAATAATATATTTGCACTATGTCACAACTAGCCCAACATAGACTCTATTCACTTCTCTATTACACTTTGGGTGAGATTATAAGGCTTGTACCTTATGTATATTCATGCTAGTGTAGTTGAGCACTAAATGTTGAGTGCCATAGGAAGAGTAGTGGGAAAAATCTAATCTGATGTGGGTCTCCCATTTTTTTCTAAATTTTTAATTAATTAATTATTTTTTATTTTTATTTTAAAATTATATATTATTAAGTGCAAAATATATAACATGCATAAGTGTCACCAAAATTCAATAAATGGTAATATGGAGGTTAAATTGTATATGAATTCCCTTTTAAGAATAAAGGATTTTAGGTGTAATGTACTTATTAATTAGGAATAAGGTGTATATTGGTTGTTTTAAAACTATTTTAGAGGGAGTGGGAAGGATCTGTATGTTTGTAATGTTTTTCAATAATTTTTTCAATCTAAAAATTTAGTAAGCATATGACTTTATCAGTGAAATAGCGATTTTTTTTAAAGGAGTCATTTTTTAAGCATTATGTTCATTAGGAGCAATGATGTAGTAAATATAAGGAATATTTTATGTTTTTCAAGGGATCTATTAGTAAAAACGTCTTTCAATTTCATGAAAATAGAGGAGGTAAGAAAGCTATCATACCATGCTTGATTGCATGTCCCTATCCTCTCTACTTTGAGCAGTTTCGCCAGTTTGTTGAGACCTCCATACAACCCATCACATAACTTCATCATATGCTTCACATCATATACACTTGGAAAATATAATTTCATCAAATTGAGAAATCCTTCTTAGCTATGGGGCAAATAGTTCCAGGTAAGGAGTCTAAGCAAATACCCATAATCATATGCATTGTGGAAAGTAATCCATTTCACATTCTAATTTAAAACAATTCCAAATGACATCAACAACTCTAAAAAATGCTTTGATTTGATACCCATGTGGTTGTTTTAATTGAAATTGATTCCACACTATCTGAGTAGCTCAATCGAATCAAGGGTATAGATGTCCCAATTGGGGTTGAATTCCCTCAAGTTGAATTGCCACACACAATACTGACCTATCCCACACTCTACCAGGTTTCCTTCCTTATATAATAAATTCAATCCAAATTGGATTAGTTTGAGTTTCTCCACATTGACTTTCAAGGTGTGGTAATGGTACTCTACTCTGCTCTTAAACCTTCCCAATGGCCTCATAACAACACCAGGGAACTTAGTGTCTAACTTAGATGACTAGGTAAATGTGTGATTAGGACCATGACCAAAAAGCCTACTTTTATACAACATTTTGGTTCTATTATTGAGACCCATTAAATTTTGTTTTTGTAATGATGCACTAGGATAATTCTCTAACTCTCCCTTGAGAACATCAAGCACTAGTTAGAATGAGTGGAAGATAGCTTTGTGTTGAGGCATTTAACTTGTGGAGGGGAGAACTTAAGGAAGTGGATATAGAACCATCTATATGATGTCATGTATGAGGTTTTATTTTATGAGCTCCTAAAGCAAGTGTACCACTATTTGCCTACTTATGCAACCCATAGAAGCTGAAGCTATGGACAACACCTTGAGTAGACAATAGAATGCCTAGAGGGGCTTGAGATATTAGATGCCCCTTGGACTAGAGCTATTGACAAATGGTGGAAAGGGGTGATAAATAGATATATGCTTGAATTTTTAGTCTCAATGTACTCTTACCCTAAATAAGTAGAGTACCAGTTCTTGCACGAGCCTAAAGGCACATTTGTGAAATAACTCAGCACCAAACTCAAGAAGCTGATGGTAGATTATAGTTTTGAAATAGTGAGTATCAAAGGCTCAAGTCCTCTCATGTATGATCAGTATAATAGGGAAGAAGGGTACATGTAGGTGAGGCACAATGGAAGGGTATGATTAGATTGACAACTAAGAGCTTAGGTGATGGGCTTATAACAAGAGGAGGTATGAACTGATAGAATATCTAGAACCTAAAAGTGACGAGAGGACCCATAAAAAGTGGGAAGGGCATGAGGATGGATCTCCTGAATGGTATTCATGCCCATAGGAAGGAGTCTTTGAAGCCTTGGAATAAGCTCCATAGTTTATGAGGGAATGCTTGGGTTCCTTCAAAACTTGACCATTAGAGATGCACTAGATGTACCTACCCCCTTTAAACTTCCAACACTAGCTCATGCACTGGATTCCCCAAAATAAAATGAAATAAAAGATTAATATTTGGCCTCATTATCGATATGGAATTTGATTATTTTATGAATTTAGACCAAAACTTTGTGATTAAATAAGTTATCTTGTATGAGGTAAGTGAAGATCCCTCTAGACTATGGAGCACCAGCCTAACTAGATAGCACCTGAGTTTAAGTACCTTAGTTCAACTAATGTTAGCTATATAGCTAGGGTAACAACCCATATAAAGTTACCCTACACCACTAGTTGGTAGTATGGTGTCATCATCTTTTATAACACCAATAATAACCACTAGAAACATTGCCTTACAGAGTGGATGGAGGCATTAGAGGACCAATGCTAAGACAAGCACCTCAAGCATCAATTATTATCCAACCTCAGATTTATTATGACATGGCTATGTACCTAACAGAGTATCAAGGCATGGAGAATGTCATAGAGCATGTGCTTAACTATGAGTTATAATGGCACACTTAGGGTATAACCTAGTTTGAGTGCAAGTCAACCCAATTCATGATAAGCTTGATTGATCACACCCATACTTGGTATAGGATGTTTGATCCTAACCAAGATATGGTTGATCATGGCACTTTGAAGGGAGCCTTATTAAAGTATTTTGACATACCTTAATTTGAGTAGTAGAGTATCATCATGCTCAAATAAATCAACCAAGGTTTGTTAGAGAGCATGCACTTGAATGATGTTAGATTCAAGACCCTCCTCTCCAATATCCTTTATGACATTCACCCCTATTATCATACACAATGGTTCATTGGAGGATTACTAGTGACTTTTATAAGGGTACTATCCATGAAGACATTCATAGACCCTAAGGAAGTGCTTGAAACTATGCTCATAGCCGAACCAGGTGTAAGTGTTGATACAGGCATTAGCCCATTCATGGAGGTGCATATGGAATTTATGGCCTCCCAACTATAGAATTTGACTGCTATTTCATCACAAGACACTTGAAGCAAGTTATCATATGTTAAGTGTGAGATAGAGTGGCATAATAGAAATAACTACCCTTAAAGGAATGTAGGCACATTGCTTCTCATTTGCGAATTTTGTTAGGAGGTGCATGATGTTTGTAACTACCCCTTGTTTTAGCATGATTTTTAGGTTATAAAAACCACCTACTACAAATTATGTGATGCTTATACTCATAACATAGTTGATTATTAAGTAATTGATGAAATGCACCAAAACATAGAGAGGGGTGCACGATAGGCAACCATGATAATCAGAGGGCAGACAAACAAAGGAAATGAGGGTTATGGCTAATATAATACTAGTTATGGGAACTAAAGAGGCAATATAGGGTGAGGTGGAGGATGTATTAGAGGAATATTCCTATCATGATCATGCTACAAGTGCAGGTCAACTAAGCACTATCAGTGTGACTACCCAATACATCCAACATATAGGTATTATCAAGGGATGCATGTGGTCAAGGAGTGACTTGACTTGTATAAAAATCTAACCCAAGGAAAAATTGGAAATAATAGGGGTGAAAGGATGATAATGTATGAGCCTAAAGATATAAAGTAGGTTCCAAAGGTGTAGTTTCATGCCTAGAGCCAATCAACGTATAAGAAACCACACAGAGTGGGTTCACCACTCAGCCACTAACTACACCAATACAAGAACTATGCCTTGAGTATGTTGAACCAAGATGTATCAAGTTCATAGCTTATCTTGAGCCAAAAAAAATTCCCTACCCTAACCCAATACATCAAAAATACATCCTACAACAAGCCATGAACATAATAAAAAATTTGTAGGGAGAACTCCAAATGGATAGAGATTTAGAAGCATAGGCTACTACCTTGCATAAAAAGCAAGATAGCCAGAAGGATGAATTATAGGATCTAATATAAATCTTGTGCCTCCTACAAATAGATGGGATACCTCTCTTGCTAAAAAAATTGCTCTTAGAGCATGTAGGGAGAAAGCCAGGTGAATTTGTTGAGTCCTAAGCAATTGAAGTTATGATACATATGGAGTGGGCATATGAAGTGAGTAATACTTATAATGCAGATTATGACCAAGATTTTTTAGTAAATTCCACCATTTATGGATGGTCCATTTGCGAGCTGTTGATCGACACTGGCACAAATTTCAATATCCTGATCTAAAATGCATGGGAGAAGATGGGCAGGCCAGCCTTGAGACCTTCTCCCCATGTACTCTTCATGACCAACAATACTCAAGCACAGTAAATAAAAATTCTATAGGGCACCATTATAGATATTATGGGTTCTGAATTCCACATTGACTTCAAGGTTATCAACTTAGCAGGATAGGGTAACTACCTAGTGCTTCTAGGAAGGCCTTGTTACTAAGCCAAAAATTCAAATATGCACTTTACGAAGCAATACATGGCAAGGAAAGTGTATTAGTCCCCCTTTCAAGTGACTAAGGAGCCCCATATATGGAGATCATTGATTTTGAGGATGAGATCAACTATATTTATAACATCACAGTGCAAGGCATTAAGAATTTCCATCCCTTTGATCAATGGGTGCTTTCTTGGGAGGATGGGTAGTTAGCCTTGGGCATCACTAATGTCACTTGAGATTGATGGATTGAAGATTATTATGAGGCCATTATGTGTATATGTAGTTTGGTGCATGCAAAGGTGCTAAAGCTCATGAGGACTTAATGGGTCCAAATTGATTGCACTCTAAAATGATGGGTATTACACCAGGAGAAGAAAGGAAAGATGGTATTCTGCCTGAGCAAAGGTAACCTTATGGATCTCCCAAAATTTTAATGGAGAAACCCAGTGGAAAGTTATGTCAATGACCTCAAATCATACATCTCAAAATAGACATATAGAATGGGCTCACTTGTGTACACCTTGAGGAGAACTGTTGCACGTTGGTGGGTAACATAAAGGTCTAACTTGCCAACTTGGCCAAAGGTAAAGGTAGCCATGTACACTAGATTTGGGAGGAGTAACAAGAACTTGGATATTTTGGTGTACTCTAGTGACTCTGACCTCATGGCACATGTGCACCTATGTGAAGAGACATGGACTTAATGTAGTGTGACTACCCCAAAGAACTTATGGGTGTATGCATTTTATAGGAATCTAAAGACATGGGCATAGGCATGGTACATGGTCAACAAGATTCATTGAGAGATAACCAATTGGGAGGTCCTTAAGGAGAATTTTTTGTATACCTTATCCTTTTCTTTATAGAACTTGGAACTAGTTGAGCCATTGTAAATGATTCGAAGGGTAGTGTTCAAGGAACTGTAATCCTTGAGGAGTGATCTTGACCTTATTTGAGGAATAAATGTTCAACAATAACTCAAGTGAGGAAGATGATGAAACTTGGAAGGAGTGTTATTGGAAAACTCTAACTAGCAGAAGAAATATCATATACCAAGTAGATGATATCACTCTTGACAAAGAAGACCCCACTCATCTTCACATTGAGACAACAAAAGGAACCTGGTAGGTTGAGGATTCTCACCAAAAGAATAATAAGCCATAACACACCCTAATTAATACCATTAAAATGGATATCAATGTAAAAGGAGAGCCAAAGATGGCAACTCTAGGTACATATTGGTCTAATTCAGAGCTGGCATAAATCATAAACCTCCTAAAGGAATTCCAAGATTTGTTCCTTTGCAATTATCAAGATATGAAAGGCATCCACCCATTCCTATGGAAGATGAGCATAAATCTAATTAATGGTACAATACCGATCAAAAATCACCCCTATGAGATGAATCCAAACCTCCACACCAAGGTGAAAACAAATATCAATGCTATGTTGGTTGTAGTGGTCATTTACCTTATGCAGGAGTCTAAATGGGTGAGCCTAATGGTAATAAGCATCAAGAAGGATGGGTGCATTCTCATATGTGTTGATTATATAATTTTGAACACCACCTATATTAGTGACCCTTTCCCAAATCCATTCATTGATGAAGTCCTAAAAGGCGTTGTAGGCTGCAAGACCTACACCTTCACTGATGGGTTCTCTAGCTACCACCAAGTCTAGATTAGGGAAGAGGATAAGCCTAAAATAACCTTTGCACCTAAATGGGGTTGTTTTGTGTACAACATAATGCCCTTTGGACTCAAGAATGTACTAGCCATATTTTTTAGAGTGTTGATCACCATGTTCAAGACTTCATCCATAGGTTATTCCAAATCTATCTAGATGATTGGATAGTGTATGGCCTTATCAGGGACCATTATGACAACCTGTGCCTAATGTTTAAGAGGTATAGGCAGCTTCATATATCCTTAAACCTAAAAAAGTGCATAGTTTTAATGTTATTTGGAACCCTACTTAGGCACATCATTTATAAGGATGGTTTGCTCATTGATCTCGTAAAGATCTCCATCATCATTCAGCTGCAAACTTCTTCAACACAAAAATATGGTCGCACCATTATTGGCTACTATGGATATTACAAAAAAATTATAATGAGTTATGCAAAGATTTTAGCATCACTAGAAAATATCTTGTACAAGGATGGACCATTCTACTGGGGTGAAGTGCATGAAAGTACCTTTAAAACCCTAAAGCTTAGATTGGCTAGCACATTGACCTTAAAATTCCTTAACTAGATAACACCTTTTAAAGTACATGTCGATGCCTCTAGTTCTACGATTGGTGTAATATTGGCATAGCCTGGCAAAGGCAAAATAGATCATCCCATCTCCTTTGTTGGTATAAATTTAACCTCAACAGAGCAAAATTACATAAAAATAGTGCATGAGGTACTCACCATGGTCTATGCCTTAAAAAAATTAGATAATATTTGTTGGCAACCCCATTCATATTTTTCACTAATAATGAGGTGCTCAAGTACCTCATGAATAAGCTTGTTATACATGGGCACATATGCAGAAGGATAGTTCTATTCCTATATTTCTAGTTCTCTGTGGTGGTTAAGTCTAGAAAGCCTAATTTGGGGCCAAACCATTTGTCTCATATCAATTTTGGTGATGTAGTGGCACTGATTAAGGATAATATGTTAGACATGTATCTATATAGAGTCTATCACATCCCCAAGGATTTGGTAGATATTGATGCCTTTCTAACATCTAGAGTTGCACCTTAGACTATGACAAATAAGGAGAAGAAACAACTAATAGAGAACTATATAAGCTAAGTAGAGATGAAGTGTTATGCTGATGTGTTTTGAATCATGAAAGAGATTACATATTACAAGAATTTCATGAAGGCATATCAGGGGGACATTGCATTGGGGATGCAATGGAAAGAAAAGTGTTTTAGTCAAGCTTATGGTGACCAAGCTTGTTCTAATATGTGAAGAATTGTGCCAAGGCATGTGATATATGCCAACACATAGGGAAGCCCAACCATCAAGATGTGTTGCCTCTCATACCCATTTTTACATAGGTTCCATTTGAAAAATGGTCCATTGATTTTGTTGGGTTGATAACCCTCGTATCATAATGCATAGGTGCAAGGTATATCTTGGCAACCATAGATTATTTCATAGAGTGAGTTGAGGCCATGCCAATAAAAGACTATATAACTGCCACAACCACACACTTCATCTGGGAAAACATAATAAGCCAATATGGGTGCTTGCTTAGTATGACTAGTGATAAGGGAACTCACTTTATCAATGAAATAGTGCACATCCTTCTAACTGAGTATATGGTGGCACACCACAAAATAACGCCTATCATCTACAAGTAAACAAAATAGCTAAGGCATTTAACAAAATATTGGGAACATACCTCATGAAGATATGTGACATTATTCACAAGGATTGGATGATCACATATTAATAGTGTTATGGACATATTGCACAACCTACAAGTACCTGAATAAGGCTACACCATTTTAACCAGTGTTTGGCACTGAAGTGATCCTACGAATGGAATTATTGGTACCATCATTATACATCACACTTATTAGTTGGTTAGATGACCAAGAGTCACTAAATGTAAGGCTGGAAGACTTAGAGCTCTTATATGAGACACGTGCCCAAGAAAAATGGAGCCAGAAGATAGAAAAGGCATACCAGAAGCTTTGGCATAACAAGCATACAAAGCATAAGGTGATATCAGAAGGAGCATTCATTTTGCTCTATGAATCCAAGTATTTCAAGCACCTAGGAAAACTCTAGATAAGGTGGATGGGTCAATATATCATCCACCATATATTAGAGATAGGTGCATAGAAGTTACGCACACTGACAGATGAAATGCTCCCTACGTATTTCAATGGAAATATGTTGAAGCCATATCAACAATAAGATTGCACTTGCACCATAAAAACACTGATTTCTTGGTCACTAGTTAGTTTGAGTTGAGATGGCCAAAATTATGCTTGGTACAAGCCAAAAAAAAATTGTTTTATTGTTAGTAGTGTAAAGAGTGTAAAAGCATCATTTTGAAACCTATCAAGAAAATCTACTGGCACATCACTCAGAATTATATTTAGGTGAGTTGAGCACTTGTGATTTCTACATACCAAAGGCTAGACATCTAAGTTCCAAGTGAGTGAGGATTATGAGCATCAGATAAGAGAATCACACCAGACCACCATGTATCAGATCCTATAGGTAGGGCACTTTCAAGCCCTAGGTAGACATTTGTCTAGCATTTCATGCACAATTCTAATCAAGTGAGTCAATCCCTTATATTTTCTAAAAGTGCCTGAGATTAGACATCTAAGTGATGGATGTATGAAACTTGCTAGATTCATAGAGGAAGATGCAAAAAATCTAGTTGTGTATGAGATATATTATAGGGCCTTGGAGGTCCAAGAAAGAACTACTCTAGTACTTTCATGCATAATGCCATTCAAGTGAGTCAAACCCATTTGATTTCTAAGAAACTAAGGCCAAACACCTAATTTTCTAGGTGCAAGGAGGTTGTCAAACTTAGAATAAATAGGAACCTAGTGAAGATGGACAATATGATCATGTGTAAAAAGACATAAAAGAGAAAATCAAACACTGGAGGACCAGTGTAAGGGATTTATATGTGGTAGGATAGGCCAAGGTAAAGGTGAAGTACAATAAACAGACCAAGATAGATAATCACACTTAAAATAGAATTATAATAAGAAGATAAGATGGAACTATGGAGGTTGAATCTCCTACATGTGAGGTATTTCACCCAAGTTACCATATTGAAGGCTAAGGTCATGCCAAGAGAATGAAACATAGAAGGGGAATCGTTATAGATAGCTAGCATCCACCCAAATTTGAGTGGGAAGTGAATATTTGAACCACAAGTCACTTCACAAAAATACCATTAGGAGCATTGAATGAGGTAGTGATATAGGAACAAAGATCCATAATAAATAATTTGGTGATATAGGATTTTCATGGATTTCATAGAATTTCATGGTGTTCAATAAATCTAGATGCCACCATGCCATTAACGTAGTTGCATTAAATATGATAGATGAAAATAGGGTATAAAATGTCACACAGTAGAGTAGTTTCCATTATAAAATTTGTGTAAACTTGAGACATCAAGCAAACCAGTGAACCAGAGAGATGAAGCACAAAAACCTTACTAGAATGATAGTTTGAGCACCTTCAAGCACCCAAAGTGTTTGATTGTGATGCTGGAGAAATTATGTTCATGATGAGATTGGTGTAGAGAGGTGTAGGAAGAGTATTTAAAAGGAAATGGTCAGCAAAAAAGTGAGTTACCACCAAAGACAACATTAATAATCTATGAAGCTTAGAGCTAAAGGAACAGTTGTACATCTCATGATTTTGAATCACCAAGAACCATTCAAGGCTTTGACAGACATAACCTATCACACTTTAACACCAGTAGGTTTAGGATGAGCAATAAGTAGAGGGAAATGGGTTCAAAAAAACAAAGTCCAAAGAGAGCACATGTAGTGGTATAAATGGACCCTATAAGAATAGCTTTGCCATTAATAGAAGGAGTCAACATCATGTAAGTTAACCTCAAAGCACTAATAAAAATTTACTATCAAATGATGAAATTTTCCCTATAAATCTTGATAGGGGAAAATTAGAATTCATTTGTGCACACCTACCAATTGAAGGAGTACAACCATCATACTTTCAACCATGTACAAGACCTAGCATCATATTGGATGGTGAATATAGGGAGCAAGACAAAGTAGGGTGCAACACTTTTTGATGTCTCCATTAGAGACAAATTTATGGTCTCTAACACAACTTAGCTATATAAGTTTCCTTGCTTTGAGAAACAAGAGGAGCTCATTCAATTTCTTTTATCACACATCCATAGTGACCACATATACTTTTCAAGGAGTAACATGAGGATATCGATATGCCTCATTGGAAGGATAACCAAGCTCCCAAATGCTTGAAAGGACATCCATGACATGATGGGTGATGATGAAGAGGTGGAGCATGTGGTAAAGATCCTAAGTTACTTCAAGGGGGATTCACATTCCCCATCAAATATTATAAGGACCCTGGCATGAGGGTGGTATCATGCCTCATGAGCTTGAATATTTACCCCTATATTCATTAGACTGATGTTACAAAATCTTACATCTGCATCACCTACTATATGGTGTAAGGTGTGAAGTTTAACATTGCCCAATTTATTATGGAGGAGTTTTTGAAGAATGTGTTAGAGTGTAACATAATTAAGGGACAAGGACAATCTCTAGGTTTTTGTAGAGCACAATGACTCCCTGATGAAAAAATACAAGGACTTCACTTGCCCTAGATCCTTCAACATAAAATATAAATATCACATTATGAGATGGTGAGAGAAGTATATAGAGGCATTTGAGAATGAGTGGTGCATCCCCCAGGAGCTCCCTAAGATTATGTATGGGATGGAAACCTTTACCATCATGTAGCATTTTTGCATAGTCCACTTCATGTTGGTCAATGGCAACAAGTCTGACTAGTTAAAGATCCCATACACTTTTTAATCCAATCATTTTAGGAACATGCTTAGGATGATCCCCAATATGTAAAAATTGGATATCCTAGTGGGGGAACTAGATACGGAAATGAATAAGTTACAGTGTCAGTTTGTGTACCTAGATGGGAAGGTAACAAGGGATGAAGAGGATGAGTTGTATCACACTAACATCCAACCTCTTCAATAAGTAACCATACTCAAGTACATCCATAGGTTTTACTATGAGATGAAGCCAAGGAGAAAGGACCCAAAATTGAGCAGACCACCAACCCTCCCATCAAGATCAGTGATAAAGGAACGTCAATGTTAGTTGAAATGAGAAGTCTCCCAATAAGAAGAAAGGTGAGATACTAGAATAAATAGAGGAGTGCATAAAGTTTAAAATTTTCTCAGGATATGAAGCCTCTCCATTGGACCTAACTAATAAGCATGTCAATTTCATGCCAAAGACTTTTCCTATCTCAAAGGAGAAGTAAATGTAGCCAAAATTCTCATCTATGATTCCCACTATCACCTTGACAAACATAGAACTAGAGAAGGAGGTAGAGTTGGGAAAGGGTGTGCATACTGTACCAAATAAAGACTCCTCATCTAGTGAGGAAACTCCCCCACCATCCCAAAGTGAAGAGGTCAGGCATGAACAAGCATGGAGGAAGCTTGGCCTCAGTGATGCAGATATTCAAAAGGTGTGGGAGCTACAGAAGAGGAAGGAAGAAATGAAGAAGGTAGGAATGATGAAGGAAGGGAGTGAGAGCTCTGAGGTCAAATAAAATCACACAGAAAGAGGAAAAAAGGAGGAAGATCCTAGTGTGGTGGAGGTACATGAGGCTCTCCAAAGTGACACTACTACTATGCTTGGAGAAGCAGGGCCATCAAGTGCATCAATCAAAGAAACCACAACATAACCTCCATAATATGAAGAGGAGTTAAGTAAAAAATGGAAGTCCATGGGCCTTGATCAAGATCATATTGAAGCAGTGCTAGATTTGCATCATAAGAGAAAGGCCATGAGGGAAAAGGTCTATTACCCAAGTAAAAATTGATAATGTAGAGGCCAATAATATAAGGGCTGAGGAGGAGAGAACCACCGTAATATTGAAGAAGAGGAAGGTATAAATAAATAAGGACCAAAAGGAGAAGGCTAGGAAGGAGAAAGAAGATAAGAGGGTTGCCACCAGTGTGGAACCCATTAAATATAAGATAGTAGAGGCACCTAGTGCCCACACCAGCCTTGTAGAAGAAGCTACAGAATAGGCATGCCCTATTACTAAAGGGGCACTTGGAGACAAATAATTTGATGTTGGCACCTCAAAGGAACAAACAAAAAAGGAAGGAAAAGAGCATGTTGGAATAAGAAGAAGAAGTGAACAAAAGGGAAAAGTTTGAATAAGAAGAACCCCTATAGGAAAGAGAGGAATAAGAAGGCACCGAGGAAGGGAGAAATGATATCGAAGAGGAACAAGAGCAGAAGGAGTTGGCCATTGAGAAAGAGCAATTTGAGCCAAGCTACCAGGGAAAGGCACAGAAGGGGTTTATCATAGATGAGGACTTTTACATGTTGGAGTACATGCCCTCTAGAGATGCAAAAACATTAATGTGCCATCAAGTGTCCTTTTCACTTGATTTTTACATGGATGAACCTAATTTTTAGGTACTAGCCAAAGCAATGCAAAGCACCAATAAACCATAAGAGAGGCATGACTACCAACTAGTCAACCCCTAGGATATGAACCTAGTAAGGTTGGCTATGCCCTTCTTAAGATGACCTTCGAGGTAGCATGCAAGAACATCATCAATAATATTTATGTCATAAAGTGGAAATATATAGCACTTAAGGTAGAGGAAGAACTCAACACCATGAAACTCAAGCTCAAGTAGTTGTCCAAGTGCATTGAGGAAGTGGAACCATCCCTTTTGGATGGTATTGACACTTCCAAACTATTTGAAGTTGATAAGGTGTGTGTGTTGGTCGAACAAATTCTCCCTCAGATGAATCTATTTCAAGAAAAGGAATAAGACCCTTGTGAATCCATAAAGAAAGATATCAACAAAAAGATCAATGAGGTAGAGGAACTCTTTGCAAAGATGGAAGAGCATGTAGTTGATGTTGATGTCATCTTTTTCAACTTTTCCACCCAATCATCACTCATCAATGCACACCTCCAAAAGGAAAAGGGGAAAAGGATGCATTAATGAAGCAAGAATTCACTATCAGTAGGGCCAAGTGCACATAAATCATGACACAGGTCAACACATTGAGCACCTAGTTGAAGACCAAAGAACAAGCCCTAGAGGAATTTTTCCATGCCTTTTAGACTAAGGTGATTGAGTAGGGAACCATCTTATATGGTGGGGTCTAAAAGGCAAAGGAAAGGATAGAGGCCTTCTGTAAGGAACTATACAACACTAATGTACTTGTGCTTGAGGCTACCTCTATGGAATTAATAGCACCAATGAATAAATCAAGCTCATAATCTAAGGTTTTGAAGACTTCAAGGTAGAACTATAGTAGAGTGTGCTCAAATTTTGTGTAGCTAATGCACTATAAAGATATTTTGAGGGTGGACTAACATTTTTGTATGGGGTAACATTGGGCCCCATTTTGTGCTTAGTGGATTTATGCCAACTTGACAAACATAGGCATGAGACAATCTTGGATAATGGTTGTTGTTTTATCTTCTAGTGGTGCTAGCTAGATGGAGGCTAACAACTCCAATCATCATTAGGAAGTAGGTGCACAGGATAGTGACCGATCATTAAAAATAATTAGCTCCTTTTGAATCAAGAAACATTGGGAAGTGGGTGCATAAGATAGTGATGAGCCATTAAAGATAAGCATAATAGAGGTGGTGGGATGTGTACCTCCAGTGCCAGCTCAATAATCAGCATGATCTATTTCCCATGATCCTAGGATGCTCTAAAGACTATAAAGTGAAGATGAGTTTAGTTGAATAAGGAGGCGAATGGGAATTGCAAAGCTCTAGTGAGTTAATGATGGATAGTTACCATTATAAGATAGAAGTAGTTCATGATACTGATAAATCTCCCCTTTATAGCACCCAAACTTGCTTGTGAGCCTTTGGGCATGTATTGTTATTTAACATATTAATGAAGAATACTTTGCACAAATGGTTAATGAGCTAAATGCTTAAGTCTTAAAGTGTTATTTGATTGCATGTTGTACTCTATCAAATGCATATTGATCTCTCATAGGTTTTTAACTTGACTCATTCATGACAAACCTGTAACTAATAATGAACCCTACACCCATATTAGGAAATTCTCTAAGTGTGGTTGAGACCTTGCACCCTAAATGATATCTATACATAAGCACAAGACCATGCCTAAGTCCCTTAACTTGACACCCAACTGGCCCTTAAGTGCTTGAGTGCCTTTAAGCCTATGAAACCCAAGCCTTACACCTATGAATTCACAAACCATAATTGCACTTACCCAAGTCCTTGAATAATAGAGTTGCACCATGGCAAAACTATCGCAACACAAACCCTAATCCCTTCTCTATTGTACTTTGGGTGAGAACATAAGGCTTTCACCTTATATATATATATATATATATATATATATATATATATATATATTGATGCCAGCATAGTTGAGTGCTAAATGTTGAGCACCATAATAATAGTCAGAGTTGCACCCCTCTAGAATAAGCCTAAATCTAACCTTGATGGCTAGGTAAACATGTGACTAGGACCATGACTAGAAAGCCTACCTTTCTACAACATTTTATTTCTTCTCTCTATTGTTTGAAGCCTTCTATTTCTTAGCAAAGAGTGCATGAGATTTTGAAGAATTCACTGTGCCCATCTATATCAACTTATCTTGTTCTCAAGTCAAGTTGGCAATAAAGGTATCTTCCTTACAGCTCCAAGAGAACTTTTTGTGCCAATGAATAGTTTTGGCCTAGTTTGGAGAGTATATAAAAAACAAGTCAATCATCTTTCTTAACTATTCCACATTATTTTAACTACAACCTCAAAGATTTGAACTTAGTGAAGAAGTCCTATAGTGTGTCAAAGTCACCTTGGCTCAAATTGATGATCTCATTCTCCATTCATGAACTCTCATCACATCCTACTTCCTAAATATTTTTTCTAGTGTGGTCAATACTTCATTTGGTGTTTTAGCATATTCAATGTGAAAATGTAAGTTAGGAAAAATAGATAAACTAAGACAACCATGAACTTGATCACATTTGTTAAACCATTTATTTTTTTCTACATCTACTACATGTTCAGTTTCCTCATTCATAGTAATCCTATAAAATACTTGTTTTCTTAGAAAAAGTAACATGTTTATTTTCTATTCATGATAATTGAATGTTGTAAGAGGAGGAAACATCCAATAATTTTCCAAGATGCAAGAAAATATGTTGCATAAAGTAAAGAAGAAATGTAGAAAATAAAAGTGCACAATACCATACAATATCCCCTTATAACTATCAGAGTGACCTCCCCATAAGTTTCAAATACAATCATGCTCTTACAGATGTTGGACACAACCAAAAATGCATCATGAGTAATTTGTGCATAAGTATGACAGAACTAGAGGAACATTAGACTCAACCTATAATACAGCCAAAAGAGTAAAATAGTTGGTTTGAAGGGATATGTATAGGCACCAAAAACACCACCAATGAATATAGTATGAAAATATAAGCACTTTTTAAGAAGATGGTATTCAAAAAAGAGTTACCAATCAAAAGTTATAGCCTTTTTAAGATTTGAGCTCACATAAAAATTGGGTGGAAATAGTGTTGGAAAAAATAAGATGCACAAATTTGAGAGAATTTTGGTGTGAAAATATTTAAGAATTTTTCCAAAGAAAATTTAAGCACCCACAAGTTGGGTATGACCAAAGGCTAATTTCCCATATGACTAGGGGCTAAGGCCTACATCATCATATCATTGGCAGTCAGAAGACTCTGACAGTATGGAAATGTGTAAAAACCAAAAAAACTACCTAAAACCTTAAAAATGACCAAAAATAGACATCGTTAAACTAGGACAAGTTTACATGGTTTTTATACCTTTTGAATCCAATGCACTATTTTTTCATTTAGAGACTAGCTATAAATATCTACACGGATTTAAAAAATAAAACCCACCAAACTCTTGAAAACTTAAATCAATGAAAATAGTATGAATGCACAGTAAGGATCTCACAAAGATTCAAATAGAAAATGACTCTCATACCATGTTATATTTTACTATAATCAACTGAATAGCAAAGCATGCATGAATAACTTGTAGATTGAAATCTTATAACGTAAAATAAAAAGATCTCACACAAGGAAAGTTGTGAAAAAGTGCATTATCTCCTTATCTCATTAAATAATTTAAGCATTAGCCAAATAGTACATATAAAGGTTCCTTATATAGGTATAAAATATACATGTCCCAACATCCTCATGCATGTGGGATTATTTTCCACTAAGGACCTTTATTAAACCTAAGCAAGTTGACTAGACCGTGTAGACAAAACCTAGTGAGACAAAAGTATACACTAAAAAATTTTACCACGCATTGTGGACTTGATTTGGATTTGTAAATAACTTATAAACAACTATTCAATATCTATAAATATTGTAGCTTGGTTTTTGATAATAATAAGATCAGATTTGGTGTTTATCACATTTATTTGATCTTGTGTTTTTATCAATAACATTGGAAAGGTTTTCATGAAAATAATTTCCACTGTCTAGTAAAAGGTTGGTTTGTAGTTAAATTTGATAATGAGAGTGAAATCGAATTTATTATTTCTAACTCTTGGTGTTTATTGCATTTATTTGATCTTGTGTTTTTATTAATAAATTGGAAAGGCTTTCATGAAAATATTATTGCTATCTAGTAAAAGGTTGGTTTGTGGTTAAATATGATACTAAGAGTGAAAGGGAATTTATTATTTCTAACTCTTGAAAGTTTAATGGTATGAAGATTAGTCTTTTCCCTTGGAAGGATTATTTTTGAGAGATAATCCTAATATTTTTTAAATAAATGTTTGGGTTAGGTTATATGCCCTTCCATTGGAGTATTGGAAGATGTAATTTTTATGGTTACTAGTAAATTCTATAGGAATATTGTGTGAAGTAAATCCAAAATATTTTAGAAAGGATCCTATATTTGCAAGGATTAAGTTATAATTCCATGTTGTTGGGAAAGATACAAATGCCTTGATTTTGAAGGTTAATGATCATGAATTTGTTCAATTACTAGAATTTGAAACTAAGGTAACGATGCCTTATTTTTAACCTTTTGTAACATCCTTCCCTCATTATTTAGTGAAACCTAAAAAATTTGGAAAGAGTAACGGTGTTAGGAAATTGTGGTAGAAGAAAAAACAAAAATATTCTCAATCAAAAGATATGTGATTATCAATCTAGTGACTTACAAACTTATTTGATAGAAGAACTTGATTTATTTGATAATCAAGATGTAGATCATTTTTTTTTTTAAATCAGGAACGAAAGGATATGGTTATTTAGGATCAAGACAAATTTTCTATGGATTATTCTTAACCTTTTGTTCAAAATATGTCTCAATCTAGGGAATCTTAGGAGAAGGATGAATTAAATAGAGATCAAGGTACCAAAATTGAATTTAAGGAAGATTTAGAGACTCAAAACACTAATATTTTAGTTTCATCTATAAATATGCATTTGTGGACAATGCTTGTTTGACAAAGGAACAACATTCAATACTAATTATTAGGGATGGTATTCTACATAGATATAGACTAGATATTTTTTTATTGGAAAATATTGTTTGTATACATCTAAAGGGCACCTTCAATAAAAAGAGAAAAGTTGAGATTGTTTGCTATTTATTTCAAACTAAAGGGGTTGTTTTACCCATGATCTCATATAAAGCTAAAAAAAAGTGATAAAAATATAATTCTCATAAGTTGCTAGAGGAATCAATTGAAGCAATTAAAATTGTTTACAAAAAACTATATATGAATTATTACTTCAATTAGAAGGAAATATTTTATCTAACAAACTTTATGTATCTTGTGGAACTTCTCCTTTTTTGTTGGGAGTATTTTAATGTACTCCTGATAGATTTTCCTTTTTTATACTTTTGAGATTTTATTCCTCCTCATTGTTTTGCACTTTGTATGAAGTAAGACTATCCTTTCCATAATGACTTTCTCTAAGAAATTTGATGGATATCTGCAGTTTCCTGTTTGGGAATATATTCACATACTCCTAATGATAACTCATATTTTTATGATTTTGATCACTTCCATGGAGGTGTGATTTAGTTAAAACTTGTCACATATAGGTGTTGATTTAAGCAAATATATCCCTGAATGGGTAATGCATTTTGTGTGATTATTATATTTTCTCAAATTACTTTGACTCAAATTGTGACCATGCAAAATGATGCTCTAAACCATTGAATTATTATAATTTGGAAGCACACATCATGTGCATGTGTTATTTCAAATTCATAATACTCTGAATGGGGAATTGTTTCATACACAACTGACATCTTGTTCTAATTATACTCTAGCCAAACTATGACTCAGTAAATTGACATTTCAACCATTTTGATTAAGTGAACAACCAATTTCCAAAAAATTAATTAACCCCACTTCAGCAAATTAAACCAAAATAAGAGTCTAAGTGGAAAATCCATGGAAGTTAATAAAGATCTATTAATTGAAAATTCATTTCTAATATCTACATCATCTAGTGACACCATCAATGGGGTGGCATCCATAAGTCATAAATAGAAAAAATATTTAGTTTAATCCCTCCCATGCTTCATTAATGCCCCATTCTTCCAAATATTAATGGGGATAATTATGGATTAAGTATCCAAAATTGAATTGATTCATGGCCACACTTCTTGATCTCAAGATGGACGGTCATGGTTGATTATGATTATTTTAAAATATATATAAATATAAGGGTCCTCACTCATTCCTTTATGCTATTTTTGTGTAATGTTATTATAAAAAATTATATTATCAAGATTCATTCATACAAACTTATTATGGATAAATTTTAGTGAAAAACCTTCAACTATTGGCACACATTGATCAAATACATGAGCCTAATCTAGTGTTGCATTAAGAGATGATAGAGGAGCAAGCCAATCATCATTGACAAAGACTTGGAGCACTAAATCAGGGGAAATCATGCTTCTTCACTGATATTTGAGGAGGGACACTCTTGAGAAGGTTTTATGGTTATATTCTTTCTTTTAATATCTCTTAGAATTCAGTTTAAGAACCCCATGAGGGAGTTGGCTTAGTACATTATGTTCTTTATGCTTATTTATGTTTTACTCTACCAATGTATGGACTAACTAGATTTGGATTCCTACTATATATCTTAGCATGTCTAGTGGGATCATGCATCCTATCCAAGCAAGGAGACTAATATGCAAATCTTATATCTTCTAATGAATGCTTAAAAGTCTTTAAAAATCAAGTTTTGTGTTCATTTTTCATGTCTTTTGGTTTTTTTAAGCGACACATAGTTTACATAGACATCAACATAGATTATTTTTAAACTGATGTTGATCCCCCTCAACTGGCATCGATTACTATGTGAAGGGCCAAACATGGTATAAATCATGACTTATGGGTTTTTCTTGAAAGTTCCTAGTTTTTATTCTATGTTTTGGAACTTGCATGCTCTTTATTTGAATTTTTTTTTATATGATCTAGAGAGCTTTTAGATTTTCATGTTTTTTCTACTAAAAAAAAATTTTGTGAAATTTTTTTTCTATTTTCGTACATTTTTATAGAAATAGATATCATTATTTTTTGATCGAGATCGACCCTTTATGAAGTAATCGACACTGGTTTCTATAAATCGTCATCAATCCTTGCATAGACCAATTTCAGGCTCTAAGACAAGAAAATAGAGACCTGAGACATTGATTTTGAAGTATTGTATTATCATTTCTTTTTGGGCTTCTAATCAAACATAAACCCTCTAAAAATCGTAGGTCACAAGCTAGAAAAAATCACAACTTTGAAAGTGTTTAGATCTTGAACTTTCCATTTGGTGCCTAAAAATATTTTAGTTATTTTATGTGTAGTTATTTGTGAAAGTTTATACAATTTTTTCAACTAAGGCCAAGGGGCCAAATTTAATAAAAATTTTACTTTGGTGCATTAAAATAAACACTCACACTTATAGACATACTCTTAAGAGTGTTTTATTTTATGTTTATTCTTTTAAAGTTGTTTATTTTCACAAAATGATTTGTGTGTGTATGCTCTCCCTCCATCCCCTTTAGGAAACTTAGGTGACCAAAATCCCTCTTTATTTGCCTTAGTTGATTTTTAGTCAAAAAATCATGAAAATAATGTCATCAAGTCCCTCTCCAAATCTATATAAATTGGGTGATCCAAATGCGACCTTAAATATTTTTACTTGTCTTTTATTTATATGCAACTTGGCTTGGGAGCAAGAGTTCATAACCTCCTCACGAGTTCTCTATGGAAGATTTGACCTAGGAATTAATATCTCAACATCATTTCAAAACACACCATGATGGGGTATACAAATTGAGGTTGACTTACTAGGACATTTTTTTGAGTGGTTAAACAAACTCTATTAGTAAGATATTTCCTCGGATTATAGGGGCAACTTGAACATCACACTATACTAAAAAAATGATAGATGTAGTGGTTGTGAAAAGGATAAGACATTTTCAAAACAATCCATTTTATGTGGATCCAAATTATGTGATCATTTCTATTGTTATCCACACTTGGTAACCTCTAGAAATGTACAAAAATTTAGTTTTAGAATAACCCCACTTATCACAAACATGTTGTTGATGCAGGGCGAGTACCCCAAAGTTCTATGTCCTCATACAATATCTTGAGAAAAGTGGGGGTTAAAACCCCTACTTATTTATGTACTTTTATTTTTGGTTTAACACTTAAAATCCTCTCAAGAGCACATATAAAGATGGAATTTGATAGTACCATGCAAACTTGTTAGTTTTAAGACATTGGACATTATAATTAGTTGTATTTTGTCATTTTATCCTTTACTTGCTTGATATTTTTGAGTCTAAAACTATTTTAAAATGAAAACACTTCATACCACCAAATACTTTAGTTATTCACCATTCTATTTGAATAAAGAGGGGTTACGCTGACCAAATCAAAAACACTTTTTGCCTTGTTCAAATCAATATTTATAACATTATGTTTGTATTTTCTAAACAACATTTTTATGCTACCCATTTGATTCTAGACCATTTACCCACTTTTCCAAATCTCAAAGTCCTTCATTTTTAATCTAAATTTGAAATCTCACTTTTCTAAATTCTAGGCCAAGGTGTTATTGATTTGTTGTTTGCACCTAGTTTGAGTAAACTTGGGTAGGATTTCCCATTTGGGTTGAAGGTTTTTATATAGAATCATCATCATTTTTATTCTCATTGTGAACTTAGGTTATCTTTCATTCACTCATTCTCTAAGTTCTTAGAACATTCTACATCCTATTACCATGTGGTGGCATTGTGTTGCCCATTTTATTTTAGCTTTATACTTAGGAGTTCTTGTGTTAATTCACATTTTAAGCTTCTTGGTTCACATTATTATCTTCCTAATTAGAAAGACCCTCTTCTAATTTTATAATCACAACTTGTAGTTGTATCTAGTTTTTATGGTATTGACGTATCTTTAACCTAAGTTTGTTGTGTTAGCTCACACTTTAGGTTTCAAAGTTATCATACCCTCTTCTAATTTGATGATTTCAACCCACCAAAGTTGAGTAAATTCATAACCATTTATTCTAATTGTGTGGTAATACACCACTTATTTTTTTATATTCTCATTTTACCTTGTCATTTATTTGGAGAAATCAAAACATACCTTTTAACATTTACAAAACACATTTCACATCTTAGCAAACATAGAGAAGAATCTTCTAAATATGACGCAAAGGTATACTCGAAGTGGGGTCTCTTATGGCCCTAGTTATGAGGAAGAGCATTTTTATGATGTAAAATATAAATTCATAGTGTTTAAAGGCATTCTAATTATCTTAAGATCTAAAGAGGACTATTTTGAATATCAACCCTTGGAGGACAAAGATGAAGCCCTCCTAAGGTTGATTGAATAAGGTACTAGATTGTCATCTGATTTCCCTATGGAATAATTACACACATTAGTTAGGGTTAAAGAGAAAAGGAAAGAATAATCCTTCACTCATATTTCAAAATACAACATTAATTTTTCTAGTAAAGGAAAGGAAGCACTCATAGAATCAATACCCAATGATCAAGATCTTACTAGCAAGATAAGGAAATTAAGTCAACAATATGTAAACCAACTTATCTTAGACTTGACTAACTCTTTGGTTACACTTCAATGCACAGTAGTGCTTCTAAAAAATAAGATAATGTATTAGAAAAAACACAACATACTCTAGTTAAAAACACATGTATGATAGATCATGGTGTCTCAATTGAACAAAACAAGCCTTAAGAGGTTTCTCTAAACATGGAGTATACATTTTTCAATCACCAAGAAATTTTTGTTCCCTCACAGAGGAAAGGGATGAAAAATGCAGTACGTATTGAGGAAATTATTCAAAACACTTTGGAAAATTCCTCTCAACCAATTGGTACTTTAGTGAATTAACCATAGAATCCCCAAAATCAACAAAACATGTACAATTCATAGTGGTAGATTTTAGGGAACATTTATCAACCTAAGAATCAGTGACTCACCTACTCAACTCAAGGAGTAAACCAAAACAAAGTTGTAAATCATAGGGTTTATATCCCTAAAAATACAATGCAATATGGGTATATACCAACCCAACATAATTATATTCCACCTACCAATACACCAAACATGCAGAAGTGGAATTCAATGAAGGAAATTGTGTCATGATTGGAGACAGGAAACTGAGTCAAGAAATATAAGTTTGATGAGATACGCCCATATCTATTTGAATTTAATATTCTCTAATCCCCCTTTATAACTCATTTTGAGGCATGTAAATTTGATAAATACAAAGGGAAGGGTGACCCTCGTGAACATATCCAAGCATTTTTCATATTATGCCAAGAGGTAGCCAATAGTAGCATTTACTTGCTTCACTTTTTCCATGCAGATTGATGGGACAAGCATTAGACTGGCTCTTAAGGTTACCTAAGAGATCAGTGGTAGATTGGAGTGATTTATCTAAAAAAATTGTCAATCATTTCTCTTATAATATTGAACATGATTTAACTATGGTCAACTTATTTAAAGCCAAACAATGAGATGGAGAAATATTTATAGCATATCTACAGTGATGGAGAGCAATGGTTGGATTCTTTCAACATAATTTACCAGACAAGCAGTTGGCTGACATTTTTACGTAGAACCTACACCCTGAGGTGGATTATAATCTATAACTCACTTTTTCAAATACATTTGATGAAATCATAGACAAGGGTGTGTAGATTGAGAAGGCACTTATCACTAAAGGCCTTGTCAAAATTTAATCGAAGGGTCAAACATCCAATCAGACCCAATCACCTGTTCAATCTATTACAACAGAGAAACCCAAGGGGTTTTAAAAAACATGAACATGGTATGGAATGGGGTGACTGAATCCATACATGTATAAATGATATAGGGTCGGTTGGCTCTAAATGTGCAATTATTTCCACCTAATACATCGACTACTTTATAAAGGGTTCCTCCATGGAGGGTATTTAATAAATATAAAGTCTTTAGCAAATTGGAAGAGCATGTTGAGGTCATGTTTTAAAATCTTTTAATAGCTAATCTAATTGTATGGCCTATACTAAGACCATTTCCTAAATATCAACCCAAACCTGATTGGTATTGATTAGATGAGTTTTATAACTTCCATCATGTTGTTCACCATAGTGCTTATAAGTGTGTTCAATTGTGACAACTAATTAAAGATCTGATTGAAAGTGGTGAAGTTGAAATCAAACTTGCCTTGTAAAACACAAATTAGTATACGAGCATTTACAAAGATCCATTTCCTAGGCATAATCAATAATTGACAAGAAACAATCAAAACCAAGGATAGAATTAATGGCAACAATCCCAAGGTTAGAATCATAATTAGTATAATCACAATCAAGATCATAATACCCATGTTAATAACCTAGGTTATAACAACATGCCTTATGATTATAATAACATTGTGAGGCATATTTTTTCAAACCATGTTACTACCATCACTATCAAATCTTGTGAACCATCCCATACTTCTCAAAGTATTGGACCCCTCATTATAGGGTTAACACCCTCCCCTTAAAGTAACATTTTATTGGGTACAATAAATACTATTGCACCTCATTTTTTATGGGTTACTATTTCTATACCCCTTTATTCTAATTAGAATGGCTCCTTGCTGACTTGGAATTGTATAAACACAACTAGACCCCTGTGAGTCATTATCTAAGGCCTTTTGTTTTCATTTGATAATTATCATAGCTCCTTGCCACCTCTAGATTACATACTCACAACTAGACGCTCATGAGTCACCCTTCAGGTCCCTTTGCCCTCTTCCAACACTGAACCCAGCATAAACATTATGCCTTTAGATCCAAAATTGAACATTGTGCTAGCCAAAGTCAAACCTTCTTGTGTTATTATTAAAAATGTATATAGTCTCTCGAACCAATAGAGTAAAACCCATACACAAATTTCTATTTTAGATCTTTTGTGTATGTTTGAAGTCTATAGGAATATTTTGAATGACTTTATCTAACAATCCACTATTCCCCAAGACATTAATCCTAAATAATTTCAAACACTTATAAGACATTTGTCTCCATTAAAATAGGCTATATTTGATCAAAGAGACATGTCCACTCTTGGTCGTAGCCATAAAAATGCCTTGTATATTGAAGTTATCATTGAAAACCATAAAATTAAGTGGGTTATTATAGATAATGGTTTAGGGATGAACATAGTGTCCCTCAAGATAGTACGGTGATTGGGTTACACTATGAAATACATCCAACCAGAGACAATCATAATCAAGGCATACAATAATGCCAAAAGGGAATCTTCCAATACTATTTGTTTTCCAATCATTGTTGGGTTTATGTCCCATCATACCTTGTTGCATATTATGTATATTGAGTTGCATTATAACATATTTCTTGGTCATACTTAGATCTATGAAGTATAGGTTATCATGTCCACTTTACATTAGTACCTCAAGTTCCTCCATGATGCGATTGAAGTCACCATTCCTACCAATTTGTAGCCCTTCTAGTATTGCAAACACCTAGAGGCTAGATTTTGTAATTATAACTATTCTCCTAGTTTTGAATTTATTGCAAATAAGAAGGAAATAATTTTTAATCCATCCAAATCCAATTATATCAACCCAAGTGACCTTGCTTCCACTTTAGCTGATCCATTTCCTACAACCCTTGCACAACAAGTCATTTTAGAGTACGTAATCATTTCCATGTATCATATGAAATATGTCTTCCATATTGCTAGGTGTCCCAAGTCTCCCAAATATTTTGGAAAACCCAAACCTTCCAAAATCCCTTTCAAACCCAACATTATTTGGAAAAATAAGAAAGATACACAAAAAACACTGATGGTATTCATACCTGCTACTTCACCAAATTGGGATCAAGAAGTTTTCATTGAATGAGAATGGTTATATTCTGATGACATTGCAAATTGTTTTTAGAATCCCAAATATCATATCCCTAATTAGATTATGGATAACTTTGATTATATAAGAAAATTCCTCATGCCATGAGAGCAAGGAATCTTAAAACCCTTATTAGTTGGTAAACCTAATAGGAATCAAGGTCTCATATTTATATCGATTAGGGGTGACCTCATGTATTTTGATAGTGATTCTTCTTAATCAACTAGCAACAAGACTCATAGTAGTGATGTAGCATCCTATTATAGTATATATGATGAGCTTGTTGACATGGACTTATTTAACTCAAACTCCATTATGAATATCACATCCCATTGTTCCCTCTGCCTATGCCATCCCAAACTCATTGAATAGAACTAGAAAAAATGTCATATAACTTGATGAATTCCAGAATGAGGAATATATTGTAGAGTACATGGGCTTCAGAGATAGATTGTCAATTGGTGATCATAAATAAGGCTTTGACTTCTCTTTAGACCCTTCTACCTACTCTGGAAAACAAGAAAAATTTCTTAGTCATGAAAAAGATAAAACATCAAGATCCTTGGGTGAAAACCTCTTTGAGGTACTTTTTGATCAGGTAAATAGTAAAAAAAATACAATACCTTGAATGAAAACTTGCTCAAGGCATTCTTGGATGGGAAAGTTTGCTCATCTCCAAAGGATGTGTAAGGTCCATTAAGCCCTAGCTTCATAGTCAGTACCAACATCACATCAGAACAATAGTTTGTTTTTGAGTGACTCGCTCTTGTCTTTCGAGAGATATTTGCTAGTTGGCCATTACCCAAACTAACAGATTTAGATTCATCACATTATCCAAAGGTTTGAGATAAACAACTAGAGGCTAAAGTAGAAGAAGAAGAAGAAGAGATTAGGATCAAATTTTTCCTACTATTCTAGAAGATGGTTCTGCACTCCTCATAAAAAACATTACTAAAGTAAACCTAGGAGCATGTGATTATCCCAAAATTATTTATCTTGGAGCCTCCCTCACTAATGAGGAGTATGATCACATTGTCATCATTATGAGATATTTCATTGATATCATTGCATAGGCTTACTCTGACATGCTAGGCTTAGACCCTAACTTGGTTGTGCACCGACTTGTCCATCTAGATGTTAATCTAGTCAAACATAAATTAAGGAAGATGCATCCATTCATCGCTCTTTTGGTAAAGGTAGAACTAGAAAAATTATTAGGAGAAGGTATCATCAAATAATTGCACCATTTTGAATGGATATGAAATATAATCCTAGTCAGTAAAAATCCATAGGTTATATGCCCTTGTACTAATTTTAGAGATATCAATAAGGCATGTCCTAAAGATGATTTTCCTCTACCCAGCATTGACATGATTATTGACTCTACTGCTGGATATGAAATGTTGTCCCTTATGGATGGATTTTTTGGATATAATCAGATCAAGATAGCCTAAGAAGACTAGCACAAAACTGTATTCACCACACCATGGGGAATATTCTATTCTCAAGTCATTTCATTTATCTTGAAGAATGTTGGAGCCACTTTACAGCATGTTATGGTTGTCATCTTCCATGACATGATGCATGATATTATTCAAGAATATGTTGATGACATCTTATCTAAGTCAAGAACACATGTTGAACATCCTGAAGTTCTACAGAGAATCTTTAAGAGGCTTTATGAGTACAAAGTCTGTATGAATCCTAATAAGTATGTATTTGGCAACACATCAGGGAAATTACTAGGGTTTATTATGTCAATAATAGAGATTGAAGTGGATCCTGCTAAGGTCAAGGCCATTGTAAAAATGTTTCCACCTTCCAATCTCAAGCAACTCCATAGCCTACAAGGAAATATCTAATCTATTTTCAAGTTCATTTCATAATTGGTAGATAAGTGCAACCCATTTATACATATCTTGAAGAAAGGGGTCATGTTTCAATGGGATAAAGAGTGTCAATTATCATTTGTAAAGATCATAACATACTTGGACAACCTGCTAGTTTTGAGACTACCAACACCTAGACAACCATTACTTCTTTATATTTTACCAACTGAACATGCATTAAGGGAACTCTTGGCCCAACATGATGATTAGGGCAAGGAACATGTAGTTTATTATTTAATCCACACACTAGTGGCTTATGATCATAAATATATTCCTAATGAGAAGGCATGTTTAGTAATGGTGTTTGCATCCCAAAAGTCATGACATTATATGTTGAATAACAAAACTATTGTTATTTCTAAAGTGGACCCCCTCAAATATTTATTATCCAAAATAACTCTCATAGGACACATAACCAAATGGGTCATGATTTTAAGTGAGATTGATGTTTAGTACCAAAACCAAAAGGCTATCAAGAGACAGGTTATTGTAGATCAACTTGCAAAAACCCCTATTATCAACACTCAACCACTCAAATTTGATTTTTTAGATGATTATATTATGATAATAGAAGAATTATTTTAGGAACCTAAATAGTGGAAGTTATACTTTGATGGCTTCTTTACATCTCATGGATCTAGGGCTGGTATTTTGTTAATTACATTGCAAGGGATCTAATTCCCAAAGTGTTTCACATTAATTTTCATTGTACCAACAATATGGCCAAATATGAAGCACTTATTGCAAGACTTCATCTTGTTGTACAATGGGATATCCAACACTTAATGGTCTATGGGGATTCCCAATTGATTATCAATCAAACCCCATATCAGTATTAGACTAGATATGACAAACTTATACCTTGCAAGTATATTATGGATAATTTTAAGACTCATTTCAAATCCCTATAATTTAAACAAGTACCACGGGCCAATAATAGATCTATCGATGCAATGGTAACAATAGGGTCCATGATACATATTGATAACAGTGCTAAAAATTAACAGTTTCTCATTTAAAATCTTCTACATTTTATTCATGTCGTACCAAATTTAGAAAGGATGTGCACCATTGTTGGTCCCAATACCCCACCTAAATTTCCTTGGTTTCAAAACATTTATAATTAATTTCACAACCAAGTCTTTCTACCTGACCTTTCCAATAATCATTAAAAACATTTCCTTCATCACATAGCCTATTATACCCTCCTTGGAATCACATATTACTATAAAGGCTATGATGGAATGTTATTTCGTTGTTTATCTTTGGGAGAATACAAGTTAACATTTAATGAGGTTCATGAAGAAATGTTTAGGGCTCACACCAATGGTGTAGTCTTAGCCAAAAATCTCCTCAAAATAGGTTACTATTGGCCCAAAATGGAGATAGATTCTTGTAATTATGTTAGGAAGTATGTTGCTTGCCAATAATATGGTAATTTGATACATGCACCTTCCTTGCCACTACAGTTGATTATTGTACCATGGTCATTTTCTACATAGGGTCTCAATCTCATTGTGAAAATTAACCCCAATCTTTTGATGGCCATAAATATATTTTCACTGCTATCAAGTATTTTACTAAGTGGATTAAAGCCATTCCTCTCACTTACATCACTAGGAAGTAGATTTCCAAGTTCATACGTTACCATATCATCTATTGATATAGTATTCCTACCTGTATTATATCCAATAATGGTGAATCATTTGTAAATCGAGAGGTTAAATCTCTTTGTGCAAAATTTAGAATCAAGCACAATAAATCCACACCATATAACATGTAAGCAAATGGTCAAGTCGAGGTGTTAAAAAAATAATTATTACAATACTAAAGAAGATTTTTAATGACCATGGCTATAATTAGCACTTACAAATTTTTACTTCCCTTTAGGCTTATCACACTAGCCATCGAACCCCCACAAGAGCCACTTCATACTCCCTTGTTTATGGCACAAAATTTATTATCCCAATTGAGATCAATCGGCCTTCACTATGAGTATCTTTGGAGAATATTAAAGATGATTAAGATTATAAAGTTCCAAGTTACATGAGCTATAACTCCTTGATGGCAGGTATTTGGCTATCCTAGATAACTTACAAGCCTATTAGAATAGATTACATATAAGTTATAATAAGTGCATCCTCCCTCAAGAGTTTGAAATTGGTGATTTGGTCTTAAAATAAAATCATAAGAACACTAATGTTGAATGCAAGAAGAAGGTTAAGTTTCAACCTAATTAGCTAGGCCCACATGTCATCACAATAAATTATGGATCAGGCACATATCAGCTAGTTATTCTAGGTGGTGAAGAACTCTAGAGCCCATGAACATTATGCATCTCAAGTAGTTATATGCTTAACAACTTTTGAACTATTATCTACAAGATGCCTTACTTGGAGGAAACTTGTGCTAAAGTCATTTTATCCCACTATTATATCCTAGCCCATCCTATCCTAGACCATATTCATTACATCTTGACCTACCCTGGATTGTTCTCATGAGAACCATATTTATTTACAACTTTAGACTATTGAAACTCTAGACCGTTAGCACTTTGAATTATTTATATTCCATTAGACTCATTTTATCCTACCCTATACCATCCTCCTCTGAACCATATTCCTTTTGTTTTCTTCTACCCTGGACCATTCTACTATGAACCATATTATTTTCATACCCTAGAATGTTTTAACCTAGATAGTTTTATTCCTAAAACCAATTATGATTCTAATTATAACTTATATACATTTTGGACACAATCAGCATCAATTCTACATTGTAAGTTTAGCCTAAACAGTACTTTTGTAGCTTCCTCTTATAGACAAGTGAACATGGATACATCAGCACATAGTTTTCACTTGTTAAATAGTTCTTCAGATTTATCTAGCACGACATATTGTTCTTTTATTATTTTTATATTATTTGATAGGCATTGTTTCTTAGCAGGATCACAAGGGCCATTGCAACTGGGTTTAACTATTATTGGAACTTCTACTCTTGGATGTACATCTCCTTGATTAGTTGGTTTTTTGTGCCATTATTTATATTCATGATCCCCATTGCAGCTAGTTTAGTTGTTGTTTGAACTCTTGCCTGTAGAAGTGCATCTTTTCAGTTAGGTAGTTTCCTGGGCCTTTTTATTAATATTTCATTTTTGTTTCTTATCCCAAAAACACAAAAACAATAAAAATTGATTGACCAAATGAACAAAAACATTATCTTGCACTTTTGTTTGTTTTGATCTCATGCTCTCACCATTTTATGAGCAAACATTTGAATGCACTTGTCATTTTACGAGTTCATCTCCTTATTTCCTCTACAACATCAATCATATTTTCTTATCATCATTTTTTATTCTATCCCATTTTCTGGGAGAACTACATTTGGCTTGAATTTCATGTTGGATTCTGCATCCATGGAACTATATAGGTAGCATTGACTTGTCTCATACATCTGGAGTCAAATCAACCACCCCTTCTTTTTCTTCTTTTTCCCCCATTTTTTTCTATGTTATTTCCTTATCACTTGGGGGAAACTTTTTCTCTTTGGTTCTTCTTATGTTGTGTCAATCTCATTATTTCTTAGGTTAGGGGTTACCCTATCACAGTGAGTAATGCCTCTATTACACTTACATGAATCATTCATCTTTTTCTTTGCCTACACTAAAATTATGACTCGCTCTTGTTTGTGTGTGTTTATTTGATTTGTATTGTTGTTTTATCATGATTTCTTGTCTCTCCATTTCTATTGTTCATTTTTTATTCCCTTACTATTTATTCTTGGTGTTTTGTTATTTTGGTCTTTTGTGTTACTGTTTTATCTTGTATTACATTGCTTTATTCTTTTGAGTTCAAATACATTATATGGCCACTTTTGGTCTAGTTTTCAATTAGGATTGATTTTTCTAGATTTGTATTTAACTTATTGTTTAGTTTTGTTTTCCAAGTACTTCTTTTTAATACACATGGATCTTGATTATTCATATCTTGCTTTCATGTTCTTTATTAAGTTATTCTTACTTTGCTTTTATAGATTCTTATTTTTACTTAAATCCTAATTGTTCATATCTTGATTTTAAGTTAAGTTACATTTATGTATTGTTTTTATATTTGTCTTTATTGGTTTTTGTTTAAATGTAAATAGTTGTAACTCTGGTATTCATAGTTCTTATCATTATCCTTAGTTATAAATATTCACATTTGAATTAGCCAATCACAATTGAAATACAATGTTATTATAAGCCATTTGTACTTATATACATAATTTCATTTTTGTTATAGTAAACACTAATTGAGCCAAGTCCAAAAGTTAATGACGCTCTATAGATCATTTCTAAATGCACCATACATAACACCAAACTCTATGCAAGATGTGCATCTCATGGCATACATTGTGAGTCTAATTGAATAATGGTCCATCTTTCTTCTATTATTCATTCATTATTCCATTTTTATCCCATTTTAGGGTGAACTACATTGGCCTGAGGTTCATTTTTACTATGTAGGTAGTGCTTGGATACATGATGTATCTCGGGTCAGCTCAGCCACCCTCATTCTTCTATTCATATCTCTCATCACTTTGTGCATCCTCTTATGCCTAATTTTTTGTGGCTTCTTTAGTCATTAAGACCCTCGTATCTATGTTTGCACCTAATTATATTTAATCTATGCATTAGGTTATATCCTTGAGCTATGCTTACCAATTTACCCTACTTGGGCATAATATTTAGACCAATCATCGATCTGATCATCCCTATTGGGTAAAAATTAATTACCAGTGATCATAATCAGCCCTTTTGGGGCAAAATTAATTTATAAATTGATCAAATACGCTCTACTAAGGGACATTATTAATTCATTGACCTCCTTTCTCTAAATTAATACTCTTATTTTTCTTATGATTCCAAGCTCTACAACTTTTGCCCTTATTCTGGCAATTTCAAAGTATGCATCTTGTCTTGGGCTCAATTATTCCCTAAGCCTGTAACTTTAGCTTTCTTTTGGGTATGTTAAAGTGTATTACTTATATTTTAGAATTGCATCCTTCCCACTTCCCTCCATCTTGGGGCCCATTATATTATATTTTGATCATTAGGAATTAATGTGTGCAATCATTAGCTCATACGAATCTAATCTCATTTGTGGGTTACTTTCACTCTTTCTTTCTTTTAAAGAGTTCATCCCTCTCTTTCATCCTTGCATGCCTTCTCGAGTGGGCATAATGGATCATTACCTTCCAACTTCTTCTTGACAACTCTTTCATTCTTTGAAAAGATGTTGCTTCAATCGAATGTATCACCATGCCTTCTTAAATAGGGGTAAATAGACATCCAATTCCTAACACTATCATGTTGAAATTATCAATCTAAGAAACATTCTATAAAAATGCATAATCTGGGCCAAAATCATTAAAACATGTCAAATGATTTGAAATTGTCACATATAGGTGTCAATTTAGGCAAATGTATCCCTGAATGGGGTAATGCATTTTATGTGATTATTATCTTTTCTCAAATCACTTTGAGCCAAATTGTAACCATGCAAAATGATGCTCTAGACCACTGAATTCTTCTAATTCAAAAGCACACATCATGTGCATGTGTTATTTCACATTCACAATACTCTAAATGGGGAATTGTTCTATATGCAATTGACACCTTCTTCTAATTATACTTCATTCAAATTACGACTCAGTAAATTGACTTTTTGACTAGTTTGATTAAGTAAAAAACCAATTTCCAAATAATTACAAAAAATTAATTGACCCCACTTAAGCAAATTAAAACAAACTAAGAGCCTAAGTGGAAAATCCATGGAAGTTATTAAATATTTATTAATCAAAACTTCATTTCTAATATCTACATCATCTAGTGGCATCATCAATGAGGTGGCATCCATAAGCCATAAATGGAACAAATATATGGTTTAAGCCCTCTCATACCTCATTAATGTCCCATTATTCCAAATATTAATGGGGATATTTATGGATTGAACTTCCAAAATTTAATTGATTTATGGCCGCACATCTTGATCTCAAGATGGGCGATCATGGTTAATTTTGATCATTTTCAAAAATCTATAAATACAAGGGTCCTCACTTATTCCTTTTAAGTTATTTTTGTGTAATGTTATTATGTAGAATTATCTTCAAAAGCCTTATTCATACAAACTTATTATACATAAATTGTAATATAAAATCTTTAATTATTAGCACACATTGATCAAATACATTAGCCTAATTCATTGGTGCATTAAGAGATGATGGAGTAAGCCACTGATCATTGATAAAGACTTGGAGCACCAAATCAAGGGAAAATCACACCTTTTGGACACTCTTAGAGTATGGATGATCTTAGAAAGGTTTGATGGTTGTATTCCTTCTTTTAATAGCTCTTATAATTCATTTACAGAACCCGTGAGGGAGTTGGCTTAGTAAGTTATGTTCTTTATGCTTATTTGGGTTTTACTCTACTAATACATGGACTAATTTTATTTGGATTCTTACTCTATAGTACCAACACAATTCATGCAAATTTACATTTTAGAAACAATAATAGTCATGAACGCATTATCATGACATAAACACAATCATACAAGATTAATTCCATATGGGCATAACTTTAAACTGACATGCAACAAGTGTGCATAAACAATTATCTAAATGTAAATAATCATTAAAACATACTAATGCTAACCATTTAACTATGCATATAACATGTACTAACTAATGTGATATGTGCAAAGTTTTATCCATTTTTCTATCATCCCTAAACACCTACATCTACATCACCCTATCTAATGATGCTCTCCCTCTATCATGCTCTGAGGGATGAATCTCTCCTACGTCAAACTCATAACAAGTAGGTAGTTGATATAACATCATGACATATGTCATAAAATACTACTAAAATAGCAAATCAACAAGTTCATAATATAAATAATATGCACTATAACTAACTCATAGCAATGAAATTATGTGACCAAATCAATATTCAACTGTCCCTTAACAACATATATCTCATACCTTAATCAAATAATAATCAAATCAAATCACCAACTATAAACATCCATGGATAATCAAGTAAGTTTGTTTAGCGAGGAATCAAGATGTAACATGTTTCCCCTTAAATTTGGTCATCATCCCAATGACACGTATTCAAATATAAGTTTTGAATTAAAAACATTATTCAGTAGAAAAATGACATACTATGAAGCATCAAATCAAGTAAATAAATGCAAAAATTGCTTGTAAAACTCATCATAGTCCTCCCAAGTAGCACTATCCTTAGATTATTGGTCCCATAAGACCTTGTATTGTGACATCTATCTATTATGCAAATAAATTTTATGAGTGTCAATTACTCTGATTAGTTCTACCATAACCACCCTGAGGTCTATAACCTACAAAGTATTCCAATCCAACAAATGAGAAGGAAAAACTATATACTTTTTAATATAAGAACCATGGAAGATGTTATGTAATAGAAATAGGACTAGAGGCAATGCAATCCTATACGCTATAGGATTGACCACTTCTAACACCTTGAAGGGTCCTATATATCTTGATGATAATTTTGTTGACTTTCTAAATTTAATCTTCAACTAAAGCACATGAAATCATCACAAAAGCCAAAAATAAATGGCTATGGAGAGTTATACAAATCCTCCCGACCCCTTTACACATCTTTTTAATTTAGTGTTTTTCTCATTCTGAAGAAAAGTGTTTAGAGAACCTAACAAGAATGATGTGTATAAGTCAATACCATCACTACTTGCGTAGCTCTTGATAAGTATGACATGTCAATATTATCACTACTCTGTGTATCTCTTGACAAGTATGATGATGAATGGGAATTGGAAATAACACACTTATAATGTATACAAAACTAAAGAATAAACATTATTTAGTATACATAAATATGATCATATGATTGAATTTGACAAGCCCCCCTTAGAAAATTCTAGATTTGATAAGCTCATCTTGTTAATTCCACACTCAGTAACTACCGAGTCAATGTGAGACTAACTAGGATCCAATCCCATCTCTTAGTACTCACATTACTAATTCACCACTCATCCCTTAGGTCTTCATGACCTAATGATCTCTAAAATGTGCACATGGTTCAATGGATCACAAATCCATCACAAAAAAAATCATACAAACATTCCATAATTGCATTAAGTTTCCATTAGCCAAACATAACTAGTATCAATTTTCACATCTTAACCCATCTTTGTTATAAGCTTATCTAAACCCCTTAGACTAATAAGATGTTCTACACATCCTATTGCACACTCACTCTAGGTGAAAGGTACATAAATGTCTCATCAAAATAACATATTTTAAGCAAGATGAGAATAATATCAATCTAATCAAGGGTGAATCAATCCTAATTATCAAAATCAACTTATAAATCCTAATTTAGAACCAATATAAATTCAAGTTTCACCACCCCACGTTGTCAAAGTTCACAAGTTTAGATTAAGTAGCACTAGAAAGTGTGACTCTAAAAAGCCACAAGTGGAAAGTAATGAACCAACATATCAACAATAAAACTCTTAAATACTCTCACATGGTATGAAGAAAACAGCACAACCCAAGTTGCTAAAATCACTACACGCTTACCAAACCTATAGGTGTAATATCATAACCTACTTCTATAACTGGAAAGAAAAATATTAATTACATAGATGCATCAGTCCATTCCATTCCTAAAACTTCTCTGTTAACAAGAAATAGAATATAATATCCTGCAAACTCTAGGTAATACTATCAAAATAACATTTCACAAACAAGTTTCTAATTAAGGTAACATTTAATCAACATCATGAAAATATGAATCCACTCATTGGGCTTATAATGATGTCAAGGAGGGTGAGAGAGTAAAAATTCACCTCTATGCTAGCTATGTGAGATTGCACCTCTTCAAAATCCACATAAACATATGGGGTGCCAATCCATGAGCAAACTTCTAACACATAAATATTTAACAAAGACAACTACACTCCAGTATAAGGATAATTTCCATTGCACTATGTGGTACCAATCCATGAACAGCCTTTTAGGATTCCCTACCCAATAATTAATGTATATAATACATAAAACTCTATCTAAAATGTGCATATTCTTAAGTGAGATGCATCTCATGTTTTTTGAACATTCACTATAAAACACAAGTGGCAGAGGTGACTTGATTACCAAGTAAGGATGTAATCATTCTTGAGGGGTTTGATCTAAGTAATCAAAATTATTGTAGGATTCTCTTATTCATGATTCATGAAATATGTTATGTACTCAACTACCCAAACATCATGTATAACCATCACCATTGACACACATGATAAACCAATCCTTTAACAACTCTAAGAGGATATGAAGGCTCTTAAGGGTACACACTCAATGTACCACACAACATTTCATAGAATCAACTATCAATCCTTGTCACTTCATAAAATGGGTTACATATGATTATGCCTTATCCTTTCTAGAATTCCCTCCTATTATCATGATGCTCCACACGTCAGATGAATCAATTGAATAGGTTCTTACGCAAATCAAACCTAAGATTTTTAATATAGGCTAGTTGATTTTTAGTGAAACTTGAATAAAACAAATCAATGACTATCTAGCAAAGGAGGAAAGACCTTGCTCAAGGAGTCAAATACAAAATACACCCCTAAGAGATTAAATTATTTGATTAAAATTAGAATCCAACCACATGGGTGAACATAATTCCAAGAATCATAGATGTTTATTACCTACAATAGTCATCAAGCCATACATGAGGATCTATTAAATCTCATAACTCTAATCATGGTATAGCATGCTTCTGTACCGAAGCACTACAAGTTCAAAATACACTTCACTTAACCAGTACATTACTACATGTCACAAGGTTCTCCATGCATGGGTACAACCTATGGTCTCGCATCCTAAGGGTTTTCCTACTCATTGGGATGCTTTACAAGTACATCTTGGTGTACTTCCTCTTAAATTCCATGAACTTTTGGTTTCAAGACTAAAATTTGATCCCAGGTTTCATTCACAGGTTTCAAGAATATGATCTAAATTTATTACTTGCTCAATGATAAATCGGTTAGGACCAAATGAAGGGTTATTGTCAATGACATTTGAAAGACCCTCTTTGAATAGTCTAGCTTTCACCATTCTCTTTCTTGGTAATCAAAAGGATACAAAAATGTTAGTGGACTCATTAGGTCCTAGATTTTGAGCCATGACTTTGATACCATATGTAACATCCCCACTAAGATCCATTTAGAAATTCATTATTTTTTATTTATTTAAATAATGTATTCTTTTATTAGACTTTACCACGAGAATCTAATTAGTGATCCAAATAGAACATGATAAATCAGCCAACTGTAAAATAAGCAAGTGGCATCTATATGTCACTGATCACTACCATCATGCAAAACACATCATAACTAAATATAGAAAGTAATTATAAATATACAGCCATGACTGGTACAAACATATAACTACTATTGTTAATGTATAATAAATAAATAATTACATCTCATCAAGGGTAATGTCTCAATAATAATAAATACCATATAATGTACAAGATACAAGGCTCCATAGAGCATGAGTTCCCTAAACTCTAGTATCTATGGCAATATCAAGTATCATCTCCAAATAAGTATTGTTATGAAGAGCGACAGCATCATCCAAGCACTTTTTCACACCAACTATGGACCATCGATATCCCACACAATCCTCCATCATGGAATTTCACTCCCTTCACTGATGATTAGATAGTGATGGTGTAGGAATCCAAAGAGACAAGCTAGTACACATGTCTTGTATGATTTCTAAGAACATGCAATATGCCATAAATAAATATGTTCTAACATGATAATACACAAACATGTAAATCATACACATGAAATGACAATGTCTAACTAACATTAATTTGGCCAAATTTTCCAATAATTATTGATCTCTAAGATTAGTCAATTTCTTACACACAACTTGATTGGATTACCTTCATCTGGCATCAGTGATGTTAACAAGCTAGTGAAGTTCATCTCACTACTTACTCAGTACTAGCAATGTGAGATTTGGTTAACATAAATATAAAAAGCATATCCATATAGATTATTTCCTACTAGCAAGCATAAAACATGCTAAACACAATAAAAATCAAAATAAATACATTTAGTCTATCAAATATATGAATGAATATGTACAATATCATTTATCACATTAACAATAAGCAAACAAATATAGTTTATACAAATTAGGTATAATCTATGTTTAGACTACATAATCCAATCTTCATAAGTAGATTCAAATATATAGTACAAGTAGTAATAACACTATCCACCATTTTTACGTATGCACTACTTACTTTCAAGCAGTCAGTCATAATATTTATAGAGAATCAGATAAGTCATAAACTAGTTATAAGATAATCTTTCATTTAAACAACTCATTCCATTTATAAGAGATTGTTTTCATATGGTTATAGTTTTCAGTCCCTCAAAAACCTTATGACTTATTTTAACTATCCATTTAGCTATAAAAATAGGCATATGACCCAATACACTTATATATGTAGTAGTTTCATATGGCTCCTTAAGTCCATGTATAAATATGTTTCCTATATATGAATAATTGTACAACATAATATGTACTATATATAAACACATAAATGATATATAAATACTATATCAACGGTCATTTATATTTCTTAATCAAGAACTCGATATGATTTCAACAATCATTATAACTTTCTAGTTCACAAAACATATTGACAATCTTTACAAGATAAGAGATTCAAAAATGTAATTCTCCTTCATAGTTTTTATCCCTAACTAAATAGATTTTCATCCTTATATAATCAAAGTGTATATAACTCCATACACAAGTTCTTAAGACAACATAGTCTTTCATGTTAGGGTTCACATATAAGTATTCATAAATATACCAATTGCTCTTATATGATGCACTAAAGTTTCATTAAATATATAAATATACAAATCACTAAGGATAGGATAATATACGAGTCAGAGTCTATGTTTATAGGCATGCATCCCAATGTTTATATATAAGCTATATCTTTATATGCCCTTGTACATATTAGTATACTCATGATACGTATCATACACAAGTTTACAATGGAACATTATACAATACACAAACCAATGATTCTTAATAAGTATTTATGGACTATGTTATGGTATACTAATCATTTACAGTACACATTGTCCATAAATATACTAACCATTAATGGAACATTCATAGCATATACCAACCACTAACCACTAGATCAATATTTAGTAATATACCATCTAGGCAAGTATTTTTACATCCTTAATGTGGACTATACCATAATAAAAACTGACTACCATCATTATAGCTTGAAAATTCCATTAAGCTATCAGTTTGTGTCCAAAACAATAAAAGTAACTATTATATGACTCCTTAAACTTTTTAATAACTGATATTATATAATTTTAGTCAGAGACATAATTTTATAGCTATCACTTATATATAATATGATTCTGTGGATGATTGTAAAAATATTGTATATGGGATTATTAATATATTAACTGATAGTCTCTAATAAATAAATAGAGTCTATATATGACATTCCAGTACCATAATAAATAAATAATTACATGAGTTTCCCCAAACTCTAGTATTTCATTTATAGTTTCAATCCATATCATTCTTTATATTATGTAGGCAAGTATTCATATTAGTGTAAAGATAAACTATGACTCCACCCAAAATTCATTACATGTGAATTTATATACATGTAGGTAAGAGCACGCTCCCATGTTATAGCGACAGATACTAGCTTTTTTGATCTACCATAGCAATATATGTATTTGTTATTAGATTAATCTATAGATTATCATGGACCTTATTCATTATTTAGTCTCAACCAACATTAAGGTAATATACAACTATACTTGATTATGTCTCTAAGTATCTAAGACATTATCATTTTATGTTCCGTTATAGATTACTTATCGTATGTTGTAGTTTATGAATAACTCTTTAATAAATTGAACTTACTTGATTAAGTATGTAATAAGGTTATTCAAGATTAATCACCAAATTAGCTCAAATGTATTACCATACATTCTCCATATAGTTCGCCAAGATATATTTGCTACACTATACATTCATTATACTATATAGTTCATTGCATATTAGATATATTGATAAACAATATTCTAAGTTTCCTAATTACATAATGATCATTTCATACCACTATTATAGTCTTTGATATTTTATTTTTTTTGTTGGAGTAAATGATTAGATTGGTTTGTTGAATTTCATAGATCGAATATCCGATAATTAATACCATGAGAGACAAGATATATACATTGATGGATATATATATATATATATATATATATATATATATATAGTTCACATGTGTAGTCCTTTATATATTCAACATATTTTCTAATAGGACATACATATTTACAATGATTTAATAATACATTATTCACTAATACAAGCAGATTGGAAGACAACGATTTACTAAGCTTAATATTTTAGTTTTCTGATTGTAGTATAGTGAAGTAGATATGTTGGTACCAAAAATCTTAATTTATTTCATTAAAAAATATTTATATTAATGTGATAATACATTATAATAGAATAACATATAATGTTCTTTACTTACCAGTGGTATATATAGACTCTTTGTCTGTATCAACTTATATCGTCACTTATACATAGTTACATAAACTCATATTGCTATGTATATATTCATTCTTTACTTTATACATATATTTCCATAGATTTTTATATGTTGGGTTAATGCTATGATTTATTCATACTTATACATGGAATTTTTATTTCAATTTACACACATAATTTGAATAACACCACTTACCTATCAAATGCATCCTTCTGCTCCTTCCACTTTGCTCCCTTGTCTTCTCTCTCCACTTCAGGTTATTCTTCTCTTTTTTTCCAACTCATGCTACTCTGCACTCCTCTCTCATTTCCCCCTATTTCACCTCTTCCCTTCCATTCTATCTCCTCTTTCCATGAATGTGGTGATTTATTTAAAGCTACTCTTTTTTATTTTTATGTTTTCTTGCTAAAGTTTTAATCTTTCTTTTCTTTTTTTATTATATGACTTTGTTTTTTAAGCCTCCCATTATTTTTCATAAATTTATATTTATTAATTTAGCCTAATCATGCTTTAACTTTTATTTTAGTCTTTTTTTTATGTTTTCTCCTGCTTTTCTTATTTAATAAAGAATCTATTAAAATATAGTTTCGTTCAAACATCATAACTTAAGGATAATATGACTAATATAAATTCAATCATATTATTTTAAATTCAAAATGGTAAATCCATAAATATTATACCAAAATAAGATGGTTATATTAGTTACGTTATATCGATCATCTATTGTCTTTTTTATCTAATAAGTCTCACAACGATATACCCAATATCATAAGGATATCTGGCTAATGTTCTTAACCCTTACTAAAACAAGCTGGTTAGTCTACATATGGTAATACCAACACAATTCATGTAAATTTAAATTTCCAAAAATAGTAATAGTCATGAACATATTAGCATGTCGTAAACACAATCACACAATATTAATTCCATATAAGCATAACTTTGAATTAGCACACAACTACTATGAACAAACAATTATCTAAATATAGATAATCATTAAAATATACTAATGTTAACCATTTAATTATGCATATAACATGTACTAACTAATGTGGTGTGTGTAGGGTTCTAGCCATTCCTTTTTCATCCCCCAACACCTCCATATACACCACCCTCTCTGATGATGCTCTCCCTCCGTCATGTTCTAAGGGATGAATTTCTCTTGCATCAAACTCACAATAAGCAGGTGTTAGTCTATAACATCATGACATATATCATAAAATACTGTTAAAATAAAAAATCAACATGTTCATAATGTAAATAAGATGCACTAAATCTAACTCATAATAATGAAATCATGTGACCAAAGCAATATTCAACTGTCCCTTAACCATATATAACTCATAGCTTAATCAAATAATAATAAGATCAAATCACCAACTATAAATATCCATAGATAATCAAGTAAGTTTGTTTAGCAAGGAATCAGGATGTAACACAAAATACATTAAAGAGGACTTAAAAGCAATGGCTAGAAAGATTAAATGTGTCAAAAGAGAAAATAAAATATCAAAGGTCATAATCATCGAGAAGTGGTCAAGATATAGGTTTTTTCCTAAAACCTAACCTAGAATCAATAACCTTGAAACTTCAAAAGGGTTTCTAGAGATCTATTTTTTAATGTGTTTTAAGCAAAGTTAATGAGAAAATCAAGTTACAAAGTCATATAAAATCACAAATTCAAAGAGTGAAACTTATAAGGCATGCACCATTAAGTGTTAAATTCCTAGATAAGATCCATATAAACAAAGTGGTTAAAATAAATTGTAAAATAAGTGTTATGCCAAATTTGCATATATATATATATATATATAATAATTTTGTAGAGTGTCAGGCATATGTATGTCATAGGAGTCAATATAAGTTTTTTTTGTTGATTTTATGAAATCAGTGTGTCTTTCACTTATTTGTTTTTGAACCTACTATGTACCCAAGGCCCTATCATATTTTTTTAGTGGACACTTAGATGGGGTGAACAATTCCTTGTACATGTTTTCCTAATCCTTATCTTTTATATCCCATTTTTTATAAATATTTGAGTCTAAAATCATATTGGGTAAATATTGTGTCATTTTTTCAACAAATAATTTTTTTGCCAAGTGTTAAAACATTCAATGTTAAATCTCCAATATCCTTTTAAAGATATTTTATATTTCTTTGTAAAATAATTTTAGATGTGGTGTTTTTTTTGTCATTTTTAACTTTGAGGTACCCCCTACCTTTTGGGATAGTGGTAGCATGGACCTCTATAGAGGGAAAGTAGCTAACACTACCTTAAGTAGAGGTAAAAAGAATAGTAGGAAAATCCATAGGAAAATGGTTAAGGTTTTAGGAGTATTTAAGAATATGAACCATACAAAACCCTAGAATATTGATGAGTACAAGTGGAAGGACAATTTATACAATCAAAGGGAGCATAAATGAATAATAACTAGATCTAAGAGGCTAAAATTTGAAACCCTAAGGGAAAACCCATAGTTTTTGTATTGTTCAATATGTGTATAGATTCACCAATATGTATTACCCTAATTTGGATTAATGTGTGAGATTAATCTAATTAAGATATAATTTTGAAATATAATTCAAATATTAAGATATGACATTCAACCATGTATTTGAATGTAGAATACTGATATTGATTCTTTTTATTTGACAAGGGGTGCATGCTAAATATAGAAAGTAATAAAGAGATCAAAACATTTAGCTTTTCTTGTTTACTGTCTAACTATGATTGTATTTTAGAAGTGAAAATTGGGGATAAGTAAGCCTATTATTCATTTAGTTGGGAGTATTTAGGCATATGAACCATAAAAAATGCTATAATATTGATGAGTACCAGAGGAAATATAATTTATACAATCAAAGGGAGCATAAATGAGTAATAATCAGGTCTAAGAGGATGAAATTTTAAACCCTTAAGGAAAACCTAGGGTTTTTGAACTGTTCGATATGTATAGATTCACCAATATGTTTTACCCTAATTTATATTAATGAGTACGATTAATCTAATTAAGATATAACTTTGAAATATATCTAAAATATTAAGATATGGCATTCAATCATGCATCTAAATGTAAAATATTGAGATTGATTCTTTTGATTTGACAAGTGGCACATGTTAAAAATAAAAAGTAATAAAGAGATCAAGATATTTAGTATTATTGTTAATTATCTAACTACGATTGTATTTTGGAAGTGAAAATTATGGATAATTAGTCTTGGTTAATTTGGTTATCTAAATAATTTGTTGTCTAAATTGGGTTAGTTTCATTAATCTGGGTCAATATTGTTAGTTGATATTATCCTATTGATCAGTACTGACCTACACAAAAGTAAGACACCGTGATTATATGGTAACCTATAAATTTATTTTCTTGATTTGTCTTTATGATCATTAACTTTGATGATGCACACAACTATATAAATTGATCTCCTTTGTCTTGAATCCCTAGGTGTGCTTATGATGGCTATAAACCTATAAAATGGGGTAAAGTGTAATACGTTGAGCTAACCCCAATCACCCCATGTAATTATTAACCACTAGCTAATTATTGACTTTAATACTTAATAATGTTTATATGGATTTGGCTTTAGTGTGCTTCAAGATTGGCTTGTGACTGATCCCAATGACAGGTTTGTGATTTGGGAGGAATAGAGGAAATTTTATCAATGTGTAATAGTTTATAGATGTATATTAGATAAGTGTTAAGTCCCTTTTGAATGAGACCTTGATTCATTTATATATGTATCTAATTGAATAATTTGTAAGCTGTCAACACACTAGGTTGATGGATTAACCCTAAGGATGGGTTTAATTTTAAAAAATAGTTGGTGCTAGGAGTGGGTTGGTTCTAACCATATTTGTCAATATTGACTAGTAGTATTGACCTAGTCTAGAGTAACTGACTTGTGTATGGGAGGACTAAATTGAGAATTTATATACGTCTATGCAATATATTTAGTAGGTTTGAAAACAAACAATGAGGTTTTTTTAGGTGTGCAATAACATAACATAAGGGCTATCTCATATAACATCATGAAAGTGTGAAAAAATGGTAGATTAGGACCTTGTTTATGCACTCAAGTTATGTGTGGTAAATTTGTGTCAAGTTTATCGTTGTCAAATACTGAAGACTAGATTTTAGTATCTACAGGGGCTTATTGGTAAATGTTTATGTGTTTTTACTTCTCTTCTTCCTCTTTATGCAATCTAGTGGTATTATTTTCTCCTTCTTGAAATTTTGTCATGTTTATTTTATAAGCATTAAAATGCCTTCTCTCTTTTTATAATGTTCATAGATGATTTGTATATATAGGTATTTAATTCAAAGTCAAGAATCTTATATAAATAAATCATCTATGAGCAAAATAAAAATAAGTAGTAAGTGTCATTGAGGTTCTTAGAAGGTATCCTAAAGAAGAAACTATTGTTAATCATTTTATTATGAAGTCTAGGCATAATCTACATTGATGTATCACTTATCAAGGACTTGCATCAAGTACATATTGAATCTCATACCAAAATAAGGCATAGGTGAATGTGCATATAATTGCACTCACACTTAGGGAAGAGGAAGATGAAATAATTATTCATTTTCTCCATTTACACTACACATGAATTACAAGGGGTCTGATTTTGGTATGCAAGATATGTACTGTAAAGCATTTATGGTTGTTTGACATAACTACTTCTTACCTTATCCTTTTCCATTATGTTTTATTGTGTCAAGATAGTGTCAAGATAGGTCAAACACATTGAAGAAAAAAATTAGATACTTCTACCCATCAATTATGCAAAGTGAAAAATATAGATAGGCATGACATCCACCTATGAAGCAACAATAAAAAAATTATATTTTGAAATTAAACATAGTAAAAAGATAGTGCATAAGGACACGAATGGAGGTAAAAATAGTCAGTGTAATTCTTACCTTGTAAATGAATGATGAAGGCATCAACTATCTTCTTGTGGAATCAAATCTTCAAATTTGACACACATGCCTACAAAACACTTATTCACATTTGTAGTTATTCATAAATTCACAACAAGTGTAATTATTCCTTGACATTTGCTTCTCTTTCAAGCTTAATTATTAATTTAACATTTTCCTTTTGCATGTTTACCATTTTCATTAGGAATTATAATTTTACTAATTTAACATAGATTTGATCTTACGTTAATGTTTTAACAATTGTGAAAATGTTAGTTACTTATAATTCACATTTTGTTAAAACACAAGTGGATGAAAGATATAAATAAGAAGTTATGTATAGTACATTATTTCATTGAAGCACATGAGATAGGCTAGCAATGATAATCGATAATCTCATCTAAATTTTGATAATAAGTTTCCCATTCCTTTTCGTGATCAATATCTAAAGATCCCATGGACCATGAATGTGAAGAGTTAGATGTGCACTAGAAGTATTTGAAATGTAATCATAAGCTATATGGTATATTAAACCATCATCACTAGTAATCATGGTAATGGGTTATAATATTTACTTTGTCTTCTTGAAAATAAGCACTTTATTTCCATTTTAAAGTGGAAACCTTCCTAGGTGCTTCATATTCAATACACGTAAGAGGTTATGATAAGACTAACTTGTGATGTGCATAAGTAGGTATGATAACTCTAGATGCCTTCACATGAGGTTGTATGATTTATTTTTAAGAAACATTTAGAGTATTACTTCATTTTTCTATTAAATGGGTGACTCATAAGACATGCCTCAAATAGTAAATACTTTGTTATCATACACAAACATTAAATATTAGTGTAATGTGGGTGGGATAGCTCTCATTTAATTTATCCATGGATGCCCAAGTAATAGATTAAATGTCTAATTATCTGAAAAATACATGAAACCATACTAAAAGTGTCTTGTGACCTAAAATGACAAGCAAAGTGATACTCCCAAGAGGTGTCTATGTAAGACTATCATAACCTATAAGGACCATGGTTGTACCAAGTATTATTGAGTGTACCATATACTAGTAAAAAATGGCATTATACACAATGTCAGGCTGCAAATCAATGAAAGTTTGTATTGAAAATGGATTCTTATTATAATTATTCTATTGGAATCTCATAATCATAGAAATTAACAAAATAAACTCTTTTCACACACCCTTGACCACACCTATGAAACCATATAATGTCTGGGTATTTAAAACCATTGGTTGTTGTGTAGGTGTTTCCATGTGAACATTATCTTCATTTTTAATATAAATATTTGGAAATGGGTTGGTGAATAATTTTAAGTGTTAATTCGATGGAGAAATTGATTCATTTAACATACTATTGTATCCTTCCACTTAAATAGTGTTGCTATCAACTAGATATTGGATGTTATATATCAATGTAAAACATGTAATCATAGTATGGCCCATAGATCTATGATAATCACAATACGCATTCACATCATAATTTTTAGGTAAATTTCAAGATGTATCCAACTCATAATGTGGAGATAAAGAGATAAAATTGCATTCAAGTAATCATGTAAGCTATTTTAACCTTTTATGGCTTAACAAGTGTAAATCTTATGTTTGTTAAAGACCTGAGTAGACTAAATCAAGGTAATAATATGCAACAAATACAACCATTATTTTTTTATATAATTGACTAGCTTTGACTTTTCTTAAAATTATAATAAATAGTGTGAGTAAGAACTTAGTTACAAAACAACTCAGACAGATGATCTAAGTGTTGAAAATTGGGGTAAAAGCTAGTTTGAGTATTACAAACTGGATCTTGGTGTTAGAACTCCTCCTAGATAGTAGTGAAATAATTAGAGAGTAGTGCCATTATTAGAAATATGGTAGTTGTGTCCTAATATTGATGGTAGTGTTCTCTGTGCAAGATTGCCTGGAGATTCTAGGTGCACATATGTTTGGATCTTTGAGGTTTATTCCTACATGCATGAGTCATAAAACCTTATATTTTGTATATTATGATTGAATTTTTGAGTAATCCCTAATCCTTTATATAGCTAAGGAATTTATTTGATATGAGTTGAAAGTGTGTTTTTTAGTAAGGTAGGTTGGGTATCCTCAACACCCCATTGTGATGAGAGTTATCTACATACCAATACTCTAAAGAAGAATCAAGCCTGATGTAGTTCTCCCCACCTAAGTACTAGTCCAAGTGCAAGTGAAGCTAGTATTATAGTGGCATTAAGTGCCTTGAATGTGCTTGAGACTAGAAATTTGGGTAATTTGAGCTTAGGTCTACTGTAGATGGTATTATGTATAAGTAGGGAAGAATAGGTATTGATAACCTTAATTGTGCACCACTTGGTCTGAGTTTGAATGTGTATTTTGCATCTAATTTTCATCTAGTGGTTAGAGAGATAAAAGTAATGTATTTATATTATTATAATGCTTGTGTAGATGATAAAAGAGGTCTAGGCCGACCTTAGGAGGTTCTAGTTTTGAAAAGATATATTTTGGGGGAAAAGAGAGGGAAAAGACATTAGTACCATTTTTGGGACACTAGTGCCATATGGTGATAGTGTACAAGTGAAAAAACACTAGGCATGAAAGGTCATGATCAAGAAATGTCACATCTTGATTTCACCCTAGACCAAATAAACCTTTAATCATGGATTAGTATGGTCATTATTTGATTAACATTACGTTGATTTGAGAATTTTACAATATAGTAGTATGGGACAGTGGTATTATTGATGTGTGATAGTTATATTTTGACAATTCTACACATTAAGGATGTATATTTGTTAGTTTAGCATTATTGGTTAATATATATGATGACTTAGATTAAGTACCTATTTGTTTTGAGGTGAATGTAGGATAGGTCCTACCCTCAGAGCTTGGTGAGGAAGAGCATCATTGGAGAGGATCAGTTAGATGGATCAATTGGGAAAAATATCAATGGGAAATGCTAGTGACCCTACACACACACAGAGTAGATTCTAAATGATATTTGCATAAAAATTCTATTGCATGTTGTTTTTGATTATATGTATACATGTGGAATTAGTTTTAGTAAGTATTTAATTTTTTTAAGTCTAATTGCCCTGGTTTTGAATTTTAATCTAGCAAAATAAATATTAGTGTTAATAGATATATTTGTTGTGGAAATAATTATCTTACAAGTATAATTAATGACTTATTTTGTCTTCCAGTTAAATAATTGTTTATCATTATTTAGAAAATTTCATGGAAGAGGTGTTAATGAAATTTAAGGTTAAAATTGAATTATGCATGAATTTACATAAAAATTAAGAAAATGAATTTTATTATTTCCTTAATTATCTTAGAATGTTTTGATATTAACTTGGTAGACTAAAGTGAAAGAAAGAGTTGACAGAAGTCAAGATTAATCTTGAATTACATGCAAGGATTTATTTGAAAATATAAATTAAATATATAATTAATTATTGACACAACTTAAGTTTAAATTTAGAGAACAAGAAAATTAGATTGGCATGTAAGAGAAAAACAAAATAGAAAGCCTACATGCAAAAGAGTGGGTGCAACTTTTGAGAGAGGATTATTTTTTATAAATAAAGCCTCTTGAAATTAGAAGAGGGGGACTCAAAAAATAAAGAGTGGAGAGAGAAAAAAGGTACAACTGAGACACTGGAAATTTGGATACACAGAAGCAAGCAGAAGAAAAAGAGTAAGCTTGTTATTATTTTTTGGAATAGAGGTAGGTTTTGCATTTAATATAACTATGATCCACATTATTTATTTTTTGTTTGCATGAAATTTTAGCCTACATTCATCCTTGTTAACCCTATGTGATTGAATATGACTGGTGCATTGTAATTTATTTTGGTTGTGTTTTATTTCTCTCCCACCAGAGCTTAGCATCATTAACCTGCATAGTGTTTTTTAATTTAAATAGGCATCTCTTTTTATAAGGGGTCAGATCCATATAAAAGCCTGCATAGAATTTTTATTAAAATTTGAAATGTAGGCTAAATATTAATAAATTCTATTGTATATATTGAAATGCCATCTCATTTATAACATGCCCAACCTAAAATTACAAGGCATTGAGTTTAAAGTTTGATCTCAAGTATAAAAATATGATGGCTGAATTTTGATTGCTGAGTTTTCAAATATAAACTACTAAGTTTAAATAATTATAGCACCTGGTCATGTATTAAAGTTTTGAGTTCTTAAGTTAAAAACTAGTTTAAAATTTTAAACGCTAGGTATAGGTTGAAATACCTATTATACTCAGGGGCCCTCTTTCTGTCAAACGACATTCCACTATTTATATTTTTGCCTTTTCCATCGAGTCTTAATTATTTCATCACCTCGACCCACCCCTTTATTTTATTTAATTCTCACACAAGTACTCCATTTATATCCTTTTCTCTTCATGACCCTATGAAAGCTACACTTATACTATACTCAACATCTACATTCCCGCCTATCCTTCTCACATACATCAATCTACCATGGGTTTCAATTATCAAAGTCCAATCTTGGGAGTGATAAAGGCAAATATTAATTCCACCATTTGAATTAGAGGATCACACAAAAGTAGACAATTATTCTATTTGATTTCTCTATGTGACAATTGTAGTAAAGTGAAAGTTGAGTCCTAAGTTGTAATGCCCAACCCTGTAATAAAAATGTTAGGTCTTATATTGTTTGATTTACATTTCCTTGTTTGTTGTATTGAAAACTTATAATAGCTGAATGTAAAATTCAAGGGTAATACACAAGTATTAATACTCATACTACTGCACCAAGAGTAAAATTGAGTTGTTGTGTATTAAAAGTGATGTGTTTTTATTAGAACATTGGGTATAAAATAATAGCCACTGAGTTACATGAATCCTGATGTCAATTATTGAATCATTGGAAACCAAGCCAGCCTTAGAAATTTCCTTGTATATAATAAAAACATAGAGTCAAATTTTAGAAGTCTGAGTATATAAATTAGTTGTGTAAAATATAAAGCATTGAATATAATATTACTTAATGTATTTATGGTAGCGCCTCGCTTAAATAAAACACTAGGTCAAAAGTGTGTTATATAACGATCTTACCTTCTTAACTTCAATATATATGAGTAAATGTATCTTCCACTACCAAGTTAGTATTAATTCAATGCTTGAATATTTTATTAAAAAAAGAAAAAACCAAGTCATCATTGAATAGCAAAGCCTTAGATTAAAATGCAAGCAAATATTAAATGTTGAATTAATTTATATTTAGTGCCTAAATACCCATAGGCAATGATTTAGATGCATAATTTGTGTTATGTTTATTCTTTTTATTTAAACTTGCATCCCATATTATTCTTAAAATCTGCCTTGTGTTATATCCTGCATATATGTATAATAATGTTGCATCTCATTTTTAGATAAGCTATGTGGCAATCTATATAAGGCAGCATTAAATTTTGAAGTGTTTACATGTTTTTCCTTATTGAAGTTTGTGTTTCATGTAAAACACCTAGACTCTTGTTTAGAGTTGAGAAATTGGGAATTAGAACTATTATATATTGATTACTATTAATATACCTTGAATAGATGTGTACATATATAATTGTTTAATTATATGAGAAAATTTGATATGTTATCAATAGAGTAAATTAAAGGAACAATTATTACCATATATAAGAGTATATGGTTTGAGAAATAATTTCTATATTAGATATACTTATGATTTCTTACCAGACTACGTAAGATGAAAATCATTAATTAAATTGGGAATAGAATTACATGAAAAAAATATGTTAGCGGGGCTTGTCATTTGTAAAAATGAATATGTATGTCTTAAAAATATTATATATATAAGTATATATCACTAGTAGTATGTATAATACCTTTAGATAAAATTAGCTTGGCAATATGATAGGTTACATGAGAATTATATAAAAAGTTTGTAACTAGGGATATAAATTAAATGATTAAAATGGTTGTTATCTTAACAAAAGCAAACTTTTGATTGAGGTCACTTGTTTTTGCATTTAGAAATTACCAAGAATGTTTGTCTATGAAAAATAAGTATGTTACCTATGTTAGAGTAGACTTTATGATCCTTATTTAGAACTTACCCAGATGGTATGAATGTTGAATACTGTGTGTTTTGTAGCGTCTTGTAAAGATAAAAACTTGTTGCATTATATAGTTTGAGAAAATATTAATATGTGTAAGTCAAGAGACTTTTCTAGAACAGTTAGTGCATTGTAATGTGTGCATAGAGATGGTGTTTTTATCTGATTAGTATTGATGGTATACCTAGATGATGCATATTGTATTTGTGCTAGTTGTTATTTGAATAGTATATGTGTAACATTTGGTAGGATATCATTTATGTGTACATACAATCTTGAAAGTGTAAACAAATTTTAAGAAAGAATTATATGCATTTGTATGTCTTACTTTGTTATATACTTGCTTGATTAAAATCATATGCTTCTATGTATCTATGACTACTTTGTATGACTATTTATGGATAATTAGTAGTCATGCCTAAGAACACCAGACTAAGATAATATGGGTTATCTTGAGGTATAGTTATTTGGATTTTATTGAAATAGTCTACAGTTTAATGTGTGTTCTACATAGGTAGGTATATTTAGTGGTCATTATTTCTAGTTTAGGATTGATTTTAATAAAAAGACCCATTCATGCATAGATTATTATGCATATATCTTGCTTTTTTCTTGGTTAGCATGTGATGTGATATTTTTTCTAGGAGGATGAAATTTGTTTCAGTCTTTGAGTTATATACTATGTTATATATGAAACCATATTGATGATACTAATAGGTAATGAGACGGATTCCACTAACCTAGGTAGTACCAGTGATAGATAATCTGAGCAAGTGATGTGTTATGAAATTGACCAATCTAAAATTATTGCATGAAAATTTTGATCAAAGTAATGTTATATAAATTATCTTTCATTTGTTTGATTTTCATGTTGTGCGATATCATGTTAGAATAAATTATTTTTGGTACACTACATATTTTCAGAAATCTTACAGCACATGAGGTACTAACACATCTCATTGGATTCTCACACCATTCTATCTACCTATCCATAAAGGAAGGGCCATTTCCTGATAGGATATTGTGCGGGGGACCGTTCGTCCATGGTTGGTATGGTAAATTGCTCAGATGATGCTTTCCCTCAGCCACTGTATTACTACCTGGAGGTGACACTTGATATTATCAGCGATACATGACTTAGTCCAACTCAGGCTCCAAAGAGTTTGGTATCTATTATTATATTAGGCTGTATACCTAAAGGAATTTAATTGTATTATGTACTCATGTATTTGATTAGTAGATGTTGTATTGTCAGACTAGTTATAGATGTGTCTTATTATATTTGCATTTTGTGGAGTTATATAAGATTTATATTATACACAGTATTAGAATTAGAAGAACTATTATTTTTAGTTATGGTTTTGATTTATTGTATTATTTTATTCTATGGATTGAATGATTATTTAATAGTAAAAAAATTAATGCATTTTCTTACATACAACTTGAGGGGTTGTTATAAGAAATAAGGGTTTGGGACCACTTTAAGGCTAACTAGGGATGTTTGTGGCCCACTTAAAGGCTAGATAAGCATGATAATAGGCTCTAAGATAGGTCTAAGGTTAAGATAAGGATAAGTAGTCTCAAAGTGTAAATCTTAGCAATCAAATAACACATTTAGGTGATTACATTTTCCCCTCTTTTATTCTTTAAATGTAGCAAAGCAAAATGACTAAGATAAAGGAAAAAAAATTGTACTTTGACTAACCTATGAGGTGAAGCCCATGAAGTTGGGTCTGAGTATGTGAATTTGGGTCTAATAAGTGTCCTACAAATGAAACATGAATAAATCAATCCTTAAGAGATATCAAAAGCAAAAACTAAACTGAGTAAATAAGTAAAACTGAGTAAAAACTAGGTAAAGAGATAAGAGAGAGGAAATAATGAATACACCTCATTGGGTATGTGAACCAATGCATAAAACTAGTGACAATCTCTCTATGTGTGTATATAGTGAGCAATCAATGCATAACTTTGATTGTTTACTCAATCCTCATGTATGGGTGGCTCAAGAACTCAATCCAATTTTGACTTTGTCATTGCCCACCCCTGCTTAGTGGATCATGACTTGTGAATAGATTGGATTGGACTGACGGTGTGTCTAACCCTCTCATGTAGGTAGCTTAAGAAATCAAGTCAACTATGATTCTATCATTTCCCACCCATTTATAGTAGATACATATCAAATTGCAATTATGTGAAGTAATTGTAAATGTCTAACTGGGTATGTCAACTTTGTGGCCACACAGGTATATTAGGTAGTTTTGGGACACTCGAGAATGCCAACCATTGTAGATGGAGTAAGATATGAAACTAGTGTGTAACTTGGAATATGATATTAGATGTATATATTATAGAGAATGACATGGAATTTTTTATTCCATCTGATCAACCAATGTGTAAGTGACCATATAAAAATAATGTGTCATGCACATGCCCCCAAATCTGAGATCTAAACATATGGATTCTAGACTAAGTTGTAATAATTCATATCTAGGTATCTAAACTAAATATGGGAATGGTCATGCCACTCATGATGCCCTAAGTCTGAGCAAACTAGTATGAATATAAGCTAAACTAGTAAGAATCTGAGCTGAATTGATAAATATGTAACTAAATATGTGTAAGCTTGTACTATACCTACTATACTTTTCTAGCCAATATGGTTTTCTTGAATTTGAGGCTATTGGACAATAGTGACATGTCTTGTATAATAGCACCATTATTGAAAATGTGGTGCTAGTGTCTTTCTAGACTAATTTATGTGCAATTGTGCTACTCTGTGTGTCATTATTTTCCCACTATGTTTACCTTGATTTTTTGTGCAATTGTGTTTCTCTATGTATCACTATTTTCCCACTATGTTTACCTAAGTCTTATTTTTTGTAATCTGAGCCTGTGTGTTAAAAATATACTATGAGTGCAATATAGGAAATTGATCTTTATGAATAACCCCTATGAATGCCCCGTATTTGAGGGGAGTGGTTGAACCTATTTAAGAACTATATTGAAAATAAAAATCTCTAAAAAATGTGTTTTAACTAAAACATATATGTTATATGCATAATAATCCAATATAATGTGCATACATAACATCAAAATTGAAGATAATCTCAGCATAAGTATGTAATGTACTATGTATGTCATGTCTAGCATTCACAAAGGTGTCAAGATAGATATAATAATGTACATAACAATATATCTAAGTAAAAATTGAGTAACTACATAGGGTGATGGTACATGATGCCCATCATGGCACCCAAGTAGGAAGGGGAGATGCATGAGGTCCCTCATGGCATCTAAAATTGGAATGTGTAATAAGCAAGAGACAAGTGTCATGGCCATCATGAATATAAGAAAGCATACATATAACACACATGAGACACACAAAGTAGGACAAGGGGCCAAAATACAAGGGACACGGGCACATATCACTAAATCTAAGAAAATAAGACATACAAAAACATGCTCAAATGTCTACATATGCAAGTAACAAGCAAGTTAGCTTAGAGCCACATAGAATGACATGTTCAAATGTATACATACATAATTAGGAAGGCACACACAAGGACATGGTCACATGTCCAAAGCATACATATTATTAATAGAAGTGGTATAGAGACAAAGAGCAATGGATTTCTTAAATTCCCTCAAAATAGAAGAAGCAAAGAGATACAATCAAGTCTAAATTAGGTAATCTAGAAATGAAAGTATGCATGAAAATGTAATAAAAATCTATGTAAGAGTTAAGAGGTACATATGTTGAGTCTAAAGTAGTAATATCCAACAAAATATCTAAGTGTAGCATGATCAATATCAAGATATAACTATTAAAGTTGTGGTGTAGAGTATAGAAAGATAAAATGTAGGAATCGAAACTATGTATATGGGTGCCCCAAGTGAGTGAATGTGTCAAGTGAAGACCCATGTATCAGTGTATATGCCCCCAATGGGTAGATAATAATAAATCTGGATTAGGGTAGTAGACCTGAGTCATGTAAGCAATCTGCAATCACTTGATAATAACAAGTGAAGCATATATGTATGATAAAATTGACTATACTAAGATAATTAGCATATGCAGTGTCTGGAAAATATAAGAAATGTAAACATAATAATGTATACAATCTATAATTTTATGTTTTATGAGTAATTATTTAAATGTTTTTGTGTTTTTGAAGTAATGTATAATTTTTGCATTTTTTGGATATAATCTATGTAAAAGCAACATGAAAATGAACTACGTACAAGGAGAAAGAGAGAAGGAAAGTAAGTACAAGAAGGGAGGAATAATACTAAATGATGAGTCTCATGGGAGACTCACTATCAATGTGGCATGTGTCAAATAAAAGAATAGTGATCATGCATGCTATGTGAAAAGGTAAATGTGGTCCCATAATCTATTTCACTGAGTGATCTATATTTGGCCCTACCTATGGAGTAATGCTAAGAATTTGTGACATTGATTGTGGTGTCATGTGAACTTTAGGGGTCTTAGGGACCCATCTAGTAGAATATTCTATAGGTGGCATAAGTACCCTATGTTAATAAACTTGGGAACTCAATAATACTGATCTCAATAGAAAATGAGTAGAGGTATCCCCCCTAGAATCTACAACATATCTTTAATGCAGGGGTCTCTCTAATAATGGTGTTTGTGGAGTATGCATACATGGAAACACTATAAGAGTAGACATCACTTGCACTTATGGCTCAACTGAACTCTATGGTATATTGATAGGAATTGTGCTAGGATCTATAATTGATAACTATGTTGTAACTAGTAGTTAAGATATAACTGCCTATGGGATAAGTAGAGAATACTCAGATAGAATACCTTCAATTTTTTAGGCATGTATGCACTGTGGATGGGATTTTTCATAGTTTTTGTATCCATGGCCTACCTAATAATATGTCAAATATGCCTACATTAGGTACTAGTAAGAATCTAGGGGCCACATGTGCTAGTCTAACCTATAGTGGAAGTACAATCTCCCTGATGGAGCTATGAACATGGCCACTAAAATCAATAATAACTATGTCTATAAGGGATATATCCTAATTTGAATACCCTAAATATTAAATAAGTATGATAGTGCACATGTTAATGCTTGACCCATTGTTAACCATAACACTCTACATAGAATGATGATCTATGTAGGCTCATACAGAGAGTGCATATAAATATGTATCATCATGAACAATCTCCTTCTCAAATAAAGTGATGAGTGGTCTAGTTGGAGCTATAGTGCAGTACACACCAATGATATTTTGTAATGGGTGTGCCTCCTCTATATTAGTGTGATATGAATTTGGTGGTGTATGTGCTTGATATGCATAGTGAACACTTAAAGTTCTCCCTACCTCATTTGTTGTGTGATTCAAAAATGGATCTAAGAATATTTTAAATGCCTTAACTTCTATTTATTGTAATTTGGGTGCCTCTATGGGTGTTCCCACATCAATAATGATATCCTCAACTAAATCTTGTATCTTATGTTTCAAGTTGAACCATTTGTTTGTTGTATGGCCTAGTGCACTATGATACTCACAACATGCATCGAAATCATAGTTATTTGGAAGAATCCATGTAGTTTCAACCTTTTTTATGGGAGGGAGAAATATCACATTGCATTCCAAGAGTTATTTTAAAACACATGCTGGTGATTCTAGAAGATTGGTGAAAACTCTACATGGAGGAGTTGATAAAACTAAGTGAGAAGATGGATTTGAATATGTGTTAACTAGGGTCTTTGGGTCACTCTTGCTTCTAGTGGCCCTTACCTTGTATGGAGGCTTACTATAACTCTTAGTAGTTTGTTTTGACCCGCTGGTATATTTTAGTTTACCCATTGAGAGAAGCTTGACTTCTCTTTATTTTACTGTGTGACATAAATCTGTGAAGGTTAAAAACTTATTAAATAAGATAGATTTGTGTAATGCCATTAGAAAACTTTATTTAAAGATGTCATGAAGCTCTTTATCTTCCATGGGGCTAGTTAATTAATCTAATATTATCTTTTATTTTAAGACATATTCGACAATAGGCTCATTTGATTTTTGTTTCAATTGTGAAACTTGAGCATATGAGATCTTATCACTGATGTTTATGGAGAAGTGTGCTAAAAACATGTCTAGCAAAGGGTTGAATGTAGTGATAGATGAATTCGATAGATCATAAAACCATTGTAAGGCATAATCTTTTAACATGCATGGAAACAACTTAGTGAAGAGCCAATATTTAGACACGTAGTCCAAACATGTTGTGTTAAAAATCTCAAAGATGGTGATTTGGATCACTCTTTCCATCATACAATGTAAACTTGGGTGTTATGAATCAGGATGGCAAAGGAGTTACCGCTATGTGATGTACCAAAGGTGTATATAAAAGAACATTAAAATCTAAGGCATGTGATGGCCTAGTGGTTCATTTATCAAGATGTAACAACCTAGCCTATAGAGTATGAAGCTCGTGCATAAGGGATTGTACATATGAGTAGAGGAACTAGCCATAAGAGATGTAATTTTCATTAAAGATTGTTGAGTTAAAATTGGTTGTGGTGCTAGCTAAGTTGGCCCCAGTGTAGGTGTAAAAATATTATTAGCTAGGGGAGTTAAAGATTGACCATTGTTTGATTTATTCTTAATTTCCATTATGGCTTGTAATATTTGTGCATGATCAAGGGGTTGTTCCTGAAGTCTATCTCTGAATCTCTGTAAGATCTCATCCTTATTGACAATTATGTTTTCATTGTTAGATAGAGGGAGAGTGTCCTGATTTCCAAATTGTGTATCATCTTGATCTTGATTATATTTCTCATATTCAGATGCACTATCATTGAAATCCACATAATCAGGGTGTGTAGGATATATGATGGGATTTACGATTGGTCCCTTATCTATGGTATAAGCTCAAATAGAAGGAATCTGAATATGCTCAATAGGATTACCACCTAGCCTAACACTTCTTAATAGAAGAGAGATAGAGTTTTGAGATGGAATATAGTAAACAAATTGAAATAGGGATACTAAAATGGAATATATTAAATCTAAAAAACTTAAATTAGCCAATGAAAATAGGAAAAATAAGGATACAAACCCTAGAAGCATATAGGGTTAGGGTTTGAGCAATGTTCGAAGTAAGTTGGGTTCACCAAATGTTTTAACCTTTTAGGACTTAACAAGTGTAAATGTTATGTTTATTAAATAACTGAGTAGACTAAATTAGGGTAATAATATGCAATAAATACAACCATTTATTTTTTATAGAATTGACTAGCTTTAAATTTTCTAAAAATAGTAATAAATAGTGTAAGAATTTAGCTAGAAAACAATGGAGACAGATGATCAAGGTGTTAGAAACTAGGGTAGAAGTTGGTCTAAGTATCAAAAACTAAATCCCATTATCAAAACAACTCCTATATAGTAGCACCATAATTGGATAGTAACATCATTATTGGAAATGTGGTGGTAGTATCTTGATAATGGCAGTAGTGTCCTTTATACAGGATTGTCCTAAGATTCTTGATGCACCTATTGTAGACACAAAATATCTACACACCTATGGTTCTAAATGTTTAAAATCCCCTTGGACCTATCAAGGACCCTCTTGAGATCAATCTATACCAATTTATCCTGATCAGGCTCATCTATAGTTAGTTTCACAAACTAACTTAGCTTGGCCTTCGGGACCTCTTTCCTTTGGAACCTGACCATCGACGATCGGGGTCCACCTCCTTAACAAAGAACATGTAACCACCCACATTTATTTTCTAAAAATAACTTATCTAATTTTGGTTTCAAGCCTTCGCATAGATGAGTTATAGTTAGATGGCCTAGTTACACCTTCACTTCCACCTCTTGCTTGTGCCTATAAGAGAGAGAGGCATGGGAGGTCAAATCCATCTACAATAACTATCAAGAGATAAGGTATTCAAGAGTTTTATTTTGTAGTTCAATTAGCATCATCAACATTATCAAGTGTTATTAGCCATCTTATTAAGAGCTAATTTATCATCGCCTCTCAACTAAGCTCTCAGATACCATTACCCTATTTGAATTAATTCAGATTCCACCAATAAACTAACTACTTCAAACCATCATAACATCATGTGAGCATATATCATGTCATAAATAGCACTAATTACCCCAGTCACCATCATAAACACAAACAAAATCAATGAGCAAACCATCATGAACCATAGCATATACCAGTCTATCTATCTACCATAGCATTAGCACAACTCATCTTATAACATCAATTCATGATAGACACATCACATAAACATAAAAAAATTATTAAATCATCATATGATATACATCCATCAATAATGCATCCTATCACATCCATGAACAAAATCAGAACATCACAATTATTTTTCTAACATCACATGCCTAAGCTCTTAGGTTAAACATCTCATAAAGCATATGCAAGAGGTCACAGATCGTAAACCATAAAACATGAACATCATGAACCATAAGCATACATCATATAACATCATAATATATACACCATATACATTGAGTCATCATAAATAATACATATAATAATGTATCTATTCTATCTCAAAAACATATACATCTTGATGTATTAGCACGCAAGTCAGTATCAAAATAATATAAATCTATCAAATCATATCTAGACATGGTCATGAGGCACCACTACCACTAGCCCCATTTATACCTATACCTACACCTTTGCCTAGTGGTGTTCCCCTTAGGACCCTAACCTACCCAACTATAGCATCCCACTATCCTAGAATGGTGCCCACCAGCCAAACTAGCTCTATACTCCACATACTGCATCACCTATGGTATCTGGTCCAGCACCATCACCTCATAATAACTAAGCTCCTCCATAATAGGTAGATAGCATGCCCATGACATTATGTCCAGTGGCCTTCTTACAACTAATATAGCTGCTCCTACCCTCTATCTCAGTAGGTCCCTCTCTTATGTGACTATCCCAAGGGATACCTATGTCTGATCCCTCTCACTTGTAATAGTGGCAAACTAACCCTAGAATATGATTATCTGACCCTATAGCATGGCCACCTATTCTTGTAATACATGTACCTATGCTTGGGTGTAGCCAATGATACCCCTACCTATCCATCATGACCTACTACATCTACAGCCATTGACATCACACCCCCCTCATTCCCACCAACATATATAGTCGTATATATTGGTTGGTACCAAGCCATGTAACCATCTGCATACCCAACATCATTTGTGGGGGCCCTAATAGGAATCTCCTCAAAACCACCATCCAAAACTATCAGAGTACGTTGGGATACTAGCAACTGACCCTTTGAATCCTACCTCCTATATTGAGGAAATTGACCTAGGATACCCTATACCAAGTCAAACTATTGATGTACCCTATCAAATGGGATTAGCTCCACCTCCCCCTCTCACCATCCCACTATCCATTTGTAGCTCTAAAGGGCAAGGGTCTACCTCTTATAACCTACCCATATCAAAAACTATATATGGCCTCCAAATGATGTCTCTAACTACTAATGTACCTAGTGCACCCCTAAACCACTCAACATCATGGGAACCACCTCCTGCACCTGATGTAGCCACATCATCCCTCCATCTCATAAAACTAATGGGAAACTCAATTATCATGTACCCTACCCACAACAATCCCAAGGGTCTCAAAACTTGAATATGCTCATAAACCCAGCAATGAATAACTAGGCCAACATTGATGTCATACCTCCTACGATGCCTAAACCCCCAAAACACCCTATAGATATGTAGAAGAAAATTGCGACCATACCAAACATAGTCCTACTAAGTGGTAACTCCACCAATACACTAACACATAAGAAAAACTAATGCTACTTGAATCTGGGAGCCTAAAGCACATCATTGCAATCATGAGCATTGTCATGAGTCTCCTCTCCTCTATAGCTCTCTTATACAACACTTAATATTTGAATCCCCTAGTGTGCCATCAAACCTGATCACTCTCATTCCCATACAAATACTCAACCAAACTATCCTATTCCTCATGCTTGATCTAATATATCACCTTGCCACATAGTGGGAGTTGAGTGGTCCTATATACATCCTTAAGGAGAATAGTCATCTCCCCAATCAGTATCAAGAAGGCATTCATAGTAGGATCCCATCTCTCGATGAGTGCTCCGACCATGGATGCATCTCTAGGCACATACTGGTAGTACCTCATCACCCCTAGCCCTACCTCCTCCATATGTGCCTAGTCCTTTATGATCATCCCCTCATGAAGCTCAAGGAAGATGCATGGCACATGGTTGTGCATTTGAATCTACTCCTTGGCCTACATCATATCACACACTTGGCTTAGTTATTGACACTAGTCTTGTCTACCCTAGTTTAATGACACCTGACCTATTCCCCTATCACTCCTACTTGTCTATCCCATGTCAGCTACATTTCCCCATGGTAATCTAAATTAAGCATAACCCTAACCCATTACCCTTACCCTTAAGTGAAACCATTACCCTAAAAACTTATGTAGAACCAATACCCATAACCCTAAAACTTAGCCTATCCTTCCCAACCATTGGTTGTCATTCTGACCACCAACGATCAGAGACCCCTATTTCCTAGGGTTTTGACCATTGATAGTCAGACTTGACCATCGATAGTCACTGTGGGTATTCCATGGTTGGAATACATAAACTATAAAAACCATAAACAATGCCAAAAATATATGAAACCTAACTAAACACTTCAATCACTACCTACCCACCCCAAATTACCTCCCCCACCTTTCTATTTTTAACTTTACCCACACATTTGCCCCCAAACCCTCTAAATCCTACATAGGGCATAATAGACCTAAAACATTCCCATCAATAGCATAGCTTACCTATCTAAATAGTAAAACAAACAATGATGACCTATTTACCAAATTCAAGGCAACCCTTACCTCGTTCCTTAACCTCCATCATGGTCGAAGCCCGTGAATAGCTAACTGAATGTATCCTTATATTCCCTACATCTCAGGCCCATGCAATCATTCCATGTACCTGTGGCCAATAAGTATTAACCACCTTAGCAATCACCTTCCTCACTATATGCCAAAATCTCTAGAGCCCATAGTCAAACTCACCCAAGTTGTAAAAGGTAAAAGTAAGTTTTGTTTTTTTACTTTTGACATTGTAAATTTTTAGGGCTCCCCTGACTATCGACGATCAAGGTGACCATCGATGGTCACATTTTAGGGACCTTGACCATCAATGGTCAAGAAGGCCCATTTTTCATTACCACATAAACACTACCTATTCTTCATATAACTGCACCAGGTTTTTCTTACTTTTAGGAGATGTTCTTCACCCACCCACCTCATCACCTCACCATTGGCCTCTTTTGGCCCATCTAACATAAAATTTTGTGACACTTTTTGCCTGGTCCTTTGACCACAATGACAACATTGCCATGTTGACCCCTTTTTTTATGCCATCTCATGCATACCCGACCCACTTGTGTCTCACTAGGACTACTTCCTACCTTTGATACCCGTGACACATGACCCCTTTGGGTTTTCCATGGGAGCACTTCATGCCTTAGATACCCATCAAAAACATATAAGTCACTTAGGAGACTTGCATTTACAAGTGTTCCTAACCACCCCACCTATAGGCGATCACATGGTTTACTCGTCACTTATCCTTCTTCACACCGACCCTTAGTTTTACCAATGTTGGCAATTTTAATCTTTCCACGATCTTGATGATCGCACTTTTTGGTCGCACTTTATGTGTAATTTTATGTTTCAAATGCCTAACCTCATGTCACCACATCATGACTAACCATATACCACTTATCAAACCCATACCCATTTTAGTTTCACCTCATCAACTCCTATTTTGAGGGGGAACACCTCCTATTCTCGGGGTAACTAGACCCTTAACCCATACTCCATTTTTATTTTGTAGTTCATTTACGTAAGATGCACAACAAAAAAGAGAAAAATATAGACACCAAAAATCTACACACTTATGATTCCAAATGTCCAAAATCCCTCTAGACCTATCAAGGACCCTCTTGAAATCAATCTATACCAATCTGGCCTAACAAAGCTCATCCACAGTCAGTTTCACAAACTAACTCAGCTTGGCCTTCAAGACCTCTTTATTTTTCTACCTGACCATCGATGATCACCATGGGAAACCTTGACCATCAACAGTCAGGGTCCACCTCCTTAACAAAGAACATGCAACCACCTACAATTATTTTCTAAAAATAACTTGTCTAATTCTGGTTGTGAGCCTTTGCATGGATGAGTTATATTTAGATGGCCTAGTTACACCTTCACTTCCACCTCTTACTTGTGCCTATAAGAGAGAGAGGCCTGGGAGGTCAAATCCATCTAAAATAACTATCAAGAGCTCAAAAATTTAAGATTTTTCTTTTACAAGTCAATAAACATTATCAAGCATTATCAATCATCTTATTAAGAGTTGACTTATCATCACCTCTCAACCAATCTCTCAAGTATTATTACCCTATTGAAATCAAGATAGATTCCACCAACAGACTAACTACTTCAAACCAATCACCCAACCAACTTTTGGTAAGCCAAGTACTTATTTGTCAATATTCACGTACTTTATTTCCATTTTGTAATCAACCTAGCCATGACCCATCTCCTAGAATCCATTTGTCAGATCATGTTATTTGATAATTCATCAACCTAAAATTTACATAGTAACCACCGACAATTGACTCAACCATCATTGGTATGTTCAACTGCCGACAATTAGTTTAATCATTGATGGTCACCTTAACCACCAACGATCACTCCAATCACTGATGGTCACTATGGCAGTGAAAAATAGCAATTTATTTTCACCCACTAACCTAAATCAAACCTAATTTTTTATGTTTCAAACCACTGATAGACCACTTCATATTTTTTGAAGCATAACCACTGAAAAATAGCAAATACCTTCTTCCCAATTTTGTGAACTTAGTTATTTAAAATGTGTGGATTGATAGCCCATAAGTTAGCTCTCACTTCCAAGATCTATCTATTGCTAGGCAATCCACCCAACTATCTATCTAATGAATAAGTTTGCTTTAGTGCTTTCTTATCTTCAGGTCTTCCTCCCAAGCCAAAGAGGAGATCTCACAATCATCTGGATTCAATGCATGCACAAATAAACAAGTTTTTTCACCACACTCATATTGAGTTTCTTTTCTTTCTTCCCTAAAACTTAAAGTGAAAATTCACATGAAACATGTTGGCATGCTTGGTGGGACCTAGAGTCTTTACTCATGTTTTCTTTGCATTTATATGAACTTCTCTCTATTTGTGCTCATAATTGAGACTAAAATTTATTTTGGGTTTAAAATCAACTACATCCATTGCTTGTTTTTTACATTAGTTTACTTTGAATTAAAGCACAATAATCTTATCATAGCACCACTTTTGTTGCAGACACTATCAAAACCACTTTCATCAATCAAACATCAAAATAAATTTGAGATAAGGCCTGAATAGGATTTCATAACCTAGAAATCACCTTACCCACTCCCGATGATCCTACTTGGAGGTCATTACCAAGGGGAGAACCAACTCAGCTCTCTAGCTAAGTATAAAGTCTAGATATCAATATATATTGGCTAAGCACCTAACACTCTTATCATTGCAGGACCATGAAGTAAGGGGGTAGGCCCAATAATAGGCCACATATTGATTTGAATACAGATTCTTTTTTATCGCCTAATAAATTTGAAATGAAACATATACTACTTATATAGTACCTAATCTATAATCCAAGTTCTATCACACTTTCTCATAAACTAAGGCATAAGCTAAAATCAAGATTAAAACTAACCTCTAGGCTTAACGTACTTTGTAGTGTGTATCTTGATTCCCTTGATCATTTTTTTGTCTTCTTCTTGTTTGAGTGGTGAGTTTGTTCTTATCTTCTCTCCCACTTTCTTGTATGGTTCTCACTCATCAACAGCAAAGAGACCTAGTAGAACAAAACCCATCACCAAAATCAACCTCTTCTACCTCCTCATCTATGGAATACATCTTTGAGGTAGAAGACTCACCCTGTCCATTGGGAAGTCCTACCTTTCCTTGGGTATTTTCCTAAGGAGACATAGACTTTACCACTTTTTTGGACAACAATATAGTTTCCCTTTAACACTACCTTAACACCTCCCCTCACCATGCCCTGATTCCAACCCCACCTTAGGATACTCCTTATGGCATGCCATCTCACCTTATGAGGGGTATCCCTATTTCCACACTCACCACCCAACCTTTAACTACCCAAGCATCTTCATCTACTAACCCCTGTGATGCCACAACTAAAAACCAACCTATCCAACCAACCACTGCCCTTACACCTTTTTCCCCTACCAATGATTCCTCCACCTTAGGATCAACCCTACAGTTAACCCATCATTCTCCACTTATTAGTGGAGCACCCACCATAAGCACTACCAACCTTCCCTCTGTTAAACCCAACCCATTAGTCAATACCCCTTTACCAAGAGTAGGGGTATCTATCACTTCTGCTTCACTGCCTAATAGCACAAAGGTTATTACCTATCCTCTTGTTACCAACCCAACTACCATTCATGCCCAATCCATAGGAATCCCTCAAAAATTACCCATTGCAACCAATCTAGGATATATCCCTAACCCCCACGGGTATGTACCCACTACCTAACCACCATCATTCACCTAACCTACCCAGCCTCTAGCATCCACGTTCCAATATGTGGTAACCTCTCAACCACCAAATAATTACTAGTATGTTACCCAATCTCAACCACAATATCCACCTTACAATCCTTTTGGTGCACCACCTCAAATTGACTTAATGAAGATGCTCATAGAAAAGATGATAAACCTTGAGTCATCTATTTCATGAGCCCATAACATCTTATCCTATGATCAGATTTGTAATAAACCTATTTATCTTTATGTCCCCATCAAACCTTACCCTCGTCAATGGGAGCTTTCGAAATTTACTAAATTTCAAAGCAAGGAGGACACCCAACAACACCTTAGGGATTTCAAACATGCATGTTACATAATTTCTTACAATGATTCCCTTCTCCTTCAGACCTTACCCATGTCCTTATCCAACCTGGCACTTGACTGATATAGTGCCCTCACTAAGCATTCAATATTTTCTTTCACCCAATTAGCCCAGGTCTTCTTGGATCACTTTTTCATTAACATTTCCAAGAAGGTCTCTATCATCGATCTCTATTCTATTAGACAATTTGATGATGAGTCCATTATCAATTTTATCACCCATTGGAGAAGCTTGATTAATCAAATTTCATTTTCCTTTCCTCAACCTAAACGTATAGAGCTTTTGCTTGAGCCTATGCCAAACATATATCATCTACATTGCATGTTCAAAGCTTCAAAACTTTTGATGAATCCTTTACCATGGTACATAAGCTAAAAAATTGGGCCATAAATGAGGGCAAGTTAAAGTTATGAAACAAGAACTCCACATTCAAGACCAATGAAACCTCTTCTTCTAAACTAACCAACCAAGCCAATGATGAAACCAAGAGCAAGAGAACTACAAATGTTGTTGACCTTAAAACTACCCCTCCACCCAATATCAATTATCAAAGTTCTTCCATTGCCTCCAACCAAAACACAAGGAACCCAAATTGAAGAAACCAAAAATAGTTCACTCCACATGGAGAATCTTATGCCTTGGGTCTAGAAAATTTACTAAAACCTAACCTCATACAACTTCCCCCTATCAAACCTCCTCATTAGTTTGATTCTTCTCATTCAGCACCTGCTTGGTACAACAAGAATGACCTTTGTGCTTTTCATTGTGTAATTGGACATGATGTCAATCAATGTAATACTTTCAAGAATGTTGTATAGAGCCTTATCGACAAGGGGGAACTCATTTTGCATAATATCAATGCCCCTCAAAATCAAGCTCTTGACATCTTCAAGAAGCCACTTCCCAACCATGCCCTTGTCAAAATTGAGGGCATGCAATCTGAACATTCTCATGATGCCTACATGATCAATATGGTCCTTGACATGCTTGTCAATGGGGAACCTATCATCCAACCTACCTATTTCTCTCACACTTCACCTATCGAGGTGATAGAGTCATTTTCCCTTCCTCTAAAGGCCCAAACTAATGAAGTTCTTTTTTCCTTAGCTTCGCTCATAAAGGCTTTGGAATCATCAAACACCCCTTTGAATAACCTATCTGAACAAGCAACCATTCCTAACCCACCATCTCTTTTAATTGTAGGACAAACCATGACTATTGGCATCATGCCTAGGGGAGCAACTTTTTCACAAACACCCCTCATGGAACAACCACCCAACTCAAACTTACATCCCTTGCTTGAGGAAATAGATGAGGTGACCAACCCTCCTCCTCAAACCATAGGTTTATCTTTAACATCCACTACTTGGGAGGCTAGACCAGTATACAAACCTTTTTCCAAACTTGTTCAAAATTTAGGTATGGTCACAAAGTTAGACATGGATTAAGAGACTTTCTTTCAATAGTTAGGGATTCCTTATGTAAACAAACCCAAACCTTTTGGCATGCCTTTAACCAACCAATCCATCATTTTTCCACCACCTCTTAAATTGATTATAACTTCTACCAACCCCTCACCTTCTCCATCAACCACAACAGCCGCCTCCCCAATGACCACACCACCAACCAAACCTTCTAAAACTCTTGGTGCCTTCCCTACACGAAACTTGGTTTACCCATCTTTGAAAGTGGAATTAACCTCATCCAAGCTTATACCCAAACCAACCAAGGTGGAAAAACCATTGAAGAGCCACATGGATAGGATTCTACCTCCCTCTACCTTGCCTTTTATCTTAGGGCTTCATCCCTCAACTTTGCCTAAAAAGCAAGCTCTTTTTAACCTATGTCATCCATCATCAATGGTTACATCAGCCCATTTATTGTCTGATGCATCAACACTTCCTAGATTACCAATAACCAGACTATCAAACTTGGACACCCCAACCTCTAGCATACCCAAACCAAAACCATTGACATAACAAACCACCTTACCTAAACCCTCTCTTACCAAACTCATTGCTACCAACATGCCCATCTTCCCAACCAAAACCATAGTCCCTAGACCTTTCCCACCTCTAGAGGAATCCTATACAACCATTCTTAAAATATTATTACAGACCTCCTACCTCGTATAACTTCCTATCAGACCTTTTGATCCTCTTGGTTTAAAGTTATCTTGGTACAATGACTGTCAAATTTACTCCTATCATAGGACACTCGAGCATGACACAGAGAATTGAAAATCTCTCCAGGCCATTATCCATCAGCTCTATGATTAGGATGATCTTTTATTATATGAGATTCTATCCACTCCTCTACCACTGCACCCAAAAGTCATTTTCCAGCACATTCTTAATCCTTCACTCTCACCTCAAAGTGATGGAGAATCTACCTAACCTCCCATCACACCTTTCCCCTCTATATATACCATTAATGTGGTCACATGATCATAACAAAAGGATAAAGGGAAGGTTAAAGTGTCCATCCCATGGACATACCCCTCAACTCATCCTAAACCAAACCTGATCCAAACCTCTACATCCTCAACTAAACCCAAAGTTACCATTTTAGGCACCTTTGAAACTAGCCCCTCTGAATCCATCAAGAGGGTCATTCTTAAATATCTTCACCAAAATCTAGATAATATGAGCCTCTACAATCTCATTTCCACCTCACCCTACCATTGTCAAGCCATGATAGAGGCTATGCAAGCTATCGAGGTCAGACTGGGTGACTCCTCACCTATAGAGGCCTTTGTAAGTGTTCTCCAACTCTCCACCCTTGTTACTTTCAAAAAATTGAAGATACCCTCTATCCACCCTAAGGATCTAAATCCTTCTCTCTTTATTATTTCCCACATTAACCAAACTTGTATCAAATGGGATATGATTGATGGCAGAGCTAGCATCAACATCATCTCCTCCCATGCCTATGACCAACTCAAATTATCAGACAATGTCATGTCCCAAACTTCAGCTATGTTTCACTCCTTTAATGATACCATGACCTACCTTGGGAACAGTTATCCTCCACATTTATCTTTCACCACACATTCTCCCCAAATTTATCTATGTGGTCAAAGGTGAATTTTAGTACAATGTTCTATTAGGGAGACCTTGGATCTGAGTTATGGGTTGCGTACCTTCTACCCTCCACCATTCTATCAAATTTAAACATAAAGGTCAAGTTATTATCATACAAGCTAACCCAAGCCATTTTGAAGCATGCAACATGACCTACCAACCTAATGATGGCATCCTACCTCTAGCCACACCACCCTAAGTATCTGTCACCAAGCCCTCAACCATGAAAAATGAAGCCATTGCTTCTCCTTTTATGAAGGCATATACCAGTTCATTTATTCCCATCGGCCAAATACCCACCATTGATCCCTTGGAATCTATCTTCCAATGCCTTACGCTTGGAAAATACCATCTCCTTACCCTCAACACTTTCCCTACTCCCCAAGAGTATGGGAAACTCAACCATCAACCAGGTTATGATCCCAACATTGGATCCATTACCCCCTTGGGGCCTCCAAGATATCAAACCCACTTTATCTATGGGAGAATTGATAAGCCCCTTAGTGTTTTTTCCATCCCCTCTTCACCTCAACTATTCACCTCTACATTCTCTTACTTGGATAACCAAAACTTTTCCAAAGTATACCTCCACAAGTGTGCCTAAAAAGGATTTGGCTTAGGGTGATATGATCACGGACCACACACATTTATCTTGATTGAGACCCCAAAGCCTCATGAGAAGCACAGCCTTGGATTCATTATACCCAATAAGAATAAAGCCAAACAAACTACTACTATCATTGTTGAAGGAGACACCCCTTCCTTACCAACACACCCTCCACCTGAGTGTGAGGATGAGAAAATCATCCCACCAAACTTTTTTTTTTCATCAACACAATTACCCTTGGCCCCTTGACTTATTAAAAGGATGGGGCACCCATATCCATCCCTTTGATCCATCTTAAACTAGTGGGAGAGGACTCTCCTACCATTAACACGATTTAGTGCTAGGATGATGATTCTATTCTCACCTACCTTGGTGCACCTGATTCCTCCATCCACAAGTCCTTACCTCTCAAAACCTCAAACATGTTAAATGAATCCACTATGGATAATGACATAAGCACTTTTGGCAACCCACATATCATCAAACTAGGCCAATCTCTCACTCCTAAAGAACTACAAGGCTTCTCTGCCTTCCTCCAAGATCATAACATTGCATTCACCTAGTCATATGTTGATATGCCTAGTATTGATCCAACCATTGCCACCCACAACATTGTAATCAATCATGATGCCAAAATTGTCAGACATAAACTATGATGAATGCATCCTTGTATAACCCTTCTTGTTAAAGAAGAGCTTCAATGCCTCCTCTATGTCAAACTCATTTAACCCATTGATTATCCCCAATGGGTTTCAAACATCGTGCTTGTCAAAAAAGCCACAGGGGCACTACATATCTATATGGACTTTTATGACCTCAAACTCACCTACCCAAAAGATGACTTTCCTCTACCAAGCATTAACCAACTTGTTAATGTTACAGTAGGCCACGAGATGTTGTCTCTCATGGATAGTTTCACAGTTTATAATCAAATATTGATTTCCCTTGAAGATAAAAATAAAACTACATTTATCACCCCATGGGGGACTTTCTATTATAAGGTCATGCCCTTCAGTCTTAATAATGGTGGTGCAACCTACCAATGTGTTATGATCTACATCTTCCACAATCTTATCCACACAATCATCAAGGAATATGTGGATGACCACCTTAGAAAATCTAAACTTTTTAAGGACCACTTAGTTGTTCTAAAGATTATCTTTGAGAGACTTATCTATTACCATATCCACCTCAATCCTAAGAAATGTATATTTGGGGTCTTATCAAGCAAGCTCCTTGGCTTCATCATTTCCCTTTGGGGAATTGAGGTTGATCTGACCAAGATCAAAGCCATCCTCAAGATGCTACCCCTGACTAATCTTAAGCAACTTCATAGTTTACAAGGGAAGCTCTAATCCATTCATCGCTTCATCTCCAACTCTTAGATATATGTCAACCCTTCCATCACCTCTTGAAAAAGGACATCTCTTTCGAGTTGAATGTCGATTGTCAAAAGGCCTTTTAAGCACTCAAAGAGTACCTTCTATCTCTACCCATCCTCACACCTCCTAAGGATGACCAACCTTTTTACCTTTATATCTCTACGACTGACCATTCCCTAGGGGAAATGCTTGCCCATCAGGATGAACAACATAAAGAGCAAGCTGTATATTACAGAATTTGAACCCTTGTAGACTATGAAACTCAATATACACATACCGATAAACTTTGCCTAGCTCTAATCTTTGTGGCCACCAAAATTTTCCACTATCTCATCAACCACAAAACCTTTGTCATAACCAATATCAACTAACTCAAGTACATGCACTTTAAGCCATACCAAAACTAGTGTATGGCCAAGTGGCTCATGTTTTTAGCTAAGTTTGACCTTGAATTCTTATAATAGAAGTAAATTAAGGGGCAAGTCATTACTGACCAGTTGGCCAATGTACCCCTTCTATCAACCAACCTCCTCCTCTTGAATTTATAGATGAGTCCATTGCAAACCTATCCCAAGTGGATTTCACCAATCACATAACCATGTTCTTCGACGGTTCCAAATATAAGTGTGGTGGGGGAGCTAGTATCATCCTTAACCCCCTTGTCTAGTGAACCACTTCCTTTATTTTTTAAACTCGACTTTGAATGTACCAATAATGTGGCCAAATATGAAGCCCTCATAATAGGTCTCTAAATTGCATTAGCCTTAGAAGGAACAATCAACATCTTTGGTGACTCCCAACATGCGTTCAATCAAGTCAATGGCATCTACCAATGTAAGAATGAGATTTTACAACTATATAGATAGTTAGTCATAGAACTCTTCACATTATTTGAACACTATAAAATTCAAACTACCCCATAATCTACCAACATGTTTATCAACACCATGGCTTCTCTTGCTTCTCAGATCCCATCATCACCATCAGACTCTAAGTTATCAGTCATTGTCCATTGCCTCATCGAACCTTCCTACATCAAGTCAAACACTCCAACTATTTTTAGTGTGGAGGATATCTTGCCTGACCTTTGGTATCAATAAACCTTTGATTACCTTCACCTTAGTGTAGTCCCCTCTAGACTTTCTAGGAATGCTCATCGAGCGTTTATTCAAAGTACCTCTTATTATACCATTATGGGAGGAATCCTCTATAAACATGGTCTTGATAGCCTCCTCTTTCATTGCCTCTATAGCCCAGAAGCCTCTCATGCTATCAAAGAAATGCATGATGGTATCTATGGGCACCACTTTAATAGACTCATTGTGGCTAAGTGCATCCTCTATCTAGGATATTACTAGCCTACCCTTAACCAATACTATTATGATTATGTGAAAAAGTGTGTCAAGTGTCAACAATATGCTAATTTACATCATGCACCCAGCAATAGTCTTTATATTTTTGTAGAATTTTGGACCTTCTCACAATGGGGTTTGGACCTTATTAGTGAGATTAACCCTCACTCTTCATGGTGACATCACTCTATCATCATCATGACTAAATATTTTACTAAATGGGTAGAGGCCATTCATCTTGTCTTGATAAAAGTTGAAAAGATTATTGAATTTATCACCCATCATATTATCTATCACTTTAGTGTTACCCATAATATCATCATTGACCATGGTAAATCCTTTAAAAACAAACAAGTTCAAGGCCTTTATGACATATTTGGTATTAAACTAAGCTTCTCATTACCTTATCATCTATAAGAAAATGGATAAGCAGAGGCCTCTAACAAAACCCTTAATAACATGCTTACCAAAATGGTCAACATCTCAGGTTAGGATTGGCAATTACACATCCCTTTTGCCTTATGGGCATATCGTACTAGCATCTAAACCCCTATAGGTGCTACACCTTTTCCCTCATGTTTGGAGTTAAAGTTGTGTTTCCTATTGAGGTCCAAATACCCTCTCTTTACATGTCTTTGTGCAACCTTATTTCAGAAGATGATTATCGTTAAAAATGTTTAGACCAACTTGAGCTACTTGACAAATGTCATTTGGCCACTCTTTCCCATCTCCATGTCTATCAAGAATGAATCATGCATGCCTATAAAAAACACCTGAAAGTCTAAGATTTCAATATTGGAGACCTTGTTCTCAAGGAAAATCAACATGTCACTAATATGGAAAAAATTAAAAGGGGCAAATTTGCTTTCAATTGGCTTGGACCCTATATCATAACGCATAAGTATAGATTAGGAGCATATTGTTTGTCCTCTCTCGAAGGCAAACCAAAGCTTAAGCCTCTTAATGCTTCACATATGCATCTTTTGTATTGTTAAATAGGGATCACACTCATTATTTATCTAACTTAAGCTCATCCCTTACACCCACATTCATCTCCCTCATTTTAGGGGCAACTATCTACAATTGAATCATGTGATTATTTGTCACATTCATAGCCTAATATTGAACTATCGATATCATGGCTCTACCCATGGCATGATTCTCATGGTACTTTCTATCCTTCTTTAGGACAAATTCCCATGGTCATTGTTAGCTAAACCTCTTTTCACCTACTGAACCTTCTTGTACCCTTAGCTTTTCCTCCATAAAGGTAATCTATTAAGCATGTATAAGTAAGTCTATGTCAAACAAAAATCAAAAAAATGCAAAAGCAATATCAAAATAATTAAAATCACATCACGGGTCATTCTTAACATGTGTAGACTAGTCCCTTGAAAGAAAGTTGTGTAAAACTCAGCCGAAATTACAAAACATAAGGTGGATTGTTCCCTTGAAGGATAGCTATCAAAAGCATTTGGACTAAGAATATAAACTCAAACCACTCCCTCGAAGGATGGTCGAGTGAGGCATCTATCAAATCTATCAATTTCTTGGAAGCTTTCTACATCGATCAGCTTCCCTAACTCTAAAGCAAATTCAAAAATAGAAAAGACCCCTAAGCAAGAGCAAAAGTAATGAGAAATCTGCAATCGACTCTCATAAAACCAATAATCTTGGAAGGCTACAATCGATTCTCCTTGGTAGACTTCTTGCATTGATCCATCTACACATTATATATGAGCATAGACTTGTTTGTACTACCTCTTTGGAAGCCTACAAAAGAGGCATGCTAGTATCACAAAAGGTTCCAGTTTCACCCATTCTCCCCCCACATATCATATGCATGGGAATATGAGCTTACTTGACACAATGAAATCAAGATACCTGTTTATCAACCTAAGCATGTTAATGTGAAGCATTTGAAAGGCTTATTTTCACTAAGCCAATCTAATTTCGGGTTTCAATTTGGTCCTTATCAATGAAAAGGCATCGTATTCCTTTTCTTATCTTTTGTTAGTCTATGTAGGCATACCTCTCATGATTCTTACCACTTTCCTAAACATTTAGTTTGTTATTCACATGATTTATGTATTTTCATTACACCTATTCCCATACTCATATTTTATATCCATGATCATCAACAACAAACATAACATTCAAAATGTAAACATAATGAACCATGCCCATGAACTACCCCACCTCTCTACCTATGATCCAAACACAATGAAAACATATCATTAACATCATCTTATCCATCAACCCTCATAACATCACGTGAACATATATCATGTCATAGATAGCACTAATTACACAAGTCACCATTATAAACACAAACCAAGTCAATGAGCAAACCATCATGAACCAAAGAAAATACCAGTCTATCCATATACCATAACATCAGCACAACTCATCTTATAACGTCAATTCATGCCAAACACATCACATAACCATACACAAATCCATTACATTATCATATGACATACATCCATCAATAACACATCCTATCACATCCATGAACAAAATCAGAGTATCATAATTATTTTTCTAGCATCACATGCCTAAGCTCCTAGGTCAAACATCTCATAAATCATATACAAGAGGTCACAGATCATAAACCATAAAACATGAACATCATGAACCACAATCATACAACATATATAACATCATAATCAAAACACCATATACATCGAGTCATCATAAACAATACATATAATAATGTATTCGCTCTCTCTCAAAAACATATACATCTCATTACATCAATATGTATGTCAATATCAAAATAATATACATCTATTGAAGCATATCTGAACATGGTCATAAGGCACCACTACCACTTGCCCTATTTGTACCTATACTTATACCTGGTGGTGGTCCCCCTGGGACCTCAACATGCCCAACTGTAGCATCCTACTATCCTAGAGTGGTTATCGATGGCCCAAAGACCAAACGAGCTCTATACTCTATATACCACATTGCCTATGACAACTAGTCCAACACCATCACCTCATAATATATGAGCTCCTCCATAGTATCTATATAGTGTACTCATGGCACTATTTTTAGTGGCCCTCTTACTATTGATATGGCTACTCCTACCCTCTATCTCGATAGGTCCCTCTCCTGTGTGATTGTCCTAAGGATGCCTATGCCTGATCCCTCTCACCTATAACAATAGCAAGCTGACCTGGAAATATGGTAATTTAACCCTATAGTATGGCTACCTATCCTTGTAATACTTATACCTATGCCTAGGCTATAGCCAATATTGCCCCTACTTGTACATCATGGCTTGTTAGATCTAGAGCTATCATCATCACACCCCCATCATCCCCACCAACATTTGTATCTACATATATCAGTTGATACCAAGCCATGTAATCATTTGCATACTTAGCATCATCCATGGGAGGCCTAATAAGAATCTCCTTAAAACCTCCATCTAAAACTATCATATTAGGTTAGGGCACTAACAACAGACCCTCTAAATCCTACCTCCTATACCAGGGAAATGGACTCAAGACACCCTATAGTAAGCCAAACTATTGATGCACCCTATCAAATGGGATCAACTCCACCTCCCCCTCTTACCATCCCATTATCCATATATAGATCTAAAGGGCAAAGGTCTACCTCATATAACTTGGCCATATCAAAAAATATATATATGGCCTCTAAATGATGTCTCCATCTATTAATGCACCTAGTGCACCCCTGAACCACTCAACATCATGGGCACCACCTCCTACACCTGATGCAGCTACATCATCCCTCCATATCATAAAACCAATAGGGAACTCGTTCTATATGTACCCTACCCATGATAATCCCAAGGGTCTCAAAACATGAATATGCTCATAAGCCCAATAAAGAAGAACTAGGCCAATGTTGATCTTGTACCTCCTATGGTGCCTAAACCCCCACAAATCCCTATATATTTGTACAAGAAAAATTGGGGCCCAAATAATCACAATCTTACCAAGAATTAACTCTACCAATACACCTAATAACACATAAGGAAACCTCTCGCTACTCAAATTTAGGAGCCCAAAGCACATCACCACAATCATAAGCATCATCATGAGTCTCCTCTCCTCTGGAGCTCTCTCATATAATGATAAGTAATTGAATCCCCCAGCATGCCATCAGACCTGATCACTCTCATCCCCATATAAATACTTGATCAAACCATCCTGCTCAATCTAATATATCACCTTCCCATGTAGTGGGAATCAAGTGATCTTTTGTACATCCTCAGGGAGAATAGTCATCTCCCTAGTCAGTAGCAAGAAGGTGTTCATAGTAGGATCCCATCTCTTAATTAGTGCTACAAACATGGATGCATCTCTAGGCACATGTTGGTAGTACCTCATCACCCCCAACCATACTTCCTTTATATGCACCTAGTCCTCTACAATCATCCCCTCATGAAGTTTAAGGAAGATGCATGGCACACAGTCATGCATCTGAAGTTGTTCCTTAGATTACATCATATCACACACTTGGCTAAGTTACTCACACTGGTCTCATTTACCCTAGTTTATTGACACCTGATTTATTCCCATATCACTCCCACCTATTTATCCCATGTTGGCTATGTTGTCCCCTGACAACCCAAATTAACCATAACCCTAACCCATTACCCTTACTCTTAAGCTAAACCATTACCCTAACAACTTACGTAGAACCATTACCCATAACCCAAAAACCTAGCCTATCCTTCCCAACCATCGATGGTCATGTTAACCATCAATGGTTAGAGACCCCTATTTCCTAAGGTATCGACCATCAATGGTCAAACCTGACCATCGACGGTCACTATGAGCATTCCATGGCCAAAATGCCCAAACCCTTAGAACCACAAACAATACTAAAAAACATATGAAACCTACCTAAACACTTCAATCACTACCTACCCACCCCAAATTACCTCCCCCACCTCTCTATTTTTAACTTTACCTCCATATTTGCCCCCAAACCCTCCAATTCCTACACAGGGCATAAAAAACCTAAAACATTCTTTAAAATAGCCTAGCCTACCTATCTAAATAGTAAATAAACAATGACAATCTATTTACCAAATTCAAGACACCCCCTACCTCATTCCTCAACCTCCACCATGGTCAGAGCCAATGAATAGCTACCCGACTACATCCTTGTGTTTCCTTCATCTCGGGCCCATGTAATCAATCCACACACCTCTAGCCAATATGTAATAACCACCTTAGCAATAACCATCCTCACTATATTCCAAAATCATCAGAGCCCATAATATAACTCACCCAAGTTGTAAATGGTAAAGTAAGTTTTGTTTTTTTACTTTTTACATTGTAAATTTTTAGGGTTTTCCTTGATCATCAATAGTCAAGGTGACTGTCGATGGTCACATTTTAGGGACCCTAACCATTTATAGTCAAGAAGGCCCATTTTCCACTACCATATAAACACTACCTATTCCTTGCATAATTGCACCAGGTTTTTTTACTTTTTGGAGATGCCCTTTACCCACCCACCTTGTTACCTCATTGTTGGTCTCTTTTATCCCATTTGACATGAAAATTTGGGACACTTTTTGCCTCATCATTTAATCATAATGACAACATTACCTTGTTGACACTTATCTTTTATGCCACCTCATCGATACCTAACCCACTTGTGTCTCACTAGGAGTACTTCCTACCTCGAATACCCCTGACACATGACCTATTTGTGTTTTCCATGGGAACACTTCCTACCTTGGATACCCATCAAAAACATAAAAATCACTTAGGAGACTTGCATTTAAAAGTGTTCCCAGTTGCCCCACCTATAGGCGGTCATGTGGTTCACTTATCACTTATCCTTCTTTACGCTGACCCTTAGTTCTACCAATGTTAGTAATTTTAGTCTTTGCACGATCTTGGTTATTACACTTTTTGGTCATAATTTAGGCACAAGTTTTCATTTCAAATACCTAACCTCGTGTCACCACCTCATGACTAAACATATACCACTTATCAAACCCATACCTACTTAAATTTCACTTCATCAACTCCTAGTTTGAGGGGGAATACCTCTTCCTACTCTCAGGGAAATTAGACCCTTGACCCATACTCCATTTTTGTTTTATAACTCATTCATGCAAGTCACACGATAAAAAAGTGCAAAATGTAGACACCAAAAATCTACACACCTATGATTTTGAATGTCAAAAATCCCACTGGACCTATCAAGGACCCTCTTGATATTAATCCATACCAATCTAGCCTAACCAAGCTCATCCATAGTTTCACAAACTAACTTAGCCTAACCTTTGGGACCTCTTTCCTTCAGAACCTAACTTTTGAAGATTAGGGTGACCATCAACAGTCACCATGGCAAACCCTGACCATCAATAATCAAGGTCCATCTCTTTAACAAAGAACATGCAACCACCTATGTTGCTTTTCTAAAAATAATTTGTCTAATTCTAGTTATGAGCCTTTGCATGGACAAGTTATACTTAGATGGCCTAGCTACACCTTTACTTCCACCTCTTGCTTGTGCCTATAAGATAGAGGCTTGGGAGGTCAAATCCATTTACAATAACTATCAAGATCTCAAAGATTTAGGAGTTTTCTTTGTAGGTCAATTAGCATCATCGATGTTATCAAGCGTTATCAACCATCTTATTGAGATTCAACTTATCATCGCCTCTCAACCAAGCTCTCAGGTACCATTACCCTATTGCAATCAAGCTAGATTCCACCAATAGACTAACTACTTCAAACCACTCACCCAATTGACTTCTGATAAGCCAAGTAATTTTTTTGTCAATATTCATGTACTTTATTTTCATTTTGTAATCAGCCTAGCCCTTACCCATATCTCAAAATCCATCTGTTAGATTTTATTATTCAACAATTCATCAACCTAGAATTTACATAGTGATCATTGATGGTTGATGCAATTGTCGACGGGTAACCTAACAATCGATGATCACCTTAACCACCGACGGTCACCCCAATCACTGATGGTCATTGTGGTAGTGAAAACTAGCAAGCTATTTTCACCCACCTAACCTAAATCAAACCTGATTTTTTATGTTTTTGACCACTCACAGACCCCTTTCATATTTTCTAAAGCATATCCCACACCCCTTATTACTAATATTAATTAGTTTATCACTAACTTGATCATTTTTAGTAAGTATTTTTATATTCAATTTTAGTACCTTTTGATTATTTATGCAAGTACATTCTTCCCAGTTTTGTGAACTTAATTGTTTAAAACATGTGGATTGATAGCCCCTAAGGAAGCTCTCACTTTCAGGATCTATCTATCGATAGGAAATCCACCCAACTATCTGTCTAATGAACAAGTTTGCTTTTGTGCTTTCTTATCTATAGGTCTTCCTCCCAAGCCAAAGAGGAGCTCTCACAATCATTTAGATTCAACACACAAACAAATAGTTTTTTCAACCACACCTATATTGAGTTTATTTTCTCTCTTCCCTAGAACCTAAAGTTAAAATTTACATGAAACACCTATGTCTAGAACTCTAAGGTTTTTTTCTATGTGCACGAGTATTTAAACCTTGTATATTGTCTATTATGACTAATTTTGTGAGCAAACCCTAATCCTCCATATAGCTAGGGTATTTGGTTGATATGAACTAAAAGTGTGTTTATTAGTAGGGTAGACTGGACATCCTCAACACCCCATTGTGATGAGAGTTGCCTACATACCAATACTTCGAGGAGGGATCAAGCTTGATGTAGTTCTCCCCACCTAAGTGTTGGTGCAAGTTTAAGTGAATCTAGTATGATAGTAGCCTTGAGTGATTTAAATGTTTTTGAGACTAAAATTTTGGGTAATTTAAGCTTAGGGTTATTGTAGATTGTAGTATAAATAACTAGGGTAGAATAAGGATTGATAACCTTAATTATGCACCACTTGTTCTAAGTTTGAATGTGTATTTTGCATTTAATTTCCATCTAGTGGTTAGAGAGATAAAATCCATGTATTTATAATGTTATGATGTCTGTGTGGGTGATAAAAGAGGTCTACGCTAACCTTAGGAGGTTGTAGTTTTGAAAAGACATCTATTTGGGGAAAAGAGGGGCAAAGGAAAATAACACCATTTTTGGGACACTAACACCATGTAGAGCTAGTGTCCTTATTATGGAATTAGTGTCCAAGTGGCAAAACACTAGGCAAGAATAGCAAGATCAGGAAATGAGGGTTTGTGATTGCTTTAGGGCTGACTAGGGATGTTTATGGCCTGCATGAAGGTTGGATAAGAGTGACAATAGGATTTTTTACAGATCTAAGGCTAAGCTAGGGATAGGTAGTCTCAAGTAGCACTCTTAGCACTAAAACATCACTTTTAGGTGATTACATAAGCACTTGGTGAGGACTCTCAACTAACCATATAAATTATCTACACTCTTGAGAAAGGAGGACAAGCCTATCATGTGGTTATGATACCAAGTTTACTATATGTTAAACCTCATTCTTATCCTAAAAAGTAGGTGCATTATTAGTCTTAGCCTTGAATGTTGATTTACCTTGATATTTGGAGCCATTAGAGGTAAGGGCATTAAACCCACATTTAAGCATTTTGGCCCCTAAAAGTTTAATTTCATAGTTTAAAAACATATGACAAAGGTCATTGAAATATGGATATGTGTTAAACATGACTTTTTATTTTATAGGTTAAAGCAGGTTGCTATAAAAAATAATTTGTAACTCACTATCAAGTAGTTAGTGAGACATATTTGTAAGAATAGTTTTGAATTCAAGCACATACTAACCAGTAGGTTAATTATGTCCTTGTTTAAGTTACACGAGTTATCAAACCATTAATTTTTGGCTAATATTAATGGAAAGAATGAGCAAAAAATTATCAATCAAAGCATATAAATAACACACAACCTTGATGGTAGGGTCAATCCAAATCATAATCCTTAAGATTTATAGGAAAGAGCTTATTCAACAATTGATCATTTTGCACAAAGTCAAAACATAAAGCTTTAAAAAATATAATATAATGTGAAGATTCATCCTTACCATTGAATACTTAAAATTTAGGCATAATGAAATAAATAGGAAAAGGGTAGACAAGAACGTCATGAGCCAATGGGTTGTGTAATATCTCATAATAATTAACTGTGTGACTAGGTATTTGAGATCCTTGAGAAATTTGTTGAATTTGCATTTACATTTTTTGAATATTTTTTCAAAGCAACCCATCTTGAGATGTAAGATCCAAATTAGAATTAATGTGCATAGAAAATACATTCTAGTGTTTTGAGTGAGACCAATAACAAAATATGTACCTTGATAAGCAATTCGATAAGCTATAAAAATTATCTGAGGCACAATAGAAGCATTGAGTTGTGAAGGAATAAACATAGTAACTTGAGTATAAGTAATAGGTGTAGGCATGAAATTAGGAGCAATATGAACATTGGCCTCATGACCTAATATAGAAATAGAGCTTCTAGTAGGTGGGATATAAGTACTCAAAGATTCATTTGTAATATGTTAATTTTAGGTGTATATTTGTAGTAAAATTTTAATTATTTTGTTCCTTTGTAAAAACATAAATGATAATGTCAATTTCATTAAGAACTGATAAAAGATAATTATTAAAGCAAGTTAAGTTGTGTTTATCCATAGTAGTAAGCTCAATACATAGTCACCATTAATAACATCACAACCATTGGCATCACAAGTATTATTATGTTTAACATATGCATTTTTTTCATTCAAATTGTTCTATTTTTTCTATCATCAACATGTGTATCAATAGAAAGATCATGTATTTCATCATCAATTGCCATTTTATTTTTTAAACAAACATAAGTACCAAGCAAATGAATTTAACCAAATCAATATTTTCACCACTCAACCTATCACTTTGATTAATAGGTGTTGTATATGTAGCTTTCTTAATTAACACAGGATAATTTTTTACACAAAGGGTGCACAAGTATTTAAAATACCACACCAATCGAGTAAATCAATGACACAAGGTAAATCTAGATAAATATAATAATAAATAATAATTTATATCTACCTAGGGCCAAAGGCAAGGGGGAATAAAAATATGATGGAATGTAAATTATTAATAGAATCGAAAAGAGAGAAGTTGAAATAAGAATAATTCAAACAAACATACTAGGATTTTGATAGTGCATATAAATGCATAGATGAAGGTTTTGAAACTTCTCAAACTAAAATCCTAAAGTCAAATAGTGTTATCTGTAGATGACAACTTCAACCACTAACGATAATAGTTATACCATGATCATATAATTGATTATTGCACTTGTTTCTAATTATGTAAACTTACTATAATTATCTTTTTAAAATTTTGCCTCTCTCATATTTGTGAATTGGCACATGCAGATGTTAGAATCTAGTATCCTCTTGAAGTGACCCGAATAATGTCTAAATACAAAATAAATGTGTATTAGCTTAATTTGAGCCCCCTTTATATTTACAGCTACATATTTTACATGTTTAGAATCAAAGTTCAATATAGTTTTAGTGCTTACAGGTGTCCCATCCTAAGTTGGGGAAGAGTCAATTTTCTCTCCCTAAGATACTTAATTTCAACTAATATTAAACCTCACTTAAAAATTATCTTTATAAAAGTATGCAAAAATATAAACCCTTGAAATCACTTGAAAGTCTCAAAGAAAAAATATATAATATTGGAAATGTGACTAAGACTATTTGTTCTTAATACTTGTTATTGAAATGCCTTACAATGCTTTATATATATGAACTTATAAAATTAGAATTACGAACCTATTGATGTACAAGCTTACACAAGAAAGTAGATAAAATCTAACAAAAATAGACCCATGTAGTAATCAAAAGAGGAAAAAGGGTCAAAGGACCCACAAAGGAAAATGACTACAATTGTTGGTAATTGATTGTCGTCAAACCATAATTAGCGACAATCGATAACAATCAAAGTATTAAAAAAAAAAGAGAGATAAAGGAGATACCCAAGGAGAGACAAGGGTAAAGGAGAAAGAAAACATAAGATAACTAAGAAAACATGGCCACACAAAGAAGAAATGAGAAGCACAAACTCACGAAAGAGGGATAATAAATACATGATTTGAACCAATGATCCATATACACAAACTCATGCTAAAAATATTATAATAATAATCATTATACCAAAATTAAATGTCTATATATAAAAACATATATAATATGAAAAATATTAGGGCTAATTATATTGTAATAATAAACCAACACTCTAGATAAACTAGATTTAAATCAACCATAAACCAAAACCTTAAAGAGAAAGAGAACATGAAACCTTAAGGTTGGATATTATAAAATAAGGGGTTCACCAAAATGTTTTATAAAAAGGGTGTATATGTGTCTAAAACACTACACCAATATTATAAAATAATGACACAAGGCAAATATAATTAACTATAGTAAAACAGAGTAAATTAGATGTGCTCGATATTGAATGAATGAAAGTGCCTCAAACTTGGAAAATTGAAATGCAAAAGAGATGGATAAAAAGAGATGTGTACTTGATTTATAATTTACTAGAGATCTAATAATTATTGAGGATGTAGGAAATAGGTTCCAAAATAGTGCATAGGAACTCCTACAGAGATGGTAGTGATTTGTGATGATGAGTGATTGTGGCTTGTTCTAAAAGTGATAATGATGAGATTCACAATCTGAACATGACAGTTTAGGCCAAAAGTGGTCAAGTAGGTTCTAAAGTGGCTCTTTAGATCCCTGGGGTTTGAAACATTTTAAAATCCTTCGTTAGTAGTAGAAGCCTAGAATCCTCTCTTTGATAAGCATAATTATATGCATATATGTCAAAATGTAATCTTCTCTTGATATAACCCTAATCTAACCTCAACTCCTAATAACACATCTAACAAAAATGAAAATATACAAATTAGATTAAATCGGGCCCCTGTGACGGTTAAAACTACATATCAATGATGAGAATCAAGACTCGATGTAGTTTTATTTCATGTGAGTGACCCAACCCTAGTGAGAGAAGACTCCACCTCATCTCCCTAAGATTAAATCAAAAAAATTATATGCTCCTTAATGAAACCTTCTTTTGGTGTAAGTACATAACCATGAGACTTCATTAAATAACAATGGAAAAAATAATAGGGTGTGCATGTGTTTTATCAATTTTTTGAAAACTTAAAAATATGTAGATTACCCTAAGGGATAAACTACTATGAAAAATTATGAATACTAATATTAAAAATATCAAGCATTCACTGACTTTAAAATTATTAAATATAGAAACTTACTAAATAAGGAAAGTAGAATATAAAAACCAAGACTGAGCTAAAAAATGGTGTTGCAGGATAAATCAAAAGTTAAAATTGTAAGGTGGCTAGATCTAGTGATTGTGAATTAAATTTATAGTTGAAATGAGCCTTAGACAATAGTGCCCTAAGTTAGGCAAGAGATGGGGGGACACTCATATCCTATGTAAGATCAGTCCTATCCATAAACAATGGAGATCTAAGTATTTTGGGTTATATTCACATTTGTTTGTATATTTTGTGTTATGTGTGGGAGTTCTTATCAGTAGTGGTGACCAATGTATGACTATTTTTCCTTCAAAACCCTAGTTCCTTGGTATGTGAATACCAATGGAAATCAATGGGAGAAAAATGGTTCAATGGTTGAAGTTGGCAAGATCTCAACACCCCATGTGTTGAGATTTGCCTACATACTAATACTCCGAAGAGGGATCAAACTTCATGTAGTTCTCCCATGTTATAGTGGTGTGTGAAAAATTGGTGTAAAGTGTTAGATGTTGGTGAAATACTGGTGTGATTAAGTGCCTTAACTATGAATTTTAACCTTGTAAATGTATTCAAACTTTAGCTTTGCACTATTATTGTTGTATGTAATCATAATTGGGATAAATAGGGAATATGCTCTAAATATGCAATTTGAATTATAGTGATTTTCAGTGCGGAAGCCTCCTGTGTGCAAAATGGTTTTAAATGTGTTTATATAGTCATATATTTGAAATTATTTTGAACGGAAATTATTAGGGACATACGTCGACCTTTCCACAACTTTGAATTTTGTAAGTTATTTATTATGTAGGTGGGGGATAACAGAGGAGGATTGGACAATAGAGTAGTGTGTTCCCATCCAATAAGGCACTATTTTCTAAAGGGGACAAACATTGATGCTAAGGGCATACCATGGCTTGAATGAGGGTCGATGTTGATATCATGATGGATAGGTGTAATTGGGGTCATCAATCAGCTTAAAAGAGTGAGTCATCTATGTGTAAGGTGGTCAAAATTGATCAAAAGGGCTTTAGGATAGGTACAAATCTAGGTGAGTAAATAAGTGGTCACAAGTTCATTATTTTAGCTCATATATTAATTTACATGTCTATATTTCCCCCCTTTTATTCTATTAATGCAGTAAAAGTGCAAGTATTATAGTAAAAGGAAAAGTGTGTACCTGAACTTACATGTGAAGTGTAGTCTTGAATGTTTTAGATTAAGGTAAAAATAGGTTTTGAAGGGACCCCGAAACCCTATGCAATAAGTAGGAAGATAAACCATAAAGCACATCCAGGTTAACAAAAGAACCTGCTTACAGAAAATTACCAAAACCAGGTTTTACAGGGACCTGTAACCAACAAATAAGACCAAAAAAAATAGCAGATAAAACACTGATCTGAGAGTTAGCCAACTGGATCAACAGGCTGAACAACCTCCCGGACCAGTAACCAGAAAACCAAAAAAGTGACCAGTTTATTGACCCCAAAAAATCAGTCAGCAACAGGGACCTTTAGATGAATCTTCTAAGTTGTTTTTTTTTTTACATGACCAAAGATTCATAACTAGAGGGGGGACCAAAGGCTTAGACTTATTTCTCCTAACTGCTGTCCATCCATCCTCTACCTTAGCTGCCTTAGTAGCCCATGCCTCAGAATGTTGGTCACAACACTAAGCTATAATATATGCAAGCCTACAATGAAACAAGTGTAATATCAGTCTTCACTTAAGATGAATATAAAAAATTAAAATACAAAAAACTATATAATGATAAAAAATGAATACACCTAATTGGGTACGCAAACTATTATGTCTTCTTGATGCAAAATCTAGTGCAAAAATTGGTGATTATAGAGGGTAAGACCCTTAAATATTTCATTTACGTTGAATATCTTAGATTGTATTGTGTATGCCTTAATCCTCATCAATAGGCAAGTGTGCTTAGGAACTCAAAATGTGTTTGAATCTATCATCACATAGCCAAAGTAGTAAAGTAATTTAAAATTATTGTATGAATCCCAATATATTGTTATGATGCAAAAACTAGTGTAAATGTTGGTGCAAATAATAGTGTAAATAATGAACCAACTATTGTGAATACAATAAGATTTAATTCTAGTACAAAATTAGTGGAAATCAATGAAAATATTGAGGATAATCTGGATTTGGTCTATACAATGTGGATAATTACATAGATTTATCATTACATCTATGAAACTAGTGCAAAACTAAGTAATGAGGAAGTTATTTGTCGTGCACATGCCCCCAAAATGATATCTGGTGTATATAGAGTTTGAAATGAGCAAGAATAATTATGATTAAAAACAAACATGTGTGTTAACATATAATAACATGTTGTGCATGATACCCCCAAACTGATCAAATATGAGATAAAATTGAGTAATTATGGAACCTAAGACAGTAAAATTGTTGCATATTGTCCTAAGTAAACTGAGATCCTAATAAATTCTATCAATGTCTATTTTTTAGGAATTTGGATAATGGTGGGAAGGACAAGAGAGTAGTGCTCTCTTGTCCAATAGGTCACACCTAACTAAAATCCCTTTTGTTAGGGTGTGGAGCTAAAAGCTTCACCAAGGAGTAGACTTAAACAGGTTCGGGTCTACATAGACACCGGCGTCGGTCAGGAGCGACCGATGTCGGTCAGTTGCAGTTACAGAGGCACCGACATCGACGGTATGGTCGGCCGGTGAAGGTCACAGGCGAACAGGCAGGAACCGACGTCGGTTACCTGTGTGTCCAGAAAGCGATTTTCGAGGACAGAAGCGAGTGTTTGCATGATAAGTTTGAGTTATAGTCTCAAGCTCGCATCTCTATTATTAGCAATATTATTTTTAGAGCCCTTGTTGAAGTGGCTTAACTGTTTGTTGTAAGAGCATGCACAAGTTTCCTAATTCTATATGTAGGAAAGATCTTCTTAGCTTAGTATGTTGAATGTGTGAGTATGAGTAGAACATTGTGAATGTTTGAAGGACAGTACTGAGTTGCATCAATCCAGGTTATTGGATTTGAGTGTACTTGAGAGAGAGAGCTCTTGAGGAATAGAGATCTAGTGAGAGATCTTGTGTGCATCTGAGAGAGGTGTGGAAGAACGAAGTTTCTTCAATTGTATTCCTTTTGTAAAGAGTTTTAATACAAGTTTTCAGGGTGGTTTCTTGTATCTCTTGTTCTGTGCTATTTATCATTCTAGTTACTTATCTATCTGATTTATTTCTGCATTTATTGCTTTCACAAGTGTAATCCATTGTTGGTTGATCCCCAACAAGTGGTATCAGAGCTCAGGTTCACTAACAGGTGGTTCAGATCTGTGTAGTGTGTTTGGATTACAGGTTGCTCACAGGGGTTTCTGTAGGGATTTCTGTTTGAGTGGGAGAAGCAATGGCAGAAGAAAGTAAATTGAGAATGGAAAAGTTTAATGGCAAGAACTATCAACATTGGAGAATGCAGATAGAGGACTATCTGTATCAGAAAGATCTTTACTTACCGTTAGGTGGGATTGTAAAGAAGCCCAAGGACATGGAGGATGAAGAATGGGAAGTTCTTGACAGAAAGGCTCTGGGGTCTATAAGACTGAGTCTAGCATCCACTGTGATATCCAATTTATCACAGGCAAAAACAACGGTAGAGTTAATGACTACGTTAGCAAATTTGTATGAAAAACCCTCCGCTTCTAATAAGGTATATCTTATGAAGCAGTTATTTAATTTGCATATGCAAGAAGGTGGATCTGTTTCTAATCACCTGAATGATTTCCATGGTATTGTTAATCAGTTAAGTTCAGTCAATATTGTATTTGAAGATGAAATAAAAGCTCTTTTAATATTATGTTATTTGCCTGAAAGCTGGCATGGCTTGGTAATGGCAGTTTCTAATACTGCATCTGCTTCGAATATTTTGAAAGTAGAGAAGCACAGAAGAGACATCTGGGAACGCTTTAAATCTCGAGAGCAGGGGAAGGCAAAAAGAAAGGAGCAAGAGGAGATCAAGATCTAAGTCTAAGGGAAGAGGCAGATCCAAATCCAGGAATGGCAGAAGGCCACAATGCTGGAACTGTGGAAAGTTGGGGCACATAAGCAGAGATTGCTGGTCAAAGCCTAAGGAGGAGAATCAGCACGAAGGAAAGGAAGAGGCAAAGGTTGCAGGTATTGCACAGGATGCTCTTATTTTCTCTTTGCATAATAATATAGAATCTTGGGTATTAGATTCTGGTGCATCTTTCCATGCTACCCCTAACAGAGAATATTTCAGTGACTATATCCATGGAGATTTTAGAATAGTGTACTTAGGGGATGATGAGCCTTGTAAGATTACTGGCAAAGGTAAAGTGCAGCTGAAGATACAGAATGGCAACACATGGGTGTTGAGAGATGTGATGCATGTTCTTAGTTTGAAAAGAAATTTGATTTCTACAGGTAAGCTAGGTGATGAGGGTTGTACATTAACTCTCACAGCAGATTCTTGGAAGGTGACCAAGGGCACACTTGTTATGGCCAGAGGTAAGAGAGAAGGTACTCTCTATTTGTGTAATTGTGTTACTAACAAATCTCCTTCCGTTTTATCTACTTCAGATGTGGATGCTAAATTGTGGCACTCAAGGCTTGGCCACATGAGTGAGAAGGGGATGTCAATTCTTAAGTCTAAAGGTATGCTTTCAGATTTGAAAAGTATGGATCTAGAATTTTGTGAGCATTGTGTATTTGGAAAACAGAAAAGGGTTAGTTTTCTCAAGACTGGGTCTACTAAGAAAAGGCAGAAGTTGCAGCTTGTTCACACAGACGTGTGGGGACCGGCTCAGGTAGCCTCTATTGGAGGATCACGGTACTATGTTACATTCATAGATGACGCCACAAGAAAGGTATGGATCTACTGTATTAAAAAGAAATCTAATGTTTTTGAGACTTTTAAGATTTGGAAAGCTATGGTTGAGAATGAAACAGGCAGAAGATTAAAGTGCTTGAGATCTGATAATGGCGGTGAGTTCTGCAGTCTTAAGTTTAACTGGTATTGTTACACACACAGAATCCGAAGGCAAAGGATGGTTCCAAGGACACCTCAGCAGAATGGTATTGCTGAAAGGATGAACAAAACTATTATGGAGCGTGCAAGATGTATGAGATTGCATGCTGGGTTGCCCTTAGAGTTTTGGGCAGAAGCAATTGACATCGCAGTGTACCTGATTAACAGAGGACCCTCTACAGCTCTGGATGGTGGAATTCCAGAAGAGGCATGGACAGGTAAAAAGGTAGATCTCTCATATCTCAAAGTTTTTGGTTGTGAAGCCTTTTTGCACTTAGATAAGGAAAATAGAAAGAAGCTTGATGCTAAGTCTATGAGGTGCACGTTTATTGGCTATGGCTCAGATGATTTTGGTTTCAGATTTTGGAATCTAGGAACTAACAAGGTAATTAGGAGTTGTGATGTTATTTTCAATGAAAGAGTGATGTATAGTGATCAGATAAGGAAGCTGGATCAATATGGGCAGAGCAATGGAGAATTGGACGAAGTTATGGTCCAAAATGAGCTCGCGAGAAAAATAAATAATCACTTATAGGAAAACACAGAGACCGACGTCGGCAGGTTAGGAACCGGCGTCGGCAGTATAGAAACCGATGTCGGTCATACAGAGACCGACGTCGGCAGAACAGGCACTGACGTCGGCCAGGAAGAATCGGCGTCGGCCAGTAACAGGTCTACAGGTGGCCGAGGTCGGTCACTGTCAGAAAATTTGGGTGGACAGCGTGTTGAGAGCGAGTCTAAGACACCCATCAGGAGGTCTAAAAGGGTGAGTAAGCCTCCTATTAGATATTCTCCTTCCTTATATTATTTATTGCTAACCGATGGTGGAGAACTAGAGAGTTTTGAAGAAGCATTACAGGTGGAGTCCAGGAGTAAGTGGGAGCGTGGCATGGTTGAGGAGATGGAGTCCTTAAGAGAGAACCAAACATGGGATTTGGTTGAGTTGCCAGCTGGTAAGAGAACACTGAAGAACAGATGGACCTACAGGTTGAAGGAAGGTGAGGATGGACAGATGAGATATAAGGCCAGATTGGTAGTGAAAGGATTTGCACAAAAGCCAGGTATTGACTTTGGTGAGATTTTTTCTCCTGTTGTTAAGATGACTTCTATAAGGGTTGTATTGTCTTTGGTTATTTTTGAGGATTTGCATCTTGAGCAGCTAGATGTTAAGACAGCGTTTCTTCATGGAGATTTGGATGAGGAAATATACATGGAACAGCCAGAAGGTTTTGAGGTCAAGGGTAAGGAGAAGTTAGTGTGCAGGTTGAAGAAAAGCTTGTATGGCCTCAAGTAAGCTCCTAGGCAATGGTATTTGAAATTTGACAGGTTTATGACTGAGCATGGCTACAGTAGGTGTCAATCTGACCATTGTGTATATTTTAAGAGATTTGATAATGGTAGATATATTATTCTATTGTTGTATGTAGATGATATGCTGGTTGCAGGATCTCACATGTAGGATATCTCTGAGCTTAAGGTGAAATTAGCTCAAACGTTTGCTATGAAGGATTTGGGAGCAGCAACGAAAATCCTTGGCATGAGCATTAAGAGAGACAGGAAAAATCACAGGTTGATATTGTCTCAAGAGGATTATGTGGACAAGGTGTTGAAACGGTTCAATATGCAGGATGCTAAACCGGTAAGCACACCTTTGGCTGGACATTTTAAGTTGAGTAAAGAACAATGTCCTAATTCACATGATGAGGTAGAGTACATGAGTAAGGTTCCATATTCTTCCGCGGTAGGAAGTTTTATGTATGCAATGGTGTGTACTAGACCAGATATTGCCCAAGCAGTGGGAGTAGTAAGTAAGTATATGGCCAATCTAGGAAAGGAACATTGGAAAGCAGTTCAATAGATCCTTAGATATCTGAGAGGAACCAGCAGTAGACACTTGTGCTATGGAGGTTCAGATACTTCTCTACATGGTTATGTAGATTCAGATATGGCAGGTGATTTGGATGGCGGGAGGAGCACTACAGTTTATGTTTTTACTGTAGGTGGAACGGCGGTTAGCTGGATATCTAAGTTGCAGAAGGTTGTTGCCTTGTCAACTACAGAAGCAGAGTATATTGCAGCCACAGAAGCTAGCAAGGAGATGATATGGATGACACGGTTCATGGAAGAGCTTGGAAGGGAGCATGGGAGTTACAGATTGTATAGTGACAGTCAGAGTGCAATCCATTTGGCTAAGAACTCAGCTTTTCACTCAAGAACCAAGCACATACAGCTAAGGTACCACTTCATACGGTAGGTATTGGAAGATGGTGAGTTGAAGCTGGAGAAGATCCATACAGATAAGAATCCTGCTGATATGCTAACCAAGCCGGTTACTAAGGAGAAGTTGAATCTTCATTCAACTTCTATTGGTCTTCATGATTGAGTTGAAGATGGAGGAGCTAGAAGATGTTGCTGTACAGGTACTGGTGCAGCTATTTATCTCCAAGTGGGAGATTGTTAGGGTGTGGAGCTAAAAGCTTCACCAAGGAGTAGACTTAAACAGGTTCGGGTCTACACAGACACCGGCGTTGGTCAGGAGCGACCGACGTCAGTCAGTTGCAGTTACAGAGGCGCCGACGTTGGCGGTATGGTCGGCCAGCGACGGTCACAGGCGAATAGGAAGGAACCGACGTAGGTTACCTGTGTGTCCAAAAAGCGATTTCCGAGGACAGAAGCGAGTGTTTGCATGATAAGTTTGAGTTGTAGTCTCAAGCTCGCGTCTCTATTATTAGCAATATTATTTTTAGAGCCCTTGTTGAAGTGGCTTAACTGTTTGTTGTAAGAGCATGCTCAAGTTACCTAATTCTATATGTAGGAAAGATCTTCTTAGCTTAGTATGTTGAATGTGTGAGTATGAGTAGAACATTGTGAATGTTTGAAGGACAGTACTGAGTTGCATCAATCCAGGTTGTTGGATTTAAGTGTACTTGAGAGAGAGAGCTCTTGAGGAATAGAGATCTAGTGAGAGATCTTGTGTGCATCTGAGAGAGGTGTGGAAGAAGGAAGTTTCTTCAATTGTATTCCTTTTGTAAAGAGTTTTAATACAAGTTTTCAGGGTGGTTTCTTGTATCTCTTGTTCTGTGCTATTTATCATTCTAGTTACTTATCTATCTGATTTATTTCTGCGTTTATTGCTTTCACAAGTGTAATCCATTGTTGGTTGATCCCCAACACCTTTTTGTACATTTTTTGAGATTGAAACTATGTTAATTGTGTTATAACTGTCAAATTATCTTTATGTGCTAATCTAGGAGGTCTAATTTCTAAGACAAACCTCTGTGAATGTCCCCTCTTTTGAGGAGAGTTATTGATATCACATATAAATTTAACTCAAAGGAAAAATTTATGTGATAGATTGTTATGACACAAAGATGTAAATGTGAGTAATAGTGATAACATAGAGAAGCATGGCATCATCATAAAGTGTCATATAATTATGAGTAATAGTGACATTAGGCCCTGTGTTGAGAATGTTTGTAGAAGAACATAGATTGTAAAGTTGTGCAGGATAATTGTCTTACATTTGTGTGTTATGCACTCATTTTTTCATTATATAAGTCTATTTTGTCCTATCTTCATGACTTGTAATAGGCTAGACTATGAATAGACTCCACTTTTGGCACAACATACGAGAAGAAGATGAACAGTCATAGACTGTAAATGTCTATATATACTTTTATTTATAAGAAGAAGAGGGTTTCACTTTTAGAGATAAATAGAGATTATATGGCTATGGTTACCTGTGTGATTTCTTATTACATTCCTTGTATGTGTTCTTGTATGTAATGTTTTGGTTACTTTCTATCTAATTAATCCAAATGCATTATTTTTGTTTCTGAAATACTAGTTCTTAATTCCTCAATAATGCAACTTAATTAATGTTCATTATGGTTCTATCATCCCAATTTTTATCTTTATATAATAGATTATTATTCACATATAAAGTATATCACAACTTCCCCATCCTTAGCATGTTTTGATGCTTTAGGAACCTCTGCTAATAATGGTGTAGTGAGTGTGGAAACTCCTTTTGCAGTGAATTATGATAAGATGGTACCAGTGTAGAGATATATTGAGATATGGTTAGACCAAAGGATATGTAATTTTTTAGAATAAGAATTAAAAAACACTGGTCTTACAGACTGAAGAAAAGATAGACCGGATGTAGAAATTGGAAACTAACTAGACAAGAACGATAGATCATTGGGTTGATACAATAATAGATGGATATATAATTGATTGTAAAGTATAAGGATACATAGATTTTGAAGCTATGAATGATTTTTTCCTCAAAAGAATTGAGGGACATTTTTTGCAGTGACTACCTATCTTTGTGAATATGTTAGTTGGGGACAAGGCCATGGTGCCTACTCCAGCCAATATGGAGTAGTCACTTCAGGTGTATGGGGGTGTGTGCAACATGATCATGAATAATGATTAGATGAGTAGAAAAGGCTTGAACCTAAATATATAATGAAGATACCTGAGAAGAAGAGTCAAAAGAAGAATTTGGATTTAGAAAGTGAGTTATGACAATAGAATAGATGGAGTAAATAAAAAAATACCCAGGCAGCTACAAGTCGAGTTAAGAGTAGTAGTAAAATAGATGAAGAACAAGTAGGAAGATGTGATGAATGAGAAGAAATAGATGAACAATAAATGATGAAGAAAGATAAGATGAAATAAGAAGGAGAATGTTGACAGATAGAAAGAAGTCATGAAGAACAAGAGGAAGAAGATATGTTTGAAGATGAAGGCAAGAATAGTGTAAAGTTAGATCAATTAGATGATAGATTTAGTGTGCAACTAAAAGAATAGGTATTATCAAAATAAGGACATAAATTATTAAGTAAAGGAGTAGAACAAAGTCATAGAGTAATCATAGGTTCAACCGTAGAAGGAGTCGTAGAAAAGAATCATTCACCAAAAGAGCACATGTCCTCGTAACCCAATTTGCTATATTCTAGTAAAAGTTTTCAAACAAAACAACATGCAGACAGTAGTTGGGAAGGTCTATTTTTAAAATAAGTGCATCATTGGGTACTAAAATTGGAACAACCTTGATTAATAAGGCTTTGAATAACATATGGTTTGTTGAAACCAAGCAGATAAAAGTAGGAAACACAGAAAAATAGAGTGTGCAGACTCTCTTAATGCATAGGTAAATATTCATAATGCATGAGTAGGATCGCAAAGAATGAAGCTTCTCGCTATAATATTTACACAACAGATCCATTTAACACCATTTTATAATATGGGTGATGTAGGAGCATTTATCAACTTGGTAACATATGATGGGTCTGTAGATCTTGAGCAATACTTACTAACATGTGAGATTAAATGGCAAGCTAAGGGTATTATCGATGAGGCTATAAAGAAGTGCAAATTAATAAGGGAAATGAATGGAAGATCACTTGATTTTATGTACCATAGATAATTTTCTCAGGCAAGTCTATAATAGGTTGAGTGGCTCACTATAGAATTCAAAATAAATAAATGTAAAATTCAAACTACTCAAGACCTAAAGGAGATTAGGCAAAAGTCAAGAGAATTAGTCTACGATTATGATCACAGGTTGTCAAATGTTATGAATAAGGTAGATTTTGCATGGTTTTTTGAAGGACTGCATTCCAAGATTGAGTTTTTTATAGTGCAAACCTAATATGCTACCAAGGCAAATGATAGAGCTACTACTCTTCAAGTAAAACAAATTAAAGATTATAGGGAAGCTCCCATAATGGGTTCTAATATTGAAAATACATTGCAAGATTTTATGAACATGATAGAATAATATCATGAAGAAAAAGAACCTAAGCTAAATTTATGGTGCTTGGAGTGTGGAAAGAAAGGACACCATAGAAATGATTGTCTTACGATCAAGACAAAGTTTTGTGAAATATATAGAGTAGTAGGGCACGCAAAAACACAATGCCATCTTCAGTAATAGTATGTCAAAAGCACATAAAGTTTGTATTGTAATTTTTGTAAGTCATATAATCATGATAAAAAAAATTATATGGCTTTGTAAGAGCTCAAATAAGATATCATAGAGAATGTATTTGTCATCATTACACAACAAGTATCCTCAACAAAGTAGATGATTCTAGGTCTAGAGGTCGATAAGGGTTATGCAAACCAAGCAAGTCCATAATGGATATCCAGTTTGCCTTAGTACCAACATCAAGGTTTGGCTAGATGGACCCCTCCTTCTCTGAGTTGGACACCACCATCATCACAATACTAGTACGTAGCACCTTGGAATCTGGTAATGACATAGTATCAATAAACTAATTGGTCCCTACCAATTGCACAATAATAATTTAAGATTAGAGATAATGCCTAACAACATTAGCACTGGAATATAGCACAACAACAAGGAGGTTATAGAGAAGGTTATCAATCAAATAGAGGAGGATCTAGGGGAAAATACAAAGGGGGTTACCAAGGTGGTAGAAGAAATAATCACCAATGCCCTCTTTTGTAATATTACTTATGTGGAGAGTATAATCATGTGTAATGCAATTTCCATTTGAATCCCCAAAGATAATCTTACTATGCATAATACAGGGTATATGAGTAGCATCAGATAGAAGATTATCTTATGTTGGAAAATGATAAAAAAAGAAAAGGTCTCTAAGAATGTTAGCATGGTGAATGCGTAGCTTAAGGAGGATGCATTTCTAAACATCGTTACAAGACAAGAAGATGTTGAGAGAGGATTTCCTCCTCATGAAATGCCTTAGGACTAGGGAATCCAAAAGGTAAAATAGGACAAATACCTAGACCCAACTGTAGAAAAGGGGCTCATGTATGAAGTTGCATAGATATTGAAAAATATTCAACACCAAGACACTACTGAAGGAGATGTTACAACAATAGATGCTCAAATATTTGGTCAAATTATGTGCATTATGTAACAAGATGGAGTTGTTACAATGCTAACAAATTTATTGAAGCTGCAAAGTATACTGTGTAATGAAGACATTTCCTAGAATATCATAAACTTGCTACATAATTTACTAGAGTGTGCATAGTGAGGATAATAGAAAACAAAAAAACTTGTTTGGTATGTAAAAATAAAGAAATCATGGGATATCGATACGCAAATTGACATTAAACTTGCAGGATATGAAATTCCAAATGCTATCTTTGATTCTGGTAAAATGGTCAACATGATCCCCAAGTCTACATGAGAGGTGATTGAATGGCTAGTTCTAAGTTACATCCCAGTGACTATGAGCTTAATAGACTATGGAAGAGTTAAACCCATTGGCTGGTTAAAATATGTTGAGATCAAAGTCATAAAACTAAGCCTACGAGGTGATTTTGAAGTCATTGATATGAAGATAATAGTGACTCGTTACTCTACATTTATTGGTAAGAAATGGGCATACAATGGTCAAATGACTATCAATATTATATAGAATTAGTTAGAGGTGCATCAGGGATATAATATTGTAGTCATTCATTTATATAAAGTGCTCGAACCCTAAACTAGACTCTCTATATGTCACATGAGAAACTAGTTGGATGAAGGTAAACTCTAAAGATAATCATAAAGATTTGCATATATGTGAGTGTAATTTCTTATATAAACATAATAAACCTTAGGTGCAGTCTTTACTCACTTGATAATTGAAGATATTTGAATAATGATAGCCCAAACCAGTAGTTACTCAGCCATTGGCACCTCAATTTATCATAGACGATTGTGCATCCATGTCTGCTAAATCCCATACTCGCTCTAAAGTTGATTTTCTCTATCAAGTAGATGATCATATACAAGATTATGTAAAGCTAACCAGAGAAGCCACCTTTCCTTGGTAAATAGCTTCATCTATTAATGGAGACTCAGATACGCATCTACTCAACTGGGCTTAGGGTGGTCATGAACTTTGGCATATGAGAATGGTCTTCTCCATGAAAAGACAACTTCCTTCGTACTATGCAATCAAAAACATCAATCAATTCATTTTGTGCATACAAGATCATGTGCCTATGATCATTCAGTAGGTTAGTGCCTTGAATTATGTTTTGAATGGAGTTGCAATGACATGGTAGATAATTCATAGAGATGACTAGCTTGATTGGGATGATACATGTAAACTTGTGATTAGTATATTTTAACTACCATACATTAATAACAGTAATTGGCCTCACTTTCAAGAAGGTGGGTGCCCTAAAATTCATATTCAAAAATGTATTGAGGTCTAGACTAAAGAATGTGTGCCACCTATGTATTGGGTTCATATCTTTCATCATACACTTGCCCCTTTACCATCGGCCTGGTATATGCATTAATAATGTAGGAGGGAGAAAAAACATTAGGCATAGGTGCAAAGTGACTTTATATAGAGTTTTGTGTTTGAAGATGAGAATCTTCTAGTTCATAATGTGTTGATAAAAATCAAACATTCCCTATGCCATGAGTACGTAGAAGATTTAAGCACCACAACATAATCTATTATACAAAATAATGCAGCCTATGATCAAAATACAACATAACAAATATATAAAGATGCAAAGAGGTAAGAATAATCTCTTATGTAACCATGCCACTGAATACATAATGGAGGAAACTAAAGATTTAGATACTAATTGTGATATTGATCTGACTGATTTGTTTGATCCTAAATGGCCAATAGAACCATTAAAGGATATGATCACATAACCCAATGAAGAAGAAAAGCTACACAACATATATAGTCTAGAACAGGAAGGGAAAATAATGCCACAAGAATTTGTTACTAAGGAAAAGTGCAAGTTTTATGAGCAAACTATTGAAAAGCATGTGAAGAACATCAAAAGCAAGGAGATTCCTAAACAAGCACATATTAGGGATTACTGGATTGGATCCGAAGTTTCAAAAGCTATGTAACTCCCACGAGATTATCAAGATGTGTTTCCCATGAAATTTTTAGAAGTTAGAGGAGCAGATCCATACCTAGGGGAAATGCATATCAAACTCAAAGAGTGTGCATGACTCACAAGAAATGACCATACAAGTTGAATCCAAACATGAACTTGAAAGTGAAGGTTGAACTAGATAAAATGTAAGATGTAAGTATAATCTATCTCATAGACAAGGTAGATTGGGTTAGTCCCATGGTAGTACAACCTAAGAAATAATGGATAATAGAGTATGTGGTGATTATCAAATTCTGAATGACACATGTGTGAATGATCCATTTTTGATTCCCTTCATAGATGAAGTTTTAGAATATATCACAGATCATGAAGTTTACTCTTTCACAGATGGCTTTAGCGGCTATCATCAAATACCCATTGCAAAAGAATACAAAGCTAAAATAACTTTTACCTTTGATGGGGATCCTTTGTGTACAAGGTAATGCCTTTTGGCCTAACAAATGTACCTATTATTTTTATAGACCAGTAGTAACTATGTTTAAGGATTTCATTCATGACTTCCTATAAGTATATCTATATGATAGGGCACTCTTCTCTTTATTCAAAAAACACTTATCCAAGTTGTGCCTCATGTTAGAATGCTACCAAGCTCTGTGCATTTCCCTAAATTTGAAAAGTGCTTATTTTTTTACACCTTTTGGCATCCTGCTAGGTCATGGAGTGTGTAGGGATTTTGGTGGACCAGACCAAAATAGCAACCATTCTTAGTATGCCTCCACCAATTAGCTCCATGGAAGTATGATACTTTCTTGACCATATAGGGTACTATCAGAAGTTTATCAAGGGATATGCATCCATTTCATCTCCATTGGAATATTTATTGCACAAACATACAAAGTTTGTTTGGACTTATGAGTGTCAAGCATCTTTCATAGAACTAAAGTAGAGATTAGTCATTGTGCTTATTTTCATCTTTCTATATTAGAGTAAGCCCTTTCATGTGCACATTGATGCTTCTGGTATCGTAGTCGATGTTGTCCTTGCACAGCTAGGAGAAGATGGATTGGACCACCCCATTCATTTTACAAACCAAAAGTTATCTAATGCAAAAAAGAATTATATGATAACTGAAAGAGAAGCATTGGCTATAGTGTTTTCACTATATAAATTCTGAGATTATCTTCTTATGACACCATTTGAAGTTTTCACAAACCACCAACCTCTTTGCTACCTAGTTAATAAACCTATGCTAGGAGGACGCCTTTCAAGATGGTTAATGCTTTTTCAAGAATTTCTATTTCACATCAATGTCAAACTAGGCATATAAAATGTTGGGTTGGATCATCTCAATCACATCACAAATGACGAAGAACCAAAAAAACTATAGGAAGATTCTCTTGATACCTATCTATTTCAAGTTTCTAGGATACTTGATAATTTTGAGGCAATTGATAATTTCCTTTAATAAGGAATATTCCCTATGCACTACCAAAAAAGGGACAAGAAGTAGTTTGTCACCAGAGCATTGCCATATACTATTATAAATGGGATCTTGTATCATTTAGTAAAGGTTGAAGTACTGCATAGGGTAGTTCTAGAGAATGAATGACCACATCTCTTACAGGAAGCACACCAAGGAATAGCAAGAGGTCAATTTTTTGGAGAAGCTACTGTAAGGAAATTATTATAGAGTGGGTTATGGTGGCTGACCATTTTTTAAGATGCACATAGAGTAGCGTAGCATTGTGATGTATGTCAGCAAATGGATAATCCACTCCATAAGGATGAAAATATCTTTTAGCCTTTGTTAGTTGAATAACCTTTTGAATAGTGGGGCATCAATTTTGTAAGACCAATTAATCCTCCAAGTAAATGCAAGAAATCATGATATATTATCATTGTGATAGATTACTCTACCAAATGGGTTGAAGCTATTGTGACACCCAATTGTAGGGTGAAGGATGCAACAAAATTCTTTTACAAGAATATCATCACAATGTTTGGATGCCCAATCAATCCCATCAGTGATCGAGGGGCACACTTCCTGAACAATACTATCAAAGCTCTTACTAAAGAATTCATGATATCTAATCATAAAAGTATTGTGTACCATCCACAAGTTAATAGTCAAGCTGAGGCTTCTAATAAAGTGTTGGGAAAGATGTTGACAAAGATTTAAGATGTCAAGAGGATGATTAGGAAGATCAAATTCCTATGATTCTTTGGGCCTATCGAATGCACTATAAGAGGGCTATAGGTTTTACTCCATTTCACTTGGTCTATGGGCTTCAAAAAGCAATGCCAATGGAATAGTTGGTACCCAGTCTATGCATTACAATGGTTATGAGATTAGGGGATCATGAGTCTCTCATAAACAAGCTTCTCAAACTAAATAGGATGGATGAGAATTGATGTAGAGCATCTTGGACGTAGGAAGTTCATAAGCAAATCTAGAAAGCATAGCACGATAGGAATATACATCATAAGGAATTTCTTAAAGATCAACCGATTTTGCTACATGATAGTCACTTCAGAGCATTTTTGGGTAAATTATAGATTATATGGAAATGGCCTTACATTATACATGAAATATCACAAGGAATCATTATTTTGAGAGATCTACAGGGAACCATTTTGCCAATGTGGGTGAATGGCTGAAGCCTTAAGCCCTACGGCCAATAGTCTTCATTGATTTCTTTCTACCAAATGAGTAGGTACTAAGTAACACTGAGTAAATTAGGATTTCCCATTTTTTTATGTTTTCTTGTGTGTTTCTTTTTGACTATGTGTGTGTTTTTAGATGATCTCTTCAATATATTTTAGAACCATAATAAGAAGTATAGTGTGCACCAACCATGCATAAAAGAATTCAAGAGAACCATTATTAATGTCAGTAGGAGCAAAAGCAAGTAACTAAGTCCAATAAATGTATGGTCAAGTCACATAAGCCAAGATCTTAGCCATATAATGGTCACCCCCAAGTAGTTAATGCTAGAGCTAAGGTTTGATTGACCTAATCTTCACCAAATTAGTGACCAGTCAACATCATCCATCCATACTCCAATACAGACAACAAATAATATAATGATATATCTTGATGCATGCACCAATTACTAACTACCTTAATTGCCAGATTGAATAAGGTTTTCCACATCAACATTTAAATTCATATCGAAAGGACAACTTCATATGACATTTATGCTAAAACCAATAGGCATGAAATATAAAAAGTCACATGGTTATGAATCAAGTCTATATTTTATTTTTGCAAGCATTTGATGAGCTAATGTTTCAAAGCCAAGCTAATTTATACTGCCCCAAAAGCCATAAGTTTTTCAAATTCACTATTCAAAGATCATAAATCAATCGTAGCTTATTAGAAACTTGATAAATGCTCAGAAGGAAGCAATGGGCATCAACCTTACACTTTGGTAGACAAAATACACTGATCTTAACTCATTTGATTATTTTCAAGTGGTAGAGCTAAAAAAAATTCACAACCACTTATGCTTGCAATCCCACATTGATTCCAAAATATAGACATTAAGTGGCTACTTTGTATGCCCACATTTGATGACTTGGGGGAGATTGTGCAAATCTTGCTCGATCACTATAATGATGCAACATTTACATTAGACCTAATACCATTATCAACACTGAAGCAATGGTCTGAGCTTTGGGCATGTTTGTGTGAGGTGATTCTCTTATAATATATAAGACACAAATGCTTCTTATCCTTTGAGAGGTCAGAGATTTATATGTTTAAGGGTCCAAAGGAATCCCAATTGACTAAATTCAAGATGAACCAGTGTGCATCCTAGTCGAGTGTATCACATGAAGATTTTGGTAGACCACCGAGTTTGCAAAACAAATTCCCAAAGGGGTGGTGGGCATTGCACATCACATGATTCACCACAATGAGTAGTTAAATTAACCCAAATACTTTTTATATGAGTTGCTTATAAACATCGATAAGTGTTGCATGACTTCCAAGTAGACCTTCTAGTACCATTTTTTCATCTTTCTATTGTGTTTCACCCAATAAAAGTCCCCTAAAGGAGAGGTGCACATTGATACCAACTATTGGCCAACACAACAATTCTATAAACTGATATAAACACCTGAGCACGGTGTCTTAGCATATGAGGTCAAATTTAAGACATTGTAGGAGGAGTGTTTGGAGTTGACTTCTACAAATTTATGGGTGTTGATGGATGTTAGTCACGCAATACTTGGGACAACATGTTATTTTCACCTTGCTTTTGAAGGGCATCTTAATTCATATTCATGAGCTATTTAGGTTGCCATTTGGGCCCCTACCATTTTTTGTGATTATGGCCATGACACAAGTTGAAGTAGCCAAACAAAAAGCATATGTAGCTAGGCATGCGACACTACTTCAATCCATACCACCTGGCATATCAATCCCTTTAATGTAACAACAACCCAAAACCACAACCTTGTCGTCGCAAAAAGGAAAACACAAGCTCTCTACCAAACAACAACCACCGTCACCTCCACTAAAGTGTAAGATGAGGAACACCACAACCTGGCTAGATGACCCTAAGGTTTCCCATATTGAAATCTCCTACAACCTACCTCAAATGAAAATAGATGAGCAAGAGGTTTACTAGGTGATGGTCATAAATATGGTAGGTGACTTCTATGAAAGGGAGGAGGAGAAGGAGTTTTGATTCTATAAGGTAGTGCACACAATCCAAGTGCATAAGACGGTCTTTACAAGTCTTTGGGTAGACCTACCACCATGTCCTACATCCATTATTGTTGATACTATGTGAGAAGAGGCCTAACAAATGTAGAGAAGGGTTAACCTCTTTTAGTAGCAATCTTCTACCACTTTTACAATCATTGACATCTTTGTGCCACTACTAAAAAGTCCATAGGAGTCTCTAGTATGTTGACCTAGAACTCAAAGAGAGGCTAGGGTTTCTCTTACCCTATAAAAATGCATATTTAGTAGGACAACCACGGTGAAAGAAGAGAAACCTTCTCCTTATTTTTCTTCATTACCACCCAAACATAGGATGGTTACTTTGGGGTGAAAGAAAGCATTTGTCTCTAGCTCCATGGTCTAACCAAATGATTTGCTTCCTTTTGAACAAGACCCATAGGCCGAAGATCTCATGTCAGATCAACCTACATATAAAAAACAATAGGTTTCATAAGAGGAAGTAGCTCGCATATCAAAATGATGAGTTCATCAAGAAGAAAAGAGTCAGAAGGAATAGGCCCAACAACATCAAGCTCAACAAGCAAGTCATCAAGCTAAAGAAGCCAAGGCCATGAAAAATGCCTAGGATGTAGAGGCTGATTGATAAAAGGCTATCAAGGTGGCCAAGAAGTTGTAAAAAGTTGCCAATGCAACAAAATAGGAACAAGAGGAACACCAAAAGAAGATGGACAAAGAACAAAAGAATAAAGAGGTTACACTCATTACCAAGGCTAAGGTAGAAGAAGAGAAACAAAAATAAGACGTAGTGGTATAGGCATAAAAGGCCGTGGAGGATGCCACTCTCATACAACAATAAGCCAAGGAAGCTATGAAGAAAAAGAAGATGAAGCCTTGCATAACTAGTAGGCTCAAGTGTAGCAACAATAAGCAAGTGTAGCCAAGGGGTAGGTTGAATTAATAGCACAGGCATAGGCTAAAGCTAAATAAGACAAGGTTTTTCTGTTGGAGGAACAAAAAAATGAAGAAGAACATGCACAAAATCTATAGGAAGAGGAACAAGAGAAAAAGGAAAGTTACAAAGGATGAGATCAATAAGAAGGCAACAGAACAAGCCAAAAGAAAATATCATAAGTTGTGTAGTAATTATAGCCTATAGAAGAGGCTATGACACAATATCAACAAGTGCCTGAATAACAATAATCTAGGTCAGAGCAACTAGAGCAACAAGAACATTAACCTATAACTCCAATAGGTGTGCAACAACTAGATTTGTCTTTGGGAGGAGCCTAGCTATGGGATGTTCCAACTATGGGTGCTCGGCACACCACATTATCACTTCTACTAGTTACCATACCATAACCTAACCCTTCAATGACTATAAGAACTTTGACAACATTCCCACTTCATTAAGAAGCATCTTTAGATGTTTTTATATTACCACTAAAGAAATAAGTAGAGGGCATTATGGTATTTTAGAATTCCATTACACAGAAGACTTCCTATCTAGAGCAAGAGATTGATCAATCTAAGGCCGAAAACATCAAGTTGAAGGTTTGATTGGATGAAGCCACCAAGCTTATCCAAGACACTTGTTCTGAATTGGTTACTTGAGCAATCGGGGACCAAGTAATGTCCAACCAACATAGACTCAAGACACTTGTCTCTAAGTTAACAAAGCATTGATGTACCGTATAGAAACATCATGCAATCAGAACATTGGGTCAAGATGTGAAGGTCAATGCTACATCACTCATCACTCTACTAGAGGAATATCAAGGAATATTTAATGTTGTTGCACTTCAAACTCAATAGGTTCACACACAGCTTGTTAGACTAGAAGTAACAATTGGATACCTTCTTAGCCATTTCTAGTGCAGACTTTGTAAAGGTTACCACCACCAAAACAACCATGGTGAGTCACACTACAACTATGGAGGATAATGACAGATCCCTCCAAGAATCACTCAATGCTAAGGATAGTGTGCATGACAACCTTCTGATTTGGTAGAGTCAGATTTTGTATAGTTCTTTCACTAGCCTCTAAGCTAAAAGACATGTAGATAAAATGGAATAGATGAGTGGAGAGATCCAGATAAGCATTCAAATCACCAAAGTATCCTTGAGCATAACAAATGATGCATATATCAGGCAAATCATCAGCTTCTATTTTATGCTACACACCCTACTATGATTAATCTAAGAAGTGATGCTGGATTGGAATGCCTATAAAAAGGATATGACTCCCTTCATCAATGTAATTGCCTAGATTGTCAATACACCTAGGTATAGGCCACAGTCAGAGCTCTAACAGATCATCACTTAGTATAAGGCTGCATAGTTACTGTCCAAGGACTCTTCTGATAAATCATCATTTACATCCATGCCACCACCATTAAGTTAAGTATTTTGTAGAGTACAAATTTTGTATAACATTTTGTATTGGGGATGACTTGGTAAGACAAGTGGGGCCATGTTGGTTGAAAACCCATAAAGGGTGACCACTTGGTTATGTCAGCCTATTAAAAATTTTAAAAGGGTGGTAGGTTGGTATGTCACTTAGTTAAAAACCCAAAAGGGCGGAAAAGTATTGTGCAAGAGATGAAAACCAAAAATGGCACCTTGAGTTATTACTATGAATCTTACTGGTCTAACCATTTATTCAAACTTTGGTCATTTGTGCATTCTTGAAGATCCTGTAATGTTATCTCAGGATGACATAACATTTTAAGTTTGAGAAAGTGTTAGTAGAATAACATGGATTGTAAAGTTGTGTAAGATAATTATCCTATATTCATGTGTTATGCACTCATTTTTTCATTGTATAAGTCTATTTTGTCCTATCTTCATAACTTACAATAGGCTACAATATGAATAACCTCCACTTTTGGTGCCAAGTACGAAAAGAAGATGAACAGTCATAGACTGGGAACATCTATATATACTTTTATTTGTAAGAAGAAGAGGGTTCCACTTTTAGAGATCAATAGAGATTATATGGATATGGTAACCTTTGTGATTTCTTATTATGTTCCTTGTGTGCATTCTCATATGTAATGTTTTGGTTACTTTTTATCTAATTAATCCAAATGCATTATTTTGGTTTGAAAATACTAGTTATTCTTAATTCCTCAATAATGTAGGATAACTAATGTTCCCTATGGTTATGTCATCCCAATTTTTTTCTTTATATAATAAACTATTCCATGCATATAAAGTATATCACAACTATCCTCATCCTTAACATGTTTTGATGCTTCAGGAACCTCTGTTAACAAAGAAAAAGAATGGTAACCTTTTGTGAATGGAAAGGGATATGTTGTGGTGACTAAGTTGAATTGTATTTTGAATATGAGTATTGATTTCCTTTTGTAAAATGATTACCATTGTTATACTGATTATTTGTGATTGTTTGGGTTATAATGGTTAATATATTATGCCTCGTGTTCTCTAATAATGCTTATTTAAAAAAAAAATGTTACTCCAAGATACGTGCTTTTCAATATGTATCATATCATTTGCCTTTACTGATATGACATTACTTATTTATTTGTATACTAGCTGAAGATATGCTTACTTTTTATTGATCTTGCTCTAAATATGTTCCTTCTTCGGAAAAGGATGTGACCTTGCTTTTATGATCGAATGATAAGCAACCTTTGTTTTGATAAATGATTGCTCCTATTGATTTTAATCATGATCTTCCAAGCATAACATTGTAGGCACTTGAATTTGAAACCACACAAAAAATATGATATCATTATTTTGAATAACAATAAACTCTTAAGTTGATTTATCCCATACATGTTGTACATGCATTCAATTGAACAAACTGTTGATTTTTATTCCCAAGAGATGTAAGAAATGACATAGAGAAAATTTGATTTCTTGATATTCTTTAACCTTGACATCTAGAAATTACTTGTCATCTATGTGAGGAGTGATATTGAAAGGGTCTCGATATAAGGAAAGGCTTGGAATTTCACCCTTTGCACCCACATTTAAAACTTTATCTTTTGTAGTCATTTCATACTTTGTAAATTATTTTGTTAGAAACCATCTTTTAAGAATGCCTTTTTTCTTATCTCAACTTAGATTGTACAAGTTCTCTTGTAGTAACTTCACTTTTTCTTATTGTAATCCATGCTTGTCAAATTATTCCCTTTATAATTACTTTATTTCATCTTGTGCCATTTTTACTCTTGTTTGTTATAACTTAGCTTGTGGAAACTTTTCTTGTTTTGATTTGTTCTTTGGTAACCATTTTCGTACTAAATCTGATTTTGTCACTTTTTCTACTTGGTATTGTTCCATTGTGGGTTACTTGAATAAGTTATAAATTTAGGATCACCACTATTAATTATCTTTTATTTTGTCTTCTTTAAATCTAAATAATGATCTGTGTGATGCCCATGCATTATATGATATGCACAACAATACTTTGATCTCCTTAGAGGATGTAGAGGAGGTAGTTTGATCAACTAATTTTGAATCATTACCCTTAGAATCTCACTTGAACTCTTATTAGCCATTTGTATACTCTTTGAATCACTTATTTTAGATGTATTATGTTTTAGTTTCTCATTTTGATATCAAATCTTTCTAGGCACAACATTTCTAGATGAAGATACAAATACATGATTAACATTAACATACTTTGGATGTTTTGCATATGTGATTATTGTTACTAAAACATTGATTTTTATTCTGTAACTTTGATATTAACTTGCCGATAAGGATGATTTGATTCTTTAAAGCCTCACAAACACAAACCCTATGTGTATTAGATTAAACACATATACATACACCATAAAGATGAGATGTGGGAGGTGGAGGGGGTTGATGAAGGATAGGTTGGTTTCCTCATTTCACACTATAGGATGGGCTACCTTACCCCTTAGAGTAGTGATAACATGGACCTGGTTAAAGGGAGAGTAGTTTTCACTCTCTTGAGGGTTAAGAGGAGGAGATTATTTTTCATCCATTTTAAAGTTTCCAAATAATAAAAGATAACAAAATATGAAAATCATACGAATGCTAACACACACTCCAACATGATTAGGAAATCAACATTTAACTTGAAAACCCTAGCATGATGAAATTTTAGAAGGAAACCCTAATGGTAAACTAGGGTTTATAAACTAAGGAATGACTAATTTGAAAATCATGAAAACTGATATCTAAAACCCTATTGGTGGGGAATATTTAGAAGGAAATTCTAATGCCAAACTAGGGTTTGCAATATTTGATAATAAGTAGGTTCACTAATACGTTTTATCAAATTTGAGAAAACCTAGTAATATATAGATTATCCTAAGTGATAAACTATTGTGCAAAATTAGGAATAATAATACTAAAAATATAAAACATTCATTGATTTATAAACTTAATAAACAAGGAAAGTGTAATATAAAAACTAAGACTTGTCTAGAAAATGGTGTTGTAAGATTAATCAAAAGCTAAAAATGGTAGGGTGGTTGCATTTGGTGACTGTGAAATTGAATTTGTAATTGAAATGATAACTTGATAATAACACCCTGAGCTAGATAGGAGAGGGAGTCACTCTTGTCCTCTATGAGGTTGATCTTGTCCATAGATAGTGGAGACCCATTATTTTTGGGTTAGGTTCATCTTCATTTGTATTAATTATGTTCTGTGTGGGAGTTTTTGATCAAATGTGGTGAACACTATATGTTTTTTTCCTCCAAACCCCTATCTCCTTGACATGTAAATACCAATGTAAAACAATGGGAGAAAAAGTGACCAATGGTTGAATTTGGGCATGACCTCAACACCCCATGTGTTGAGCATTGCCTACATACCAATACTTTGAAGAAGGATCAAACTTCATGTAGTTTTACCATGTTATGGTGGTGTGTGAATAGTTGGTGTAAATTATTAGATATTGGTACAATATTTGTGTGATTAAGTGCCTTGACCATGACTTATGATCTTGGAAATGCATTCAAAATTTAACTTTGGGTTACTAGGGTTGCATGTAATCAAAATTGGGAAAAATAGGGAATTCGCTCTTAATGTCCAATTTGAATTTTAGTGCTTTTAAGAATGGAGGCTTCTTATGTGAAAAATGCTTTGAAATGTGTTTAAATAGTCATATATTTGAAATTCCTTCAAATGAGAATTATTAGGGACATAGTCTGACCTTTCCATAACTTTAAATTTTGAAAATTAGTTGTTATTGGTCGGGGGACAAGAGAGGGGAATTGGACAATAGAGCGGTGTGATCATGTCTAATAGGGCATTATTGTCCAATGGGGAAAAATAATGGTAATAATGGTCTAACATGGCTTGAATGAGGGTTGAGGATAATATCATGATGGATATGTGTATTATGGGGTCATTGATCAGCTTAGATGTTAAGATATTTATTTATAATAACGTAATTAACATTCAAATATAATCCACTTTGAGGGGGAAACCTCCAATAATCAGAATAAATGATGAAATGAATATAATAATGAAACTTGTGATGATTATGGAGAGCCATGCTCCACCATATATATACCCATAATTAGGAAGAGTCACACCCATAATAGGGAAGGGTCACACATATTCATTCTAATTATGTCAGCTTAACTATTAACAATTGATTTAACAATTTTGAAAATATTTGTGTATTATTCTTAATTTAGTTAAAGGGTCTGAGTAGTAAAATCAATAAATAAATATTTAATAATTAAGCTACTAATTTGTGTAAATTAGATTGCAATTTTGACCTTTCTAAAAATAGTAATAAGAGATAGAAAAGAAGACTTAGCTAGAAACTAACTGATGCGATTAAGACAAGGTCTGATATTCACTGTGCAGGACTGGGACACTATCACAAACTAAGATCTGATCTTCATTTTATAATTGGATAGGAGTGTCAAAACTAGATAGGAGTGGCACCAATGTTGTAGTACACATCTACCACCATTGTCCTGAGGATCTGAGCTTTTTGGGTTTGATCGCTATATCTGTGTGACCCAATCTACAAAGTTTCAACAAATAAAAGTTTGTAGAGTTCCTTATAGAGCAGATTCTCTCTTTAAACCCTATGTTCCATTCTGCTTTGACCAATTTCAAGAAATAAGGGGGGTTAGTGTGTGTAAAATTCACTAGACGTGGATCCACACCCCTTATGTGGGCACATTGCTTACATACCAATACTTCGAAGAGGGATCAAGCCATATGTAGTTCTCCCACTTGATGTGCTTTGTGTAATTATGTGTATGAAGATGCAAAATGCTAAACTATATGTGTTTGAGGTGGCTAGGGATTGGTGTAAAGATTTGAATAAGCTTGTAAGTGTATTGGCTGAATGTATACAAAGAATAGGGAAGATTCCTTAAGTAGTATTTCTTGTATTCTTGTTTGTGTAGTGATAATTACAAACCCCTTCCAAATGATCTTTGAATGGACTTTTATAGGGATCTATTCATCATGGGTTGAATGTACTCGCATTAGGTCAACAAGAAAAAGGAATGGGGAACTAAAATAAATTAATTATTGGGGCTAGAAATAAACTTATAAAAGAGTTTTGAAAGCAGACATGAGTGGCATCAGTGTTATAGTCCTAGTGTGACACTATTATCCTAAGCAGACAAGACCTAGGGAGATGGATTTATCATGAAAAGAGGAGTCGGCTCAGTTGGGATCAAGTTTAGAAGGCTATAGATGACTACAAATCATTGAAAAGATGCTTATGAGGGTTATGAGAGCAATCAGGAGGGACATAAGGTTTGAGTGTCATTATCCATGCTCAAGTTACCAATTTTCACATTTTATATGACTACATTTGCCCCCCTTTTATTCTAGTGATGCAACAAATCAAAATACTAGGATAAATGAAAAATAGAAAGCGTACCTAAACTTATCTACAAAGGTGATGCTCATGTAGCTATGTGATGTTGGGTGTGCATAAAAAAAGTGTGTTGTGAAGTGCAAATTTGTAATAAAAATAAAAATTAGATCAATTTTTACTAGATATGCTATATCTAAAATAAGAATGTACAAGGTTGGGTAAAAAAGAGAGGAAGAGAAAAAAACAAATACACCTCACAAGGTACATGGACCAATAAAAAACCTATTGTGATGTTGAGTGATGATGAGTAATGCTGAGTGATGTTAGATGATGTTGTACTAAGAGTAATATCATGAATGGAGCTGAGTGCTCAATTCCCCGAGAGTGGCTCAAGAATGCAAAGACTAACCCTTTGGCTCCATCATCACCCACTAAGTGAATCTAGGTGATTATGCATGTGTTAATCAATGTTTAGACTGTGTGTCCAATCGCTCTAAGTAGGTGGCTCAAGAATACAAAGGCTATCTAGTCCTTTGGCTCCATCATGACCCCGTAAAATGAAGTTATGAACTGATACCAAATGAAATGTGTGTTGTATGAGATATCTCCTAAAGCCCATGAATATACTATGATATGACAATGTTAGCATGGATAGCTGAATGTATGCTAGAAACTAGGCCACTCTTGGCCACTTTAAAATATGGAGATTAGACTAGTATGAAAGCCACTGTGAAACTGGTGCACTATGCTTATAAGAAAGCCACTCTGAAATGAGGAAGTTGGGATTGTATGAAACCCAACTCCAAAATGATGCCAACCACCTATAGATGGAATAATGCATGCAAATGTTGAGAATGTTTAGGTAATATTTAACTCAAAAAGGAAAAAAAAAAGTGCCATGCACATTGCCTCCAATCACTGGTGTCTAGAACATGCATTATGATTTGGAAGTTATATCAATTGTTGTGTCTAAAACTGGAAGTGAGAGCCATTATGTCATGCATGATGCACTCTATATATGGATTCTCTGAGCAAAAGTGTACCAAAAACTATTGATTTAGAACTGGCCTGACTATGTAAAACTGTAGTTGAACCTACTTTTTTGCCTGTTTCTATAAAGTTTAATTTTTTTGTTGTTTGGATAGGAGCACCGAAAGTGGACACTAGTGGCATTGGCACTGTAGTCCAATTTGGGTGTTGTTGTCCTGGGTTGAATATAATGACTATTTGGGCATTTTTATTGTCTACCTAGTCTATTTTGATTAGTTTGATGTTTGGTTGTTGTTTTGGGTGTGTTGAATGTTTCTTTTTTTACCGTTAGGAGCTCTAATCTCTATGATAAAACTCTTGTTTTTTTCCTCCTCTTCTAAGGATAGGAATGAAGAACCTATAATGACTACCCTCAAAATAAATAGCCCTATAAGTGTGTTATGCTACAAAGATACATGATATAATAATGATAATCGATAAGATATAGCATGATTTGTATTGAGAGATTATTAGATCAATAGGGGTATGCCTAGATAGATATAATAATGTAATAACATATGTAATATACTGAACTAAAATTGAACATCTAGTTAGTTGTTAGTTATTAGTTGGAGGGATGAAACATGATGTCCATCATGGCATCTAAGAAAGCAAGATAAATGCATGAGTGGATCATGGCTTTGAATTCAATGAGAAGAAAATAAGCAACAGGCACATAAGGCAAGAAGCAAAAAGTATACAAGGGTGGTCAAGGGGCCAAACAAAAAATGGACATGGGCACATGCCACTCATATTGGAAGGTAAGCATACAAGGCATGTTCAAATGCCACATACACATACAATTGAAACAAGCAAAGTTGGCGTGGAAGCCATAATCACATAGAAGAGTACAGGCAAAGGACATTGGAAAATGTATTAAAGCACACACAAGACATAGAAGCAAAGGACATTGGCAAATCTCTTAAGGCACATGCAAGGGACAAATAGGAACTGAGAAATGCAATCATATCTAGCTACACAAAGCAAGAATGAAAAACATGTAATAACTAGAAATACAATCACATCTAACTAATCAAAGCGAGATGGAAAGTATGCAAGACATGTTAGTATAAGACTAAGTATATGCTAAGAAATACACAAGTGTTATATACTAGTGAGATGTTGATATAGTAATCTGTGTAAGCTAGTAAATAATGTACATCAACATGATAACTAGAGTGTGTGGTGTAGGAATGACATAAATTGAATGGTGTAATTATATAGAATATGCCTCAAGTGGGAATGTATATCAATGTGTGTCTTGATGTAGAAGTATGATTCCCCCTTAATGGATAGAGTGAAGCAATCAAATAACTGGATGTCACTGCACACACTCAAAGAAGATCAAGTGAAGCATGGTAATGTATATAAATTGACAAACAATAGCATATAACATCAAATGTAAGTCGAGCATAGTAGTAGAAATGTAATGAATGGATAATGCATATAATCAAAATATTTTTGGTGTTTTTGAGTTATTTGCATGTTTTTTTTATTTTAAATTATTTGAATGTTTTTGTGTTTTTGATATGTTATATTATTTTTGTATTTTGAAATGTTATGAACTATGTACAATCAATCACATGAAGACTATGTACAAGAATTTTGAAGAGAAACTTTGTACAAGTAAGGTTGAGAAGAGATGATATTAACTGATGAGTCTTATGGGAGACTCCCTATCATGGTGTCTTGTATGAAGGAGAGGAATCGTGCATGATCGTGAAGAATGATATAAATGTTGAGATTGTGGCAGTAAAAGTTGTATATATTATAAATAAACTAAAATCTCTGAAGTAAAAAATGAGTGTGGGATCCCCCTATAACTCTGAGAAGTGGATGCAACTATAGGGCTCTAAGGGACCCATATGGTAGTAGGATAAGTTCTTTGAACATGTGCTATATGAGTAGATGCATGAGATCTCAATGACACTGCCCTAGGTGTAAACACTATAGCTATAAGTTATCTAGAATCTTAAAGTTGTGGAGGTTTATGAATACTTTGTGTTGGTGATGGATGCCTCAATTATGTTTGAATTGGAACTAGAGGAGGAACTATAATTGGTGGAGAAACTGGAACTAGAGGCTAAACTGAAACTAGTAACTACAAAGTATAATATGGCTCTAAAGTGTGGAGTGGTAACTCATACAGAACTCCACCAATTATAACAACCTAAATAGCATGAATAAATTTCACACATCTATGAACTATAGAAGGTACTACTCAAAATTTATGAATCCATAGTAAACTAGGTAGCATATCAAAATCTCCTACACTGGGCACTATAGTAAATGTTGTGGCCATGTGTATTGGGCCAACCCATATAGGAAGTACGATCTCACCCAATGAACTTTGTATGTACCCACTGAATCTATTGATAATTGTGTTCGTTGGGGTAATATCCTACTCAGAATATCCCAAACGCTGTAATAATGTCATAGTGCACATGTTCACACTAGATCCATTATTTATGAGAACACTATGAATAGGATGATTATAGATGTACTATCAAATAAAGAGTGCATGATAATCTAAATCATCCTCGATGATCTCCTGCTCTGAGAAGGAGATGGAAGGTCTAGCTGAAACTCTAAAACTATATACACCAATCATGTTGCTCAAAGGATGTGTCTCAACTGAAGGTGCCCTATATATATCTGGTGGTGAATGTGCATGGTGAACCCTTGATGTGTCCCCTACCTCTTATTTAGAATGTTAAAAAAGGGTATTTGAGAATATTTTCAAAGCTTTATCATGTGTTTTCTTTGCCTAAGGAGGCTCAACTAAAGTGCTAAGATAAATATCATTGCCATCTATAAAATCCTATATATTGTGTCTCAAACTAATGCATCTATTTTTTGTATGGCTTGGTGTCCTGTGAAACTCACAAAATGAATGTTGATCATATCCTCATGGAAGAGGATTTGTTGGGTCAACTTCATGAATAGGAGGGAGAGATATGATGTTACATTCTAATAGCTACTGTAAAACTCTGGATGGATAAACTGGTATATTGGTGAAGGTTCACCGAGGAGGTGTTGATAAAACCACTCGCTAAGGGGGCTCAGAAGCTACATTAACTGTTGGTTGATTTTGACTCTTGTTATCATTGACCTTGACTTTGTATGGGACTTTGTTGTTACTCTTGTTTGTTGTGTCTTAGATACTTGTGTACTTGAGTTTTCCTATTGAAATTAGTTTGACTTCTCATTCCTTTAGTGTGTGACATAATTCAGTGAAGGAAGAGAATCTTTTGAACATGATTGTTTCATACAAAGCTGGTAGAAGACTTTATTTGAAGAGATCTTGTAACTCTTGATCAGCCACAAGGCTAGTCATCTTAGCCAAAATAGTGTTATATCAAAGAACATAATCTGTGAGATGCTCATTTGACCTTTGTTTCTATTGTGCAACTTGGGCATATGAAATCTTATCACCAATGTTAATGCTAAGATGAGCTAGGAACATGTCAGATAAAGGATTGAATGCATTGATCGATTGATTTGGTAGACTATAGAACCATTGTAAATCATAATCCTTTAGACTTCATGTAAATATCTTGGTAAGTAGCTAGTCATTGGGTACATAGTCCAAGCATGTTGCGTGAAAGGCTCTCAAATGTGTCTCTAGATCACTCTTGCCATCATATAGAGTAATCTTGGGTTGAATAAAACCTTGTGGCAAGGGTATAAAAGCAATGTGATGTGCCAATGGCGTATGCAATAGAGCAAAAGAATCCAAAGCCTGCGTAGGTCTAAAGTCACCTTGTTCAATATGTAACAGCTTGGATTGAAGAGATTTTATCTCTTGCACAAGGGTTACCACATCAGAAGACAAAGATGTACTAGTTGTAGTTGGTGGCATAGAGGCAGGTTGGCTTGCTATAGGTGGTTGTTGAGACATAGTTACCCCTGTAGTGTCCTTTGTTAATGGTTACTATATGGTTTGGGAATATTAACCATTGTTCACTCTTTGTTGTTCTTCTTGTAGTATTTTAAGCATGTCATCATGCATGTCAGGGTGTTTAGTTAAGAGTTCTTGAAGTTCTTTTTTATCAATTTCATCAAAGCCGATGTATTGGGCCATTATTGAGGTAGGAAAACAATTTGAAATTTGATTGATTTTTTTACAATAATATGTAATAGTCAAAGTTCTAGAGAAGGAAAGTACTAAATATAGGAAATGTAAAATCCTAAATACAATGAACTGTAAATTGTATAAAAAGGATACGAAGCTCACAAACATGTAAGGTGGTACCTCAAGAAGTAATAAGACCTAGTGTATACAACTAGGGTTTGAAAGATGATTATTTTGAGATTTAATATGAAATTTTGAAATTTCAAGTGAATTTCTGAGTTAGATATGTAAGTAAAAAATCAAAAATTTATTAGAAAATTTGTGAGTTAACAGGTCCTATTAGATGCAACTAGTTTTTTTTTAAATAAATATTTATGCAAATTACTATTGAATTTTGAATGGATTTTCTGATTTAAATATGTTAGTAAAAAATCAAAAAAATATTGGAAAATTAATGGGACCTAGTATGGGCAACTAGGGTTTAAAAGAAAATTATTTTAAAATTACTATGAAATTTTAAAATTTAATGTTAATTTCTGATTTTATTATGCAAGTAACAAATTAGAAAAATATAGGAAAAATCAATAAAAATTTTACCCTAAGGTTTATAGGGTTTTTATGCTTAAACAAAGTAAGTCGGGTTCACCAAATAATTTAACAATTTTGGGAATATTAGTGTATTATTCCTAATTTAGTTAAAGGTCTGAGTAGTAAAAATAGTAAATAAATATGCAATAATAAAACTACTAATTTGTGTAAATTAGATTGCAATTTTGACCTTTCTAAAAATAGTAATAAGAGATTGAAAGTAAGACTTAGCTAGAAATTGATGGATATGGCTAAGACAAGGTCTGATATTCACTATGCAAGATTAGGACACTATCTCAAATTGAGATTCGGTCTTCATTTTGTAATTGGATAGGAGCACTAAAATTGGATAGGAGTGGCATTGACACTGTAGTCCACCTCTGCCACTATTGTCTTGAGGATCTGAACTTTTTGGGTTTTGTTCGCTATGTCTATGTGACCCTCTTTGTGAAGTTTTGGTAGTTGGAAGTCTGTAAAGCTCCCTGTAGAGCAAATTTTCTCTTCAAACCCTATGTTCTATTATGCTTTGACCATTTTTGAGAAAGAGGGGGGTTAGTGTGTGTAATATTTACTAGACGTGGATCCACACCCCTCGTGTGGGTACGTTGCCTACATACCAATACTTCAAAGAGGGATTAACCCATATGTAGTTCTCTCACTTGATGTGCTTTATGCAATTATGTGTATGAAGATGCAAAATCCTAATTTGGGTGTGCTTGAGGTGGTTAGGGACTAGTGTAAGGATTTGAATAAGTTTGTAAGTGTATTGATTGGCTGTATGCAAAGAATATGGAAGATTGTTTGAGTAGTCATAGTTGTATTCTTGTTTGCTTAGTGATAATTACCAACCCCTTCCAAAAGATCTTTGAATGGGATTTTATAGGTATCTATTGGTCATGGGTTGAATGTACTCACGTTAAGCCGACAAGGAGAAGAATGGGGAACCAGAAGAAATTAACTATTGGGTCTAGAAATAGACTTAGACAAGATCACCAAAATTAGATAGGAGTGGCACCGACGCTATAGTCTTAGTGTGGTGTTATTGTCCTAAGTAAATAAGACTTGGGGGGATGGATCTGTCATGGAAGGAGGAGTCTAGCTCTGCTGGGATCAAGTTTAGAAGGTTATGGATGACTGTGAATCAGTGAAAATATGACTATTAGGGTCGTGAGAGCAAGCATGAGCGACATAAGGGTTGGGTGTCATTAGCCACACTCAAGTTACAAATTTTCACATTTTATATGACTAAAATAATTAATAAATGAAAGATAAAGGTAATGCTCTCTATTCCATAACCTTAATACTCATAAGGTTAGGGGTGTAACACACCCTTGCCCTTATAAAAGCATTACCCTCAATGTGTATCAACTCAGTATGTTGTTGTATGAATTTTTAATCCTCTCATGTTGTATCTTTAGTGGGCAGATTCTTTCATTTGATGAGAAATTCATAAATAGATCGATTACGTAATTTCTTCATTTGGGTCTCGATAACAGCCTCAAGTAACATAATGAACTTCCCTTCTTCATCTAACTCGGGTAACTCAAACTAGACTAGAATCTTGGAACCAATTACTTTATTCAAGAATGAAACATGAAAGATAGGATGAATTTTGGAAGAAGTTAGAAGTTATAACTTATAAGTGACACTTCTGATCAAGTACAGAACCTAGTAGGGCCCATGAAATTTTGGTGTAAGATTAAGGTTCTTATGTTATTTAAGTGACAATTATTTATAGGGTTGTAAGTGAAGGAATACCCAATCTCCTTCCTCAAAATGCCTCTCACTGCGGTGTTGATTGGCTTGTTGTTTCATCCTATTTTGAGCAACAACCAAATCATCCTTAAGGACCTGAAGTACTTCCTATTGGTATTGAAGATGATCTTTGACCGCACATGCTTTAGAATGACCTTACAAATAATATGTAGTAGAAGGTGGGGGGTAGCCATAAAGATCCTCAAATGGTGTCATCTTTGTCGCAGTGTGAAATGACATGTTGTATCACCATTCTACTTGTGAAATCCACTTGGACCAATGTGCTTATGTTTCAGAGGCAAAACATCATAAGTATATTTTGAGATATTTATTCACAATTTTATTCTAGCCATCTGATTGTGGATGATAAGATGAACTATGGGTAAGTTTTGTGCCCTATGCATAAAATAGTTCAGTCCAAAAGATGCTAGTGAATATAGGATCATGATCACTCATAATGATTTTGGGAATGCCATGGAGTTTTTGTACCTTTTCCATGAATACATTTGCCATGGTACTAGCTTGAAATGGATCAAAAATCCCACAAAAATGTGTGTACTTGGTGAATTGATCCACAACCACTAATATCACATCCATATTATTTGATTTAGGTAGGACTGTAATGAGTTCCATTGATATTTCTTCCCAACATTGTGCCAGAATAGCTAATGGTTGTAAAAGACTTGGGGTCTTAATCATTTCACCTTTATTTTGTTGACATATCAAACATTCTACCACAAATTTTTGTACATTCCCTTGAGGCCTTCCCGAACAAAATCCTTTTTTATATGGTGATAAGTCTTTAAGAACCCAGAATGTCCTCCGATGGGTGAATCATGCATGCGAGACAAGATACTAACTTTCAATTCTAAAATTTTACACAAAAAGAGTTTATCTTTGTACCATAATGAGTCTCCTTTCCAAACATACTTATCTACAAAAGAGGGGTTATCTTAAAATTATTATATGAGATTCCTGGTCAAAGTGTCTTGTTGTTACTCTACTTGCATTGCTTCTACCCATTCAGGTTGTAATAAAGAAATAACATAAAGTTTTGCTTCCTCTACTTCCTATCGAGGAAATGCATTTGCTACAATATTCTCCTTTTTTTGTAAATAATTTCAAAGTCATATCATAGCATCTTTGTGACCCATTTTTTTTGCTCTTCTGAAGACAGTCATTGATCCAAAAAATAATTTAATCTCTCATGATATGTCTTAACTTTCAAACGCCTTCCCCGTAGATATTAGCACGACTGTTTGATTATGTGAATCATTGCTAACATTTCTTTCTCATATGTGGGCCTTACCAAGTTCTTTCCTTTAAATTTTTGACTCTCAAATGCTAAGGGATGCCCTTCTTGCATTAGTAATGCCCCAATGCCATGTCTAGAAGCATCACATTCTACCATCAATACCTTGGAGAAATCTGGGGTAGCTATCACAGGTGTGGAAGTAAGAGATCCTTTTAATTTTGGAATGCTTGGGTGGCTAAGTCTAACCATGAAAATGAATCCTTCTTCAATAATGTTGTTAATGGTGATTTTATGTGAGCATAGTTGAGAATAAATATTCTAAAGTAGCCTGTTAGACCCAAAAAACCTCTTAAACCTTTGATATTTTTAAGTTATGGCCAATCTTTGATAGCTACAAACTTTTTAGGCTCCACTTTAACAACTTTATGTGACGCCACATGTCCTAATTACTCCACTTCCCTCACCCCAAAGGCACATTTAGATTTATTTGCATGGAGGTGATGGTCTTACAATACCTTTAATATCTTTTCTACATGTTGCAAATGTTCTTCTCATGTTTTATTGTAGATTAATATGCCATTGAAGAACAACAATACAAATTTACAAAGAAATGGTTAGAAAATTGAATTTATGAGGCTCAGAAAAGTAGATGGGGTATTAGTGAGACCAAATGGCATACCTAAGAATTTGTAGTGACCCTCGTGTGTTCTGAATGTAGTCTTATGTATATCCTCCTCCACCCGAATTTGATGATACCCCAAATGTAAATCTAACTTAGTAAATAAAACAACCCCATTCAATTCATCAATAACAGGAATAAGAAACTTATTTTTCAAAGTGATCTTATTTAGTTCCTTATAATCTGGGCACATTCTCCATGACTCATCCTTTTTCTTAACCATAACCACTGGAGATGAATAAACACTTTTACTAGGATGAAAAATTCCTAAGTCTAGCATTTATATCACCAATTTCTCAATTTTTGACTTCTGTTCATAGGGGTAGTGGTAAGGTCTAATGTTAGGGGTAGTGCACTCAATGCAATTGCATGATCATGATCTCTGATTGGAGGTATGTCGTTTGGTTCCTAGAAGACTTTTTGATGTTGTTGAATAATTGTTTGGAGATTTGGTGGGTCTTGATTTTCTACATCATGTGCTTCCAAGAAATGTAGTTATGCCACTATGCCATAAGATCCTTTCTTAAGTAATTTTTCCATCCTATGAGAGATAATAATTTGCATTGGTGGGGATTTCATCCCATTAAGTGTGTACTTTTTTCTATATACAAAAAACCATTAATAAGTCTTGAAAATTGTAAGACACTATTCCTAGTTGTTTAAGCCATTGCACTCCCAAAACTATATTGCTCCCCCAATTGGTTTGGCAAATATTTTAGAATCTAGTTGATAGTCCCCCATTGAGAGTTTGATATGGTGACATTTACCCCCACATGAGAGTTATTTCCCATCGGAAATCATAACTTGAAAACTGGAGCCTAGATAGACAAAGCAATTGAGCTCATTAACTAATTTTTTGTTAATGAAGTTATGGGTACTCCTTGTACCGACTAAAACTGTCACTTTTTCTTCTTAATATAACCCACTACTTTGAGTGTTTGGGGTGTGATTATCCCATTTAATTCATGTAGAGATATAATAGGTATTTTTTCCTCTTCAGAATTTGTATGCTACTATTTTCTTGTTTGTTCTCTTATAGTTAATTCATCTTCCTCCAAAATCTCAATCTCAATAATCATTAATCTTTTCTCACCATTAGTACACTTATGTCCTCTAGACCATTTACTGTCACAATGCCAACATAGGACCTTTTCTCTTTTTTTGCCTCCTATTAAGGAGAAATCTTGGTAATTTTCCTTGGGTTAAAAGAGTTAACCATATTTCTATCAATAATATTAGTCACATTTCTATCCCGCCATCTCGAAGTTTGACCTTGTGTGAATCTCCTGGTAGCAGAGTTTCATTGCTCAATGTGTAGTGATTGTTGCATTGGTTTCTTAACTATACATAGTTCAAAAAAATGAACATAATTCTTAATTTGTTCATTTAGTCCATTGATGTAAAATTACAGTCTCAGATAAGGTGTTGCTTCTAGAGTTTAGATTGCCAATATTATATGGCACTACGAATCTTGTTTGTTTCAAATTTGTTAGTTGGGTGAAATAAATTACCTTCAATGGATACTCATAGTGGGTTGTTAATTCATTAATAAATTCATCCCAACTAATACCTTTCCCTTTCTTATCACTCATCATCCACTGGTACCATTGATAAGGTTCATATTCTAGATGTAGTAACGCTATGTCAACCATTGCATTTTTTGGTATATTGTGAAGCTTAAAATATTGTTTCATGAGACTTATCCAAGAGGTTACATCCATACCATAAAAATTCTATATGTCCATCTTTGGTAGGTGTAATTTTGGCCCTTGAAACTTTTGTCCTAAGTTTGCTTTATTGTGACCTCCAAGATGGTTTGGCTATGTATGAGTGACTATAGGATGTGGATTAATCGGGGACTTCAATTTAGACATTAGATCATGTGTAAACCTATATAAACCCTCATTTAATTATGTTTAAAATGGGGCAAACAAATTATCCTTGATAAAAATGACCATTGTTTCACATCCCTCAGCTATGTTTCCTTCAATTTTAGGTGGTAGACAATAAAGGGAATCATTGGGATCAGTGGTTGAAGAAAAGGCATCTATTTCAAAAGCAATGGATAAAGATTTGGTTTTGCTTTTATCTCTATATTTATTCTCAATTCTTTGAGGAAAGTATCCAAAGCGAGTGGTAACCATAAACAATTAAAATATGTGTTGTATTACAAGCATATGTACCACTGTTGACCAACTTTAACTAGCAAATTTTATAATGTAAAATGCCTCCAATATAAAAATATAAAGAAATAACCCCAACCCAAATTTTATGATCCTTTCAAAAATATAAAAAAAATTAAAAAATTCTAAAAATTGTAGACTGTAGAGCAATTTTATGAAAAAAAAGTAAAATTGTAATAACTTATTCAAAATTGAATTTTAGATCTCCAAATTTTTTATGTAGACTCCTTATATGATTATCCAAATTTGGAAATAAAATTGTATAACAATTCATAATGGTTTATGAGATATAGTGGAAACAAAATTCTATGCCAAAATCGATACTCCGATACCACTTGCTAAGATATTTTTTTATAATAACAAAAATAACATTCAAATATAATCCACTTCAAGGTGTTAACCTCCAATAATAAGAATAAATGATGAAATGAATACAATAATGAAACTTATGATGATTATGGAGAGCCATGCTCCACCATATATATACCCATAATTTGGAAGAGTCACACCCATAATAGGGAAGGGTCACACCCATTCATTCCAATTATGTCAGCCTAACTATTAATAATTAATAAATGAAAGATAAAGGTTATGCTCTGCATTCCATAACCTTAGTACTCATAAGGTTAGGGGTGTAACATTAAAAGAGTGATTCCTCAGCGCATAAGGTGGTTGAAAATGATCAAAAGGACCTAGGATAGGTCCAGAGCTAAGTGTGTAAATGAATGATCACAAGTGCAATTTTTAGCGTAAATGTTAATTTATATGTCTACAACAAGCTCTTTGACAAGTGTGCAATATATGCATATGTGATAGAACCTTGTGAGATGCCTTAAGATACATGTGTATACATAGACTCTTTTGAATTAAAATTATAATGCATTCATGCACAGGTCGACCATGAAAAGGTGTGAAATCCAAAAATCAAGGCATAGTAAATCAAGACTTGGTGGCATAGAGGACCCATAGATAGCTTGGCCACTTCCAGACTAGCTTTGAAAGTGGTCAAGTGACTTTTAGGATGACTAAAAAATGGTCAAGGTATAAAACTCATGGACAAAGATTAAGATTAGTTGTGGGATGATTGCATGGATCCTGAGGCAACCAACTATTAGATCTCAAGGGGTTTATGAGGAAATGCAAATGACACAAGACTATGAATGGTCCAATGTGAAGGGAAAGTGTACTTAAAAGATCCAACAATAATAAAATGAACTAAATTCACAAAGGCATGAATAATATGCCATACATGATTTATACATAGAATTGGTGTTCACACTCTTTTAAGAAGCCTAGTTTGGACCATGAAGACCCATATTTACCCCTAAAGAGGGACATTTTAATTTATAATAACTAGAGGAGGTAATACTTGCAGGGGATTTCAATGCAAAGACATCAAATAAACAAGCCAAAAATTTTAAGAAATAATGAAGACTTGTATAACGATCCTATGTGGCTAGAAGAAAGGCAAAATCAAAAGTGGGCTAGACCTTCAGGAGATGAACATGGGACCATCACACATTTCATGGAAGAGCTACTAAGTTTGTGCAACTTATATAGTTTGATCATTTGCAACAGTATGATTAAATGGCTTAAATTTGGGGATTGCACATACAAAATCTATAATGAACTAAGTGTTAGTGATTATGCAATATGTTTTCAAAATGAGTAGCCATGATTATAGAGATGTAAGTAAAGGATTCCCCATAAAACATAAATCATATCACAACTTGATGTGGTGGATAACACACTAAATTGCATAAACTTAATGTGATGTAGGTAGAATCCATTTAATTAAAACAATTATAGTAGAAAACAAGATCAAAGAAATGTAGGAAAACAAACCATGAATGAATGGAAATAAAAAGTATAGTATAGAGAGAATAAATTATGAACAAATAAATTTACTCCTCTATTGATGTGGAATGTAGTACAACTGTCTCTAAAATGAGATGTGAGTTGTTATCCTTGAGAAGAGATAATAGTTATCTCTCGCACTACTATAAATAGAAGGTTACAATTTATGAAAAGAGATGAATTTATTGCTATTTATTTTACATATTACAAAATGGTGGAAATCTCTACAAAGAAATGAAATGCTACAAGATTCTCTATCTTTGTGCAATTCATTCCAATATCTCTAAAATTTGAAGCATATCTCCTTTATAACTATTTTAATAAGAAATTATAATGTCCCCTTTTGGACATATTTGGAAAAAATAGGGTTTCCCAATAAACCCTAACAATAAATGCAAATCCTAACACAATATATATATATATATATATATATATATATATATATATATATATATATATATATATATATATATATATATATATATATATATATATTTCAAACAATAGCCATAATTTTTAGAATTACTTTAGATGCAATTTCCAAAGCACAAAGTAATATTTCATGATCAATTATTCACTAAAAGACTTTAGAATAATCCAGCTAAGAATAATACCTCAATTTTTGATTGTTTTGATCAAATAATTAGAGGGAAAATTCAAATAAAATAGTAGATTATAATTCAAACCCTCATACATAAAATTCAAGGTTAAATAACCCTTCAAATGGCCAAATCATACCCTAAGGGGGGGTCACCTGGCTCCCAAAGGTAGATTACTACCTCAAAAGTCAAACACAACCCTCAAAAAGTAATCATCAGACCTTAAATATTTGTGTTACCCGTCAATCCTAGTCACTACCTTATTTGTGGCCTTATCAACCCTAACACCACCCTAAAGATCAAGTTTCTTCCCTTGGTGATGACTTTCCTTGCTTCATTTACCCAAACTGATCAATTATGAACCTTGTAGCCTTTGAAATGAAGTTGCCATAGCTGAATGTTGAAGGGTTTCATCCTTAACTTCAGTCCTGATGAAGTTTTTCATCTCCAAAGGGTGAAATCCAAGAGTTTTCATGCTTAAACTCATAAATTCAATTCATAAACATAACATAAGGTTAGAAAATGAACCTTTATCCTCTTTAAATACCCTTCTCCATAAAATAACCCTTCCCAAAGAGGGGTGCTCCACTCAGAGGGAAAATTAGAATATTCATAAAGGTATTTTCCTTCTAAAATCACTCAAGGGCTAAACTTAGGCCATGAACTCAAAATGGCCCCTCTGAACTCAAAATAAGAACAACTTAACCAAAAGTACCTTTTTACCAAGTGAAGAGGGGGAGCAATGCTCCCTTTGTCAATTCATTTTCCTTAGCCTATAGGAAAAACAAAAAAACAAGGCTAAGGGTCTTCTTTTGCTTATTTCCAAAAGGGGGACATGACATAAATGAACAATATAAAAATAAAATATGAAGTGATTTCATTTGGAATGTGAAGATTCATGCAATCCAAGGAATTGAGAGGTGTTTTTCATGACCTAAAACTCACAAAAATAAAATTTTACTATTTTTAGATATTTTTACACCAGAGCCATGTTACTACTAGGAACATTACATAGATTCATCTATAGATCTCAAGATGTCAAGATGAGTGGGTGACAACTACAACACACCATACAGGCAATGTCACCTGGCAATAGTCTAATATTTAATCTACATGACATTTTTATGCATGTTATAATCATCCACTTGGATGGTGTGAAAGGTGGTCCACTATGGATAACTATTACAAGTGGGATGGGATTGAGAAAATACACCCTCTCTAACACATATAACATGTTCACAGATAGACTCCCCTATAGAGTTGTTTTCACAGTATTCCCCAACAATGAAAAATAGTTGGTGAAGGTGGTGGCCTGGGTAACACAAAGCAAGTAGAAAATGAGAATATATACAAGATGGTCACATAGCCTCATGAGGATGGGATGCCCTAATGGTGAAGGAGGAGACAAAGTGATTGTCAACACCCTCTATCTAAATTGCATAGTAAGCATAGACATATCCTCTATGAGCATCATAGTGGACAGCAAGGCATCATTACAAGAGGTTGTTGACGTAGTAATTGTGTGAGGCTTGACATTTCCCCATTCAATTTATTGGGAAGGCCTTTATATTAGTGGTATCCTTACCATAGGATCCCACAATAGAGCTCTCTTTGGCAAGGGCAACATCATGCATAAATACCCACTCTCCCTCTCCTTCAACATTCTAACTGATCAACACCAAAACTATATAAAACTCTCAGTTTTAATGGAGCACGATAAATATTTTTGCACAACCAAGTTTTCTTTGGGCTTACTTAGAATTATATCTCAGGTACTCATATTCTTCTTTCTATAACAAATCTATATTCGAGTAGGGTGATGGAGGATGGTTGCACTTGTTGTAAATTGGGTGACTCTACAATTGCAACCAATGTTCAAACACTCCATAGTTAATTTTCTAAAGGATGATAAAAAATGCCAAGCATTCAAGGTTGTAGCCATGAAGTTGAGTTGGGCTTCACCATAATAATGGAAAGGAGAACAGGTGGCCTCATAAGAATTATTTTATTGCACTACTAAGTCAAAATATGACACACATGATTCGTAAATATAATATTGATTATCTCTCAATAAAATGAAATAAAATAAATTTAATAATTTTAACTTGATTAGACAATGTAATCTATTATTTGTTAGGAAAAGTAACATACTAAAAAGCAATTAGTTTCAATCAAAACAACACTAAAAAAATTGGCATGTATATATAAAAATGTAAATCATTATACATATAGTCATTTTCATTGTTAATTTAAAAATAAATTCATTATTAAAATTATAAATTAAGATCACCGTTAATGTGTCAGTGGTTATTTCAAAAGCACACAGGGGAAATGGATTAGGTTCCCCCTCTTATAAGTTTGTTCAAATCGAACTTTGATGGTGCAATAAGGGGTAACCCAAGGGCTTTGTGGGATTGATTCATCATTCACTATTGCACCATATCTCTGATCCAAGCTACCTCAAAAAAGTTGGTGGATGGGACCAATAATGAGGTTAAGGCCAATCCCTAGTTTTGGGGTTCGATTAGGTGGCTCAAAGTGGTATCGACAAGATGTTAATTAAAGGAGACTTGATGGTAATAATTCAAGCATTGTGGAATGGAAACATGGGATCATGAAATGTGGATAATAACCTCATCCATGCTTGGGACATGTGGGACAACTTCAATGCATTGTAATTCAATCATTTATTGAACCATGAGGCAAATAGGGAGGTATATGTCCTTATGAATAAAGGAATTTACCAGTCTAAAAATTTAATTATATACAATGTTTGGAATGCTTGGGCATTGGATGGGAAAAAATTTTTGTAGGCTTAAGCCCTTATTGGCCAAGCTATGTGATGAATGTCATTTATGGTAGGTGATCGTTACCACGTTATTAAACTTAAAATGTTGATTCAAATTGCACATTAGATGTGGAACCCTACTACAATAAAATTACTTATCATGACATCTACATCCACCCATGATAATATAAAATGTCCAATCAAATATGTTGCCAACTTCCAAGTTGCAGACCCCTTCATAATGGGTACGAATCATGTTAATCTATTTGTTGCCTTAAATTTGGGTGTAGTGTACAATATGGTCCCTCTAAGGCACAATATCACTTGAAATACCCTATCATTACCCCTCACCATTATCGCCCAACTTACCTAAAAATATTTCACCAGTTACATGTTTTGTATTGCCTAGCCCTTCCCCACCACTTCACCATTTTTCACACTTTTCATGAAATAAAATTCCTCCTCCCTATGAATATAAGAATCCAATAAGGGGAGATTAGTATCGTGTTAATAGATGAAATCAAATCCAAAAACACACTAATAAACTAACACCTTAAGCCTAGATCTTAGGGGGAGCTTAGTGAATAAAACTAATGAAGACACAACTAGAATGCAAAGAAATAACAACCTTTTCTCACCTCCCTTGATTGCTCCAAAGGATTTTTTCATTGGATTGCTCGACTTGTGCTTCAAATATCTTCATCAATGGAGTTTAGCTATCTCTACCTCCTCTTGACATCATCGGCTTTATGGCTTTGGCTTGTGAAGCTTGACTCAATATTTTGACATAATCACACTATATTAAAATAGCTTTGAAATCATTTTTGCATGGTAACTTTGGCTTAAGATAGCTTAAAATTATGAGTGTGAGGCCTTCTATTTATAGATTTTTCAAATGGGCTAGGACCAATCGTGATCGTCCATTTTAAGATGAATATGTGTGTCCATGAATTAATCTAATTATGTAAATAAAATCCATAAATACTCTCATCATGATTTGAGAATAAGGGGCATTAATGAGGCATAGGAGGGCTTAATTAGATATTTGTTGCATTTATGGCATATGGAAGCCACCTCAAAAAATGATATCACATGATGATGTAAATATTAGAAACCAATTTCCAATAAACAAATATTAAATAAGCTCTAAGGAATTCTTACTTAATCTTATAATTTGGTTTAATTTCCCTGAGTAAGATTTAAACATCTTTAGTGTAATTCTTTGGAAATTGGTGCACAAAGTAATCAAATTTGGTCTAAATGTCATATTATTGGGTTAAAATTTGATTGGAGTGGAATCAAACGCTGATGTTAGTTGCATACGGACCAATTTAGGACGTTATCAACATAAAATAACACATGCACATATCATGTGCTTCTAAATTAGGTGAATTTAGTGGGTTAGAGTGTCAAATTACATTTTTGGCATTTTAGCTCTAAATGATTCGAGAAGAACTAATGATCTCATAAAATGCATTACCCTGTTTAGGAATACTTTGGCCTAAATTGGCACTTGTATATGACAAGTTCAAACCATTTAACTTGTTTTAGTGTTTTTAGGCCAAATTATGATGTTTTCTAGAAATTGGTCTTGAAGATTGGTCGGAGGTTATTGGTGGCCACTTTTAGGTGTATACAGTTTGCCCCTATTTGAGAAGGTATTGCAAGATATAGGCATAATAACGTCTTCTCAAATAATTAAAAGGTCCTAGATGCCTTACAACTTCAATGGCAATGGATGAATTGTATGTGCCCCCTCAGGGGAGTAGTTGGCAAAAGGAGCGATAAACAGTCCCTTGAAAAAAATAAGTGAAATGAAGGGATCAAATAAGGAAGATGATGGGGGTGATAACATAATGATTTGGCCAAAGTTGGTCAAAATCATTGAGAATGCAAGTGGGATGGTGTACAATGGTTTGCCCAAAGGCAGTTATAAGTATTGTACCCCGATAGTGGCAATGTGGTATGATAACGCAACAATTTGCCCAAACGCGGTTATAATCATTGAGAAGATAGAGTTACCCTAGTTAGGACAAATAAATAAGATAACAACATGCCCCAGATGGGTAAAAGAACGCAAATGATTAGAATTTATGATAACATAATGATTTGCCCAAAGGCAGTTATAATCATTAAGAATGTAGGTGGGATGGTGTGCAATGATTTGCCCATAGGCATTTATAATCATTGGACCTCGATTATGGAAAACATGGACCCCAATTATGGAAAACATGATCAATAATTGGTGATTGGAAATATGATGATGGTAACTTGAGATAAATGATAATGATGAATTGGGACAACCTGTAAGTAGGGAGAGGCTTGTCTGAACTAACAAAGGTTGAAATTCTTCCATTATTTAATTACTCTATTTGGGGTATGATTTGGATTGGCTCAAGGTTGTTGTTGGTGTTGATGCCAAGGATATTTCGATGCTATAATGATGGTGTAGACTTCTCAAAGCTCATTTTATTTTAGCACTTTACGGTAGGCATCATAATAGGACACCATGAGGACTTGATTGAAATATGCATAAATTTGACTCCCGATTCAATACTTAATTGAGAACAATGCACCAATGATAAAAACTATAATGACAATGTTGACAGATAAATATGGATAGATTCAAGAATAATGCACAAGGAATCACCCAATGAATGCATTTATACTAAATTGAGGCAACAATACTTGAAAGCAAACAAACAAACACACAAACAACAAAAAAACAAATAATGGTTCGTCATAATGTTAGTACAAATAACGTGATACAAACAATCATGATGACCATTGCCCCTAAAAAATAGGTGACAACTTAACAAACAAACATGATTGGGAAATAGAATAAAATGAAGGGGTGGTCCAGTTGTCTCCATATGTGCTAGGCAAGTGGACATTGTCTACATAGTTCCATGGATGATATATCCAACAAAAACTTTAAGCCGAATGTAATTCTCCCAGGAAATGGGAAGAAAATGATTACTAATGAAAAACAAACATGATGGATGTGATAGAAGAATATGAATGAGCTTACAAAATGGCAAGTGCAATAGATAAAAGGGCCAAAAAGGATGGAGAAACTAAGTGGCAAGTGATTTATTTGTGACTTGGTGAGGGTTCCCATAATTCTCAAGACAAAGAAGTGGTTAATGTTTTTGGTTTTTCTAAATGATTTTCAAATGTTTTTGGAATTTTAGAGTATCTCAACTTGATTGAGAATGATAAGATACTAAATGTTTCAAGCTCGTAAAATGGCAAAAACATGAAAAACTTAGAATGATGCTCACACAATGGCCAAAGTGTGAGAAACTTGAAATAGATGATCATAAAATGGTGAAAACATGACTTAGTTTGATCGTAAAATGGTGAGTGCATTCTATTTTGAAAAGATGCTTACAAAATGGCAAGAGTGTGATGGTAAAAGGGGAATGAGATGACCTGAATGTGAATCAAACACGACCCACATAGTCATAAAATAGGCCTAGGTCATAGTAGTTCCACCTTACAATGGAGGAATCTGAATAGTGTAGTAGCCAATTCAAACAAAATAGGTATAGTTGGCATAATGGCACAATACGACATAGGAATGGTAAGTTGGTATGTCAAGGCACAATAAATAAATGGTGCCCTTAGTTTGTCCATAAGCAGTTATAACTAAGAAATAATGACATAGATCAATGATACTAATTTTCCCATAGGTGGTTATAATTAGTAGCAACACCGTTGAAACACTAATTTTCCCACATAGGTAGATATAATCAAGCTCACATAAACAAACATGGTAAGAAGGGAAAAATAAATGAAGGATGCAACTGTGAAAACTTAAGTCCTACTACTCCAAAATATTGTTTCTGTCTAAAATTCTTGAAACAAATACTAAAAATAATCTAATTCTTCATGCTAAAAATGTCAAACCCATGGATTAACCAAGGTCAAACGGGCTAGGATAGGATGGATTAAAACATGTTTTGGTCGATAGAACAAACTGGAAGGATGGATAAGTGATAGGAGGGATGGTAGAATGTACAAGGAAGAATATTGATAATATGGTAAGAGGTTTTCCCCCAAGTAGTAAGGTGATTGGTTGGGTATGCAACAATGACAAAAGGATATGTGACAATGGTAAATGGATATGTGACAATGACATGGTACATGTTTTTGGTTGATGATGGTTGTTGGTTGTGGATATGTTTGGCCTTGGTATGGTAAATGGCATATCATTATGTTGTTCCTAATGAAGTGGAGATGCACGTCCTGATCAACAAATAATACAAACAAAATAATCAATCATGCTAATTGCTAGCTCACACCTCATCTAAATAGTTCCTCTGTCAAGAACCTGTTATAGATTTGGATGCCAATGATGTTATTATGATCTTCAGTGGTCATTGATTCTGATTCATTTAAACATCAAGACAAGGTATATTTGTAACCTCTACAAAGGAAAGTGTGGCCAAGGATGGATAAATGTTGAATGATAGGTTTGATTGGGAAATAGAACGGTGGAGGATAATGGAATGTAGAATGGTTGGAAAATAAATGAAGATCGAGATTTTTAGGCACACATAATGTTGTTGATTTTGAATTTGACATAACTTTGGATGTGGTAGGGCAAAAAAATACTGAAAATATTCTCGATAGGACTACCATATTTTTTAGTTGTTTGGGCCTGAGAGTAGCTACCATCTGATTAGGTTGTAGATTGGAATTTATTTTGATTTCATCTATGATAATGTCTTCATCAAACATTGAATAACTTGTGTGCTTAGATATTGGTGCCTCAAAGAGGTTTCTTCCAATGAAGTTATCTTGATTATCTCATATCACCTTCAAGAAGGTTTCACTAAGGAACGTTGACTTTTGACTTTGATTACCTTCTAAAATCTCTAAAAATGTTTCACTAAAAGATGTTGAGTTTGAACTTTGATTGTCCCCTAGCACCTCCGAAAAGGTTTCACTAGGAGATTGTTCTTCTTCTACATGAATTTGGTCTTGGTCTCCTTGCTCTTCAACTGCTATGTCACCATGGATGTAGTTCAATAAGATGTGATTCTGTCGGTCCCAATCGACACTTTTGGGAGATGGAATGTTAATAATATGGCTATGTTGGTTGGTGGTAATAGAATGGGATGAGGTGACACAATCCTTGTAGAAGATACTAAGAGAACTTATGTCAATGCTGAAGTAATCATCCTCAAAAATTGTAGAAGGATCACAAATGTAGTCAAATTAATTTATAAGGCATGCATAGCCAATATTATAACAACCACAAACATGTTTAGATTCTATATCTGATTCTAACTCAACGGACTCTGAATCCAATGTTGAGACTGATGTTGATTGTATTTTTGATGCTAAATCTAAAGTTATTTAAGGAATAGAACCTGACTCTAATGTTTATTCTTCATTTGGTGTGGATGTTGTTACAATGATGTTTTGTTAAATGTTTGGTTTTGGATAAGTAACAACATATGATGGAATAATGGGCTCCACATAGACTGGATTGTCAAAGTGAAATTCTACAATAGTGAGAAATAGGTCAAGAGATAAATCCTCACAGACTATCTTTTCAAAGGTAGGCTCTTAAAAAATAGGCACATGGTTGAGGTAATGATTTGCCCAAAGGCAATTATAATCATTGAGAAGTGACTCAACAAAGACTAGCTCGTTAGAGTGAGACTCCTCAACAACATGAATAGGATTAGAAGGTGATTCATCACAATTTGACTTGTCACAAATGGTTGGTTCAACAAAAACATTTTGGATTGGTTGATTTTCTTGGTCATGGTTTACAATCAATTGTAAAATTCCAACTTTTAATACAACTTGGTTCTCAAATGATTAGTTATGTTGACAGGGTACTAATTAGCTCAGTTGGATAGGTATTTATTGGCTCAATTGGGTTACTGGTTGTGATTGGATTGGTTAGGGTTTTAATTGGATTGGATAGGGTTTTCTAAAGTAGGGAACGGTCGAAACTAGATGAATAATGATCTGTGGTTAGATAATGGGTGGGCATTGTGGAGCTTGATTGCTCGTACAAGCTAAAGGATAAGGTCCTAAAAGGACAAGTTTGGGGCATTGTGGAGCTTGGTATCTCACACAATCCAAAGGATGAGGTCTTATAAGGACAAGTTTGCGGCATTGTGGAGCTTGGTAGTTTCCATAATCCAAAGGATGAGGTCCTAATATGATAAGGATAGGGCACTATGGAGCTTGACTACTTGCATAAGCAAAAGCATCCAAGTCCTCCTTAAAAACCATATCTCTTAGTTGGTAACTTGATTTGGATTATAAATAGGCATTTGAATTTGTTCCTCAAATAGGTCATGATTGTAGTCAATTTGTGCAGCCATTCTATTATAACTTGGATTGTACATAACTCCACCATAAGTGTAGTTAGAAATATTTGCATCAATGAATAAATATCCAAAACAAAGAGGCTTAGAGTTCTACAAACTCTAAAAAATAACGTCAAAAGGACAAATGGCTCAAACTTGGTCTAACGTGGTCAAAAAAGGGTGGAACTGTATCTCCAAAATGGTCTGAAAGTGGAGTTGTATCTCCAAAGTGGTCTAAAAGTGGAGCAGTATCTCCAGAATGGTTTGTGCTAAGACTTAGTATAAAATAGTCTAACAACAAATGTATAATGTCAAATTTCATACATATAAAAGGCTAAGCATTTGAATAAAAACTGGCATGTCAAAAGTCTAGGCTAAAGTGTTCCAACCAAGGTCTAAACTAGGAAAGGGAAAAGAGTCACTAGGTCTTTTATCCAAACGCATAGTCAAAAGCTAGGCTCAAACAGGCTATGATAATACTTTTGGCCATACAATGTCAAAAACTAGTCTTGAAACAAGGATGATGTGATTTGATTTAATTTAACAAGTTTGGAAACAACTTTGACATAGACTCAGCACACAGAATCAAACATAAACATGATCAATTAGCATAGGCCACAAGGCAAAAGGCACCTGGAGAAAGGTTGTGTTGTCCCAAATAAAGGCACAAACAATGATGATGATAGGCTCCAAACAAATAAATAATAGTTATCAAATTTGGATAAGCAATAAACCTAAGTTACACAACCCAAAAGAGAGATTTTTGTATCAACCCCTACAAGATGAGGCCTAAATAGAAATCAATCAATGTTTGGATCCACACTTGTAAAAGTTAATTGAAAGCTCAACATTTGATGACTAGGATTTTGATGACCAAACAAGCTAAACAAACTTGAACAGCATGACCATGCTAAACAAAGATCCAACAAGGCTCAAATGATTAGTTTCAAATAATGATAATTTAGACATAGGATAAAACAAGTTAATTGAAACAATTTGAGCATCCTAATAGCATTAATCCTCTCAAAATATGTGATGGTTTGATTCAAAGACTTATAATACTCGAGACTTGGAATGATTTGGGTAGCACAATGGTACCCATTTCAAATAACCGACACACACACAAACAAGTTTAGCAAATATCTAAGACAAATGTGTGATGACAAAATGGCTAGCATAATGCCTCCTTGAACAAATGGAGTGATGTATAAACAAACTTTTTTGGACATGGTTTAAACAAATAAACAAGTTTTGGTCTCAAAACACCAATCAATAAATAATAAATGACCAAATTACAACTAAGTATAATCGGCCTAAATCGTATCAATGTGTGGCAATGTGGGGTTGACTAAAACTAATTTGTTTTTTATTGTTTAGATTGATCCCATGTATACACACATTCACATATGCACACAAGAGAAGCATCATGTAAACTAATTTATTTTTAATTATTTAGATTGATCCCATGTGTACACACTTTCACATATGCACACAAGACAAGCAACATATCAATTGAGTCCACGTTGATTGGCTTGTTGTGAAAAGGTCTTGTCTTTTTCATAACCACTACATCCATCACTTACTCAATATAGTGTGATGTCCATTTTGATCATACATCCTAAGCTTAACCAACCACTAATGGAGATGGTTTAATCGCTCAAACCACCATCCCAGTGGAGAGATCCTAATTTGTATAACCCCCTCCCCCTCAGGAGAGGGGTTGAAGATGGTGCTAAGAGATGAAGCCCCGGGTCAAAGATTCCCTATAAAACTTATGGGAGGTGATGAAATCCCCCTCAAAAGCCAAAATTCATGAAATAAAAACTAAGTAAAAAGGCTTTATGGTTGTTTCTAGACCACCCAAGCTATGCAGGTCTTGGGGAGAGCCTTGAAAACATCCTTTTTATGTCTTTGGACTAAGGCATAATTTGTAATTAAAATGGTACTTTTAATCCCACAAGTTCCTTATAAGGGATGGGGTGAGAGCATACATGCACAAATTCTTTTTTCCTCAAATAAATCCTAACCAAGCAATGAATTAAACATAACAAAACTTAACTTTTAAGTGAGATCAATTTTAGAGCACCAAATTGAAATGTTTGGTCATGTTCTTTGGCCCCTTGGCCGTAAGTTGCAAAAAATTTTGAAGAACAATCACAAGACATTCAATCATAAACATGTAAAATTTTCCTCTTTAAGCACCAAATTAAATTTTCCTAATTATTTTAAAGCATCCAAATTCAAATGTGCAAGTCTAAATCATGCAATTTTTGTTTTAAGCCCAAATCCAAATGTTTAATTTTAGCCTAGTTCATTTTAAACACCAAATTTAAGTGTTAAAACCCATTTAAACTCGAGAATTATTGTTCAAAGTTTGCCTTGACCCTACAAAAACAAGAGAGTAACCCCCTACTTAGAAGCACTTATGAGTGTTAGTAAATGAAGTTTGGATTTGAGCTCTCAAAGTTTGGATTAAATTTCACATAGTGACCCTCAGCAGTTACAGATAACCATCTATGGTTTTAAGGCAATCGTCATCGATTAGTTAGTAGTAACTATCAGTGGTTAAGCATAATCATCGTTGGTTGACAAATGACCGTTGACAATGACCTGTCAACCCAAAGGCAAAACCTCAAAAACAAACGTGTTAGATTAGACAAGTGTTAGGCCAAAAATCAAGAAAACCTGAAAGGAAAAGTTTATTTGATGATTTTAAATTCTTTCTAATCCTAGAAATCAAGAACAAGTATAATATAAAGAGTCTAAATGCAAGTTTTTAATTTGTTTCTACTCTGTAACACAACCATCGGTGGTTAGACCTAACCATCCATAGTCACACCTGACCATTGATAGTCCATGTGTAAACCTGTGAATATGAAATAAGGCCAAACAAAGCTAGCAAATCAATTTTAAAATGTTTCAAGCCTCCAAATCTTAGTTTAGGACATGTATATTGATCTTTTTGGCACATGGGGTGCGTAGTGTCCCACTAGGCATGTCATTTGTGAACATAAGAATCTAATAAGGGTAGATTAGTATCATGTTAGTAGATGAAATGAAATCCAAAAACATGCTAATAAACTAACACCTCAAGCTTGGATCTTAGGGGGGATCTTAGTGAATAAACCTAATGAAGACACAACTAGAATGTAAAGAAATAATAAATTTTCCTCACATCCCTTGATTGCTCCAAAGGATTTATTCGTTGGCTTGCTCGGCTTGTGCTTCAAAGGCCTTTGTCAATAGAGTTTGGCTATCTCCACTTCCTCTTGGCATCATTGGCTTGTGAAGCTTGATTCAATATTTTGACATAATAACACTATATCAAAATAGATTTGAAATCATTTGTGCATGGTAACTTTGGCTTAAGAGAGCTTAAAATTATGAGTGTGAGGCTTTCTATCTATAGATTTTTCAAATGGGCTAGGACCAACCATGATCATCCATTTCAAGATGAAGATGTGTGGCCATTAAATAATCTAATTATGTAAATAAAATCCATAAATACTCTCATCATGATTCGGGAATAAGGAGCATTAATGAGGCATAGGAGGGCTTAATTAGATATTTTTGCATTTATGGCCTATGGAAGCCACCTCAAAAAATGATGTCACATGATGATGTAATTATTTGAAACCAATTTCTAATAAACAAATATTCAACAAACTCAATGGAATTCTTACTTAAGCTTTTAATTTGGTTTAATTTGCTTACGTAAGATTTACACATTTTTAGTGCAATTCTTTGGAAATTGGTGCACAAATTAATCAAACTGGTCTAAATGTCATATTATTGGATCAAAAGTTGATTGGAGTGGAATTATAAGCCGATGTTAGTTGCATACAGACCAATATCCCATTTAGGATGATAACACATGCACGTGTCATGTGCTTTCAAATTAGGGGAATTTAGTGGTTTAGAGCGTCAAATTGCATTTTTGGCATTTTGGCTTGAAATGATTCAGGAAGAACTAACAATCTCATAAAATGCATTACCTTGTTTAGGAATACTTTGGCCTAAATCGACACTTGTATAGGACAAGTTCAAACCATTTAGCATGTTTTAGTGTTTTTAGGCCAAATTGTGATGTTTGCTAGAAATTGGTTTGGAAGCTTGGTCAGATGTTAGTGTTTTGAGGCCACTTTTAGGTGTCTACACTCCTTGTATAACTCATTGTGACATTGTTTAAAGGAATACATGATCTCATTTTTTATGTGAACTTTTTTTTTATAGATTTTACTTATGACATGTAGATAATTCTTCAAAGTCTAACCTTTTTGATGCAGAAGACTTACTTGTAATCTCATCCTCACTTATCGCTATTGATGCCACAATCCTTTCTTGTGGATCTTCCAATGAAACTTGCTCAAACTGGCTTTCTTTAATAATTTATTGAATCTCACTCTCAAAATGATTTTAACCACCATTCATAGTATTGCTTCCAATCTTGGAGCTTCCCACCACTCATCCCTCTCCTGATTTAAACTTTTATGAGGAACCCAACCCAAATTCTTTGAAGACCATCTAAACCAATCTCACTTAAGAACCTTCCTGCATTATTCTCTATTCCAATTGAATTTCTCGAAGATGATTCCTCCCCATTTTCACCTAGCCTCATTGTATCTCCTCTAAACATCCTAGGTTTATCAATGCTATACATTTTCATTGAATATAAGCCCCAACTCAAAGCACTACCATTATCATCTCCATCATCCTCATATCTCTTAGGGTTTGCAATAATTGCTCCCTGATCATTACTTAACCCTCACTAGTATCGATCAAGACCCTACACTTTCTTAATTCACTCACAGACTTGATGTACGCCAGGCGTTTAGGGTTCTAGCCATATGGTTAAGTTAGGCTTCACCACAATATTGTTAAGGAGGACATGTGACCTCATAAGAAATATTTTTTTACGTTTCTAAGTTTATATATATATATATATATATATATATATATATACACACATATACACACACACACACACAAATATATATATATGTGTGTGTGTATATAATACACACACACACACACACATATATACATATATATATTATACACACACACACACAAATATATATGTGTGTGTGTGTGTGTGTGTGTGTGTATAATATATATATATATATATATATATATATATATATATATATATATATATATATATATATATATATATATATATATATATGTATATGTATATATATATATATGTATATATATATATATATATATACATACATATATACATATATATACATATATATACATACATATACATATATATATATATATATATATATATATATATATATATACATATACATACATGTATATATATATATATACATATATATATACATACATATATACATATATTACATATATATACATATATATACATATATATACATATATACATATATATACACACACATATATATATACATATATATGTATATATATATATGTATATATGTATATATATGTATATATATGTGTGTGTATATATATATATATGTATATATATATATATATATGTGTGTGTGTGTGTGTGTGTGTGTGTGTGTGTGTGTGTGTGTGTGTGTGTATATATGTATGTATATGTATATATATATGTATGTGTGTGTGTGTGTGTGTGTGTGTGTGTAACGTTATTATATTTTATTACTTTATTTAGATATTATAATAATATTTAAAATATTTATAGTTATAAATATATAATATAATTATAATATATTATATTTATAATTAGTATATAAATAGAGCCTTTAAAATTTTAATGTTTTATTCCCACATTATCAACATTACAGTGTTGATTTGGGCCACACATTGAATGTGGAGCCCTGTTGTAATAAAATTAGTTATCATGATGTTTTCATCCACCTATGATAATAGAAAATGTCCAATCAAATATGTTGCCACTTTGCAAGTTATAGACCCCTTTATAATGGGTGCAAGTCATGTCAATCCATTCGCTGCCATGACTCTAGGTCTAGTGTACAATATGGGCCCTATGGGATTCAATATCACTTGAAATACCCTATCATTACCCCCTCACCATTTTCACCCAACTCACCTATAAATATTTCACCACTTACATGTTTTGTATTAGCTTGCCCTTCCCCATTACTTCATCACTACTCAATCTCATCGTGAAATAGATGATTCCTCCCCACAACACATTATTGTGTCATATGAAGGAACACAACCTCACTTTCTACTATCACGTCCACCATAAATATAAGAGTATTATTGCTTAACCCTCTGTGCTCAAAAAATGAGAAGGGGTTGACAGTCACGGATTTTGAGTGAGATACAACCCCTGATTTACATCCCATTGATTTACCAAAACATAAAAGTACATCTATATAACACTACTAACCTCTTCATTTTCTAAAAACTAACATGAAATTTAACAATTCATTTAATGTGGTCTAATAATGGATTTCCCACTTGTCAAAGCTAATGTAATTATGTGGATCTCTTTTTTAAATAATTTTTTCTATCTCTTACAGAATTGATATGTCTTAAAATGTAATTGGATATTATACCTATTGCATTGTACTAGATTTCATGCCTTTTTTGAGAAGTTGAGGATGACTAGGTTGTTGTTTTAGCCATTATATATAGCATAGGGAATAGAAAAATTTAATTCTATAAAAATGGCATCTGAATCCATCGACATGAAAAGCACATTACAAATGAATTTATTTTCATTAGTCATAAAAAACACTAACTCATGTTCCAATGAAGCCCTTATGCCATATCAACGAAGCATACCACACCTTGCTGCTAAATGCACTAGCCAAGAATCACAGTGATTCAATCCCATGACCAACTTCACGTTTTCCACCATAAATTTTAAAATGCATAAGTGTAACAAGGTTTTAATGTTCACCTGTAAATTGACTTCATGGAAAGGTACAACGGTTGGTTCGCTGGGCAACAACAAAGAATGTCAATATCACTTAGCTCATTTTCTATAATGCAATTTCACCAAATTTATCTCAAAATAGAGATTATTGTTAGATAATTTGAAGCCAATGTCTCTTTTCATCTCTCTAACGTATTATTGTATTATTTATTATAATATTGAACTATACTTATATCATAAAATACCTACTCTAATTATATATAATAATACTACATATGATATTATTTTATTTAATGAAGTTTTTCCCTATAAAAACTTAAGTAGCATGAACGTAATTAAAACCATTTAATTCAATTTTGAGTCAAGGGAAAATTATTCTTTCGTTCATATGATGGCACTTTTTTCAAATCCTCTTTCTTTAAACGATGTCTTATCACATACAAATTGACTTTTACTCAATTTAGTATTATTTATAACCATCTCATAAATGTTAGGTGCCTACACAAAGAATAGGCCCGAATGAATGTAGCCAATGAATCAACGAGTGATTTTAATGATGTCCACGAGGCCAACAATTTGTAGGATCTAATCATCAAAATTTTAAGCCTCTCTATAATAAAATAAGAATGGTTAGTTTAACTTGGCTTAGTTTAACGTTCACCATACTATTAAAATTTAAAATATTGCATGACATCTAGGTATTCCCACCATTCTCATTCCAACACTTTAAAAATATGAGTAATAGTCCATGTGTATATATTAAACAAGAAAAATAGGAATGGTTTATCTTATGATATATATAATACTGACTGTGACCCTCATTGGGATGTCATCCTTATAGTGGCTCACTTATTGACACATAATTTACATTAAAAAAACCACACCCCTTCTAGTATTTTATTGTTGAATTTGTCTGTTTCCATTGGATACTCCACACGTGTACCCATAATATTTATTTCTTTTATTGTTAATAATTTTTTTACAATATTAATGTGCTTTGTAACAAATTAAGACCAGAGGCTACGTTGCATGGGAGTTTAATTCATGGACGATTAAGGTTACTATAATTATAGGTGGTAGCACAAGTCCTTTATTGTAGCAACAATCAAGAAAATCTTGGTCAATTACCATTCCCTGGTTTGTGAATAATCTGAGTGTGGTTACCAAACCATTTTGGGAATTTATTCTTCATTCAAATTATCCAAGCTAATATATTTGTGCTTGAAAAATAAACTTCTTCCCATAAAACCTCAAACAGATTATTCAAGCACAAATATATTAGCTTGGATAATTTGAATGAAGAATAAATTCCCAAAATGGTTTGGTAACCACACTCAGATTATTCAATATATATATATATACACACACACACACACACACACATCTGAATGGGTAGTAGAGTGTCTTCAAAATTATGATCTACAATTGCTTACGTGCCTCCACACTATTTGTATGTGCATAACATGCACCTATGTAAATCTATAAAGATGACACATGGGTGAGGCGTTTATTTCAAAATAGTTAAAGCCTTGACTAAATAACATTTATTCCACAATCATCCCATTCCATGACAACACATTTACGTCAGGAATTTTTTCAAAAATTCCATGTGCCTTATTCATACTATTACTCTAAGATAGGCTTAAAGTATGTTGTCAAAGGCTAACTAAGCATATTCATTAAAAATTTGATGGTTGAACTTGTAGTTTGTGATGTAAACTTTTGATGGTGGTTACCAAATCAACATTTACCTTCATATGCTAGGGAGTGTGATAACTACATACTGCCACATAGAAGCACATGCAATGGCCACAAACTTACTTGATAGGACGAGGAATCCCATATTAATAATCAAAATAGAGACACTGATGATTACATCATATCATTCCACTTTCCCTGTTAAAATTCATTACACATTCGTTTGACTCTGAAACAAACATAACACTTGATTTGGATCTTATTATAGCCCCTGACATGGAAAACACTTCGATATTAAGAGGTTTGCTATGTTTACTATCAATTCACTAACCTTTTCATGAAAATCAAAGGGATTTTATCTTTTGACTCACTATGGGAATAAAATTATGCACTCTAATTGGTTCTTCGATTCGTCTTAGGGTCAAATATATTTAAACTGATTTACACTCATTCACATTACAAATAGGGTTGTGATTGAACCCCTATCATGTTAATGATCAATGAATTTAATTTTATTTGTTACATTTTTTTATTTCTTTTTGTAAATAAACATTTGCAGCAATTAAATTAGGTTTGGCAACATACACAAACACCAAACTCGGATCCTTGGAAGAAATGGCAAAGGTGTTAAAGAACATGCAAGTGTTGAAAGATTTTAATGTGCGTTGGGTGGTGACAGTGAGTGGCAATGAAAGATTTAAAGCATTGTTCTAAAATGTGAATGACAACACCACTAGATAATTATTGCATTAGAGACTTGGTTGTTTCTTACGTTATATCTCTTATAAATTCATTTTTCAAAATAACTATATTAAACAATAATAAATATAACACTATTATAATATAATATAATATAATATTATACATTAATATTATATTATAATATTAATATAATATATAACATACAAGATGTAGTTTTTTGTTTTGGTAAAGCGTGGTCTTGTAAAGTGCAAGTAAATCAAAATATTTCAAGGTGAGTTTAGTAGTGATGGTGAGGGGAAATGATAGTGTATTTCATGTGATATCAGACACCATAAATCCCATAACATACACTAGACTCGAATTTAGGCTAGTTATTGGATTTAAATGACTTACACACATTGCAAAGGGGTATGTAGCTTGCAAAGTGGAAACATATTTGATTGACTATTTTTTATTGTTAAGAGTGGACAAGGATGTCATGGAAACTAATTTGATTATGATAGGGATCCATGTCCGATGACTGACTCAAATCTACATTACAATGTTTTTAATGCGCATACAAGACATTGTGGTACTAGAGTATACCTCGAAGCTTATGCTCATCTATGTTGTGAATATACTAACATTTGGAGTAATTAAATTAGGCTTAACAACATACAAAAACACCATACTCAGATCCCTAAATTGATGAGGGAAGATTCACATACAAAGTTTAATAAAATGTCACATCTATCAATGAAATCTCAAATCAGAACCTTAACTCTGGTCAACTGCATAGGGTTGACCTTTTTTTATCTTGTAGCTTATGTTCATCCATGCTGCAAAAATATTAACATTTAGAGTAATTAAAATAGGCTTAACAACATAAAAAAACACCAAACTAGGACCCCTAAAAGAAAGGTCAAGGTTATAAAGAACATGCAAGTGGTGAAATATTTCTTCGAGCACTCGACAATGATGGCAAGTGGTGATGATAGGGTATTTTAGGTGATACCATATGCTAGGGGACTCATATTATAAACCAAATCCATATTTAGGGTAGTGGTTGGATTTACATGACCTACATCACCCATTACAAAGGGGTCCATATCTTGTAGGTTGGATACATCTTTTATTTATTATTTTATATTATTGAGGGTGGATGAGGATGTCATGAGATCTAATTTGATTGAAATGGGTCTCCATGTTTGATGTGCAACTCGAATCAATAATGCAATGTTGTTAATGTGGGGACGATACATTGAGGTCCCATAGTCTATCTTGTTGCTTCCATTCACCCGTTTTGCCAATATATTGACACCTACAATTAAATAAATACATCATTTCAATGTTCCTTACACCATTAGGGTAAATTTTAGTTTATACCTTGTTGTATTTTAGGCCCTTTGATGTAGAATTTAGGCCAAAAACTTTGGTCAAGGATCTATATGGTTACTGAAGGCAAGTTTGTAGGCACCAAAACTAGTTTACTTGACAAGCTTTCCAAATTATGATAAAAAATATAGGAGATATGACCCAAACAAAGTGACATGATAGTGATATACTAGTTTTTTTAGTATTTTAACCAAAAGATTATCTCACATTTTCCATTTGGATCATAACCCAATTTATGTAAAGTTTCAAATGCAATGAAGTAGGCAACAATATGAACACATTTTAGGTCACTCATGATAAACCATCAAATAAAGGGAATGTCATCTGGATGAATGAAAATTGACACATCTTCGGTCACATTGACAATAAAATTTCATGAGGTTGAAGAAAAGAGAGCATCCAACATATGTGCATATCCTATTAAAAATGAGATGATTATGCACATAATTCAAGGAGCTCTAGGTACACATAAAAAATTTAAACCTAATAATAAGTAAGACAAATATTTCCAACAAATTCATGGTATGATGAAGAATACAAGGTAGCCATTATGTGAGACTGATTTAACCTTTTAGGATTTAACTATGTAAATCCTATGTTTGGTTAAAGGGATTAGATGTCTAAATCAATCAAATAATATGCAATAATTAAGTATTAATTTATTGTATATTTTGACCTTCTTTGACTTTCTAAAAATAGTAATAAATAGGCATAAATAAAGTATTATCTGGAAAGTGATTGTTGCAAATGATCTAGGTTTTAAAAATGGGGTTCTTAATAGTTCTAAATATCATCAATAGGATTTTGGGATCTGTGTGCTCACTGGACAATAACACCCCACCTAGACAATAGTGCCATGTTATTGTGGTGTCCTCAAATTGGCACTAGTGTCCCCTTTGTAGGACTATTCCTATTTTTTTGGAGCACCTATGCCTTTTTTTTTAGGTCTTGTTCTTGCATGCACAAAATCTAGAACTCTATGTTGTGTCTGGAAAACCTAATTTAGTGTGCAAACTCTAATCCTCCTTGCAAGTATGGCATGAGAAATAACCATGTGTTCATTAGTAGGATAGGTTGGACATCTTGAAAACCCTAATGTGAAGAGATTTGCCTACATACCAATACTTTGAAGAGGGATCAAGCTTGATGTAATTCTCCCACCTAGTGCTTGATGCAAGTACAAGTGAATGTTAGAATGAGAGTGGACTTGCATGCCTTGATTGTGCTCGAGATTTTAAATCTTGAAATGTGGTTTTAGGGCTGCTATAAATGGTAGTATGCAAAATTAGGGCAAAATAGGGGTCAAATACCTTAATTTTGCTCAAATTGTCTTTTGTTTGAATGGGCTTTTGCATATATTTTCCATCTAGTGAATAGAGGTCAATTATACTTGTATTTATAGAGATCTGTAGCTTGTGTGGATAATAAAATGTGCTTATTTTGACCTTAGAATGGGTACACATTTGAAAAATTATCTGTTCGAGAGAGTTAGGGCTAAAAATAGTAGCACCCAATTAGGGACACTAGCACCATGTGGCTATAGTGTCTCAAATGTGGTGTCAATGTCCACTTGGTAGACTGCTAGGCAAACTGGGTTGGGATTTGAGAAAGTTATCATGGGACTGTGTTTTGGCTAACTATAACTATTTTTGGTCTACACAATGATTGAAAAAGTGTGGCAAAGGCTTTAGGGTAGGTTTAGGGCTAATATAAGACTAGGCTAACACAAGTGACATTCTTAGCATCCAAATACCACTTTTAGGTGATTACATTTTCCCCTCCTTTCATGGTAGAAATACAACAACGCGAAATGACTAGTATAAAGGAAAAAGAAGTGTACCTAGATTTACCTTGGAAGTGAAGCCCGTGTAGCTACGTATGATTATGTGAATATGGGTCTATGTATGTAAAACATGATCCAAAGAAATGACCTATAATGAAACATGCAAAAATCAGTCCTTACTTAAAAAATAATAAAAAATAAAACACTATGTTGAAATAAATTAACTGAGTCAAGCTGAGTAAAGAGAGAGGAAATGAATGAATACACCTCATTGGGTACGTGAACCAATGCATGAACCTGGTGATAACCTATGTGTGTGAGTGTACATAGTGTTCATATCATTGAATAGCTTAGATTGAGCTAATGGCTTATTCAATCCTCATATGGGTGGCTCAAGAACTCAATCTAGTTTTGACTCCATCATTACCCACCCCTGCACGGTGCATCCTAATCTATGAATAGCTTGGATAAGACCATAAGAGTGTCTATCCCTCTCATGTGGATGGATCAAGAACTCAAGTAGGACATGACTCCATCATTGCCCACACATGTGCAGTAGATGCATTTGTAACTAAATTGTGCAAAGTGCTGAAAGTATCTAACTATGTATATTGGCTTCATGGCCACTCGAGTATATTAGGTGGCTCTGGGCCACTCAAGAATGCCAACCACTCTATATGGAGTAAGGCATGAATCTGGTGACAAATTGGAATGTGATATCAAGTGTATATAACATAGATAATGACATGGAGTTTGCCATTCTATCTGATCAACCTATGTGTAGTTGAGTATATGGAAACTATGTGTTGCACACATGCCTCCAATCTAGTATTTGAGTATATTGAAACTGAATTGAGTATGTAATAAATGAATATGTGCAACTGAACTAGATGTGGGAGTGATCATGTCATGCATGATGCCCCCAAATATGAGAAACTAATATGAATCTAAGATGTAATGAATGAATATGAGTAAAATTTGAACATAAGTGTCAAACCTATGTCTGTATCCATGCAAATCTATATTATACCTGGTGTATTAGTCTAAATAATTTGAATTATCTTAAAGATGGGTTACTAGATAATAGCACCCTATAGTGGATACTAGCACCCTATGACACCAATATCCTAATCTGGGTGCTAATGTTTGCTTTTTTAAAAATTTGCATAATCTAAACTGATTTTTGAGTCTTCATTTTTCTATGTCTGCCCTATGTTTGATTTCTAAAACTGAGCCTGTGTGCTACAATTTATCTATGAATAGCAATGTAAGAGCCTGATATCTATGATAAACCCCTATGAATGCCCCCTCTTTTGAGGGTAGTTGTGAAATCTGTGTAAGAACTATCCTTAAAAGAAGTAGCTCTACAAAATCTATTAGCTAGATCATGTGCATGATAATACAATACAATGTACAAACATAACATCAAAATGTAAAAGTATCTGAGCATGAGTAAGTAATGCAAGACGTATGTTGTAATATAACATTGCACAAGGGTGTCAAGATAGATGTAATTAATGTGTATAGTATCAAATCTAAGTAACTACCTAAGGGGATGTGGTATGATATCCATCACAACTCCCAAGTAGGAAGGGTAGATGTATGAGGTCCCTCATGGCATCAAAAGTTGGTGCGTATATAACAAGCAAATATAAGTGTCATGGTGAATGACATACATACAAGCACATGAGGCAAGCACAAGTAGGAAAAGGGGACATAATACAAAAGAGATGGGCACATGTTACTAAATTTGAGAATGAAGACATACAAGGACATGTTTAAATGTTCACATACGTGAACAAGTAATTTGGCTTAGAGCCACATAGAAGGACATGTTCAAATGTCCACATATAGAGGTAGGAAAGCACACATAAGGTACATGGTCACATGTTCAAGGCATACAAATAGAGAATTGGTGTAGAGCCAAAAAATAATGTCATATTCAAATGCCCTCAAAGATCAAAGAAGTATAGGAAACGCAATCAAGTCTAATCTAGGAAAACTAAAAATGAAAACATGTATAATTATGTAGTATAAATCTATGTAGATGTTAGGATGCATATATATTGATTCTAACTAGCGATAGTTGGAAAAATTTGAGCAATGAGTAACAATGATCAATATGAAGATGGATCAATTATAAACTGGAATGTATAGTATGTAAAGATAAAACCTGGTAGTAACAATTATATATGAGATGCCCCCGAGTGGGTAGATGTATCAAATGAATAAACTTGGATCGGTGTATATGCCCCCAGTGGGTAGATAATAACAATTTTGGATCAATGTAGTGGACCGAAGTCCTATATGTAATCTGCAAGCACTCGACAAAAAACAAGTGAAGCATTAATGTATGATAAAGTCGACTATACTAAGATAGATAGTAATATGTAATATATGGAAAGTAGTAGAAATGTAAACATAGAAATGCATACAATTTTTAAATTTTGTATTTTTGAAATATTGGAATATTTTTTGTATTTTAACATGTTATATTGTTTTTGTGTTTTTTGAGTATAAGCTATGTACAAGTAAATGAAAATAAACTATGTACAAGGAACAAGAGAGAGAATTAAGTATGTACAAGAATAGGAACCATACTAACCAATGAGTCTCATGGGAGACTCACTATCACCATGACCTGTGTCAAATAAGGAAACCATGATCGTGCATGTGGTGTGAAAGGGCAACTGTGAGCCCATGATCTGTTGTGTTATATAATTTGAGTTTGAAGATGCCTGTGTAGTGATGTTATGATGTTGTGGCATTGATAGTGATGCCCTGTGAACTATAGGGGTCTTAGGAACCCATATGGTAGAAGTAGAAGTTATAGGTGATGTAGGTGCCTTGTGTTGAGAACCCATAGAACCCAATAAAATTGATCTCAACATAAACTGAGTAGAGGAAGGTCCTCTAGAATTTGTGATGTATCTCTGACATGAGGGTCTCTCTAGTAATGGTCTTCATGGGAGAGTATGCGTACATGTAGATATCATAAAAGTAGACCTAGCCTACACTAATGTTTATGTTGAACACTATAATGTATGCATAGGATTTTTACTCTCTGTTGTAACTAATAACTATGCAATATTTGGTATTTAAGTTGGAACTATAACTGGAAACTATGTTGGAACTACCAATGGGATGGGTAAAGGATACTCATATAAGACACCCTCAATCTTAATGACCTGATTAACATGTATATAATTCAAGCATCGATGTATTGTAGATGGGATGGCTCAAAGTTGTTGTAACCATGACCTGCCCAATAATATATCGAATACACTTGCACTAGGTACTACTAGGAACTGAGTAGCTATGTGTGCTAGTCTAACCTCTAATGGAAGCACAATCTCCCTAATGGAGCTCTGAACATGGCCACTGAAACCACTAATGACTGTATCTCTGGTGAATATATCCCACTTTATGTAGCCTAAATGTTGTAAGAGTGTTATGGTGCACATGCTTATGTTTAACCCATTGTCAACCATAACACTGTGAATATGATGGTGGTATATGCATGCTCTTATGAAGAGTGCATGTAAACTTGTCATCATCTAGAATATCCTGCTCTAAAAATGTGACAAGTGGTCTAGGTGGCACTATAGTGTGGTGCATGCTAATAATGTTATGCAGTGGATGTATCTCCTCTATAATTGTGTGATAGGAATTCGAAGGTGGATGCACTTGGTATGTATAGTGAACACCTATTGTGCCCCTACCTCATTTGTTGTATGCTCTAGGAAAGGATCTAAAAATATCTTTAGTGCCTTAGCCTATATTTGTTGTTGTTTTAGTGCCTTTTTGGGTGTGTTCACATCAATAATATTGTCCTCAATGAGATCTTGTATATTGTGCTTTAGGCTAATACATCTGTTTATTATGTGGCCTGGTGCCTTATGATACTCGCAAAATGCATTTGAATCATAAATCTTTGGAAGAGGTTGTGTCGTATCAACCTCTTTAGTAGGAGGGAGAGATATGACATTGCATTCCAATAGTTATTATTGAACCCGTGCTACTGACTCCAGAAGATTAGTATAGACTCTATGTTGAGGAGTGGATAAAACCACTTTGGGAGATGGCTCAAAATTTGCATTGACTTTGGCCTTTTGATCACTTTTGTTTTATGTGGTCCTTACCTTGTATGGAGGTTTGTTTTAACTCTTAATAGTTGATTTTGATCCATTTTTGTACTTGAGTTTAACCATTGATATGAACTTAATCTCTATTTCCTTAACTATGTGGCATAAATCAGTGAATGTAGGAAACTTCTTGAATAAGATAGATTCATGCAGTGCTGGTAATAGACTTTGTTTAAATATATCCCAAAGTTCTTTGTTTGCTATGGGGCTAGTCAATTTGGATAATATTATCTTGTATTGTAAGACATAATCAATGATAGGCTCATTTTACTTTTGCTTTAACTATGACACATGCATATAATATATTATCATTAATGTTGATAGAGAAGTGTACTAGGAATATGTTGACTAAAGGATTGAATGATGTGATAGGTTGATTTGGCAAATCATAGAACCATTGTAGGGCATAGTCCTTGAGACTATTTGGAAATAACTTTGTAAGAAGCCAATCGTTGGACACATAGTCCAAGAATGTTGCATGAAAATCTCTTAGGTGATGCTCTGGGTCACCCCTGCCATCATATAATGTGATCTTGGGTGCCACAAAATTGGATGGCAAAGGAGTTTCTACTATGTGATATGTCAAAGGTGTATGTAAGAGAATGTTGGAATCCAAGGTATGTGATGGCCTAGTTATTCCCTTCTCAGATGTAACACCTTAGATTACAGAGTACGAATCTCATGCATAAGGGATTGTACATTTAGAGTGGAAGAACTAGCCACAAGTAGTGTGACTATCATTGATGGGCGAATATCAATCTTGGGTTATGTTATCTGAGTTGGCCCCATTGGAGATGTAATGACATCATTAATTGGAAGGGCTGAAGATTGACCATTATTTATCTTTTGGAGTTCATCTTGAAGATTGTTCATGAAATCATTTTGTATATCCATATGTTTGGACACAAGTCTTGTAACTTTTGCTTATCAGTTTCATCAAATCTATTGTTAAATTCTGCCATTGTAGGTTAAAAGGTAGGAAAACAAGTTTTGTGTTTTTTGAACCTTTTAAGAATAATAGTCTATTGAAGATCACAAAATTTAAATATCGTGACAAATCTAATTTTTTAGAAGTAAAATTTGAGTATATATAGAAAAGGATACAAAACCTAAGTGTGTTTAGGGTTAGGGTTTATTAGCAATAATTTAAATTATATGTAAAATAAATTGAAACCCTAATAAGAAATTGATTTAATTTAGCTAGGTTGTCTAAAAGAAATTAGAAAATCAAGAGTATGCCACTCTAAATTATTGCACAAAAATTTGGATTAATACAAGCTAGTGTTTGAAGTAATATTCACAGTAAGACGGGTTGACCAAATGATTTAACATTTTAGGGTTTAACTATGTAAATCCTATGTTTGGTTAAAGGGTCGAGATGTCTAAATCAGTCAAATAATATGCAATAATTAAGTACTGATTTGTTATAGATTTTGACCTTATTTGACTTTCTAAAAATTGTAATAAATAGGCATAAATATAGACTTGTCTATAAAGTGACTATCACGGATGATCTAGGTTATGAAAATTGGGTTTTGGATAGTTTTGAGTGTCGTCAACAGGATTCTAGGATTTGTTTACTCACTGGATCGTAGTGCCATGTTATTGTAGTGTCCTCAAAGTGGCACTAGAGTCCCTTTTGCATGATTATTCCTATTTTTAGGAGCACCCACACCCATGTTTTTAGGTCCTATTCCTATGCACACAAAATCTAGAAGTTTGTGTTGTGCCTAGAAAACCTGATTTGGTGTGCAAATGCTAATCTTCCTTGTAAATATGGCATGAACAATAATTATGTGTTCTTTAGGAGGATAGGTTGGACATCCTCAACACCTCGTTGTGAAGAGTGTTTCCTACATACCAATACTCCAAAGAGGGATCAAGTCTGATGTAGTTCTCCTACCTAGTGCTTGATGTAAGTACAAGTGAATGTTATAATGAGAGTGGATTTGGATGCCTTGAATGTGATTGAGCTTTGAAATCCTTGAAATCAGGGTTTAGGGCTGCTGTAGATGATAATATGTAGAAGCAGGGCAAAATAGGGATCGAACACCTTAATTATGCTCAACTTGTCTTTTGTTTGAATGGGCTTTTGCATATATTTTCCATCCAGTGAATAAAGGTCAATTAGACTTGTATTTATAAAGATATGTAGCTTGTGTGAATAAGAAAATATGCTTAGGACAACCTTAAGAGGGGCACACATTTGAAAAAGTATTCATTCATGAGAGTTAAGGCTAAGGATAGTAGCTCCTAGTTGGGGACACTAGCGCCACGTGGCTATAGTGTCCCAAATGTGGTGCTAATGTCCACCTAGCAAACTGTTAGGCAAATTGGGTTGGGATCTGAGAGAGCTGTCCTAAGACTATGTTTTGGCTAACTATAACTGTCTATGGTCTATATAATGATTGAAAAAGTATGTCAAAGGCTATAGGGTAGGTCTAGGGCTAAGCTAGGAATAGGCTAACTCAAGCGACACTCTTAGCATCCAAATACCTCTTTTAGGTGATTATAGAGACAAAGACAAAAATAAGAAAATAAATTAACAAATAACGAGTGAAAAATGGAAGGGTTTATAAGAACAAGCCAAAAAGAGCTTATATACTTATTGAAACATAATCCAAAAATATTTTGGAGTGATCTACACAAATAATAACACAAACACAATTTTTTTATTACAATTAGGGATTAAAGCAATCAAAATAATTGTATGAATGTGAAAAATAAAAAGAAAAGCCCATACAATCAATGTTAAAGTACTTTTCACAACTAGTGACATCCAACAAAAGATTAAGAAGCTAACAATGGGTAATGTCAAAGACAAAGATGGTCTACAAGAAGAATATCTAAAATGAGAAGTAGAGATCTAAGCACCATATATCAAAGAAATATTTAATGGTGTCATTCAAAATGGCTTCCAACATAATGTCAAACTAGTCTAACCATACATTTGTTTAAGAGTGGGGATGTCAACAACCTTTTAAACTATCGAACCATTGTGGTTAGTCCCCTCTTTGAAAACTTTTTGGGAGCACATTAAAACATAAAATCAATAGTTTGGTTAAGGAAAAGAGAGAGAGAACAAAATGTCAAGCAATTTATAGAGAAAAGTATTCAGCAATAAATTATTGTGTCACATTGAGACACTCAGTTAAAAATGTTTAAAATAATAGGTGAAGTAAACTGTTGTTTTATAGATTTAAAAAAGTAGTTGATATAGTGTTGAGGAGTAGATTATGGGGCGAAGTGGAGGAACTAAGGGTCACAATTTAACATAAGGTAATTGTGAGCAATATAGGCATCAAACAAGGTTACTCTTTGTTTCCCACTTTATTTGGTTTATAAATTGACAAGTTAGAAGAATGTATAGATACATATTAGGGTGGAAGGGTTCCCTTAGCTAAATATGTGGTGAAACCCCTCTTATATGTTGACAATCTAATTATAATTATAGAAACAACCCAAGGCTTGAGTGACCACTTACATGCCATCAAATGTTTTTATAAAGATGAAGGAAAAGTAAACATTTTGATTTCTAGTTAAAATGGGATATGCTTGAAGTGGTAATGGAATACAAGTGTCTTGGTTTATACATTCATAACAAACTCAATGGATATACGCGCAAAACAAAAAGAATACCAAGTGGATGGAAAACTCTATACACATTAAAAGTTATATACATAAGTGCAAAGCTATGGTATTGAAAGACCACTAGTATTTGAGTTACTTGTCACTTTCATGGTGTTGTATGGGTGTGAATTATGGAGCATCGACACTTCAGGTTTATAGTGGAGCCCAATAAAAAGGATGTGATTAATTATAAACAACTTTAAAATCAAGGCTTTAATTCCCTACGAACCACTCCTCGTGGATATAAACATATTTTCATAAAAGGCAAAATCAATGATAGGGTTACCATACTACTTATAAAAAGTAGAGAGCATGAAGACTAATGGGTGGCCTAAGGCAATAAGGAAAAAAGAGTTACACATGAGATAGAGCACATGGATGATTAGAAAACCTCAAATGGATGAGTAGATGGGATGTTGACTTAAATGAATGCATATATATTAACAAAACAATAAATAGTTATGTGAATGAAAAATTTATAATGATCGCGTGAAGAAAGGAAACAAGTAGAAAATGACAACATTATCTTATTGAAATCAACCCGTCTTATGAACATCACGAAAAATCATAGATAGGGGACGAAATCAAATGGAGGGAAAAGATGTTTATAGCTTAGATAAGAACTAGTTCACACACTTAGATGCAGGACAAGTAGATGGGTGACCCTCAAAGAAGAATGGGAGCAAAGGATATATATATATATATATATATATATATATATATATATATATATTTACACCATAGGAACAATAGAAATAAAGAAGCATTTTATCTTAGCATACATACCCAACCTACAAGGACATTCAAGTCAAGTACATGGAAACACTGAGAGTAGATTTCATGTTGGAATTCTTTAAAGAGGCAAGAATAAAAGTATTAGGAGTGCTGTTAATCCAAATCAATAAGAGAAGAACTGACCTTCTTAAAAAAATAATTTGTCCCTCAATTTATACATCTTCTAGTGGTTGTGTAGTATAAGAAAGTGGTTTTACATCAAAATGCAATACATCTACCCAAACAATTTGTAAACTAGGTCTAATCACATTTGAATAAATAAAATAACAAAACATACTTAATTTATAGTTAAGAATATTCTAGAATTCAACAACAAATGACAAGAGGGGGTTTAAAAAGCATCATGATTTGTCATGAATCTGGAGATAGTCATTAGAAATAGATAGTGGAAAATCAGCTCAAAAATTGAGGCTTACAAAACCCACAAAACTTAGGGCGAAAAGAGACAATATTTTTGAGTGTACCCTTCTAATAGAGTGAAGACATTTTTGGAAATGTCGAGTAGTTTATGTCCAAGTGCAAATATTTAAAAACTAATTTCATAATCTTGGTTATCTGCTCTAGGGCTCCAAAAAGCTCGTTGACTTTTTTTGAATTTTGTGTAAATATATGGGAAACTAATCTCTTATTTGCAACACTAACAACTCATCACATTCAATAAAAAATAAGGAATTGATGGAGGGGCTTGTGTTTTCCCTCCATTATTATGAGGTCCTTAGGCTAGAACACATTTACAAATCAACACTCAATAAGATTTAACAAGTAATCTGTGAATGTAGGGCCTAACGTTGCATGATTTTTTGTGCTAGAATGAAGGTGTGACAAAGGAAATAAATGCTTCAAATCTTGTTTCAATTATGCTCTAAGTGCTTGAATTAAGCTCTTACACTACCACAATAAATTTCTAGAACATAATATTTTTTCTTGCTCAATCATTCCTTATTATTTGTACTACTCATGCATTTATATATCTATTGACTTACTAAATTCAAATTAAGACTAAATTAATATGTAAACTAATATACAACAAGTGAGAAACATCGACAAAATAAGAACACAAAGTACAAGAAACCCAAAATAAAACCATATAACATGAGAGATCGAAATCCAAAAACATAAAAACCCACATTAAAAATAACCAAAAATATACATTATAAAATCTTGATGCCCTATAACCATACATTACAATATTATGGACAATTTATTTAAAACTTAAAAAAAAAAAGAGAAAAATAAATGAAATAAGACACAACACATCCAAAACAATAAAAAAATTGTACTTATAAAAATTTAATTGAACTCATAATTTACAAACACAAAAGTATAATTCTATAATTTAAAATCATCCTTAACTAAAATTACATGTCTACAAATTAAAACCATTGGGACCCGTGGACGTAATCGAAAACATAATAGAAGGTTGAAAATAAGTGCTGTAGCCTTGGGGCTTCTGAAAAGCGTTTGGCGCCACGACGGGGCGGTTGGCAAATGAGCGGGAAACGATAGTGCGACATGTTGTCGATAGAATAGATTAGACATGGAATAAAGCGGTATCCGCAATAACCTAGCGTTGCGTCGAAGGGAGGCGATAGTGCAGTCCAATGGAGATGGAGAAGGAGGTGGAGGTGCGGCGATGGCTGAGCGATAGCACTGCCGCGGAGGGGTTGGTGGTTCGCTCAGCCACCATTAATTTACAAGCCGCTGAATCCTCTCCTGGATTTGCCATGTCTCTGCTTTCGCTTTCTGCAGGTATTTGTGGCAGTTTACTTATTTTCTAATTGAATGTATGATCGGTTAGCTTGGCCTCCCTTTTCTAAGTGCAGACCTGAACCCTGGGAGCTTTGTATGACTCTGCACCGCGCGTTACTTGTCTTTAATTGTTAAGTAACTGATGGCAGTTGTTGGTGTTAAGCCACACTCGGACCGAAGATGGACTGGTCCAAGAGGGGCCAGTAGCTCAGTGGTAGAGCACTCCAGCAGCATATGGAAGGTCCTAGGTTCTAGTCCTAGCTGGTCCATGTGTCAACAGCAGTGTTGTGTTGAATAGCGTTGCGGGTTAAGTGATACTAAATACATTAATAACAAAATTACATTGGCTGAATTTTTATCATCAGCCAACCGGATAATATCCTGAATTTTATAGGTATGCAAACTCTGTTTGATCTGTTGTAGAATTAAGCTACTAAGTCTGGGCGACTTTCTAGAGTTTGAATGATGTGGTCAATCCTAACCCCAATTAAGGTTTGATTTTTTTTTTTTTTTTTGTCATTTCACATGGTATGAGTATAACTGAAAACGACAGAAGTAACATGATTCGAGCTAAATAACTCCTGAGTAGGGAAGCGAATGCACTGCATTCCAATGGTGATGGATAAGCAACACTAGTTGTAGGCAAAGAAGGGGGTGTTGGAACTGTTGGAGCATTCTGTGCTAAACCTGCCGATTCTCGTTGCTGCTTCGCAAAGGTTTCCTACAATATTTCCAAGGTCTTAAAAATACGTGCTTTCTCCTTACAATCAATTGCTCACAACTCTTTACCGCATTTAAATTGTGGTGGCGACTTCTTGGAATCTTGACTGGAACAATAAATTCCTTTCTCCCGCTTCATTTATTCTCAATCCTAACCAGGAATTGTGGTCTTTGATAGCACCATGCTGCGTCAGATTCTTTTAGCTTTATTTCTGAGTGTTTCTGTCACTGTTTTTTGTTTCTTGTGTCATTATCATACGTTTGGGCTTCCTAATCTTAACTACCTATACGACCGATGCTGTTTTGCAATAATGCTTGCCATCTTGAGTTGTGTTTTTGTGGTACCAAAACTGCGTTTGGAAGTAAATCATATTTCCACAGTCATATACTTCAAAAATTGTTAATTATTGGCTTATCTACTGTCCTCTGTTCTTAAGTGCCTTTAATTCTATTAGAAAAACCAGCTCCTCCTTCCACTTTATTTCAATTCACTGTGCTGGGACGCCAATAGTTCATTTTAACAATTATAATGCCAGAGGGGCAGTTGGCATGCCGGATATGGAAGGTGTTGATTGAGTCGAGGATGTCACAGGTGATGCTACAAGTCTTGGCTAAGGCCCCCCCCACAATTAGAACTTATAAAATAGGCTTGCAAGCAGAAGATTATTTTGTAACATGGATGGGCAACTTTCCAATAGCAAAACAAAGCTGCAATGCCCTTGACATCATCAGGGATCATACCTGAATTCTTATGAAGAAATGGTTTGCATTACCGTATGTTTTAGAGATTAGTGGACATAGTAGGATTAGATGGGGCAGCTGGAAGCAAAAAGGACAAATTTGACAGATCCAGGAAATGAAGACGCTAGGGTAGGAGTTACTCTGGAAACAAGTCTGTCTTTGATCTGACATGGATGCTTTGGTATGAGTTTTCTCAAGACTAAGATGCAAGAGAACCAATACAAGAAATAAGGAGAGATAATCTCTATATCTGCACATTTGGCCAATATGATGATATATATAAACATATTTTTTAGCTTTAATGTGGTCCCTTTTTGTTTCCTAACTGATGCGAGGTTGTGCATGAATTGCAAGAGAACTGCATGCATTATAATCCCCCAAAAACAAATACCAAGGTTCTCAATGTAACCAGCAATGGGCTCTTATTAGCAAAATTTGAAAAATGAAGGAAAGGGGATTCAAAATTAAGCTTTTGTGCTGCACCTGAAGTGGCTTAACCACCAGCTACAACCAAAAACAAATCCTTGATTCTGATGCAATATGAAAGTTTGAGAAACTGTTCTACACATGTCTGAGACGAAAACATTGTGGCATGTCATGGAGGCCTACCAATTAAATGTTATAAACAGATTTCGATATCAACTTGAAACTGTCGAATCACCATGATGGATTGGATAAAGAGTTAATATAGCTTCATTAAGATGACTATGGGAAACACTAAGATGGACTCATTGGGATGGCTTCGAGAAAGTGTTTAGACAACATTTGTCAAGATGGCCTAGAAGAAATATTGAGCATGAATAGCTTGGAGAGAGCTACTACCTATATGGATGACTTGGTGGAGAGGGACGAACTTGATGGCTTGGGGGAAGAGGATGGCTTTGCAGCCTAGAAGAGAATGATGGCCTGGATGGCTTGAAAGAGAAGGATGACTTGGATGGCTTGGAGGAGGAGGATGACCAAGAGCACAGCTTGGATGACTGAAAAAGGATGGCCTGGACAACATGCAAGGTAGGAGATGACCATACCGTGTGGATGACCAGTAGGAAGTGGGACTACTTGGTGGCAACATTGGCTTGATTGGAAGAAGTAGCCAATGGAGGGAAGACAACTTAATAGTACTACATACATAAGACAATCAAATTCAAGTGTGTGGCAAAAAGAGCTAAGATAACTTGCTTGAAGATGAGAATGAAACAAACCAATGAGGCCTGAGTGCGGCTATGGAGGGTATTAGATTTGTCTTTTATAAAATTATAAGGAAGATATAATGTTCTTGTCACATGCTAGTCATTAGTCACTCATTATATGTTTCACATGATATATGTTTGATGTTTATTAATATCAATGTAATTTGATATGGGAGTTGGTTACTTCAGTGTCAATATCTACAATAAAGCTTCCTGTGCCAGTGTAATGATTAATTTGACAGTTGTAGCATAGAGCTTCTTTTCAGTTTCATTTCTATAATACATTTAACAGTTCAATTACAAACTAGAATCAGAGCTTTGTTTCCTAATAATAACAATAAAACTAGATTATTAATTTGTGAGATTTTACCCGTGCGTGTTTAAGTCATCTCAAGATGACCTCCATGAAAAGCTGTCGTTACTCTAATGACATTTCTCCTCATGTATAATTGGTAATAATTATAAGGCAAGGGGACCTACTTGGCATGTAAGCACCTCAAAACATTTGTTAGTAGGCGGAGGGATGATGAATGCAATCCACCGCTTTGGGCTTTACACTCTCTGGCCTCTTTCCCCATTGGCAAAAGTAAAATATTTGGAGCCTGTAATGCTTTATAGATCACCATTGTCTCGCAATTCTGACCAATGTGGGACTAACCCCAACTACAAGCAAATTTTGTATATGTGTTCAGTAATTGAAGGATTCTTACCTTTTAAAATTGTTGTAGGAATGTGATTCGTAGTGGTACTGGATTGCAATTGATCAATGGATCTTCTGCATTTTAAAGAGAGATAAATGTAAATTACATTAAATTGGAAGCCATATTTTAAAATTTCAAAAACATATTGAATCTTTTTAATTTTGGGATGGAAAATAGCTTATATGTGCAATCAATTCATAACTGCCTCTCTAGTCTTAAAAACATGGAATTTACTCCGTTCTTTTTATTTTATGTTGGGCTGAATGTTATTTTACAGCATTCCTTGATTTGTATAATGTTATTGACAAGCTTTAGAATTTGATGTTTGATTATGAAGATATCCTAGTGAGTTTGGATGTATTTGACGGGTTCAATATTTTACACTTGTTTACTTCTACAGGGGGTCAGGATCAGGGACAGAGGATTGCTGCAGCCACATATCTCAAAAACTATGTTCGCAATCATTGGGGTCAAAGTGGCTCGGAACAATTAAATGAGCGTCGTGAGTTTAGAAACCAGCTTGTGCATGTGCTTCTTGAAGTGGATGCACAGGTTGTCAAGATTTTAGCTGAAGTGGTATGTGTTGTTAAATGTATGATGCAATAATTTCACACTGATGTTAACAGTTTGAACTTTAACCCATTAGAGAATGCTTTTTTTTGGAGGGCAGCTGCACATTATCCCTTGGATTGGCATATTTCAAGTGTTTACCATGGTTTCACTTTTAGCATGGATAAATTTTTTACTGTCACGGTAGTACCATGAACTGTGTATTGCGACATAACCTTATTTGAATTTGAAGCGTTGCAAGACATGGTGGTGCACTTTTCTTGGGATTGGTTAGCTTCAATTTCTTACCAGAATTGGGATTAGGTTTGTGTCAATTGCAAATCAAAACCGCCAATTATTGAATTCAACTATGCAAGGCTGTTCTTCTTGGAACATTTTGTAAAAGCTTTATTCAGACTGTTTGGCTGTTATGAACCTTGTGTTCTTGCAAGCCTCCAAACTGCAGAAAATAATGAAACCGTTTTGCTTCGGAAAGAAAATTAACTCTGTATATTGCATATATGCGATAAATAAAGATATTAAGCTGAAGCCATAAATTATATACGGAGATTGACTTTTGCTTAATTTGAAATTCAAACACTAGTGACATATAAGCTTTTGACCAATCTATCAAATACATTTACGTTTTGGAGGTGTTTGTAATGCTTCCTCCCCCCTTGATATTTGTGTTTCCCCAATTGCCTTACAACTTGTAATATTGATTTGCCAATTGCAATTAAAGAACTAGGAAAGACTTGTGAGAGTATTATCCATAGTTACCTAAGACTCCAGGATGGGGTTTCTAGGATGGCAAAAATTTCCAGATTTTGGGGATGACGGGGTGATGGCTATTAAAATTATATATATATATATATATTAAAAATATACAAATAAACTAAAAATTGACTTAAATAAATTAAAATAAGCTGAAATTTAAATAATAAATTTAGATTTAAACAATATGAATAAATTACTAAATAAAACTTAAGTTACCGGTTCGGCCATTTTTGCAGAAGATTCGGGGTTGGGTCCAAACCAGGTTCTTGATCGTGGTTTGGTATGCATTCAAGTTCGCTCGGGTGGCCCAGGACAAGCCCTAGGCGAACTTGGGTAGAACCTATAGGGAAAAACAATAAAAAAAGGTAAAAAATGAGTCCAAAATAGCCAAGAATGGCTTTATCATTGTTCTCTCTGCGCTTGGAAGTAGCTCAATCAAAGCACAAACAGCCTTAGCCATTTATGCATGGTTTTTAACTATTTTGCACACAGGGAGCAAAGCCTTGAGACTAACCCTAGCGACATCAACATAGGTGGTATTTAGTGGAAACAACGCCAAGAGGCCGTTTGTAATTCTGCCTATCAAACTGATTTCCTTGGCAACCATTTTATCCATCTCGACCTCCTCCATGAGGGCAGCGACGTTCATTCTTAACTCGATATGTCAACACCACTCTTGCTCAGATCTCTTTTACTAATCCGACTACTTCGAAGGCTTGTTGCACAACTGCACACTCATCTTTAGCCGGTTGGAGCTTTTCCAACATAGATCTGTACAATGTTGCCCACTTGGACCTATATACATAAATATTTAAAAAACTACTTAAATAATTACAAAAGTAAGCTCACAAAAGAAACGTCTCATCTACCTAAATAATTATTGAAATTTATAATTTATGATTATTTGGACATTTGGCATTTGGTTATTTTTTTGTGATTATTTTCATATTTTATTTTTAATATCAATATGCATACTATGTGGTTAATGACAATGTCACTAATTTCTGATTTATTAGGGTACAATCTCTACATTTTTTAATTATATATATATTTTTTGTATGGACGAACCCAAGACATTTTTTTTTGCCGTACCGGCAAACTTGGTTCTTCGAACCCAAATTCGAATCCAAACCTATAATGAATCGGTAACTTTATGAGTCATGATCAATCATTAATCCAAAATTGTAAATGATAGAGATATCAAAGACATCAACAATAACATGCTAAGTTGAGAAGTCAATAAAAATGGCCGATCTTAAATTTCACATCTATTTGACCATCATACTGGAGTTTTTCTTCTTGCTTGGATGACGTGATTAAAAAATATCTTGGGCATATGGAGTTTGGAGGCCCTATGAGAGTATTATCCATAGTTTTTGGGATGGCAAAAAAACTAAAAATTTAGGGGATGGTTATGAATATAATATATAAACATTAAAAATATACAAATAAACTAAAAAATTAACTTAAAGAAACTAAAATATGCTAAAATTCAAACCATAAATTTAAAGTTAAACAATATGAATAAATTACCAAATAAAACCATTATGAATCAAAACTTATTGGGATGTATTGGTTTTCGTAGATTGGAGTGTTGCTAGTTTTCTTAAATGCAATGACACCCCTATCCACAAGTATTTCAATTCTATGTTGCAATGCATAACAATTGTTTTCTCTATGCTCATTTATGTGATGATAATTAACAAAACGATCTTTTCTCCACTCGTGTTAAATGATGTGTAGGGTGATGTTGATCTGAGGGTAATGTGATCAATTTATTATCAAGTAGTGTTTGTAAAATAGCACATGGTTTATCCACAAGTCTTTGAAACCATATGGGTTGGTCTACAATAGAAGGGTTATGACTCATGCGAGTTGCCGCCTCATTAGTTGTCTTATTGTACCTTTGTTCTTAGATGGAGAATTACTTTTTATCATTGAAATTGTTGACCTTTGGGAACTTGTAGTATGAGACACATGTGCTTGCATGTATAAGATCACATTCATAAGTGAAGATATCCATGTAAAGTCTCTCAAAAGAACTATAGGTATGATAGATTAAGTGGAGGTAAAAGACTCTTACTAAAGAGGAATTGCTTCCCCAAATTAGTCGATTGATATATTAAGCAATGAAATGCATTTTTGAACCTTAAAATATAATCTTCTATTGGTTCATCACAACCTTGTTGAATGTTTTGGAGATGCTCTAAGGGTAATCTAGGCCTCTATTCCCATGGAAATGGGATAAGAAAGCCTCTTCTAATTTAACAAAGAAAGCCATAGAACCACTAGGTAACTCATAGAACCAATCTAAGGCTTTACTACCTTCTAAAACTTCGATGAAATGTTTTTAGTAGTACTCTCCCATCATATTTATGTTCTCCAAGAGAAGGCATAAGGTGCACAAGGTGGGTATGAGGATCTCCATATCCATCAAGCAATTGAAATGTAGGCATAATTATTCCTTGTGGATATGGATGATTGAATATCATTTGTACTATAGGTAGGTCTAATATGACATTGTTATCCAACTTAGCATTATATGACCTAGACTCTAAGAATAAGGCAACAACTTGTTTTTGTAGTTCACTCGTTGCATGCATCATGGAGGCTATATGGCTAGTAGGCATGGTTATAGATTGGAAAGGTTCATTACTAGATTTCATTTCACCATTTATTGTAAACATGGGTATACAAGATGCATCACAAGTATGTCTATCATTTCATTGGTTAGAATCATTATCGCATTCCATATCAATAGAAGAATCATTGTGTTTAGAGATATCATCACATTTCATGTTGATAGAAAAGTCATTCCATTCATAAACATCATCACATTTCATGTCAATAGAAGAATCATTGCATGGTTTAGAAACACCCTTTTGTATATCAGTAGAAGAGTCATTGCATGTCATCTTATTTGAAACATCATTGCAAGGCATGACATCATGCAAAGCAACATGTATATCATTTAGCCATTTTTTATTGTATCATCTTACTCAATTGTAAGTTTAATAGTATCCAGAAGATTGTTGATTGATTCCCTTTTACTTCGTTCTTGTTCTACCTCATTATTAGTTGAAAGGTCCATGGAAAGGGAAGAAGAACTAATCTCCTAGATTATTGCATTAAATATGACTTCTACACTACCATTGTACAAAGATACATCATTAGCCCAATCCTCAACATCTTTATGTACATAATCATAATCATAATCATCATGATATTGTGATCTAAGAATTTGACTCAAGAGAGGATGGTTAGTATGGTGTTAGTTTCAAAATGAAAACAAAATGAAAGAAACACATTAGCTAGCATAACATCTCTAGGCCTAGACATTAGGGAGAGCTTAGTTAACAAACATGAATAAAACACAACTAAAATGCAAAAGAAATTTTTTCTTACTTTTTTTGGATGCTCCAAAATATTTGTTGTAGTGGCTTGTTCGGCTTTGTGCTCATGAAGTCTTTGGCAATGGAAGCTTGGCTACTTTCATCTCTCCTTGGCACTTTTGACTTGTGGCTTGGCTTGGCTTGGAATCAATTTGACATGATAACACTAGTTGCATGAAGCTTGTAATCAATTTTGCATTATAACTTTGCATAATCATGTCTTAGAAATGATGTTCATGGCTTTTCTATTTATAGATTTTTGAGAATGTCTAGAATCAACCTGAACCATTCATCCTGAGATTGAGATGTGTGGTTGATGATTAATTCAATTTTTGGAATTAAGTTTATAATTATCTTCATCATGACATTGGAAGAAGGGGCAATTAAGAGGCATGGAGGGCATCATGGAAGACATTGATGAGGCATGGAGGGCATGAATCTTGATATTTGTGGCATTTATGGCCTAGTGATGTCTTCCCAAAAAATAAGGTCACCTGATGATGCAAATATTCAATATTCATTTCCAAAACAAATTATTCAACAAGTTTTCATGGAATTCTTGATTAGGCTCCAATTTGGTTTAATTAGCTCTTAAGCATGTTTAAGTACTTTGTGCACAAATTACTCAAATTGATCAGAATGTCTTGTTATTGGTTTAAAATTTGATTGGATTGGAATTAGAATGCGATGTCAGATGTGTTGGATCCGTATTCTTATTTAGGATGTTACCAACAACAAATAACGAAGGCATGTGTTTTGTGCAAGAGATTTGATAGGAAAGAGCAATTCAGAGCACTTAGGTGCAAAATTAGCATTTTGACTCGAAATGATTTGATCAAAATTAGTTGGTCCATAAATTGCATTGCCTTATTTAGGGATACCTTGGCCAAAATTGACACTCATTGAGCCTTATGTTAGTTTCAACTCATTTAGTGTGTTTTAGTGTTTTTATGCCAAATTGTGCATTTTGGGTGGAAATTGGCCAAAAACTTGATTAGAGGTCATTGGTGGCTAGATTTAGGTGTCTACAAATATTACCTTCATTCACACAAGCATGGTCACATAAATATTATCATTATTCACACAAGCATGATTATCAACATCCACATTTGTCCACTCATTGGTATAATCATAAGGCACAATATGGGTGGAAAACAAGGAATCCATGAGATGAGACATAGTAGGGTTTGAAAAATGCACACACATGGAAAAATTTCCAAACTCTAAGATGACAAGAACACAATCACAAGACCTAACCCTAACACAAGGGCAAACATATAACTCTGTGGTTTGTAAGGATTGGATATCAATAATTGGAACTCTAGTGTCAAGGGACACCTACTAAGGGGAAATAAAAAATCAGATTTTAAAGCCAAACCCTATTGGAAGATAAATTTGAAACTATATGAGAATGAAAAACCTTAAGGTAGAAACTTAGAGCTTTTTGTGCTCAAGTCCATAATTGGGCTCACCAGAATGTTTTACTTATTTTGTGATTAATGTGGTGTAAATTGAGTCAAACTAGAAATATTTAAATTATGTAAAATAGGTTAATAATCACACATTTTGAATGTAAAAAATTACATTTATATTGCGTTTAGATTTTTTGTAATTGACAAAGCAAAAGAGTGGATATGCACTTAGCTTGTTTTGATATTTTGTTGCTCATTGTGTTTATCACTATTTCTAAAAATACTCCGTGTTTGCCTTGTAACCGTGCAAATTAGAAAACATGAGCTAAAACTTTGTTTAGATGTTTTTGTTGAAACTAAGAATCCTATGGCAACTGGTACTGTCAAGGCTTTGTTGACACAATCCCTATCGACTATGCAAGTCTATGACACCTTAGACACCTACGTCTATGCCTGTAGATGCTTCTTGCATGTGCGCTTGCCTTCAATTTTGCGCTTTGATCCCTATTTTCTTTCTCATTCTTTTGAAATCCTAATCACATTTTCAACTACAAGATGACCCTTGGAAAAGGGGTTAGTATGTTGGGTTGGATAGCCCCAACCACTCCTTGTTGAGTGATTGAGCATTCTTTCGTTCCAACACTCCGAAAGAGGACTCAAACTACACGTAGTTTTTTCACTTATGTGTGTTTGTGTGCAACATTGTGATCAATCTAGATTGCAATGCAATGTTTGGCTTTCGACACTTGGCAACTTGTAACTTTGACTTGTGCGTGTCTTCAAACTTGACTCTAGGGCTACTCTTTTGAGGAATATTTAGATATGTATGTCTTTGTGATAATGTCTCAAAAGAGTGCTAATTGATTTCTCAAGTTTGTTAGGACTTGCCAAGATGGGTATAACCTTTAGATTTATTTGTATTTATAGCTAACTTTTTGATATTTTCTGCTATGACTGACCCATGAAATGTGTTTAGGTCGACTTAATGCAAACTTCTTAATTTGAAAAATTGCTGTTTAGTGTTTTTGGACGCTATCAACAGAGGTAGACATTTGCGGTAAACTAGAACTCTTTGATGTTGTTGGTATTGCCTTGGTAATGAAAATCAGTGATTTGAGATATGGTAATAGCTTGTTTAAGATTTTGAAAGGTTCTTGCGTAGACTAGGGTGATCTTGAATATGTGCATTTGGTAAATTGGGTTGGCCAAGGCAACAGGTGGGTAGACAGATAGGGGAAAGTGTGCACAAAAGTCAAATGCATGGGCGTTGTCCAAGTATGTCAAAGTGTGCCAAAGTTGATGTTGCTGAAATGCCTAATACCCAATCTAGGTGTTATAGGAGGTGACTTTGTTAGTTGATGCATATTTCCTTGCCACGCTTCAATTAATCGACTGTGCGGATGATGGTGAGGCGACTTTGGCAAATTCAACCTCTTGACAGTATTTGCTGAAATCAAATGTCTAGGTTGTCACTGTCTACAATAAAATGTAAATCCTTCCCTTGCACCCACATATGTGAATGGAAGTGACGCTTTACTGCCTTTGGCTTTAAGGTTGGTGCTTGTGTTGCGGAAATAGTAGCACATGGAGGGGATTGGTGCAATCAATCGTGCCAATATTAGCATAAGTGCCTGCCTTTTTTTGCATCAAGAGTGCTTGTGTAGCCAATCACTCTTATGAATGTCACACCACTAGCCAATCTTTTTTAGATGCTTTTTATTTGGAGTGTTTTTTTTCAAAAGAGGCCTTGATGGATGATTTTGGGGTTGGGAGTCTTTGTTGTATTGCTTACGGTCAAACTTGATGGCATGCTTGTCTTTCTTGGGTTGAGACTTATTGGCGGGAGTAATTTATTTCTTGCCTTTATGATTAAACTTTTCAATTTTTTTGCATACTTAGAGGCTTCTCCCAGTGTAGTGATCTCTAATAACTCCATTTCTTCTTAGATATATGGACACAAACCCCAACTGCATTTGAAGATTGTGCCTTTCATTGTTATGCATGCAATTTTTTTCAGGCAAGGGATAGAATGTATTGGTAGAATCTTGCACTGTTTGTTCTCAAACTTGGTACTATTATCGGCACATTTTGTATTGATCACCATAAATTTTCATGGGGCAGCTTTCCTCCTTGATGGCCTCTACAAAATTTGTCGAAGTTTTGAGTATTGTATCCTCACGCTCAATTGTTAACTAATCCCTGTGTTGATCCTCCTCATGGCTATTATGAAGACAATATGATTCCCACAATTTTTTGACATGTCAAGTAGCTTTTAAAATTGCAAACGTTATCTTTTCACCATTAAAAAAAATGGATAGAGAAATATATTCCAATTGGTCAAGCCACTTCTCTATTGAATTTGCATTATTTTGTTCTTCAAAAAGATGGATATCGAAATTGACTTGTAACTTGAAATTTGTTGGGCCCTCGAAAGGTTTGCTTGTTGAAGCTCTTTATGCTGTGGGCACGATTCGTTGAAGAAGTTGGGTGAACTCATCCGCCACCTAGATCTTTTGCTTCTCAAGGGCATTGGCAACTGGTTGGAAGGGATTTTGTTCCTTGTATGTTTGCCATCTGAAACCATTGAACCAACAAGGAAGGTAATTTGAAAGTTGTGTCTCAAGATTGTTCTTCCTATGGTCCCGCCTCATTTGATGAGACATACAAACACATAATAAACCACTAATATCATTGATTTGGGTTTAATTGGCAATTTAGGGGACACCACATTAATTGGATAAATCTAATGTCTTATAACAAGAATGAAATTAAAGCAAATATTGTAGAAAACAAAGAAAAACAATACACACAAAAATAAGAATATTTGTAACAATAACAAAATCAACAAATATATTGATGTGAGAGGTATGTATATCAATCTCTGAGAAGAGATATGAAACTATTACTCTACGTTATCGGATACGGCGCCCCCAGGCCTTGGGAGCGTGGGAAAACGCATCCTGGATACAGGTGAGTGGGGGGAGTGCGGGCGGAGACACAACGTGCAACAACAAAGGCACAACGTTCCATGGATGAAGCAGACATGGAACGGGAGGGCATGGACAATGTGGGTAGGGGACGGGAAAGACAGGGTCGTTGGCAGGTAGGGATTGTCATTGTTTTAATTTTTTAATTTTATTTGTTATTTTTTAATATAGATATATAAACATGGTTTCACGTACAAATACTCCCATGTATGTAGGCGATCGTATTTATGGGGATGGATGTTTGGGGATTTTGACTTGGCACGAGTTCCTTTCTTGGTTTGCACAAGTTAGATCATCGTGTGGTCTCGACTACTGGCATACTGCATCGAGTACTTTAATATAGGGCTGTTAGGGAACCGACTACAACATGGATACGAGATTGAGATTGATTAATCACTTACTTCAGGGCTTACTCCAGTTTGTTTTAATATTATTTTTTAATATTGTTTTATAATGTATAATAGGTTTTGTTTTTAATATTATTAATTTGTTATTTTTTATTTCTATGTTTTTAAATTTACTTTTTAATGTTTTATAATTATAAATTAAATATATTCTATTTTGTTTTCTTTTATAATTTTTTTTACGATTTTTTAATTTTTTTAATTATGTATTTTAATTTCTTATTGTATTTTATATAAATATATTTTATTTGTTTTTTTACGGTTCAAATTTAATGGCGATTTTTTTTCTTAAGTTGATTTAACATAAGGTCATCTCATTGTAATCTTCACCAAAATGCAGAGATTGGATTTTCTTGTCTTTAATTTTGTCCATACTGGTAAGTTGTAACATTTGCATTATGTACTTGTAATAATAAATAACTTAAATAAGACTAATCTAAGTTTGACAATTGAATATTATGATATTTGACATTGAATTATTAGTATGTTTTGTGGTTATTTAACTTATTATGTTTCTATTATGCATATTATGGGGTTAGTTTTGTTTATGTCTATATTTTTATATTTTTTAATTTTATATATATATTTTTGTATGGCCGTATCCAAACCCTCCAAAAAAAAACGCTGTATCCCCGTATCCGATTCTCGTACCTGTATCCGTACCTGTACCCATATCGGTAACTTAGCTATTACTCTTTAATCTTTACAGCATCGTGTAATTCATCAATATAGAAGTTCCTACAATAGAAAAGGAAGAGGTGTGTTGGAAGATTGAGTGGTAGTGAAGGCTTAGTTGATCTGGGTCTTAGATTTTAAAGGTGCTAAGTATGTTCATAGGAAAAATCAAAACAGTTTGTGTCAAACATGCCATGCGATGGTAAACAAAATACTTTTACTGTTTTATGCTAAGTTACCGGTTCAGGTTCAGGTTCGAAGAACTGGACTTGCCCTGGTTCGAGTTTGGGTTAGAAGAACCAGATTTGCTAGAAAGGCAATTTTTTTTGGCCTTGGGTATGTCCGTACAAAAATATATAAAAATTAAAAAATATAGAATTTCTAGCCTAATAAATAGGAAGTTAGTGACATTAACCACATAATATGCATATAATTTTGTAAAAAATAAAATATGAAAATAATCACAAGATACTAACTGAATGGTAAATGTCATGATAATTATTAATAACCACATGGTAAACTACTTAGACATCTATCAGATCTGAACTTGGGCGTACAGGGCTATAGAAATCTGGGGAAAGGATGGCTTCACAATTTGTTGGGGCCTGTTGTGGTCTGTTGCCATAGATATGGAGCTGAGCATACATCTAAGCACCTTAACTGTGAAATGGGTTGTTACTTTTATACCTCGGTTCCTTTGGGATGTTATAGGAGTGTGTTTGATCTTAAAAGCACCTAGAAAAAGAACATGTGTGTGACATGAATGTAATGGGTGCTTTGCCTTGGTGAATTGTTTATGACGGGGGTTTTGGTCTGGCTATCCTCAGCCAAGGGTTAATACCATTAGGAGATCCTAAGGGTGTTAGAGAAGCCAGTGGGAGCTTGCTCCCACTGGCTTCTTGCACACCCCAAGGCCCTTACAAACCTTAGTGTTCTCTGCTGCAACTTCACTTTGCAGCAAGCTACTGCTGAAGCATTTTTGGATTTATCATTCATATGTAGCCTGAACTATATCCTTAGTTGATCAATCTGAACTATTAAAAACTACCTTATCTACTGTGCATGAAATGGTTATCATTGAACCTGACTTATCTTTTAAGCCTACATAGGTGTGAGTATGGTTGGCAGTGCTTTTGTTTTTGTGTCTTGTTTTAATCATTTGTGTTCTTTTATATTATGTTTTTGTCTTTCACTTAACTTTTAGGGTTCGCAATGTGTTTTTAATTTATTTTAGATTAGTGCTTTATGTCAAAATTTGATAAAAAAATTTAAAAAAAAAAAATAAAAAAAATTAACAGTTGGGTTCTGCCCGGTTCCTCCTGGGCGACCTGGGTTCATTTGAGTTCTTCTGCAGAAGAACATGGACGAACCTTGGTTGCCCAGGACGAACCTGGGCCGTTTCTGGGCAGCATCAAAAAATCTACAAGTCTCCAAAACTATGAAGCCCTTGGAAGTGAAACATCAAAACATGTAAAAGGAATAGTGAACTTTTAATGCGGAGGAACTCTTTTGGAGACAACAGTAAAGACTGATATTTAAATGTTTTAAAGCATTAATTGAAGTCAACGGCAGTTAGGATTGCTGATCTTAACATGACTTTCAACGGTTATTACACAAAATACATTTTTTAGATTGTTAGCATGGTGTTGATGTCACTAGCTGATACTACCATCCGTTTGATTGGCATAAGTGCCCACAAAAGTTACTTTTTTCAATGCTGGTTTTTTACATTCAAGTATGAGAGAAATTGCTAAAAGTGTTTTGGAAAGTGTGCTGAATGTTAGCTATTTATATATTATTATTTTTTTGATTTTATAAATTCCCCATTTTTTGGGGAAACCTTCAGCTTAGATGCCACGACTGAGGGATATCTCTTTTGTCAAAGTCACCTGGCACATGTAGCTGGCCTCATCTGTTGGGGTATGCCACACCCAGTGTGTTGGATGTGGTATTTTACTCGATTTCAACACTTTATCATGTCTCCTAAGGTTTGAACTTGTCTCATTGCTTTGGAAGCCCATTTGCGTTTACCACTTGAGCTCATCTCATGTTGGAGATGATCTTAGGTTAGTACATCACATGGTATGTGGTGTATTAATCTATTAGTTAGTCATATTATAACTAGTGCGTGTGTGTGTTTATGATGAGTTGTAGTAACAAGTCATCTAGAGAATAGGATAGTTGAGTGTTGATAGGGAGAGATAAGGTCGATTCCTCGCGAGTAGGAGCAGATATCTTGTAAAGTATCTAAATTGAACGAGTTAATTTTACCGATATGGTATCAGAGAATGCTATTCCTACAATTTCTAGATGGTGTAATAATTGTGAAGGGGAAGCTATTTGTTGTATTGCCCCAAATGATGGCCATCTTTATTTGAAAAATTGGTTTTTTATATGCCAAAGCTCTTTAGCGTCTTTGCAAAAGTCAAGGCAGTGATTTTTTTTTGGTGGAGATAAGGTATTAGTTTGTAGTATTGGTATTATATTATCATAATCACAAGATTTGGCGATTTTCAAAAAAATTCGTCAAAGTTCACCAAAAAAAAAAAAAATCATCATAGTTTGTTGGGTTATTATTGGAACAGGTGTTTGCACTTTTTGGCCATGTGTATCGTGTCATATTGGTGTGTCTGTATGTGCATTGTGCTGCATCTTTGGGTCTGCTGTGGGCTGTGTTCAGCAGCGGTGTCTGTGGAAGGAGTTGTGCTGAGTGAGGACAGACATCATACAATGATAAAATCTCAAACCCTAAAATTTGTTCGTGTTTATTAATATGTTTTGAAGGATTTCATAACAAAAAATATGTTTGTCGTGTTTGTCATACTTATAGGATTTCATTTACTTTATTGTTATTTTTTATTTGTTTTTTAATATCTGTTATTTTTTTAAATTTTTAATTGTTTTTTAAAATTTTAAAATTGTTTTTATAGGGTTTTTTTATAAAATTTATTTCTTTTTTTAATTAATATTTTAATATTTATTAATATTTTATATATTGGTCAAATTTATCAGAGATTTTTTTTCCTATTTTTATTCGAATTTGAACTCAAACCAAATTTTATCCTCGTCGAACTCGAACTTGAACATTGTGACTTAAAGTATTATTAAGGTAGTTGTCCCAACGCTTGTCAGTACTTTGTGAAAATCCGTGCGCATGTCAGTAGCTGCTCATTGCACGTACCTTAATCAGCCCTACTTTCACACAATGCATGTCATAGAGTACTTTCAAAATTTTAAGAATTTAGTTAACTAATGCCTTATGTGACAAGCAATTAACTTGACATGTTCGGTATGCCATATCCAACAATCAATGAGAGTTGACCTGAGGCATTGTTCCAAAATATTAATATATTTATCTGAATGTGTTTGCTCTACTTTCAAATGATGAAGGTTTTTAGCATAGACACACCCAAGACATGACCATTCCTAAAGAATGGGTTTCTAGACCTATATATGTACACACAAATATATATATATATATATATATATATATATATATATATATATATAATTTATCCCAGTTTTGTTGTGGGATTGACCCCATTTTTCACCCTGAATTTGTGTACACACACATCTTAGCTCAAATTTATCCATAGTTTTGCTGTGGGATTGATCCCATTTTTCACCCTAAATTGGTTGGAATATTCAACAAATTTGACTTTTCGTGGAGGACTTAATCCAGTAACAAAACAAGGGGACTCTATCCAGTAATAGGGAGTCTATGGTTGACCGATACTGCACATCACCATTTGGCTATTGCATTTCTTTTTCTGATCACTGGTCCTATGTATAGGACCAATTGTATATATGCATGCATGTATTCTAGAGGCCATCTTTTCTAAAGGGCATTAAGTCGTCATATCTTATGTAGGTCATTTTGGTCTAAAGGGCATTAAGTCATCATATCTTATGTTTTCTTTGGCCTTTCTTTAATGGATGGCATGCTACATGGGCTTCGGTTCATGACCAATGCACAATTTGGTCAGTACAAACACCGATATTTAACTCTTCAATGCTTCATGGCCTAGCTATTTAGGGGTCCCGTTATAGTTAGTCCACCCAATTTATTACTATGTTTCTGACTTAGGATTTAGGTTTTGAATAGCGTCCTTCAATCACATTTTTGACTAATGTGCTGTTTAAGAGATTAAGATGGGTATTTAATTCATTAGGCGATTTATTGAGCATGTTTGGAAATTACTTGAATTGATCAATGTGAATATTTTTCATGAAAACTCCTCTATAATTCTAGTTTCTACCTCTAATGGTGAATGGGCTCATAACCATCCAACGACATACCATATTATTATCTTGTGGGCTAATTCTTTCTCTAGGTCAGTAAAGGGTCCATTATCACCAGCAGTTGGATTGAGGTGGTTTGTTACCTATTTAGCTAAGTAGTCGATCCGGGTACGGGTATAAGGTATCGGGATTCGGAAATGACAATTTTTTTTGCTTGGGTATGACTGTACAAAAAACAATATGTAATTTTGAAAAATATAGCTAAATAAGCAAAATTAACCACATAATATGCATCGAGTTAATAAAATAAGTTAAATAACCACAAAACAGTTTATAACACTACTGATAATTCAATGCCAAATGTCATGATTTTCGTTGGTTGAACTTAGAACAAGTACATAGTGCAAATGTATACACAAAATTCAAGATAAATGAGCACTTTCATTACATTTTGTAATGTCCCCAAATTAGACAAATTCTCTGAAAACTGATTGTTATGTAAAACCCTAGCAAAAAGAGAATCTGTTTTTTACCACAACAAACCCTAGCTGTAAACACACTCCAAAATTAGCATAAAAATATTTTAAATCCTTTAAATCAATTGTGAATCTTTTCAACAAAGATTAGCTCTTCAAAAACCCACATTAGCCCTTCAAACCCTAGGCGCCTAGGTTCAGAAAATCTTTATGATTTATAACAGTCCTTTGATGACAAATTCTATGGAGTTTAACTTTCAATAGGCCTTCAAAATTAATAGAAAAATACAGCTGCAATTAAATATCTTTTTTTGATGTTTTTCCTTCATCAACACGCTGAATTTACCACCACAAATATTTAGAATAATATAGAAAATTCTAGAATATTTTTAAAATCAATATTTGACTTCAAACCTTTAATTAGGTCTTTTTTCCAAATTGCTGAAAGCTGGAAAAATCATATAAAAATTGCAGAATAATATTAGGGCAAGAAATGACCCTCAACAAGGTCAAAACCCTTCCAAATCAAATCGCCCAAGTGCAGAAATAATACCATAAAAATCAAAATATCATTTAGGACACAAAATCACCTCAAATTATGTGCAAAACTAACCCCAACCAAGTCGCCAACCTCTACAAGCAAGTCACCCACCTGAAAAACCCTTATTTTGTATTTTTCTTGAATTTGAAGAACGATGGCAGCTCCTAAATGAAGTTGCCCCACGGAAGCAAGAGGGTTTGCGTCCTCAATCTCTTTGCTTTGAAAGTTTCCATCTTAGGCAATGGCTCAAGCGTTTTGTGTCCAAAGTCCAAGATTTGAATATCCAAATTAGCATGCCTTCAAATGATCCTTCACTTTCCTTTTATACACCTCCCCAAGAGTGGTGCCCAAATTAGAAGGAAGGATCTAATTTAAATCTGAAAAAGAGTAACTCTTATAATTTTCACTTAAGTCCTTGGGCTCCCATGACTCTCAAAAGAACATAACTTAAGTGAAAATTAGAATAATAAAGTGCTTTTTATAATTACTCTTAGAAACCAAAGTGTTTCCCTTTTTTTTTTCTCTTGTTCCTTAGCCCTTGGGAAACAAGTGAGGCTAAGGGTCTTCAATTGCTTCATGTCCAAAAGGGGGACATGACACATTCATATTGCTCTTCATCGAGAGCATCAATCATTAGAGGCACGAGAAATTGAAAAAATGTAGCGGCGTATGATTAGCAAAAGAATGGAGTTTCAACACTAAGCAATTGTGATAGAAAGCAATTGTACAATGAGAGGCAAGTGTGGTGTTGTTTGTTTTTAATAAAATGAATGCGAGAATGGCTTTTAGGGCTTTCCCATACTTTTATTTGTTTCTTTATTATTATTTAAAGTCCAACTTTGATTTTTCTAAAGCTAAAATTAAAAATAATTGTTTTTGACTGTGGGTTCTCTGCGGGTACGGCCTGGGTACTGCCTGACAGGTTGGGTATGCTTGGGTTCGTCTGAGGATGAAATCGCACGTACCTGACCCTGTCAGGCAGTACCCAGGTAGTATGTAGAGGACTATCGGACCAGCCCTGGCCAGCCCCCCTGGGGTGAAGGATCCGGTGACAGCTATTCAGAGTGGACATACTAATTTATAATTTGACACAAAAGATAATCTCATCATTGTACGTCGTGTCTTATTCAATATAACATGACGAACCTGGGCGTACCCAACCCTGATAGGTATTACCTGGGCAGTATCTAGAGGTGTATCGGACCAGCCTTGGCTAGCATCTTGGGGTGAAGGATCCAGTACCGTAGCTATTTAGAATTTATATGTTAATTTATAATTGGACGCCAAAGATCATCTCATCATTGTACGTTTGGTCTTATTCTATATGACATTTGAGAACTATATCACTGCCTCTTAAATGCTGAAAAGGGAAACTTTGAAACATTATAATGATGAGAGACTCTTGGCATTGTTTATTGGGAATATACTCTATGTAGGAGGAGACCACCTAGCATAGAATACGACTAGAGAGCCTGTTCTTTCTGCATTTGCTTACTTTCTTACCATGTAAAAGTATTGGGCTGCAAGTGGCCCGATGACAATCTTTCTTAATTCTTATACAGGATTGGATTGGTTGCCACACTTCTTTCTTCTTCAAGTGTTCTAACATGGTATTTGTTGTTCTAGAGTCATTCAAAATTTTTAAGCTTTTTAAACTCTTTCTGTTGCCTCTCTTTTGTTTTGTTTATTGGAGATGCAAAAGTTCTCTGTTATACTCGTGATCATTGTTTCTCTCTAAAGTTTTGTTAGATAGTTTTTTGTTGACTGTTGGATATAAAAGAAACACATTTCTTTTATCTGCATCTTGTTTCGCATCATTTGTTCTGTTTGATTGGCATATTCATTGTACATATATTGGTATGGAGTGCGATATGATATTTATCTTTCTATAAATACTTGCTTAGTAAAATGCTCTGAAAGCTATCTAAGGGGATTAAATATTTCATAAAATTGAAGGCTTATGTTTAAGTTCATCCTAACCCTAATTTAAAATCAATAACTATGGTTTTGGAGGAATAATCTATTTATATATTTTGGAATGAAACATTGTCTTTTGTATTTTTGTCCTTGTCAGTATCGTTTAGTCATCGCCAATGACTTTGTACGGGAAAACACATGGCCAGATCTAGTTCTGGCATTAATAACAGCAATTCAAAGTAGTAATTTGGTGAATGGAGCTACAAGTTTGCAATGGAAGACAGTCAATGCTCTTATCGCTCTTCAAGCAACCATAAAGCCTTTCCAGGTTTGTTTTATTTCCTTAATCTACATGTGCTGGACTCTTATTTTATGTTTTAAGAAATAGAAGGAAAGCAAAAGGCAAAGCAACAACAAGTCATGAATAATCCATAAATAAAAAATCCTTCTTAATTGGTGGTAATGAAAAATATTCTTCTCCCTATGATGATCAAAAGGGATCACTTTCATGAATTATATGATCGGAAAGTTGTGATGATAGTAATGTGAACTCAGTAGCATCTTTGAAGTGTTTGCAACTGATTAGCCTTTTATTAAAAAGACATGCATCATATATAAGTGAAGAAAGCATAGAACACACACATAAAACATATAATTTAAGAGGCAGGAGGACAAGTCAAAAAGCAAAGCAATAACAAGTAATGAATAATGCATGATTAAAAGTTCCTTCTTAAATTGTGGTAAGAAAGAATATTCTTCTTTGGTTTTATGTTTTATGCTGATTAAAAGGGTTACTTTTGTGTATTATATGATTGGAAATTTGTGATGATAGTGTTTTGATGAAAAGTTCACAATGGTTAAGAGACATTACACTAATCATCAAAAGAGGATGTACAATCCAAATCTGAATTAAATACAACAATATAACAGCGAACAGATCTGAAATGTGCAAGCCTGCAAGGTGATTGGAGATTTAAAATGCTTGGAATAGACAAGGGGGTTCTTAGATAAATAACTGAATTCTTTCTTACATGTGCACTGTCAGAGGTTTAAAGTGATTGAAAACTGGGTTGGAAGCAGTCCCGAAGGAGTTCCATAAATTTAGTATGGAACAGGGAAGTCTAGAAAAAGAGCTGAAATTGAAGGGCTTGATTTTGGTAGTGGCCAATATCATGTGGCTCAATTTTGGAAACAATATTTGATTTTGGCAGGGAGGGTTCGATTTTGGTCATATGGTATCAGATCCTTTTGAAATTCTGCGAGCACCTTCATCTATGTCTTCAGATTAGAAACTTCTTTCAAATTCTTAAATTGATGCACAAATCTTCCAAAATTTTTGCTTCTTTTTACAAACCCCAATTCTTTCCAAGAGACCTTGCAAGAGCATAAAAAATAGGTATAGTTATGAGGGGTATGCCACAGCTACACCTATTTTTAGACAATTTGGCAATTAACACTCATGCAATCCAACATAAAATGAAGATCTCGACCCTTATCCCTATGTACGAGATGCAAGCAAGTGATGGATTCTATATGCTCATTCTTTATTCTTCAACTTTTGGTACAAAGGGTGCATACATTTCGATAGATGGCAAATAGTAAATACAGATATTAGCATTAGCATGCATGTCCCAGACTTTACCTTGCGTCTTAAATGCATTAGCATGCATGTCCCAGACTTTACCTTGCGTCTTAAATGCATTAGCATGCTTGTGTATATAAAGACTTCTTGTATTCAAATTAAGGTCCATTGGTGTGCAAGTTGACAATAGGCTGGAAAACCGACAATGAAGGTTCAAAAGACCAACAAATCCGGAAAAAGAGGTCAAAGAACCCACAAGGCACAAATGACCAAGATTAGATCTTGGGCAAGGCGGAAATCAAATGGTTCGATTCCGGCAACAACCAAGATATATAGGTTGATCTTAAGAAGTTGACCGAAAACCCAAAACCCTATAAATAATGTTTTTGACGTTCTGGCGGCATTGGATTTATGCCAAGGCAAACAAATAGTTGATCTGTAGGTTTTCAAGTGTTCTGGATTGAATGGTGATATTATCATAGACCCAAAGTGAAGCGAAAGTAAAGTTGTAAGGACAACACAAAGCAAGGGAAGGCAAACCAGTCCTTAACACAAGGGGAAAATGTGCCAATAAAAGCCCAATCTGAACCAGTGATCCATGTACACAAAAACACACCAATATCATAGCAAATAACTAGTTCTGTACCAAAATTAGGTGTCCACAGATGGTAGGTGAACTCACTTGCATCTTTGAAGTGCTTACAACTGTTTAGTTTTCCCTAAAAAGGCATGCATTATATACAACCGAAGAAAGCATAGAGTACGCTGACAAAGCATATGGATGTAAGAGGCTGGTAAAAGCGGAAGATGAAGGTGATGTCAAGTCACTTTTGCAGTCTTTGTTTCACTAAGAAGCTTTTGCATTTCTTGCATTTTGACTTGTGTTTAGGATTCTTTCAGCATTTTTTTTCTCAAATTGAAACAAAACAAAACTCTTGGTTTATGTACATCCTCTTGCAACAATTCTAGTTAAAAACTCAAAACTGTGTATAGGTGAAGGTATTCCTGTTCCTCAGCCTTGGGAAGGGTGTTTTAGTAACATTTCTTTGAATTGACTATTGGTAGAAAAATAGGCATGCTCAACTGTTTGTAGATTTCCTATTTTATGCTTTGTTTAAGATTTGGCTAAACACTAGTGTTATCATTTGAAGCTTACATTTGCATGTTGCTAATGTGCTTTTTCTGAAATTTAGAAATGACTTGAACACCTTAGCGGGGTCTTGGGATGCTATAAGACACAAATACTTTGATTACAAATATTATTATGTTTTGAAGAGTCACCACCAAGAGGTTTCAGCCTTGCTGCTCTTGTTGTACTAAGATGGCGTGCTGGCCAGGCCATGACCTAAAAAATCACCTTTACTTTTGTATGAGCTTTTAATTCTTTACTTCTACCATTGCATTCCATATTCCACGATTGAGTTCATACAGATATTCACTTGTGAAACATTTTCACTGCCAAATATTATTTTGGAACCGAATGCCTTACGACACCAAAAACGGGATCTAATCAAATTGTCTGCTGAAGGCTGAGTTCACAAGATAATTGTGTAGAAAAAGGTTCCACTAACTGCAAAACTGAAAAAAAGATAATGTGCTTATGATGTATACTTAGCAGCTGCATTTTTTGGGAGTAACTAATAATTGTAAACTGCTACATACCTAAGATGGGTTAAATATATATTGGTACCCTGTAAATGCATCTGAATGATTTATTTTCATAAATGGCTGGCTGCAAAGTCCCCATTTACTCAAGGTTTTTAATTTTGAGACTCGTTTAAGTTACTTCTTGTCTTTGATGTGTTGGTGGCAAATTAGGTAATCTGAGAGCTAGATAAAATGGATGTCTAATTGTGTAAAGTTTCATGATCTCATATTGATGGTTTCTTGTCTAGTATTTCATGAATCCGAAAGTGGCCAGAGAACCTGTCCCTGAACAGTTGGAGTTGATAGCAAAGCAGGTCCTTGTTCCTCTATGTAGAATATTTCATCATTTTGTAGAACAGGTGATGGCAAATGCTTACTTTGACTTCATACACTCAGTATTTTTGATTAAGAAAAAATTCTGATCATTTTAATTTCATTCGATTCAATTTCATAATGTTCCACATTTATGCAAGAATGAGCAATATTTTTCCTTGTTTTGTATGTCCTTGCATAGGCAGTGCTATTGAGAGACACACCGAGTGATGCTTTGGAGAATGAGCGTGTGATACTTATTTTTTGCAAGTGCTTTCATTTGGCTGTAAGTAACATATTGCCCTTTTTTTGGTTTGTGCTCTCAAGCTGTCGATTGGGATGTCTGTGCAAATTTAGAGGGATAGCAATAGTTCGGTTGGGGTCCGTAATTAGTGTAGATAATCAGCAAAGTTTTATATAGGATATGGAGCTACTAACTCCATTTTAAACACTGTTGCAAGCAATCACTCCGAAAAGTTCAAGCATAATTGTCGTGTTTGAAGGTGGAAAATGTTGCATGCAGTTGTGGACACTCCATTCTAAAATGTTATTACTATTAGTCTCTTTTTAACCTAAATCTTCCCAATCATAGCCTGTATTTTTTCTGCAAAACTTGGAATGCAAATTAAGTGGCCACAACGAGAGTGATAGCTCCAGATGGATCTTGGAGAAATCCCACCTTGTTATTACTGTAGTCTGTTATTAACATAAATCCTCCCAAACATAGCCGTTATGTTTTCTGCAAAACCTGAAATGCAATGTAAGTGGCCACAACGAGAGTGGTAGCTCCAGATGAATCTTGAAGAAATCCCACCCATTTCTTGGATCCCAACTCCGTTTAGACCTGAATCCCTGTTGGTTTTTCATACCTAAAATTCTCTTTAAAATATTTTTCTTCAAATGATTCAACTAAAACTTGATTGAAGCTTCTCCATCTTTAGAGCACTTAATTTTGGGAGAGATCCTAGCTCATCTAGCCCCATCTTCAAAGATTCTAATTCATTTTTCTAGATATATAATCATCAAAGATTCTAATTTGTTTTTCTAGATTACCTTCCATTTTCTGTGTATCAAGGATAAAGGGGTCAATTACCAAGGCCCTGGTCAAGTAGCTTCCTTACTTTACACTTCTTTATGTCGTGTGCCTGTTTTACATTCCTGCCACAATCTCATTAGACGTGGTTATAATCTGAATGGCAGCTTCCAGCCATAGAATCCAGCTTACCAGTGTACTTGGGAACCAGGTTCTATACTGTAGTATAAAGTGGTGCTCTCTGTGGGGCTCTTTCAGTTTATGCAGAGAATAAACTAAAAATAAGCAGAAAATATTTTGGAAAATTCAAGGAAACTTCACTATTTATCCAAAAATTTGAAAACTATGTGCATCCTGTCCTTGCATGTTTATAGAATATTTATATAAAAACACAATTAAAAAATCACATGCTGTCTAGAAGTTAATGTTATGACACAAAAATCTATCACCAAATTTCAGTATTTCATCTTTAAAAATTAATTTAAATTAGAATATATATCTGAAATTCATAATCAAATATGCATCGGATCGGTGATTGTCTAGAGAACATGATTGTAAGATTGAAACTGTGTAGTGTAGGCATCAAGGCAATGACACAAACATTTATCACTATAAACTGTAAAAAAAGTGGGTCAAAACATTTTATCAGACAACAAAATGTATATTGGGTTCCTTACAAAGCGATTTCATATTCGATTTTATCATTTTACACCATTGTCTAATTCTAAATGAATACCAAGTTACTCACAATGCTAGGTGGGGCTACTGTTGTTTTTCAGAACACGATAATCCTTTTTGTCCAAATAGGAGACAGAAAGGCTAGCCATCTTCTGAGTTCAAGAGAAGGGTGTTATGCTTATTACAGAGTGTAGAAGGGTAACCAGAATCTGTCGCAACAGAAGTGCAAATCAATGTGGGTAAGTGATCAGGGATTGTAACTAAATACTTCAACCTTACATGTCAGGCCAGATTTACGAGTAACTGTGGTCAATTTCGAGATTGCCCACTTCCAACCTAATCTGGCCTGGATAATGATTAATATCAAATGCCACAATCCCATTGTCCCTATTGACAGGGTTCGTTCCAGAATGTACCTTCCTGACCACTCTACCTTATTTACCTATTTGGTGTACGAACCCTAAGTTGTACAGCAATAATTTGTTACCTGTGCCAAAAAACATAGGCTGACGTGCTATTGGAAAAATGTTTTTATGGGTTGAAGACATGTTGCTAACCATGAGAGGTATTATGGTCACCAACGAGTAAATGCGGTCAATTTTGAGATTGCCCAGTTCCAAACTAATCTGGCCTGGATAATAATTAATATTAAACGCCACAATCCCATTGTCCCTATTGACAGGGTTCATTCCAGAATGCACCTTCCTGACCACTCTACCTTATTTTACCTATTTGGTGTACGAACCTCAAGTCGTACAGCAATAATTTGTCACCTGTGCCAAAGAACATTGCTGATGTGCTGTTGGAAAAATGTTCCTTTGGGATGAAGACATGTTGCCAACCACAAGAAGTATTGTGGTCACCAGTTCTTGTCGCACTACCAAGGCATATAACTTCTAGGGTTTGAGATGCTTTGTGGGAACAAATCAAGAACCAGGCAATGCAATTCAACCTCAAACACGAAAAACGTGCTTTCACCCTTAAACACAAATGGACAACATGTCTCTTCTCAAGCTTATCATATTGGACACACTATCATGGAGTTAAACTTGATTTCACCGTAAATAGCAGATAATGTTAAATGAACTATTGGTTCAAGCAAAATAATAACAAAATTAGAACAGCTGATTACATAAGATGCGACTAATAGCAATTATACTAAGTCATGAATTGGAGCCAGATAGCAACATGTTGTTCAATTTACATTTAAGTTAGGCAACAGTATTGGTAAACAGAAAGGATGCATGTAAATGCATTCATCCAATATACTAACCATGAAATATCATCATAAACCATTCATGTAAGGCATTTCACAGAATGAAATAGTAGAAGGCCCCAATTGCCTAGTAATTCAATAGGTTGGGAGTACAAAATAGCACCATAATTGTATTCACCAAAATTTTTCTAAGCGCTAGCCTATTTATACAAAACACCCACACTTTGGCGGTCACAAACACTTCCTATCTATGGGAAGCATTTTTTGATCAAAGGGGAGATGTGATTCTGATTGGGGAAGGTAATTATCACTATGTTACTAACCTCCAAAATGACCTGATTTTTGGCCACGTGTTAATTCATTAGATGGTTAAGGTTATACTTCACAAATGTGCTCATACCTCAATGCTATTCACCGTCTACAGGTACTCAGATGATATTGTGTTTCAGCTCTGCCACTCAAGATTCCTGACAACTCCTCCCAGTACAAAACTTCCGCCCGCCCTTAAGTAAACACAGTGTAAGGTTGCACAGTTTCAGTTGAATATAGCTTGGATGCAATAGTCTTAAGTTTATCATTCATAAAAGCGCTCCATTTGGTCACAATTACGTGGGTGTGATCCTAGAACATCTTTAGCTTACCCAAAGTCCTTTGTTGTGTGTTTGTCTTCAATGACCACGGCACATTGGGTATCGCAGTTGGTGATGGTGGTCATACCATTGGTTAAGCTCCTTTGCTGCTCCAATGAATTCTGTTGCTTGTGTAACCTTTTGCATGCATTGGAGAAAGGGCTCACCATTGACACGAAGATCCAATGCCTCAGACCCAAACCTCACTGCTTGACTTAATGTCGATGAAGAATGGGTGAAATAAATCTTAAAGGATATTCTGATGTTTTCCTTCTAGGAGTAGAGAATCAGAAAAGGTTTTGATTGCATCAACCTTGTCTTTAGAATTAAAAGAATGTCCACAAAAACAGCAGAATGCTTCTCACAGCAAAAGGAACACTGCTTTGAGAAGAATGTTCCTAAGCTGTTGATTAACAGAAAAATCTGTGCAAAGACCAAAACAGATGAGACATAATCCACAAGAGAAATTGACCAAGAAATTCTATTGGGGATGCATTCAACATAATGTGTGTGACTCAGGCTTTTCCTGCAGGAAAACAAGCAGATCATTAAAAAATAAGTCTATAAATCAGAGCCCACAAGTGCCATAATGAAGGAAAACATAAACCTACATAATTTTAAATTTAGTAAAAGAACTTTCATATCAAAATGCCTCCCAAAATGATCAACAAAAGCAGTAGATGATTTCCCAAAAGGCAGAGAGAATCACTTGAACCACTGGAAAAAGTATGCAGCAAACACACGCTACAAATTAAAGAATATAATGATTTCGTCCCTACTGTTTTTTTTGTTTTCTATATTGTCATTACATTGGTTCCTTATTTTGAAGTGCCATTTATTGAAAATCTGTTTGCTTTGTTATTTAGCTAAATGTGCAATTAAACAGGCTTGCTTTTCTGGAACTAATTTGGGGCATAAAACCATGGCACATGCAGGTAAGATCACACATGCCATCCTCCTTGATTCCTTCATTGCCTTCTTGGAATCAGGACTTCACGATCCTATTGGATTCAATAGTTGGTGATAAGTTAATGGCAGAGCCTAGAGAGCCAAACCTCAAAGTAGGGAAAAGATGTTTGCAGATATTCTGTACATTGGTAACTCGCCACAGGAAACTCACAGACAAGTACAACTCTTGAGCTTTGTTTAAGAGGCTCTGCAAATTTAAATCTTCAGACCGTTATGCATAATTTTCTTACTATACTTTTCTTGTATTGATTCAAATGATTTTACCTGGGAGCATTTTGCAGGTTTATGCCAAGTATGGTAATGTCAGTGCTTAAAATTGTTAAGCAGAAGCCTTTAAATGATGTAAGTTTCATGTTGTGCCAGCAGTGAGGAAGTCTTTAATTGGTTATCCAGATTAAATCACAAGTTATATCCAAGTTTTTCATAACAAAGAGGCATGCTTAAGTACCTTTATTATGAAGGTAGTTTTTTAGGTCACTGCCAAGTGAGACACCAATTTGGTGAATGAGACCCTCCTCGTAGAAGTCTGTGAGGAGATTGGTTTTCTATTTACCTTATATATTTTTCAAATCTGTATCTTTTTAGGTTTTGATCCTTTGACCAAGATTGTGATGTATCAAGTCTTGCCAATCCATCTAAGCCCAAGGTACTGAATGCTATGTAAATGACATTTTGTAGATGGAATGGCACTGCTGACCTGGCATTTCTTTAATCTTTACTAACATTACTGGTTCTTCATTTTTTGCCAGCGTTGGGGGTTTGAATTCAACCCGGATGCAAGTACCGGTCCGGTTTGCCATCCCAGTGCCCAAGGTTCATCCCTGGGCACCCAGGTACGGCAGGGTTCTTCTACCAAGAAGAACCCTGCCGTACCTGGGTGCCCAGGGATGAACCTTGGGCATTGGAACAGTGAACCAGCAGCATGTGGCGGTCAAACAACAGTCAAAAATGTATTTTTTAATTTTTTTTCATTTTTTCACCGAAACCAATGCAAGTAAATAATAAAAAACACTTTCCTAAACCCTAAAAGCCAAGTATAAACAAATGCAAAAGCTAAAAACAACACAAATGATAAAAACAAAGTGACAACAGGAAAATCACTTGCCTCTTATTTTTCTAATTTTTTCATTGCATACTTGCCTTCCATTGCTGTTGTAGGGTTGAATTTTCATCAAGCATACTATTTTCGGTATTTTGTGATTATTTTCATATTTTGTTTTTGATATCAATATGCATACTATATGGTTAGTGACAATGTCACTAATTTCCTATGTATTAGTCTATAATTTCTATATTTTTTAATTTTTTATATATTTTTAATTTTTTTGTATGGACAAACCCAAAACGAACCCAAGGAAAAAAAATTGCTGTACCAGCAAATTCGGTTCTTCGAACCCAAAAAATGCAAACCTGAACCCAACCCGAACCAAAAATGAACCGATGACTTAGATCTTTACTAATCTATACATTTGTATGTGTTCTTTGTCTACAAAGCATATCTGCTAATCTTAGAAATGGTCTCGTAGGTGCCAAAATACCTTCAAATGGAAGTCCCAGGTCCAAGTTTTTATAATTCATCAATATGGTGTAATCTTTGTTTAGAATAGATTAAAATTAATATGTATGTCTCTATATGTAGGCAAAACTCCAGTTTTAAGTCGTAGGTGTCACCATATCCACAAGGATTTGGTTTGGGTTCTTAGAATATAGTCAATGACCAGTCACGATGTTTTGTTCTTTCTCAGTTGTTGTCTATGTTGTATGTATTTTCTATACATTTTCCTGAGATATTCTATCTTTATGTTTTTGGTGTAGAGTATGGTTGAGTGTGCACTGTGTATTTATTATTCAATAGCAGTGTAAATTAAATGTATATTTTTTGTTCAGATGATTTACACTCATGTCTGATCTAATCTCGTGTTTATTTTTTCCCCAGAAATTTCATTCCTTGGGGGGGCGGATAATTTCATTGGCATTTGATTTGATCTCACATGTTCTTGAAACTGGTCCTGTGAGTATTCTCTACAAATGTTAAACAGTTTTGCAATTTGCAGTTGGCAATATATTTTATGCAATTTTTTGTTATACGTTAGTAAATATTTCAAGGAAATATTTTTTAACTTGTATTTTATAAGACTAGAATTTTTTTTTCAATCTGAAAGTTATGAGGTTTGAGGAATACAGAGCTTATGATGTCTCCTAGTCTGAAATATATTTAAACATTTGCAAGCAGCAGGTCGCTCTTTCATGTTTGGGATGATGTATTTTGTATGTAAGCTTCTTGCGGATACTTGGTTTGTCTATTTTTTTGTGGTTTTTGGGATGATGTCTTTTGTATATAAGCTTTCTTGTGGCTATTTGTTTGGTCTATTTTTTTGGATTTTTGATTTGCAATCGGCATAGATGTTCTACATGATTTTTTATCCTACAATGTGCTTTCTCAACTTGGAATGCCTCTCATCTACGTTCTTGTCATGTGCAACAAGTGGTGAGAACAATCAGGGAAATTTATAACAACATGCAAATATGAAATGACTGGATTTCGTATTAGTTCTTCATTAGATTTTAAAACAAGAACAATGTTATTACCTTGTATAAGTCATTTTTGTTGAGATGGTGGCTTGGATTCTTTGGCTGTGCAAGGTTGTCTTGCTTGAAGTTATTTTGGAGAATTTTCCATTGTGTTGTTTGCCACCAACATACCCCAAACTTGCATATTGAGGCCTTTCTGCGACCTCTGAGATTTGTCGTTCCTTGACCATTCTTGCCAAATTCTTTTCCACCATAACCCCATCTTGAACAGCTCAGAGCCAAGTCCCCTGGCATGCTTCTCAAAACAGTCAAGGGACTCATTCAATGCTTGGTTGGAAGAAAGAGCATATGGTTGAGTGCTTACTATGCATATTGTTGATGCTCGGAAATGTACCAATAGGATGAGCATAACAGCATTGGGAATTTATATTGCATGGGATGTCAATAAAACAACCTCCAGGATGGAGAGGCTGGCTGGTCCTGTTCGAGCGCTAATCTAATGCTTGTTTAGGTGAAAAGGGAGAGAAAAAAAACATAAAAATAACAAATAAACAGAGGGTGATGCGCCAGAATAGTTGTGCCCTCCAAACATTCAGAAGAAAACATGCACAAAATGGTCACTGCAAATTTACATGAAACATTCCAGAATTGCAATGTAAGAGGTAAACAAAGCCATTACGTAAATAAAGGGCATGATACAGCCACAATATCTATATAAATGATGAACAAAATACACAGTTACATTAACAATGCTGGAAATGAACATAAAATAAACAAACAACAAACTGTTGAGGCATATAATATTCAGTGGGTTGAGAGAACTCCAGACATAGAGATACTCTTCATAGGAAGAAACAAGAAGAAGAGTGCTTAGAATGTGCAGCCAGCTTGTCAGAATCGCCACCCACCATCAATGCAAAATCTTGCCCCATATCTTCCTTTTGCATGCCTGGGAAATACTCCCATGAGCTTCAAATATTAGTGGAGCAAAATTAAGGAAAAGTACTCTTTTTCAAAAATATCCTCCACCATTTAAAGCTCTCTCAATTAAATATTAAAATATTAAAGCTTTTAAATAAGCATGCCCACGTTATAATTCAGCCTTCCACTCCTATGGACTTCTTTAATTTCAAAATCTAAAAGTTTAAAAGCTTTTGTAAAGCAAGGTGGATCCCTCCCAATTTTAATGTTCCATGCATGTTGAATTTGGCTTATAAAAGCCTTTACTAATATTTAAAATGGTGGAACTTGCATTAAAAAGAAGGGGAACTAATTCCTGGCCTTATATTTAGGCAATAATGCTTTGGCGGAGGATTTGAATTGGGTGGAGAAAGCGTGCAATATTTCGGAGAGCAGAAAATTGTAACACATACCTCAGACACGGTTTGTGCATCTTTGGTAGAGGTTAGTCTATTATGCTAGTAGATTCTTCTATGCTCTTAACTCGTCCTTTTTGGTACTTTGCCAACATCTCTTTCTTTGCATGCAACTCTTGTTGCAACTCCTCCATGATACCCATCAAGAAATATCCATGGCTTTTCAATCTAAATTGCAACTCGTGATTTTCAATCTCCAAGTGCTGCAAAATCTTTCTCAGCTCTCTCTTCTCCATATAAATTTGTGGGTTTATTTTTTCAAGTTTTTGAAGCCTTTTTCTCTTCAATACTTTTCCCTTGGTTGGGCTATGCAACCCAAATTTATGCACTTCCTTGTCAACTATCAAATATGGAAGTAAATGCACACACACAACTGATATGTGTTGGCAAGCCCCTTCAAGGCACAAGGAAAACCTGCTCTGATACCACCCGGTTGTAATAGGCATAATCTATAGACATTCTATTGCATGATTCATCAACACTAACATATTTTTTCCTTGTGTTGTTCCCAAGTTCTATGCTATTGAAACACCAGCCTCAGGCTGTAAATTTATATTATCACAGCACTATGGCTACCATATACATCATATATCCATTATGTAATTGTGTACATGCTCACATGCATGCTTACATTCGCTGCATATCATAATTTATACCCTATCTACGCTACTATCAACATGTGACTTTTCTCTATTTCACAAGAACAATAGTGCAACAAAGAGTTTGCTGATTCTTTAACTGCTATGTTCAGCGGGTTCTTAAGCTTTTTAAAGTGCTTGAGTTAAAGTAGACATTGCATGGAACGAAAGTAAGCAAGCAAATGAATGAAACACACATGGAAAGAGAGAGAGCACACGGAATTACCATGGAGAAACCAAATGTGGTAAAACTCCAGAAGAGTGAAACAATGCTTCCTCATATCCACTATCATCTTACAAGTTCTTTTTTCCCCCTGGAATAATTTTTTAACTTCATATTATTTAAAATTGAAATTACAATCTGTAGATGCTACAACATTCCAAAGGAAAAAAGAGTACAATGAAGGGGAAAGATGTAATCCCCGCACCACAAGTGGAAGGAATAGATCGAAAAGAAAAGTATTCAATTCAAAAGAGAAAGTAGACCCAATGCACAAACAACAGCCCATGTGGCAGTAAAACAACCAAGATAAAAATGACTCAAAGCATAGGAAAGTTCAATTGGGTGACCCACGACTCCCACCATAATTGTTATACAAAGAAGCTTGACCAAGAAGCCAAAAGGCACAAAAATATGGAATTGTAGAAGGTCCCAAGCGACTAGAATAGGTTAAGGACCTTGAAAGTAGTGAGAAACAACTAGTATGAAACCGAGAAGAGCAATAGAGCATGAAAACAAAGAACATTTTGGACAAGAACGGATATACAAATGTCAATGTGGATACCGTAGGTTTAAGCTGTAGTTCATAACCGAGCACAAAGCAAGAGCAATTAAACCCATTATAACTATCATGTTCTCAAGATTATGCCTCCAAGTCGTAGTTCATAATTGAGCATAGTGCAGGAGCAAATAAACATGCATATGCATGGAGAAATCAATGTGAGATTAGGCCTCCAACATCGATTTGTGTTGGATGAGAGGACAATCTTCTTCATGATACTCATTGATGACCCACAGGTCAGGGTCCAAGCGCAGGCCCTTGTTGGAAAGGGAGTCGGATTTTGAGTTAAGCTCTCTATAAACATGCCAAAAGGAGATGGCAGCAAAGGAGGGCGCCATGTTGTGAGTGATGGAGAAGATGGGAAGTAGATACATATATTCCATTTTTGAGACTTCTTTTAACCAATTGAGGACTACCATTGAGTCCCCAAAGATCTGTAAAGTTTGCATTCTACTCACAAGAAGCCTAAGAAGAAGCTTTAATGCCATAAGCTTAGCAAAATTATTAGTACCATGTCCAGACCTGTCTTGAAACCAAAGAAGTGAATGGAATTTAAATAAAGGATACCACCAGCTCCACAAATAGTAGGATTGCCTTGACAAGCTCCATTGAAGTAACCCCAAGCATCAGAGTGATCAATGGGAGGATGTAAAAGTAATCATTGTCTTAGAGGTTTTAGAGAGCTTTTGAAGTGCCCAAAAATGAGCCGAATTTCATTGAAATGTAGGAATGATTTTATCATGGAAGATGGAAGCATTCCTTGCCAGCCATGTACCCCAAGAAGCAATCAGAGGTAAGGCCTTGTAGGATTTGAGCTCAGATCCCTCAATCCAATTCTTTAGACAATCCACTACAACGAGGCCATGCCAACATTCACTCACCCTTGTAGGTGCCTTCAGTTCATCCCAAATCTTAACAACATAAGGAGAAGTGACAAGCAAATGATTCATAGTCTCCAAGTATTGAAACTAGAGATTGCATCTCTCTGGACCATGCCAGTTTCTATTTTGAAGAGCCTCCCAAGTAAGAGCCTTGTTGTTTAAGACAAGCCACTTAAATATTTTGGTTTTGTGAGGAGCTTTAATTTGCCATAGTTTTTCCACCACCATTGTCTCACAACAAAGGCATCAATGTGGAATTTGGATTGTTAACCTAAGCCAATAGTGTAATCTCCCAACTTAGTGTTCAAGGACCAAACCAATTCATCATCCACAGTTGTGATTTTGATATGACTCCATTTCAATCTTTGAACATATGTATCTCATCTTAAGTCGGCCTCCCCTTCGAAGCCCAGTGAGAGTGCACTTTTCTAGTTAGTGAGGTGTTGGTCAACTGCTTGGTCCAAAAAAGAGATGCCCAACATCTCCAATGTATTAGTAAAATCCGTAGGTAGTTTGTAATCGGCATTGTAGCCCACCCAAGGATCAATATCCGCTTTGATTTTAGTACTAGAGCCCACCTTTTAGATAAGCCAATTGCCGATGAGTTGAAAAGTACGAACAATGGCTTTCCACATAATAGAAGCATTGTGACAATTTTTGTTAGGACTATCAATCCACTCTTCCACACTAAGTGGTTCTATATATTTTTGAATAATGATTTGATTCTAGAATCCCTCCTTTGTGATAAGCCTCTAGAGATTTTTTGTTGCTAAAGCCTCGCCAAATAGGTGGATATATTTTAAACTCCATCCCCCAATATCCTTGGGAGTAGCGAGGCCCTGCCATTTTACAAGAGCTATGCCATCTTTTGTTTTTCTTCCCGTCTAAAGAAATTTAATTATTTTTATACGAATCTATCAAGGACTCCTTTTGGGATATGGGCTATTGTAAGCCAATAAATCGGAATTGCTTCCAACACCGATTTAATGAGAGTAAATTTGCCACCAATAGAGATTCAACAATTGCACCAACAACAAATTCTCTTTTCCACTGTTTCAATCAACGAGTTCCAGTCATTCTTCCAATAGTCATTAGGTTTTAGTAGGAACCCCAAATACTTGAGTCCTCCCATTAGATCAACAATTTGAAAGGGGAATATTTTGAGGATCCATTTAATCTATTGTACCTCCAATCCATTGAAGAAGATGTTGGACTTATGCTCATTTAATTCCATGCTTGTGGTCACACAAAAGAGATCTAGAGATTCCTTAATTAGTGTAATGTCCTTTCGAGAGCCATCGCAGAACAACACATCATCCACAAACATGGGTGTTAGGAAGATGGTCCTACTAATCTTCACCTCACGGAGAGGGCATGATCTTTTGACCTCAAGAATGAGCCGGCTCAGCCCTTCAACATTGGGAAGAAAGAGCAGAGAAGAGAGAGGACAACCTTGCCTTATTCCATGAGAGGGTTTGAAAAATGAAGAGGCAAAGCCATTTATGAGTAAGGCAAAGGAAATAGTAAATAGGCAGCCCATAATCCAATTGACCATTTGTAGGTGAAAACCAATTTGCATCAAAATCTCAAATAGAGTCAATTTGCTTTATCAAATGCCTTGGATAGATCCAACTTTAAAACCATTGTCGGCACCTTCTTCGTTTTGATAGGATGCAAGCCCTCTTGGGCTGTCCCTATAGCATTATGAATTTGACGACAATGTAAAAAGCCAAATTGTTCCTTAGAAATGGAGGAGAGAAGACCTATGATCCGAATGAAAATGATTTTTGAAATGATTTTATAGATGCAATTTCATAAGGAGATAGGCCAAAAATCATCTAAGGAGGTTGGAGTGTCTTTCTTAGGTATGAGTGCAATGCATGTGGAATTGAATAACCCACGAATCTTCCTTGACCGTCTAAACTCCTCAATAACACAAAGAAGGTCCTCCCCAAGTAAATCGGAAAAAGCCTTTGAAGAATTCAACTGACCAGCCATCTGGCCTTAGACCCTTGTCCTTTTGAAATGTGTCCAAAACAAATAACAACTCTTCCTTGGTGACAACCGCCTCTAGCCTCTCATTGTCAACCTCTTTGACAAAGCTAGGAAAGTAAGAAGTTATTTTAACTATCTCCTCTATGTTCATGTGAGCAGGTTCCTTATAGTGTTGATGAAGATGTGAGAGCGTGAGTTCTCTAGAAACTTTTATAGGGCGAGGACATGAGGGTGTGCCATATTCTATTCTTGTGGTTTCCTTAATAAGTATATAATTTCTATCTTGAAAATGATACGGTGCGTTGGGAAGAGAGGAAATGGGATTGGTTTTAGGATTGATGCTAGCAATGAAGTTGTTAAAACAAAGGGTCTTTTGCTTGAAATTCTCAAGTTTGTGATGTTTTTGAGGAAGTTGAGGTTCTCGTCCATGGAGCAATTAAATGATAGCTTCATCATTGGGTAATGTAGGTAGAGGTCCATAATATTCCACATCTATTTTAATATCAATGATTTTTTTACCATGACGATCATATTCATAATGTATTTGGTGTACATCTATGGCCTTGGCATCGAGAGTGATCTTGAGAACAGGTGGAATTGTGGAGGAAGGTTGATTGGATTCAATTGGATTGATAATAGACATATCTTTAGAATCGTTGATGGGGAGAAGATCTGGTAGAGTAACCAATGGGATAAGAGATATATAAGGTTTTGGAAGGTTCGTAGTTGCAAGAGGGAAGATTTGTTTGACCACCCAAGGAGTATCGAGAAGTGGAGAATTGATTGGAGGTACATGACCTTTAGGTTCTAGTTCAATATCCGTGGAAATAGTATGAACATTGCAGTTGAAAGCATGGATTTTAGCTAAGGTTTGTTGATAGTGTTGAACATCCAAGTCTCTTGATTGAGCTTGGTCCATAATGTAATTATCATCATAGGTGAGAGAGATAGTACATGTTTGGGTCTTTAAAGAAACTTTTGAAGGTGAGACGCCTAAATCGCTAAATTTAAGAGGTGACATGGTTAAAGGGTCTTGAAATAGCTTGGCCACTCCATATCATTGTAAATGAAATCATTTTCTGTATAAGATGCTTCATGTGCATTACATGGAGGAGTGAAATCGGTGATCTCATCGATAAGAGGGATGGTACGATCACGAGGTAACAAGGAAGGAGGAAGCCACTCCGGAATGTAAGGAGGTAGCTTGGTAGTATTGCAATTTCTCTGGCTCATCATCATCAGAGTCGACAAGAGTGACTTGTAAGTCGGGATTCATAATGATGAATTCAGGTAAAGGTGCGCTATTAATTTTTAGAATAGTGGGAATTCGATGCTAAGATTTAGGATTGAGAAGTTGAATACACTAGGGGTTAAGATCGGCCTCATGTGTTAAGCACAGGGTATATTGAGAGGGGGGGTGAATCAATATATCATGTCTTATAAACTTTCACTTAATCAAATTCCATTTAACCATACATTCAAGATATGCAATAAAACTGAAACAATAAAACATCACACAAGATAGAGAGACACCAGATTTAACGTGGAAACCCAATGTGAGAAAAATCACGGAGAACAATCTCAAGTATATGAATGAACATCAATTCAAATTACAATATTCACAAGCACCAACTTGCAGGAGCACTAGCCCTTTTGCCGAGCAACAACACTATTCGTGAGCACCAATCCACAAGGGCACCAACCCTTATGGTGTATACCACAACTACCTCTCAATGTTGCTTTCTCAACAAATGATAGCACATTACAATATCTCTTTCTTTTCTCTCCTTTGCTCTTCTAAGCTCGATATGACAATTACAAATCATGCTCTCTTACACATTACAAATGGCTTTTCAAGCTTTTATTTATATATTTCCAAATGACTTTTGGCATTCACCTTTTGTGTCCCTTCAATTCTCATGGAAAATGGCACCAAACTTGCATGACCCTGTGAATCTTTGTATTTGAAAAGTCATATGACGACTCTTCATAAGTAAATTCTTCTTTTTCTCTTTTGTCTTTATTTTGATGACCTTTCGAATTCCTTAAGGTGACTCTTCATAGAAAAATGCGCCATACCTTTTTTTGTCTTCACTTGGTGACTTTTGGAATTCCTCAAGATGACTCTTCATGGGAAAAGGCATCCCATTTCTTTTTTGTCTTTACTCCGTACTCTTTGACTTTTCCATGGGTCCTCTTTTGACTTTATGCAACCAAAAATATATTCGTTAATATTAAATAAATATTAACACATATTAGCCAAGATATGAACATTAAAAACATCATTAAATGCTATGGGGCCTTTATCACCAATAATGTTAGACTTTTGATATCAATGACAATATTTTCAACAATCTCTTCTTTTGTCATTGATGACAATCTCAAACTGAAACTGCCACATCCTGAAACTTGTATTGCATATGTCAACTTGCACATATTGTCATCTGAAAAAAATATAGTAACTCCTTTTTACTGTAGCACCCTGTATTTGTTTCCTATATTTTGTTTTTGCACTTATTTCTACATCTGTTCTTATTTCTATTCTTCACTCCTTTTGACATCAATGGCAAAGGGTCTACCCTGGAGCTAACACTTAGCTCCCCCTCAATTGATGTTGATCCTCAATAGTAAGAAGTAAAATAAATTACTCCTAATTTTTCTCGCAGATACTCAAATGTGTCTTTTGGTAGTGTCTTTGTGAAAATATTTGCAATTTGCTCTGTAATACTGATATATTTCTTCTTAATTTGTTGATCTGCAACTTGCTCTTTCAAGAAGTGATATTTGATGGGAATATGTTTTGTTTTTGAATGCATCATTGGATTCTTTGAAATATTAATAGCACTTGTGTTGTCACAAAAAATAGAAATAGGTTCATCATGTTTTACTTTGATATTTTTCAAAGTTTGCTTTTTTAAAGCACTTGAGTACAACACAATACCACTGCAATATATTTTGCTTCAATTGTAGAAAGTGATATTGAATTCTAATTTATTGCTTAGTCATGATACTAAGTTATCACCAAGGAAGAAAGCTCCATTTGTATAAGCAACCAAAGTGAAATCTCTCTCTGTGGGATACCACAATCCATAATCTAATGTCCCTTTGATATATCTAAATATTTTTTTCACCAACTGAACATGACTATTTTTTGGAGTTGACTAATATCTTGCAGCCACTATTGCATGCATGATGTTTGGGTTCGATGCTGTCAAATATAAAAGACTATCAATTATAGATCTATAAAAAGATTTATTTTCAACAGGAGAATATTCATCTTTGTTCACCTTATTTCTTGTATTCATTGGTGTGTTAACTGGTGCACAATTTTCAAAACCAATTTTTTTCAACATTTTCTTGGCTTATTTATTATGAGATATGAATTTTTTTTTATTTGATTGAAATATTTGCAATCTTAAGAAAAATGACATTTCTCTAAACATAAACATCTCAATTTTTTTTTTGCATATAATCAGAAAATTCTTGTCATCTTTTCAATGTTTTCTCGCAAAAATGATGTCATCAACATATATCACAACAATCAATTGATGCTCACTTTCTGTTTTGATGTAGAGATTACTGTCAGCAAATCCTCTCTTGAAACTTTGATCCTGCAGGTACTTATCAAGTCTTGCATACCAAGTTCTGGGAGCTTGTTTCAATTCGTACAGTGCTTTCTTCAATCTGCATACATGGCTATTAATATTTGAGAGAATAAATCCTTCAGGTTGTTCAATGTAGACTTCTTTTTCTAAATTTTCGTTTAGGAAGACAGATTTGATATCCATCTGAAACACTTTGAAATTTTTAAACACTGCATATGCAAGAAACATTCTAATAGCCTCTAGTCTTGCCACTGGTGCAATTTTTTTTTCAAAATTTATTCTCTCAATCTGAGCATATTTTTTACATACTAATCTTGCTTTATATTTGATCACTTCTCTATTTTCATTCAACTTATTTTTGTAAATCCATTTTATTCTTATCACATTGTGATCTTTTGATCTGGGCATTAATTTTCAAGTATCATTCTTTTCTATCTGATTTAATTTTTTTATCCATTGCCTTAATCCAATGCTTATCATGTCTAGCTTTTGCAAAAGTTCTAGACTGAATTTTGGATAACAGAGAAATTAACTTGTTCAGATTCACTTACCATCATTTTTTTGGTTCAAATTTTTTCATGTCCTTGATGATGTCACTTTCATTATGATTTCTCTGGACATATTTGGATGGCGTTTTGGTGTCTTTTTTCTCCTTATCTTCATTTGATTCTTCAAAATCTCTTTCTTCAATGATTTCAAAAATGTCTATTGGATCACTGATTCTTTGTGCTTCATCTTCTGTTCGACACTTGCACTTTCAACTATTTTTTTGGTTCTTTTGTTATAACATTTATAAATTTTACTTTTGCAAGAATAACCAAGAAATATACCTTCATTTGCTTTAGATTCAAACTTATCCAGTTTTTCATCGGTTCTCTTTATGAAGCATCTGCTATCGAAAACTCTAAAATAATTAATTGTAGTTGGTTTGTCTTTTCATAGCTCATAAGGAGTCTTGTCACTATTGACTCTCAATAATGCTCTGTTCTAAATATGCAATGTTGTACCAACTGCCTCTCTCTAATATTTATTTGGTATTTTGAATTCATTTAACATTGTCTTCGTCATCTCTTAAACTGTTTTGTTTCTCTGTTCAATTACTTCATTTTGCTATAGAGTTTTGGCTGCTAAATAATGTCTCGTTATTTCATGGTCTTTACAAAATTCAATAAATTGATCGGACATGAATTCTCCTCAATTTGATTTTAGGCATTTAATCTTCAAATCGATTTCATTCTCAACTAATGCTTTGAACGTTTTAAAATATTTGAAAGCTTATGATTTTTTTTTAAAACATTACTCAAGTCATACGTGAAAAATCATCAATAAGCAACATAAAATATTTCTCACTTTGAGTACTTTGAGTTCTCATAGGTCCACACAAATCAGTGTGAACAAATTCTAACATTTGAGTGGTCGAGTATTCTTTTGTTTTGAATCGCCTTCTGGCCTGCTTTCCATGTTGACAAGGTTCACAAAGCATGTTGGATGGCTTTGTAATTTTTGAAAGATTTTTGATTGCTTGCTTCTTGTTGATGTTGACAAGATTGTCAAAATTTGTGTCTCATTTTCTTGTGCCATAGCCAACTTTTTTCAATCTGACTCAAACATCTTTGACTTTTGATGTTTGATAACATATACAAATTATTGTCTATTTTCTGAGCATTTACAACCAATACATTTGAATCTTTTTTCATAATTCACAATTTTTTGCATAAAATTTTGGTGTGCGTCTCTGATCACACATTTGACTTACACTCAAAAGATTATGTTTAAGACTTACAAAATATTTTCAGTTTTAGTTCTACAATTATCTAAACTTAGTATTTTTTTTTGGCAATTTTGGTAGTAGTATTATCTCCGAATTTCATTGTGCCACCATTGATCTTTTTCAAGGTTATAAACTTGCTTTTGTCTCTTGTCATGTGCTTCGAACATCCATTGTCAATGAATCATGGTTTTTTTTCATTTTTTGCATGCAAAGCTGTCTGTACTAACATAGATTTTTTAGGGTTTTTTTTGTCATGACTTTGTCTGAATTTTTTTCTTGATGAATGGAGCTTTAAAACTTTGGTTTTTTTTGACTGACTTGAATACGCTTTTACAGTATCGGGTTATATGTTCGAAGTTGTTGCACTTGTAACATATTATAGCTTTTTCATTAAACCTTTGATAGAGGAGCAAAAGAGTTGTGGCTTTTGCTTGACTCTACATGAGTTTTTTTCTTCTTATTTTTGAAATTATTAGTCTTTTTTTGACATTTTATTTTTTTGTGACCATATCCATTACAATAAAAACAATAAGCATGAAAATAGAACTTGCTTGTGTATCTCTGTCCTGATTTTATTTTGTAACTTTGTTCTTTCCAGCTTTCTTTATTTGAGATGTCATCTGTATTCTTCACTTCTTTCCTTTTTGTTTATTTTTTTTTAAGAGCTTCATCATAGCTCTTTTTTTTAAAAATCTGATACTTGTCTTATCTAATATTGACTTTTGACTTTTCAATATCTTATTTAACATGTTAGTGTTATTCTTAAATTTTGAATCACTGACTATTTTATTATTGACTGCTTTTGCAATATCTTTTTTTAAAGAGACAATTTCAATAACATATCTTTCACATTTTTCACTTACTTTTTGCAACTGTGCATGTTAGATCTTCAATTATTTCCTTTGACTCTTTTTCATTTTTTTCGATCTGACACTTCAATCTTCAATTTTTTCTTAACAACTTTTAATTCTTCAAAGGCACAAATGAGTTCTCTTTCCAGATTCACTTTGGCTTCATCCTCGCTTTCATCGTGTTCTTCTTGATCATCTGTACTTTTGCTTGTAGAGGTATTTTTATGTTTGGTCATGAATAGATTTTTTTCTTCATCTAAGTCACTGAATTCATTGTATTCGACTGAGCTAAGATCTTTAGAATATAAACTCTTCTTCTTGAATCTCTTCTTGTATTTGCCTTTGAAGTTTTTCTTGTATGTAGACTTTTCTTTTTCATTGTTATCATTATTCTTATTTGGGCATCTAGTTGCAAAATGTTCAATCTTACCACATTTAAAACATTTAAATGGCAATTTTCTTTGATATTTATCTGTGTTCCTTTTTGGTTTACGAATGAAAAGAGCTTCGTTGTCATCATCGCTAGAGCTATCACTTGATTTTTGAATTTTAGCCTTGTTTTTTTTGATGTCTTGAAAGCAACGTCTCTTTCTGAGGGTTTCTCTTGTTTGGTCCGCATCTCATATGCTGTAAGAATACCATGTAGTTCATCCATCTTTAGCTTGGCAAGATCCTTCATCTCCTTGATTGTCAAAACTTTTGCATCATATCTTATTGGTAGAGATCTCAAAACCTTTTTCTTCTAACTTTTCTCCAAGACCTGAAATTTGATTTACTATTTGATCAACCCGTAAAAGATAACTTCTTATATTTTTTTCCTCCATCTTCAAACTCTCAAATTTTCTTCTAAAAGTTTGAAGCTTAGCCCACTTAACATTTTCATCACCTTTGTAAATATTCTCAAGCTTTACTCAAGTCTTATGAGCAGATTTATATTGCATAACTTTAACAAATTCTGATTTACATAAGCCACATAAAATATCATTTAAAGTTTTAACATTATTTTGACTTGTCTTTTTTTCTGTCGGAGTAGTTACAAGTGTTTGTGGCTCTTCATATGCTTTCAACACTGCTTGCCAAATGTCGAATCCAAAGGCCATCAAGTAAGTCCTCATCTTTATTCTCCAAAAGGCATAATTTGACCCATCAAACAAAGGTGCCTTAGTTGTAGAAAAATCTTTATATGATCCAGCCATCGTGCTTTCTCGTATCTATCTTCAAGCTGTTAAACTCTTTCCAAAGAAACCTGCTCTGATACCAATTGTCAAGCACATGGTATACTGAGAGGGGGTGAATCAGTCTATCCTATATCTTATAAACTTTTACTTAATTAAATTTCACTTAACCATACATTCAAGATATGCAATAAAACTGAAACAATAAACACCACACAAGATAGAGAGAGACACCAAATTTAACATGGAAACCCAATGTGGGAAAAACCACGGAGAACAATCTCAAGTATATGAATGAACACCAACTTAAATTATAATATTCACAAGCACCAACTTGTAGGAGCACCAATTTCTTTGTTGAGCATCAACACAACAATTATTCGTGAGCACCAATCCATAGGAGCACCAACCCCTATTGTGTATACCACACAACTATCTCTCAATGTTGTTTTCTCAACAAATGATAGCACTTTACAATATTTTTTTCTTTTCTCTCTTTTGCTCTTCTAAGCTAGATATGACAATTACAAATCATGCTCTCTTACACTATTTACAAATGGCTTCTCAAACTTTTATTTATCCCGAGCCAATTTTCTCGATTTTTACGAATTGCAAATTACAATCAATGCATCCATTAAGGTTAGAAGATAAACCCAAACGTACTGAAACAACTCTAAATGCTGGAAATAGAACTCGACGTTCAGTATGTGCTACTCAATCCAAAGCGGAGTAAGGGGCGACCAGAAGACGGAGTGAATTACAAAACAAAGGAACTCAACGTCAAGCATGTGCTACCCAATCCGAAGCGGAGTAAGGGGCGACCATAAGACGGAGTGAAATTACAAACAATGCTTTAATGGGAAATGCTAAAAGATAAACTACTCCACACCCAGCGTGTGCTTGCTAACCCCAGAAGGGAAAGTAGCTACCATAGGGCGGAGCTCTACACCCAGAATGTGCTTGCTAACTCCAATAGGGAAAGTAGCTACCATAGGGCGGAGCTATAAAGTAATACAATGTCTTAATTAGAAACTGAACATTTGCAAACAGATTTGAACAAGTAAAGAATGGCTGCCAGTACTACTGTCAGCTTACAAAATTAGAAAGATCTGTATGCCAGTGTCGTAAGAAGCAGAAATATTAGCATTACATCATAGAATATTATTCATATCTTGGATAGTCATGCCCAACAATGAAAGATTCAAGAGCAATATAATAATTTCAGTTTCGAATACAATTTTCCTCTTAGAAAGAGGAAAAACCAACAACCTATTAAATTATTTAGATGTTCATAACTCACAAAAAACTTGTTCAATCGTCTTGATTTCTGTTGCAAAGTCCTTTATGATGGCGCCCAAGTTAGCATCCAAAATCAGACCCAATCTTCATCCAATAATTATTACACGAATTCCAATGCAGCCCAAAAGGGGCGTCCCAGCTGAATAGGGCGATTTCCTCTAGAAAATAAATGCAAGATTTAAATTTTTTAAAAATTAGAGAATAGTGGCGCCTAAGCCTAGCCAAGATAATGAACTAATACCCAGAACTCTTTTTTTTGTATTATCTGATTTATGATGAAAAATATAGATCTGCCTTATACAGAATGCAATAACTGAAAACACTAATGTATCAAATGAAACTAACAATGAAATAACTGGGAACAATGCACAATTAAATACAAATCTCAAAGACTGAATCACCACTAGATGCTGTCTTGCAAGCATGAAGCGATGCCCTAGCTAGGAGGCATTCATTCCCCGAAGCAATTCCAGAGCCAAAGCGGCAGCATAACAATGTAGTAGACCAAAATGATCAAATGAGAACCCAATGCTTTCTTTTATAGGCTTCAGTTGGCTTCCCTTGAAGCCTTATCTCCAAAAGTGGCGCCCTTTTTCAAGCAATGATGGCGCCCCCCTTCAAGTCCACCTTTTAAAATAACATTAAGTTAATTCGACTAGGCCAAGGTCATAACGTTAAAATATAATGTTATTTTTAAGTGAAATTAACTTATTTCTCCAAGACCGCATTCTGAAGCCCAAAACTGAACGAGTCAACTGAAAGGAAAAGTCAACTCCTTGAGACAAACTGTTAGCTGCCAAAAATATAATTTACTAAAAATAATAAATTCCTGGAAATGCTAAGAAAGCCGAAACAAACATACTCTCGCGAAGCCCTCGGAAAATCCAGAAAGAATCTGCCATCAAAACTCCGAGCAAGGTCATCCTAAAAAATAAGAAACCCAAATTTGCACCTTCTGACTAGCCTTCGGGTTTCTAGAACTTAGGCCAACGGTCACTGTGAGATCAGGTTTGAGAAGGAGACATTACAACACAAGATAGAGAGAGACACCAAATTTAACATGGAAACCCAATGTGGGAAAAACCACGGAGAACAATTTCAAGTATATGAATGAACACCAACTTAAATTATAATATTCACAAGCACCAACTTGTAGGAGCACCAATTTCTTTGTTGAGCATCAACACAACAATTATTCGTGAGCACCAATCCATAGGAGCACCAACCCCTATTGTGTATACCACACAACTATCTCTCAATGTTGCTTTCTCAACAAATGATAGCACTTTACAATATCTTTTTCTTTTCTGTCTTTTGCTCTTCTAAGCTAGATATGACAATTACAAATCATGCTCTCTTACACTATTTACAAATGGCTTTATAAACTTTTATTTATATCTTTCCAAATGACCTTTTGTATTCACCTTTTGTGTCCCTTCAATCCCCATGGAAAATGGCATCAAACTTGCATGACCCTTCGAATCTTTGTATTTGAAAGTCATATGGCAACTCTTCATAAACAAATTTGTCCTTTCCTCTTTTGTCTTTATCTTGATGACCTTTTGAATTCTTTAAGGTGACTCTTCATGAAAAATAGCACCATACCCTTTTTTGTGTTCACTTGGTGACTCTTGGAATTCCTTAAAATGACTCTTCATAGGAAAATGCATCTCATTTCTCTTTTGTTTTTACCCCGCGACTCTTTGACTTCTCCATGGGTCTTCTTTTGACTTTATGCAACCAAAAATATATTTGTTAATATTAAATAAATATTAACACACATTAGCCAAGATATGAACATTAAAAACATTATTAAATGCTATGGGGCTTTTATCACCAATAATGCTAGACCTTTGACATCAATAACAATATTTCCAACATCATGTTTATACCGTTTGCCACTATGAATAAACTTGATACATTGGCTTCTAAAAGAGGCAATAGCCCTCATGTGATGAGTCCATGGGCATCTTAGGAGTATATTTACATTTACCAAATTGTGTTCTTGATTTTGCAATGTTTGGCAAAATTTTGAAAAAACTTTGTATTTTCATCACCTTTTTCCAGCCATAGTGCTCTACTTTTTAGCTGTCATTGTTCTTCAATAACCGCTAGCTTTTCATGTAGCTTCAATTCTAGCACTTTGAGCCTAAGCTTGGATTCTTCATCAAAATCTTGTATAATGTCATTACCAAATAACTCAACAATTTAGGCTCTTGACGTTTGTTGGCAGCCCATGTAGCAGCTGCTCTTTTAACCCTCTTAAGATTAGAGATAATTTGTAGACTAGCCGATTCTATGGAGCACTCATAAATTACAACCCACTCCTCTTGAACCAGATTAATGAAATCTTATTCTTTCATCCAAGTGGGATTGAATTTAAAAGGACTTGGAGGCTTTTTGCCTCCTCTTTCGATCTACATAAAAATGGGAAGATGATCAAAATCACCACCCATAGACACCCATGATTTGATTTTTTTAGCCCCAAACAAAAGGGAATGTAAAATAAGAAATCTATCCAGTCTCTTGGCCACACTATCCATCCCTGTTCTCATGTTCTGCCAAGTAGGAACCAACTTAACAAATTCCAAGTCCACCAAAATAATATCCTCAATTTTTTTGAAGAAAAAATCAGCTAGTGAATCCATTTTTGTTGAGGACCCCAACACCTTTGTTCTCTTGGTGGTGAAATTTAGATCTCCAACAATGGTATTCTCCGCTCTCAAGTAGTTTTGAGTGAATAGTTTGTCCCAATATGCAAATCTCTCCTCATTAGGACCATATATATTCAACACAAAAAAATATTTTTCAAGTTCCATAGAAAAGAGTTCCACTCCAATACCAGAGTGAAAAAAAGGAGGATCGACCATCCTTAAAGAGGTGGTTCTCCAACTCAAAACCAAGTCACCAGAGTTGCCAAAGAATTTGATGCCAAAAAACCTTCAAATTTTTTGACAAATCCTCGATAACCCTACTCCCAACCCCCTTGGTCTCTTGAATAATAATTATATTTGGTTTATGCAAAGTTATCAGTCACTTCAAAGCATTTTTTTTGGAGGGATTTCCCAGTCCTCTAATACTTAGGGACAAAATGAGCATGATTAACAATATGCTGGGGCTGTCCCTGTTCGAAGGGCCCTTAGAATAGTTTTTTGTTTTCCTTGAAAGATTTTCAGAACTGTTATGTTTTTACCCTGTTCAATTTGGGAAGGGCGGTCTTTGTACGAGCATGAACAAGTATAACACAAGATAATCCCCAGACCACCTTCAAAACTTTCATCTTTATAAGCTTGAGTTTCTAGTTGAGATCTTAAGGGATATCACATTTAGCTAGTAGTGGATAAAGAGTCAACTAAGATCAATTCAGGAGACTTCCAATTGTCTCGAGTTGACTTGGCTAGGCCAACCTCAGGAATTATTTCCTTTGTAAGGGAATGTCCTCTAGAGAGTTGTGGACTCACTGACTCTCCTAAGAGGAGTTCAAAAATTGACTGCTTAATTTCAGAATCCCTCTCAATACCTTCCGTTTGAAATTGTGGCATATGACTCTCCTTAGGAGGCTTAGAAGAGGTAGTAACCTTGTCCACCATAGTTGTACACAATGGGCTAGTATGAATGTCCCGAGGGGAAGTGAGTTGGATTGTAGAGGGATTGAGTAACATCACATCCATGTAAGCTTCTTTCCAAGACTCAGTCAAATGTGCTTCCATTGTTTGTAGACCCTACCTAATCATACTAATTTTGTCATCCAATCTTGATACGTGTGGGTTTCTCTCTAAACGCTGTTGGGGATACAATGGGTTTTCTACCACCAAATTGGCTAGAAGATTACCCCAATTTGTAGCTTTTTGGAGTAGGTTGAGAGTCATGGCCCTACTGTCTTTGATTGGGTTGTAAAATGGAGTTCGACTTCCTCCTCCAAACTTTGGGTGAGAGATGAAGTGTGCAGTCATTGGCTAAGTGTCCGTAGGCATGACATCTAACACACCTGAATGGAACACCCACACAATCTAAAGTTTGAGTGTGTATCCAGGGCCCAAATTCCAAAACTACATCCTCTTCCAGACCATCCTGCAAGTTTATATCGACCAAAATTTGACAGGTTCGGAAGTTTAACCCAAATAGGTTGTTTCATGGATTTCTCCACCCGAGGATCAAAGCCCGGTGACCACCTCTTAATAATAAGTGGTGAAGTCTCCCAAAACCATCTTTGTGCTGAAATAATATTTACATCTTCTGAGGATTTAAAAACAAAGGCAAGCCAGCCCTTAATAAGGATGTGAGAAATAGGAGTGTAGCCAATGAGTGGTCGCCAGTATTGAGTCATCCACATTTCTAAATTTTGGATAGAGATTCTTCTTCTTATAGAACAACTTATGGGTGCAGTGTTTGTCAGTTCTGTGACATGTTCCATCTGGAAATCCTTACCAAGAACAAGGCGAACTTGTTTTCTTTAGCTTAATACACCTTTGCCCTTCCTCCATGATGTCATCTTAGGGATATCTAAATTCTTTTCCACGGCGGGGATGTGTGGAGATAGCCCAATATTTGATATATCTTGAGTCAGCGGAAGTACTTCTTCCACCATTCTTCTATTTCTGCCAATGTTTTCTGTGGAGGTCCCTAATAGCTCAAATTCTTGAGAGAGCAAGTCTCCTTTGATCGAGGAAAAAATCTTTGGAGTACAGAATTTGGTGAAGCCCCCTAGAATTCTTTGGCACCAAGGAACCACAGGATTTCTGAGCCGAAAAGGAGTGGAATTTGGATTGGGTAGCTGATTTTTGTCCCCTATAACTTCGTTGGAATCAGAAGTCACCATTGCTCTTCCTTTTTCAGCCCTAGACAATCCCACCTCCAGAAATGCTCTTAAGAGAGGAGGAAGTCTGTAATAAAGAGTGTTTCTCCCCCTTCTTGGTATTGAGGAAGCCAGATGCTGCCCTGCATGGTGAAGTGTTTCCCCATCTGTCCTCTGAAAAGATAGACCGCCCTTCATGGGGATCATCTGAATAAGTCACAAGAGCTTCATCATTGTCAAGGAGTTCGGGATCTATGAAGCAATGTCGTCGTGTCCCTAAATCATCTAACAGAACCCAGTGGAAAAAAAAACAGTACACAATGCTAAGTAAGTGCAAGTTCATCTAAACAGTCCCCAGTCAGCCAAAGGACAGAAATATTTTCACACTGCAGCCAAAACAGATCAGGATGCATAGAAAACTAGGTGTCAATAAACAGTCACTAAGACTGCAAATATGAGACAAGGAAGGACAGTATTGTCAATGTCAGAGAATAGATTAACAAATAAACCATGGACTGCACTCCCAAATGGCTAAAACTGCCAACCGAATAGCAGTTGAACGAATCCTTTGTAATGCTGTTGAAGGTTCCCCAGGCAACCATTGTGTCATCAGCAAGCTATAACCACGTAGAAAAGAGTGGCAGAGGTAAGTCGAGGAATGGTATCGAAGAATCCCTCAAACAAAAATGAAACCAATGCCTTATAATGTCAACTCCTCAACTAGGCAATAGACATATAGGAAAAGATGTTCTCACTCAATCCAATACAATGTGTGCCCTTGGATATCTCACTCAAGGAAGAAAATGAAGAGGCATTATGTCAAACACTTGTCGCTCAAACCAATATTCTTTGAACCTCCATAAGGCCGCCCAGAATAGTAACATATGAACCAATCTCCTGCTATCCAAGCAACTAGTCGTTACTGTGGTGTAGTATGAGGGAATCGATGATGTAACTATCCAGAAAACAAGATCGATGGTAATGAAAGCCGGCGAAGCTGTGAGTGGTTTTAGCCTCTGTAGTACATGTCACTATTGGAGGATCTTCTCCCTAGATCCTTATAGATCCAAGAGTTAATCGGTTTATTTGGCTCAACCATGTCAGATCATCATCAAGCTTAAATTGAACAAAGCTCTGTCAGTCAGAACAGACCCCTCTGCCCTCCTTAGAACACGCACATCAGGCTCTTTTCCAAAGTGCCCTGCAAAAAATTCAAGAGAAAGTACCCTTGCAGAAGTTGGGCCCTGATCAGATCCTCCATCTTCCGCCTCCATTAGGCATCCCATGTTCATAATCTTCTGAGCACCTCATCCCTGGTCTCCGGCTTCAGGAAAGTGCTGTGGTTTTGTCTCTTCCTCCACTACAGACATCCTTACCAAGCACCGTTTACACATTCGTTTCTATCTTGTTCTCACATATTACAAGTTTTTACAAACCAATTACTCCATTTAAGCCTTCAAATGTCTTGCATCTTCAGCTAGTATTTCTACAATGCTCTTCTTGCTTGCCTTGTTGTGGATTAGGGACTTTATTAAACATGCTTAACTGATACTCTCAGCCATTCTGAGCTATTCAGTAATCTTCTACCTCAAGAACTCCCTAGTTCTCTGACTGTGCCTCAATCACAATGCATCAATTTCTTTAGAATGCCTTTACTTGACCCCTAGAGTGTATATTTATGCTAAGGGATGAGCAAATAAGTCATACAAAAGATTTGAAATGCCTCCCACACGAAGAGATGAAAGAACCGATTCAGCTTCCTTTTCTGTTATTTTGTCTAAATGTGGAACGTATTTGACCTCGACCAAACTCTTCCACGTGTTCCTGTTACAAAGTGACAGTGTCGACTGCAGTCGAAATTGTTCAACAGTTCCCTCTTCAGTTAAAACTGCTACTTATGATCTTTTCTTCAATTGGTATGGCCCCACAATGTCTGAATCATTTCTAAGCCCCAGTGAACCTGTTTCTCCTATTATGAATCTGACTCTGCATATTTGACTTGCCCATTTCTATCTCATTGAGGTTAATAACATGTCTCAAAATCTTTAGTCTCATGTATTAAAAAGTACAGCCGATCAACTCAACCAATGGAATTTGAATGATTTTTCACAATCCAATTCGGATCAATTTTACTAATGCCAGTTACCATTATTTATTGACGAGTAATCCTCTATTTGTTTTATAAGATGTGTAATCCTCGTAGTAAAATGCTTCAATCTGTATGAAAGTGATAAATTGGATTATCTGGCTCCCCACATATTCATATCACTTATTTGGGCATTGTTGTGTAGCCTATAATTTACTTGGTGGGTTGTAATAAACATCAATGGAAGTTTTGATTTTGTGATATACTGTTAGAATATTTAATATAATCGTCATAAATGTAAGTCATGTACTTATTTAATGAAAGTACATTGACATGGGAGATAAATGCACAATTTTAAACTGTAACGTTGTGTTTTATAAAAGTTAAGTTAGTAATAAGGGAGGGTGAATGCAATTAACCTTGAAATTAAAGGTTAGTTGACAGTCAGTCTGTCATCTCCCTCATTTTATTTATTCAATCATTTCATTTGTGATTTGAATGAAGAATAGCACAGCAAGTCTTTCTCTCTCCATTTTCTGAGTTTTTCTTCTATCTTTGTTTGTCTTTCCCACATACATTCATGGCGAGATGTTAAATGTAAAAATAAAATAGGTACTATTGATTCTATAGTGGTTTTGTAATTTTCCTCCATAATAAATAAATTTGACAGGTAAGTTATCCATACGAAAGGGTGGTATGAATTCTTGGATATCATTCCTTATTAACTTCTTTCCAGCAAAGCCTTATGCCTGATGAGACTGCATGTGGGTGCATTATAGCTATGGGTGTCTCAGACTGCTGTGCACAAATTACATGGGTTGAACATGGTGGTGAATGGCAGTAAACAACACAATAATGCTTCGGATGCAGCATGCTATATTGAAGCTTACATTGCTGTTTTAAAAGAGAGATTGTTTATTTCTGGTGGCAGAATCTAGCTAGCTTGTTAACATGAGGCTATGCTATTTGGCAGAACATAACTTTTTTGTTAATGGTGTGAAACATTAGAATTTTGAAAAACTATACCAAGTAGTTTGCTTTCTTCTTTCTATCCTGTTGTTTTCCTCCTTGTTTTGAGCCCTATGTACAGTCTTAAACTTTCAGGAAACCAAATTATTTTAACTTCTTTGGATTTTTTGACAACGGAGCATTTGGAAATAGTCTAGTAATGCTCACTTCCTGCTTACCAGCCTAAAAATCTTTGCAAAATGATTTTCCCAGCCACAATTGTTTTCGAAATTGTAGGACTTGTAAGTGACATGTTAATCAGAAATGTATCGTTGTTGCTGTCTTGGTTGATATGAATTTTGCATATGGTTGCTATATAAGATCCTACTATAATCTGCATAGTATTACATGGCTGACTGTGTTATGCTTTTTTTTGTCTTCTTTTCAAATTTACAGAATAAATAAACTTATCATGTCTTTCCTGGAAATAGATAGCTTTAATGTACAATGACGCATGTCTTACCATGCTGTGATCTAGTTTGCATGTCCTTGATCATTTCAAGGGCTTAATGGTTTCCTTTTTGATTTCTTGTTTGCATGTTTGATAGTGTTGGATTAAGTTTCTTCTTTACATTGTATTTCAGGGTTGGCGACTAGTTGCATCTCATTTTTCTTCATTATTGGAAGATGCAATTTTTCCTGCATTAAGAGTGAATGAAAAGGTGAGAATTAGTGATATTCTGATTATGATATTTTCATTCAAAATGAAAGCATTAGCACGATGAATGCTGGCATGGTGGGGTGTATAATTATAGTAATTTATCCAATTTTCATGCTTCACTAGATGAACTGATTCAAGAATATTTGGTATGAGATGTTAGATTAGGATTGTGATATAATTGTATCCATTGTTTGTTTAGGTTTTGATATTTGTGCTGCACCTTGTTTTCTGTTGTCGACAAGGACCTAAGAGGAATGAATTGCAATCACTTTTGGCTTATTAATAGTGGATCACTTAATAATTAATGTATGCTAGCCTGTTCGGTTATGTGGTTTCCTGGGTGACAAGGAAATTTTCACTCCTTGTGTTGACTTTAAATTCCTAGATTAAGATTGTGATATAATTGTATTAATTGTCTGTTTAGGTTTTGATAGTTGTGCACTTTGTTTTTGACAAGGACCTAAGAGGAATGAATTGCGATCACTTTTGGTTTACTAAGAGTGGCTTTATGATAAAATCACTTAATAATTAAAGTATGCTAATCTACTCAGTTATTTTGTTTCCTAGATGACAATAGAGAATGCAACAAGAATGGGGAAACAATATATACAAAGAACATTATGAAGTATCTTAAATATACCATAGCTATAATTACAATATATGAGAACACAAAGCGTGTGGAAAGAGAATCCCTTCATATTACATACAATATGATGTATTTGGTTTCCAAGTAAGCGTGACACTCATTGTATGATTTGACAATATCCACACGTGGAGATCCTCGATCCTTTGTCGATAACTCAGAAATAGGAAAGATGGGAGCTGTTGACACCAATGTTCTTGAGGACAACTACACCCATAACTCAAAACTTTCATAATTCAAGTGTACATCATGTCATAGGAAGTAATACTAATATTTATGCTTTTTCCTTTATCATATGACATGATGATGACAAACATGCTCTACAAAGGGTTATAAATATTCTTTATTGGTTTGTGGATTGCACACTTATTGAGAGGGTTCATACTATCATGCTTTGGAATATGATCCATTGCATTGAGAAAATTAAACAGTGCATTACCCAGGCCTAGTTTGCTGCCCGATCCCTTCACCTCAAGAATGTTTTAAAGCTCATTTTTTTTGAGATAGTTGATCACATCATTGTCCAACCCAACTATCTCCAACACCATTAGTTGCTCACGGATTCTCTTGGTTAGGCAAGGCATTCGTAGACACTATATATGGGTGACTTGTACCTCTCACTTGAATCCATTGTCCAAATTATATCTTTAAAATCATTATTTGCTCACAGATTCTCTTGGTTGGCTAAGGGTTTGTTCCCACCAATTATAGGCTGAGTGAGACCACCACATTCCTTGTGATGTGTTGTCTCTATTCTTTGCAAGCGGTGGAGATTTAGGAGCGACTTTATTTTCATATGTCTCATCTACTTTGAGATACGCATGGGACACTAATGTTTGTAACTTTGTATAGATATTCAAGACACCACCTATCCAAATTTTGCTATCTTGACAAGAGATGCTTGGTCCTTTACCCTTCTAGAGGCTGGCATTTTTTGGACATAGAGTATTATACTGGGCGTCCAGGGCAACGAGGTTGATTACCTACTTTCAACCTATCCCAAACGCTGGGGGAATTGAGAATCCCTTGGGTGGATGGTTCACACTTCGATTCATGATAGGTCAAAGAGATGGACATCTACTTTGGCGGCATGATACTAGGATACCCAAGTCCTCTCACTTACATATTGGCTATTGTGAATCTGTTTCTACTCGACATCGAGTGCCATCTAATTCTCCTTGCAAATAGACTAGGCTAAGGGGCGGACATGTATCACCAATTTCCTCTTTACCTTTGGGACTCATCAGCCTTGGTTTTTAAGAGGCTGTATTGGAAGAACCTTTGCTTCCTACTAGATTACCCATCTTGGCTCCTTAGCTTGGGACATTCTCCCACTTAACATGATCATATCTTGTATTGGTTCTGTTGCAGTGGTGTGTGATGATGGGGGCAGTCCTTTTGCTCCAAGTGTTGATACATGTGTGACAACATAGGTATCTAGCCTTGGTCTTGAGCTTAGGTCTTCACATGCCCCTTTGCTTGGCATAGTCTCACACGAATGTTATCGGATCTTGTATTGGTCCTGTTACAGCAGTGGATGATGCTGTGAGTGATCCTTTTGCTGCAAGTGTTGCTATATACGTGTGACAACACAAGTCTCTAGTCTCAGTCTGGAGATTGGGTCTTCACATGGTCCTTATTCTCCTTTAGCCATCCTCCCCTTGCATGGCTATTCATATCTTTACATGAAGAAAATGGTTGGGGTCTGCGTGCTTTGGGTTTACCTTCTTTTGATACATTTTTTTTTGTTTTGTTTTGGCTTACCTTTGTACTTTGCTATTGTAACTCGATGTTTTTTGAGTCCCATTTAGCTACTTTGGTCACTTGTGGACATAATATAATCTGTGTTTCTTTCTTTGTTGAAAATTCGTTGAAGGGTGGAAAGCATGCAACCTTTAAGTTGAAAAGGAGAATTGAAACGTATTGTTAAATTTGCAGGTTAATTCAATTTTGAACAGCCTTGGGAAGAATAGTTCATGAGGCTTTGTAGAAAGATTGCATGAATCCAGTACAACTATATGGTGTCAATGTGGTGATTTAGAGGGGGCATTACATGTTATATGAAAAAGATGCTAGCTATATGAAAAAGATGCTTTCTATATGAACAAGGTACTGTTACATAATCAGTCGAGCAAGTAATGGGATAAATAGCTTGTAATTAAAAACAATTACAACAAGATATCAAGAGAATGTACAAGGTCTCGAGTCTTTTCTGATAGGTCTCTAGGACAAGTGCCTAGGTCTCGAGTCTTTTCTGATAGGTCCTAGATCAAATGCCTTTCTTTTGCTAAAGTTGCCTAGGGTTAGGGACCTTAGACCCACAAAAAAAATTGAGGGACAATATCAGTCACTGATTGATATGTGATATCAAATTGGGACCTCCAAATTAGTCTGAGTTGGCATATTGAGCATTCACTGCAACCATCTTCTAACAGCTGCCTAGCTCCTTTTACCAACAGTATCATCTTCTACAAAAATTAGAGCATACAAGTTGAAACTTGGACATGCATGAAGAATCAAGGAGAGCTGATAGTTAGTTACTAACATACCCACTCAACTATCTACAAATTGCCCACAATTTGCTGCAATCTTATATGAATACATAATATAGGATAATGCCAAAAACTAGCTGAGTGATTATACATCGTTATTTTGAATAGCACCAAGTATTCAATGAATTCAGTCCAAAGCACCAGCAGAACACCTGTACTTATTTGAAACAAAACTCTCTTTCCTTGCTCTCATAATATCCTCTCAATGCAATAGAAGGCAGGAAAAACATTGCAGACAGATCAGTACCCTCTTACAATCTCGATTCATAATTCTGCTTTTGGAATCACTAACAAAGGAGCTTAGGATTTTCATAAATCTTTGGGCTATTCATCAAATTTATTACCCTCTCCAGAAAGCATAATGAAAAACCAACTAAACGACTCTCATAATTTAAGTGCAGGAGTCTTTCACAAGCAACATAATTAACTTAACAGAAAAATAAATAGACAGATTCTTCAATTTTTTTTCCATACTCATCCTTAGAAAACTGAAGCTCATATAGATACAGCACAGATTCAAAGGCAGCAAAGGCATCCGATCTAAGTATTATTTTCCATCAAACTCTCAACCATCTCTCAGGATACCACTTGCCAATGGTAACAGAAAATCCTTTCTTTGGATAATGTAGTTTTTCCTTGTTTTTTCCATATATCCGTCAACTCTGAAGCAGGTGCCCCAATTTTCTCCCAGACCCTTTGGTAGGGAAGGCTACTCTGCATGAAAATCTTGTTTTTTCTCTCCAGCCATACAGGTAGACTAATCTCCAAAGCAGTCTTAAGGCTTCACTCTTAAAGATAGGAAATCACTTCGATATTAGATTTTTCATTTATTGTTGTGGCAGGAAGCACCCAGTTTATCAGATATTTAGAGAGACAACACCTCATAATTTTCCAGCAAAAGGGGCAATGGATAAAGACATGATTATTAGATTCCTTGTTTCCAGAAAGTAGGCAGATTGAAGGTCCATTATAACCCCATTGCATCAGTCTATTGTATAACCTTCCTTTGAGAGCTAACAAGAGGAAAACATTAGCTTTAGGGAGGCCTTCATTATCCAAACCTTCTGCAGAGGGAATTTTTGAAAATGTATGTCTGAATCTAAAAGGGCTCTAAGATATTTGTATTGATAGATAGTTGCTCTAATTTATCTCCATCCCAGAATAATCTATCTTCACAACTTCTTGATTTGGAGGCTGATCAGTAAGCCACTGAATTAGATACTTAAAATTTTCAGCTAGATACCCTCGGGGTCGGTTCAGGGATTTTTAATGCTTGAATTCATTTTCTTCTGAGATATAATTACTTACCATGGAGCCCATTTGCAAAATAGCATAATTTTCCAAATCCCCAAACTCTTCATTGTGGATTAGTGGTATCTCCTTTATCCATGCATCCATCCAGAAGTGAATCCACTCTCCATTCCCAATTTTCTATCTTAAACTTGGAGGAGTCATAGGTCTACAGTTTCTGATGAAATTCCATATGTCCAAGTCCCTAGGGAGAATATATTGAGTGAAGAGTCATAGACCTCTCTGGATATCCAGGTATTTTTACTACAACGATTGACTCCAAGGTCTATTTTGCTCTTGATAAATATTCCATAGGAGTTTAGCTCCTAAATCCCTGTTCATCATACTGCCAGATATGAATCCTAAACCCCAAAAGATCTTTGGAAGATGGATCTTATTCCATGCAACTAGGCTGATCCTGTTTCTATCCTTAGTTATGATCTATAGGAAATGTCGTTGCATTTATGTTATACTCCTTAAAACTCCTGCTGGTGCTTAAAAAGGGACATCATATATGTAGGAATAGCTTGAAGCCAATATTGAATTAGCTGCGCACTGCCTGCAATAGCTGCTTCCCTTTCCATGTGGAGAATTTGGCTTGAATTCTGTCCAGGATCGGTTTCTAGACCTCCCGAGAGGCCTTGCCTTCCACAAGAGGCATTCCAAAATATGAGCTATGTAATGCCCCATTTTCAAAGGCAACAATTTCTTGGAGTTTCTACTGTTGATCTCTAGGACATTCAGAAAGTTGATCTTAGATTTTGATGTGCTGAGTTTTTGACCAGATGTCATTACATATTTTTTCAAATTATCTTTCAAAATCCTTTGATTCCTCCTCACACAGTGCTCCCTTTAGAAGTATGTTGTCTACAAATTGTCGATGAGAAAGTTTCTTGATAGTAGATGCCACCTAGATACCGTTTAACTTTCCTTTTACTACAGTTTTGATCATTTTCCCAATTCTTCAGCCAATATTATGAACAGATATGGGCTTTCCTTGTCTGAGTCCTCTAGAGGTTTGCAGGCATCTCATTGATCATGACAAAGGAGGGAGAAGATATTCAGCCATGCACCTTCATTCTCCAATCATCCGCAAACCGCATTTTTTGTAATGCTTTCCCTAGGAGCGAACAATTGACTCTTGTCATATACCTTACTATGCCAAGCTTGACAATCATCCCAACCCTATTTCTGGGCCTCAATGAGTAAATGGTCTTGGGAGTAATTACTATACCTTCAACAATCTGTTTATCTGCCACAAAGCGACTTTGTTCTTCTGAAATAACTGTCTATAGGCAAAACATCAGCCTTATTGGCAATAGCTTTAATGACCACTTTATAGACTGTTACAAAGAGCTATTGGTCAAATGTATCAAAGTACTCTCCATCTTCATTCTTTGGTATTAGAGCCGAAAAGGCGGAGTTCCATTCTTTCATCATGCTTCTTTTCCTCTTGCATTCCTCCACGTATGTTGTGTCTTCCTATTCCAAGATATGTCAATTTTTTTGGAAGAATCTTTCTTGGTAACCAATTGGGCATGGGGCGTTCTTAGCACCCAAAGTGAAGACAACCTTCTGAACTTCTTCCCCATCTACTGTGTGCATAAGCTGCTCATTCTCTATATCTGTTATGATATTGGGATATTAAGAGAATATTTGGTTGTATGCTAGGAGTGCCTTTTATGATTGATTAGTCGTATCAATGAATTTGACCTTTTCATGAATTGTTTTCTTCCATCTTTTAGATTTCTATAAAGCTTGCGTGCATGTGCTTGTGTTTATTTGTTTTGTGTGTCCGTCTCTATTTGAGTTTGTGTTTATGTCTATGATTGTGTGTTGTGCTTCACCATGTTCAAAATTCTTAGAATCAGACAAAATATATATTGTGAAAAACATTTGAATTCCCCTTTAAGGAGGAGGTCAAGGACTTCCCTTGTGACAACTTTAGAAGGCCAAGGAGGGCTACAACATTGCGCCATTTACGCACTCGATTGAGCCACATGAAGAAATGGATTGGATAGGCATTGGGGTGGTCTCGTTGTAGTGCAACACATGTTTCAAGATATATGATTGGTCATTTCATCAAATCAAATGGAGACACACCCATAAAAGATTGAACAAATGGAAGGGGTAGACCATTGACTTCAAGGAGATCGAGGCACTCAAGTGATGGAGGGACATGTATGCTCTTGGTTGATGAAGGTGTGAGCGATAGCGAACCACTCAATCTTTAGGTCAATAAGGTTGGGGGCCTTTAGCAACACACAACTAGAGTTTCACTTCCATCTTTTTGTATCAATAGACCTTTGACTTAAATGGAGTAGCAACTCATTTTTACAAATTATTCACCTTTAGAATAAATCTTTTTTAGAGATGCTTTTATTGCACTTGATTGTAAGAAGGTGTGGACATGGTGAACCCCTTTCACCGAGATACCTCCACAACAAATGAACCATCGACAGGACCAATTTAGTGTACGGGGCTAAGAAACCCCACTGGAAGGGTAGTGAGTCATGAAAATGGATCAGCTAGAGATTGTACAAAGAGCTTGAATGCCCTTAGAAGGATGGCGTGTGAGGACATCGGGGGCTTGCTTACTAGATTCTGACTACTATGAATTGTTTCGAGATAATCAATTTACATTTTTTTTGGGATGAGGGCCTTTAAATGCTTGACCAATGGGAGATAAACTTGATCGATAGGTTGGGGTGTGAGTGTAGCGAATTGCTTGAGAGCATAAAATGTTGGAATATTGTTATTGATGTCAAGGGCAAAGTGAAGGGCAAGCTACAATAGCTTCAGACTTACTCAAGAGCTTCGGATTCGTCCAAAGCTTCAGAGTCACTCAGTAGCTTTGGACTTGCCCAGAGTGTACTGTATCCAAATTGGGACATCAACAAAAAAAGAGGGTTTTTCAACAAACTCTAACCAAACCAAGCACCAAATTGAATTTTGAAATCTATAACCAACCAAACCCTAGCTGGAATAATTTATGATATTCAATCTAAAGAGCATCCAAATAAATCCGCAAGAAGTTGAAAATTATTTAGAAGATTGAGTACTTTTTTGGAGTCCAATATATGGCAAATGGATGAAAATACTTGACAAAAATATTTTGAATTTTCTTTGAAAGTATAGTTGTACTTTCCAATGCTTGAATGCCTCGAAAAACTTTCTAAGAGTTCGCCACACCCAAGAAAAATAGAATAAATAAGTCCAACATTTATTCCTTGATTTTCTTTCACCGAAACATCTCTCGAAGCTCACCACACAAGTCATCCAAGTGCCAAAATTGCAGGGATAATTTCTAAATGTTCTAAGGCATGGAATGACCTTAAAACCTTGCAAAACCCTTCCAACACAAATTATCCAAGATAGAACCCTGCAAATCAGCCTTTCCAAATATTTTGCTGACCATAATATTTATTATTTTCTACAACAGGTTGAAACTTTGAAATTTCATAACTCTCTCAATACTTGGAATTATGATGCAAATAAGAGTTCAAAATAACTACAAAATTAGTGACTATCCAATAAAAATAATATTAAAATTTTTCTTCCATGGGAAGGCAACCAAAACTTGCTTTAAAATTCTGAAAACCTTAGTTTTCAAAATTTTTCTCTTCAAACCCTAGGTTCACTCAAATTTTCAGAAGTAGGTGTCTAAAAATACTTTTGAATGATCCACTTGCATGAACACATGCAATTTGAAGCTCACTTACAGCCTTTGATTAGAGTTGTTCAAGTAGAAGGAATGGAGGTATTTGTCCCCAAACTTAAGACACTTCTTGAAAGTTTTCATCCTCAAAAGGTGGAAACTAAGCTTGACATACTTGATCAATAATTAGAGGTTTTAAGTGCCCAAGATCTCTAAGCCCACCACTTAAGTGAAATAGAAATGTAAGGTGCTTTTCATAACTCAACTCAAAATTAGAAATATGAAGTACCTATTCTATTATTAACTCCTCACAAGTGGCCCACAATGCTCCCTTTCCTTCCTCTACCCTTAGTCATTGGAAACAAGAGTAGGCTAAGGGTCCCACGAGGGTCTAGATAAAAAATGGGGACATTCGAGTCCCCTCCCCCCACCTAAAATTGCTTGTCTTAAAGAAATTGCATTATCCAAAGAGGTGTCCCAACATATCTTATGATGCCATGTCCATTTGTGATTCCATCTTAAGGAAATTTTTTTTTCAATTAGCTCCTTCATTCTGCTGTACTTGTACTTTTGGGGCTGCTCCCATGTGTTAGAAGTGTCCTTACAGCCTTCCAAAGGCTCCATATGCTCCCAATCAACCACCCTTTTCAATACCAAGTGATAGATGAGCAAACTTCCTTCCCTAGTACCTTCCAAATGGGTTAGATGTGACCAAAAGTTACGTAAATCATGAGGAAACCAAACTACCTCGCTGTTCTGTGTGCGAAACCCTCTCATGTGCTGGACCATGACCCACCAAATTTGCAAAAAGAGATCACCACTGTACCTTCCAAGAGGTGAAGCCTCCAAGACATCCGTCACCATGTATGGGCATCCGAATGTGAAACACATACTCAACAAGAGGCTGATCCTTGTCACTCATCTCAAGCATGTATAAGATCTTCTTGAAACTCATCAATAGCTCCCAAACATTCCCACAAGAAGGCTGTACCTTTCTTTTGTGAATTCTTCTTACATCACCTTCTCAAGGTGCCAACATAAGTATGTTTCTAGAATTTTGTATGAGCTAGACCAAATCAGCTTTTCCTTTATGGTAACATGGCTGTATATGCAAACAGATTACTGATTTTTCATGTGGACAAACATGGAAATAAACATACTCATACCTTTTTTGACCCAAGCTCTGGAACATGTCATAAAATTCAGAATTTTTCCGTTCCATACATGACTGTGTTTGACCTCTTAAGAAAATCTGATTTTTCTGGGTGACAAAGTTAGAATTAATATATGCGTTCATCCATCTTTACATGAGCTGAAGCATGCCCCGGTTTTGCAATTTTATGACAACACTTGGTGGCTAGAATCGCTCACTTGACTCAGAAATTTTCAAGTAACAAAATTCGGATTTTAAACTAATTTTTCCAGCTCCTATCCTTGGCTGCCACATGCAAAACGAATTGACCTTTATGCCCAAAAAAAATCGTGAATGCACCAATTTACTTACAAAATTCTTTGGTGAGGGAGAGGACCAATTTTTATTGAAATTTGTAACTTGTGAACAGCTGCTCACAACTTGGGCTTGTTCCAATCTCAATACGGGCCTCATGCCCTTCATAACACCCTCCTTATTACCTTTGCAATGTGGGATAGGGTGCTGTCAAAGACAATTTTGGGGCTTTCCTTGAAAAACAAATTCCTTGTCTTTTCTTCCCAAACAAACATGATCAAAATCGGATTTAACCAAACTTACCAATGGCCTTGTAGAAAATGTTTTCCTTGAAACAAAGGGCTGATTATGATGTCTTATGACAGCTCTATCTTCAATTCTTTTTTGCCTTTTCCTCATTTTCATGAAGTAACCTCTCACCATGCTATTGGATGAAGATGAAGGGGGTCCCTTATCACTCAACCCATGCAAAATGACCTTATTCTTAAGGCTGCTCATGATTTGGGTTCTTACCCAAACCATGGTAGTCCCCAAGTCTTCATCCATGTTTCCATTTTCAACTCTTCCAAAAGGTTGCCCATATATAGAGGCCAACTTATTCTTAGCATTGCCCTTTGCAAGGTGTCTCAAAATTAATCCAACACATGAAACAAACAAGTTAGGAAAAACATTGGTGTTTAATAACACCCTTTTGATCCCATTGTCACTTTCTAGGATTATGAGGTTCACCCTTCCTTGTGGCCTTGGTCTTTCTTCTTCATCCATTTCAAACAATGGATTATCCTTGCATTCCACAACAAGTTGGAATCTTGATCTTCTCCCATATCCATTTTGATTGTATGCAAGACTATCATGGTGTTCTTTTCCTTAAAACATTCCCTCATTTCATTGTACACTGATCCATCAAGAAGCCCCCTTGTGCCATCCATCTTTGACAAGGCTTGCATCCCTTTCTCATTTGTGATTAGAAATTGTTCTTTCCAAGCTCTTTCATCAAATCTAGAGTCATGCAACAATTTTGAACAATTATTAGATCCTAAACAAAAATCATTATTCAACTCATACCTTTTTATGAATATCACGGTTTCTTTAGCTTCTTCAAAATCATCTTTTCGAATACTAAAGTTTGGGGTACTTGGGTGCCTCAAAGCACCTAGCTTTTCCTCATTTTCATCCATTATTTTCAGCTCTCTTTGCAGCTCCAAAAACTCAGATTTTTGGTTTTTACAATTTCTCACTCTAGGCTGCTCCAAAGTGTCATATTTTTGTAGCTCACCTTCTTCCTTCAAATCTGATTTTTTTTTTTTCTTTGACTCCTTTGTAGGAATCCTCATGAAGGGCTGTCCTTTCATTCTTTCCTTCCAACTCCCCATGTAGTTCAATGAACTTTACTATGTCCCTTCTTGTTAGGACATATACTTCCTTAACAAGACATAACAAGTGTTTCTTCCAAGCTTCCTTTTGCAAACTGAATTTAAACAAGGAAATTGATGCATGCAAAAGAGCACTACAAATTTTTTTTTTTTGGCATACCTTTCTATTATGACGTCCTTTTCGTTTTGATGCATTCGCCCTCCATTTTCAATTTGTTTTTCCTTAGATGGCTGCCCTCCTATGCTTTCTTCTTGTGCCTTTGTCTCTTCTAAATTTTCTGCTCTTAACTTCAGCTGATTGCTTGTTTCTTTAGGTTCATTAGTGGCCTCTTTTTGATGCTCTATCATTAAGGTCTCTCCATTAGATCGCTGCCTTTCAAAATCAGCTTCTTTGGCTAATGATTTCTTCAATTTCTCTACCTCATAGAGGGGCTTTGTTTGACTGATTTTTGTACATTGGTAAGCTCATGAAGTGGCTGCCCCATGTGCAATTGGAAATCCAATTTTGCCACTTGTTTCAATGGCTGCCTTTCCTTTGATTGAAGTATTTCATCATGTGTCTTTGTTATAGGCTTGATTAGTTCCTCCTTTTCAAACTTCTCGATCATCTCTTTCAACAAATCTTCGTGTGTTCCTATCAAGCCAGGGTTTTGTGACATTCTTTCTTGATACCACCATTTATGGGCAGCCCCATCCAAATGCTGAATAACAAATATTATTGTCTCTTTTCGACCTCTAGGCTGCAAGTCAAGGTACTCCATATCATATCAACCCAAACTCTTAATGAATTACTTGGATCACCATCAAAAGTTGAAAGAACTATCTTCCCCAAATCATCTAGCATATCCATATACCCATAGTGTCTCTTCCCATATCTCAAGCCTAGCCAAACTTCGAAGCTATTTCTTCTGTGGTATATAGGTACAAGAGTCAAGTACTCATCCCAATCCTCTATGGGATCCCAATGAATCAAAGGCTGGTCCTCATGATCCTGGGCCTGTGTATTACCCTTCATCTTTCCCTATTTCGGTTCTGAATCCCACAAATGGTCAAGATATGGCTCTGATACCATTGTAATGTTTCCAAATTGGGACTACAACAAAAAAAAAGGGTTTTCCAACAAACCCAAATAAAATCAAGCACCAAACTGAATTTTGAAATCTATAACCAACCAAACCCTAGCTGGAATAATTTATGATATTCAATCTTAAGAGCATCCAAATAAATCCACAAGAAATTAAAAATTATTTAGAAGATTGAGTAGCTTTTTGGAGTCTAATAATATGGCAAATGGCTGAAAATACCTCGTAAAAATATTTTGATTTTTTTTAGAAAGTACAGCTGTACTTTCTAGCCCTTGAATGCTTTGAAAAACTCCTCAAGAGGTTCACCACACCCAAGAAAAATAGAATATATAAATCTAGATTTTATTCCTTGATTTTTTCTTACCGAAACACCTCTCGAAGCTCATCACACAAGTCGTCCAAGTGCCAAAATTGTGGGAATAATTTTTGAATGTTCTAGGGCATGGAATGACCTTAAAACCCTGCAAAACCCCTCCAACACAAATCGCCCAAAATAGAAACTTGCAAATCAACGTTTCCAAATAATTCGCTGCCCACAATATTAATTATTTACTACAAACACGTTGAAACTTAAAAAATTCATATCTCTTTCAATACTTGGAATTATGATGCAAATAAGAGCTCAAACTAACCACAAAATTAGTGACTATCCAATAAAAATAATATTAATTTTTTTCTTCCATAGGAAGGCCATCAAAACTTGTTTTAAAATTCAGAAAATCCTAGTTTCTGAAATTTTTCTCTTCAAAACCTAGGTTCACTCAAATTTTTAGAAGCAGATGGTGTTGAAAAACACTTTTGCATGATTCACTTGCATGAACACATGCAATTTAAAGCTCACATACAACCCTTGTATAGAGTTGCCCAAGTGGAAGGAATGGAGGTTTTCGTCCTCAAACTTAAGACATTTCTTGAAGGTTTTCATCTTTAAGAGGTGGAAACCAAGCTTGACATATTTGATTAATAATTCCAATATCCAATAATGCATAATCTTCAATTGAATCCTTACTTGCCTTTATATGCCACTCCTCCAAGTGTAGTGCCCAAAATTGGAGGGAAGAGTTACTTTTCTTTTTCAAATATTAAAAGATCTTTTTAATTTCATTTTAGGCCTTAAGTGCCTAAGACCTATAAACTCCACCACTTAAGTGAAATAGAAATATAAGGTGCTTTTTTATAACTCAACTCAAAATTAGAAATATAAAGTACCTTTTCTATTATTAACTCACAAATGGTCCACAATGCTCCCTTTCTTTCCTCTACCCTTAGCCATTCGAAAGAAGAGTAAGCTAAGGGTCCAACGAGGGTCTAGATAAAAAATGGGGACATTACATAGAGTTTTGGACTCGCTCAGTAGCTTCGAACTCGCCCAGAGCTTCAAACTCACTCAGTAGCTTCGAACTCGTCCAGAGCTCCGGACTCGCCTAGAAGCTTCGGACTCGCCCAGTCAGCAATTATAGACTCATCTAGTGTGAAGAGCAGCGACTGAAGAATGAAGAGCAATGTTGAAATGGAGTTAAATTCATTTGTATTAAATGATGGCTGACCACCTTTGTTAGCGTCTAAGTTTTGGCAATAAGAGTTGCCGCCCAAGTCTAATGAATGATAATTTAAAATGAAGGGCCGAGCACCTTTGGAGAGGTCATATCCATTGGGAGAAATCACACCCTTTTGAAGAGGCATAAGGAAGGTATAAATATATAGAGAAGTTGGAGAGAAAGCATGGGATGGAAGTTGAAGTGTAAGATATGTGAAAAAGAGAGGAAGAAAGTGTGGAGAATAAAAAGATATATCATACAAACACATGCAGATTTAAAGAGAAGAAATAATTCTTTCTATCATAGACAAGGAGAAGAAGAGGAAGAAGAGAGAGAAGAGAAAGAAGAGCGAAAGTTTGATTGTGCCATCATTTGTTGACAAAGCAACAGTGAGGTGGAAATTGTTTAAGTGAAGTTAGTGCTTTAGAGCAGAGAGATCGGTGTTTCTTGCTAAGTTGGTAGCAGTGGGGATTGGTGTCTCCAATAAGTTGGTTCACACCTTTTCGAAGAGGCATAAGAAAGGTATAAATATATAGAGAAGTTGGAGAGAAAGTATGGGATGGAAGTTGAAGTGTGAGATATGTAAAGAAGAGAAGGAAGAAAGTGTGTGGAGAATAAAAAGATATATCATACAAACACATGCAAATTTAGAGAGAAGAAATAATTCTTTCTATCATATACAAGGAGAAGAATAGGAAGAAGAGAGAGAAGAGGGAGAAGAATGAAAGTTTGATTGTGCCATCATTTGTTGACAAAGCAACAATGAGAAGGTGGAAATTGTTTAAGTGAAGTCGGTGCTTTAGAATAGAGAGAGCGATGTCTCTTGCTAAGTTGGTACTTAACAATGAGGATTGGTGTCTCCAGTAGGTTGGTGTTTGCAAAGTGCTTAGCAGTGGGGATTGGTGTCTCTAGTAGGTTGGTGCCTACAAATTGCTTAGCAATGGGGATTGGTGTCTCCAAGTAGGTTGGTGCCTACAAAACTTTTGTAAAAATAATTATTTTATGTGGTTGGATTTGGATAGTAGATCCAAGCAACCTTTCAAGTGTGTTTTTTTCCCACCAAGGGTTTTCCACGTAAATTATGTGTTGTGCATCTACTTGTTCTTATGTGAATGGTTTTTTTATGAAAGTTAATTAGTAAGAAAGTAAATTAATATAACACATTGATTCACCTCCCCTCTCAGTGTAGTGTGTGCTCAACAATTGGTATCACAACATGGTTCTTTTAGGATCAGTTTAACCACTGGAAGGCAGATCTTGGAAGCACACATGGCCAGTCATCAGGTTCAGGAAGGTTTCTCCACCAACAAGGCTCCATTGTTCAATGAGACAAATTACGTATTTTGGAGTATAAGGATGAGGACATATCTAATGGCCCTTGGTTTTGACATTTGGCAAGCGGTTGTAGATGGATACATGGCGCCATAAACTCCACCAACAAATACAACAAGAAAGAAGGCTAGTGAAAATAACACAAAAGCTATGAATGCTATTTTGTGTGGTTTGTCAGAATATGAGTTTGTGAAAGTAATGCATTGCGACTCAACTAAGGAGATTTGGGATAAACTTAAGACCATCTATGAGGGAGATAACAAAGTAAAGATGGCCAAGCTTCAAACTCACAGGGGACAATTTAAAAGTTTGAAAATTAGAGAGGATGAAAACATTGCAACCTATCTGCTTCATGTGGATGAGATTGTTAACACCATCAAAGGGCTTGGTGAAAAAGTTGAAGAATCCGTAATAATTCAAAAGGTACTAAGGTCTCTATCCTTAAGATTTGATGCAAAAGTTTTTGCTATTGAAGACATAAAGGATCTAGACTCATTAACAATGGATGAGTTGCATGGGATACTCACAACATATGAGATTAGGATTGAAAAGGAAAAATCATCTAAGAAGGAAGTAACTTTGAAAGCTTCTAAGAAAGGGAAATATAAAGAGTCTGAATCAAGCGATAGCATCAGTGATGAAGAAGATGAGGAGGCCTTGTTTGTCAGAAAGCTTTAAAAGAGATCCGAAAAATACAAAGGTAAGTTACCTTTTCAAATGCTTTAATTGTGGTAAGATAGGACATTTTGTTGGCAAGTGTCCTCATAAGGATGATAGTGAAGATGAAAAGAAAAATGAGAGCAAGCCTCACTTCAAGAAAAACTTCAAACAAAGTGGATATAAAAAAAATTCCTATAAGTACAAAAAAAACCTCTATTCCAAAAAGGATAGTAGCTCAGCCAAGGAGAGCGATGAAGAAATATCAGACAGTGACAGGGAGGAAACCTTGTTTGTGGCAATAGAAACAAAACTTTTGTGGCAATAGAAACAAAACTTGAAGCCTCTGTAAGTACAAACACCTTGGAAGAAGAGGATGTTGAAAATGGAGTGGTAGATCTTGAAGAGGAGCTGATTTGTGCTTTGGGAGAGATAAAAATGTTGAAGAAAAAAAATATGAAACAAAGATTACAGATTCAAAAATACAAAGAAGAAAATCGTGACCTAAATACAAAAATGTCTCAAAGCCTTGAAGAGTGAGAAAAGGTCATCATTAGTCTAAACACTGAAATAGAAGAAGCCAAGAAGACAAAGGAGGAAGGAAGAGTCCAACTTAAGGCAAAAGAAGACCACATTGCCAAGCTAGAATCATAAGTTGAGTTATTAAAGAAGGATTTCGAGAAGACGTGCTAAATGGAAAAGTTTCAAAGTACTGGATGAGATTTTCAATTGCCAAAGGTCCTCATGCATCAAGATTGGTCTTGGTTATGAAGAGAATCAGAAGAGCACTAAAGAAGGGCAGAGTGCAAAAACTACAAAACTACCTAAGAAAATAAATACGGAGAAGACAGAGTTATGCAGATGCACTTAAGAGATCTATGAATACAGAAAGCAAAAAGAAGATAGAGCACGCCAATTCTCCTCATAGAGAACATAGAGGTAAGAACATCCTTGTTAGAGATCTCAGAAGATCGTTTTCGTCAAGGCAGAGCAATGTGATAAGGTACACAAGTTACTTCTATGGTTATTGTTATTCTTGCAATTGATTTGGTCATAGAGCAATAGAGTGTAATGCACATGCAAGAAATGAATATGCATGAAACTATGGAAAAGGCACTAATGGAGTTTCCAATAGAAACTATTAACTTATTTGCACCATTATCGAATTACAAAGAAAGTGACATTGTATGTTATAATTGCAATAACTTTGATCATATAACATGAGTTTGTAGGAGTGTTTTCATAGAAACCCCTAAACAGAACAAGAAGGTGAATACCTCGGTTATAAAGAAAAAAGAATCTACAAAAAATATGGAGAAGCAAGAGAAAGTTAATCAAAAAAAGGAAAAATCTATGCTTATTCAAACAACGTTTCATGCACAAGATGGACAACAGTGGTATATTGACAATGTGTGTTGAAGCCACATGACAGGGGATACAAGCAAATTTCTCACTTTGAAGAAAATGAGTGACGGTACAATAAAGTTTGGGGATAATGCTATGGGCACGATTGCTGGAAAAGGCACCCTCAGCCTTGATAATGGAAAGACAAAAACTGAAAATGTTTTGTACGTTGAAGGGTTGAAGCATAACCTATCGAGTGTCAACCAAATGTGTGATCAATGACACATGCTCATATTTTATGTTCAAGGCTGCGAGATTTGGAGAGCAGTCAGGAAAATTAGTTGCAAATGCAAACAAAACATCAAATAATTTGTACATACCCAGTGAAGTAAAAGGAGAGGAATGCTAAATGAGTTAAGTTGATGAAAGCTGGCTATGGCATAAAAGAATGTGCCATATGAATTTTGACAATTTAGTGAAAATCAACACTAAGAATGTTGTAAGAGACATGGCAAAAATCGCAAAACCTTCAAACACTATTTGTAAGCAATGTCAGCATGGGAAGCAGACACGAGTGAGTTTTAGATCAAAAGAGTACTCGACAACCAAGCCATTGGAATTGATCCATACAGATCTGTGTGGACCCACAAGAATGCAAAGCATATAAGGTGAGAGTTGTTTTATGTTGCTTATTGATTATTATTCTAGAATGACATGGGTTGCCTTTCTAAAAGAGAAATCAGAGGCATTCAAAAAGCTTAAAGCTTTGATTGAAAATGAAATGGATTTAAAGATCAAATGCCTAAGGTTAGATTGAGGGGGTGAGTTCCTCTCAAATGAATTCAATGAATTCTGTGAAGAGCATGGAATAAAGAGACATTTCTCAGCTGTTAGGACTCCACAACAGTTGTAGAGAGAAAGAATCGAATTGTGCAAGAAATGACAAGTACAATGCTAAATGAATCTATGCTTTTAGATAGATATTGGAGAGAAGTAGTCAAGACTGCAGTTTACATCTTGAACAAAGGACAAATCAGGGTAAGTAATAATAAAACACCCTATGAGTTGTGGAAGGGTAGATTAGCGTCTATCAAACACTTCAAAGTGTTCGGAAGCAAATGCTAGAGCAAAATAGACGATGAAGACTTGGAGAAGTTCGACTCAAGAGCCATTGAAGGTATTTTTCCTGGTTATTCCTCAAAGAGTAAAGCCTATAGATGCTATAATAAAAGGTTGCAAACAATTGTAGAAAGTTCTAGCGTTAGAATGGATGAAACTAGGCCTAAACAAGTGTACCAATTAATATTTTTTTAGAATAATCAAATTTCAAAAAGGAAATAGCAGAAGAAAGTCAAGAAGAAGAAAGGGAAGATACAAGGGCACCATCCAGATTTGTTCAGAAAAATCATGCATAAAATCAAATCATCGGTGATATTGATGCTGGAGTGCAAACTAGGAGAAGGTTAATGAATACATCGAAAAATGAAAACTTCTCTCTATTGTCGAAGATAGAACCGAAAAGCTTTTTAGAAGCCAAAAATGATAAGCATTGGATCAATGCCATGGAAGAAGAATTGAACCAAATAGAGAAGAATGAAACTTGGGAACCTGTTTCCAGACCAAAGAACAAGAATGTAATTGAAACTCAATGGGTCTTTAGGAACAAATTGAATGAAGATGGCAAGGTAACAAGCAACAAGGCAAGACTAGTTTGTAAAGGCAATGTTCAAGTAGGTGTTGACTTTCAGGAGACTTTTGCACCTGTGGCAAGATTAGACGCCATAAGATTATTCTTAGCATATGATGGATTCAAGAATTTTAATGTTTATCAGATGGATATGAAGTCTGCATTTCTCAATGGAAATCTTGAAGAAGAGGTTTACATAGAGCAACCTGAAGGTTTCTCTCTATCAGGGAATAAGGACTAGTGTGTAGGTTGAAGAAAGCATTGTATGGACTAAAACAAGCCCCTAGAGCCTGGTATGCTAGGCTTGACAGATACTTGCTTGATCAAGGTTTCAAGAGAGGAGTGGTTGACAGTAACCTATACATCAAGACTAAAGGCGAGAACCAATTAATTGTAGTTGTGTATGTTGATGACATTATTTTTGGTGGAGACAATGAGGTGCCCCAAGAATTTGCAGGGGTTATGCAACAAGAATTTGAAATGTCTATGTTAAGAGAGTTATCATTTTTCATTGGGTTGCAAATTACTCAGTCAAGTAAAGGAATCTTCATCTCTTAGACCAAATGCATTAAGGAAATGTTGAAGAAATTCAATATGGACGATTGGTAATCAGTAAGTACTCCAATGGTAACAAGGTGTAAGTTGAGCAAAGATGATGAGTCAACATAAGTCAATTAGACCTTGTATACATCAATGATTGGAAGTCTATTGTATACTACTATATCAAGACTAGATATCATGCAAGTAGTAGGTCTAATGATCAGATTTTAGGCAATACCAAAAGAAACACACTTGCAGGTAGTCAAAAGGATTTTCAGGTATCTCAAAAGCACTATGGGACTTGGTTTGTGGTACCCAAGAGGAAAGGACTTCACTCTGACAACTTATACTGATGCAGATTGGGTAGGTTGCATTGATGATAGAAAGAGCACAAGTGGAGGTGCATTCTTTCTTGGAAAGAATCTTGTGTCATGGTTGAGTAAGAAACAACTTTCAGTTTCCTTGTCTAGAGTTGAAGCTGAGTACGTAGCAACATCATGTTGTACACAGGTCCTTTGGATGAAACAAACTTTGAGTGATTTTAGAATTGAGTATGTCAATCCAATTTTTGTTTTCTATGACAATACAAGTGCAATAAACATCTCCAAGAATCTAGTTATGCATTCAAGAACTAAACATATTTCCATCAAGAATCGTTTTCTAAGAGAATAGGTTGCAGATCAACAAGTAAAGATGGAGCACATTGCCACAAAGGAACAAATAGCAAATATCTTCACGAAGTCCATTCCAAAAGAAACTTTTGAGTTTCTAAGGCAGAAATTGGGAGTGATCCATTCTTTATCTAGTCATTAAATTCATCAAGAAAAACATGGATTAAGGGGGAGCTAATCATAGTATTATTCAGCTCCATGGATGTTTTGGTGATATACATTGTGATAATGTTGTATGTCTTTTTGCCATTGATGTCAAAGGGGGAGAATTAAAGAACGGGGGAGCAAAGGAGGAGAACTACTGCAAGGGGGGGTCATGCATTTTTTTTTTCTATAGGATTGCCATCAATGACAAAGGGGGAGATTGTTGGAACATTGTCGTTATGTCAAAGGCAAAGTGAAGGGCAAGCTACAGTAGCTTTGGACTCATTCAATAGCTTCAGACTCGCCTAGAGATTCAAACTCAGTAGCTTTGGATTCATTCAATAGCTTCGGACTCGCCTAGAGATTCAAACTTAGTAGCTTTGGACTCGCGCAGAGCTTCGAACTCACTTAGTAGCTTCGGACTCGTCCAGTAGCTCCAGACTCGCCTAGTAGCTCTGGACTTGCTCAGTCAACAGCTATGGACATATCCAGTGTGAAGAGCAGTGATTGAAGAATGAAAAACAACGTTGAAATGGAGTTAAATTCATTTGTATTAAATGTTAGCATCCAAGTTTTGGCAATAAGAATTGCCGCCCAAGTCTAATGAATGATAATCTAAAATGAAGGGCCGAGCACCTTTGGAGAGGCCGTATCCCTTGGGAGAAATCACACCTCTTTTGAAGAGGCATAAGGAAGGTATAAATATATAGAGAAGTTGGAGAGAAAGTATGGGGTGGAAGTTGAACTGTGAGATATGTGAAAAAGAGAAGGAAGAAAGTGTGTGGAGAATAAAAAGATATATCATACACACACATGCAGATTTAAAGAGAAGAAATAATTCTTTCTATCATATACAAGGAGAAGAAGAGGAAGAAGAGAGAGAAGAGGGAGAAGAGCAAAAGTTTGATTGTGCCATCATTTGTTGACAAAGCAACAGTGAGAAGGTGGAAATTGTTTAAGTGAGGTTGGTGCCTCAGAACAGAGAGATTGATGTCTCTTGCTAAGTTGGTGCTTAGCAGTGGGGATTGGTGTCTCTAGTAAGTTGGTGCCTACAAAGTGCTTAGCAGTGGGGATTGGTGTCTCCAGTATGTCGGTGCCTACAAATTGCTTAGTAGTGGGGATTGGTGTCTCCAAGTATGTTAGTGCCTACCAAACTTTTGTAAAAAGAATTATTTTATCTGTGGCTGGATTTGGACAAGAGATTTGAGCAATCTTTCAAGTGTGGTTTTTTCCCATCGAGGGTTTTCCACGTAAATTCTGTGTTGTACATCTATTTGTTCTTATGTGAATGGTTTCTCTATGAAAGTTAATTAATAAGAAAGTAAATTAATATAACACTGATTCACCCCCCCTCTTAGTGTGGTGTGTGCTCAACATAAATGCCCTCGTCCTCCTTGATCTGAGTTGCAGTTTGATTGAAGAGATTGAACCAAATAGTATCAGATCTAGTCGGTTCAAACTCATACCAACATGACTAATTTTCAAGTGTCTCGTGGTGATCTAATGCCAATTGGAGATGAGAATTCCATCATAACTATTGGGCGAAAAGTGAGGAAATATTTTTTATCTTGAAATATTTGTTGAACAAATTGTGGGAAAATGTTGGAATCACTCTCAAAGAATGTGGAGAAGAATGAAAAATGAGATGCTTCCTCTATAATAATTACAAAAAAGGGTTTGTAACATCTTCGTTATTCTTCATTTTAGATGTCTTGCACTTAGTGGCCATGACAATATTATATGAGAAAATGGTGGCAAGCATCCCCAAGCTAATCATAGAGGCTAAAAACAATAGTCTCATGCAGCTAACCAAATAGGATGAAATAAAAGAGAGTTTTCTCCTTCGAAAGTGACAAAGCCCCTAGTCTTGATGGGTTCCTAGCTCAATTTTATAAGATTTATTGGGGAGTGATAAAAAAAGACTTGGTGGACATGGTGGAGGAATCTTGAAGGAACAAAAAGATACAAAAGGGAATCAACAATGCCTGACTATGTAATGTCCCCACTTTAGCAGTTGACGAAATGTGTGTGTGCGTTAGCCTAGTTCTACATGGTCCTGAGGGCTAACGAAGAGTTTAAAGGGATCCTAGAGTGTTTTGGCCTAGTCATTTCCAGTTTGGGCCAAAACGGAGTTGACTTACTCAGTTTCAAGCATACTTACTATTTATAGTAAGTTAGCAGGACACAGCGGAGGCCAGTTTTGATGATTAGATTTGATACTCCTCGACGAGAGCTTTCCGACGAACTATCACTTGCGCTATTCGGAGTCCGATTGCTATTATATTTTAATGCCTGAAGTGTTATAAAAGTAACATTTAACTTAATTGCAAGATAAAGTGTTACTTTAAATATTTACTTTATGGGGATGGTACCCAAGGGAGACATAAGTAATATTTTAATATATAAAATGTTGCACATCTTTTATCCCACATTGCTCATGAGAGTTGAGTCGCCCCCTTGGAGAAAGAATAAAAGGAAGTGTTTGTGGCTTCATTAGGCATGTTGGATAAGAAGAAAAAATTGATGCACTTGCAGTTTGCAGGTTATTTTGGGCATTTGGGATCGTCCTTCCCATTTTTAGCACTCTAGACATCAATTCTTGGGATTCGTCTTTGGAGTCTGTGCTTTCAGTCTCATACAGTTGCGCCACTGTAGTAGCCTGTCACTGTAGCAGCCGCGCCACTGTAGCATCTCGTAGCAGCTGCTATTTGCAGTAAGAGTCGAGAGAAACAAGCCTGCGGAGTTTGTAGAACCAAGCCTGCAGAGTCCGTAGAAACAAGCTTGCAGAGTCCGTAGAAGCATGTCTGCAGAGTCCGTAGAAACAAGCCTGCGGAGTTCGTAGAAACCAGCTTGCAGAGTTCGTAGAAGCATGCCTGCAGAGTCCGTAGAAACAAGCCTGCAGAGTTCGTAGAACCACCCTGCAGAGTCCATAGAAACCACCCTGCAGAGTTCGTAGTTCTGCTAGACGGAGAACCAAATGATTGCACTTTCGGTGTTCGTTGGGGATATTTGCTTGAAACAATGTTCATTCCATTACTGGAGTATTTAGTGAGTTATCACATCGCTGACATTGTACTTGCTTACTCATTTTGCAATCAATATAAATACAGTGTGTTGGTTATTTCAGCTATGTGTGCCTATGCTTTCGATTCTATATTTATGTTACATGCATAAGACCTTGCAAAACACAAAAAGAAAAACAATACAAGCAAACCGGTCCGGAGTCATAAGGGGTTTCAGCTGGGTTAGTTTTGGGCGTAACAGAGGTGCCCATTACAGTGGTATCAGAGCTTGTTTTCCTGCCATCCTATGAGGTTTCATGCATCCAACACATCAGTATTACTTGAGGAGAAATCAGACAAACCCAGACATACGTAATTTCCCAGAGATTGAAGAGGAGGGTGACCCTTTTTTAGCACCAGCCATGGGTGACAGAGATGGGGAAAGGGGAGAACCTAGCACTAGGGAGATGCTTAGTGATCTTGCTAGGGGTCAAAGGGAGCTACAGGCTACATTGCAGCATTTAGCTGTAGCCATTACACAACATTTGACTAGGGCAGATCAAGGCAATAATGCCAACCAAGGTAATAATGCCAATCAGGGTAATAATGTTAACCAGGTAGGTGGACAAGGTAATGGAGACGCATCGATTAATAGAGGAACCAGGACATATGCTAGAGCAGGTTCTTCTACTACAAGACCACTCATGCCACGTTTTCCTCTGAGACAGAATGACTAGAATAATGTTGGTCCTACACAACAGGAGATACAAGACCAAATACTGGAGGATTGGAGAAATTCTGGATCAGATTTTTAGGGTGAGATGTCTTTCAAGGAGTATATGGATGTTAGGCTGAAACATTTACCTCAGAGAGGCAACAAACAACAACATTATGAGCTTAAAAAGAAAGTGGGTAAGCTCTCAATTCCATATTTTGATGGTACAGGCAGGACTACAACCAAGGCTTGGGTGCAAAAGCTCGATACATATTTCCAGCTCAGCTCGGTGCTTGAGGATGATGCCATCAAGTACGCAACTATAATCTAAATGGCAGTGCCCATGAGTGGTGGCACCATGGGATGGTGACACTTGGACATAACCAGGTTGATACATATGCAGAGTTCACCGAGAGGTTGATCGAGCAGTTTGACAGTAAGGACCCGGAATTGCATTTCAAGGAGCTAGCGCAGCTTAAACAATAGGGTTCTGTGGAGGCCTATATCACCGAGTTTCAAAAGCTGGCATTATTGGTGACAGATATATCTGAGAGGAGACTCGTTCTTTTCATGGATGGGCTCTTCGATCCCTTGCGAGGATGGGTAAAGGGACACAACCCTTCTTCACTACAAGAGGCTATTAAGAAAGCGAGAGACCTAGCATCTTCTTCCTACAGGAGTAAATTTCACTCTAAGGACTCTCATTTTAAGAACGATAAGGAAAGAAAGACATTTCAGAAGGACCCTTAGCAGCCTAAGGGGGAAACTAAAGGGTTGGACAATGACACCCTCAACGAGCTCAGGAAGAAAAAACTATGTTTTCATTGTAGGGAGCCATGGGATCTTTCCCATAAATGTCCGCTTAAGGCGAAGGCTAAACCAATGGAGTATTTTTCAGCAAATGAATCACCTTTCGAGGACAAGGAGCAACATTCAGATTCGGAGTCTAGTTAGGGTGATAGCACTGCTGGGGAGAGTTCAGATGATGAGAAGTCTCTGGCTCGGTTGACAGGGGTCTAGAAGGCCATTACCTTTAAGGTAAGAGGGATGATTCAGGGGCAGCGTGTGGTTTCATTGATTGACACAGGGGCAACGCATAACTTTATTGATGCTAAAATGGTGGCCAAGAGAGGCCTTCAGACAGAAGAGCACGCGGGGTTCAAAGTCATGGTGGCCAATGGCCACAAGTTATTATGCACCCAAAAGATTTTAAATCTTCGCATCAGATTGGGAGGAGGTTATAAGTTGGAGGACGATTTCTATGTAGTTGACATGGGTGATTATGATGTCATCTTGGGAATGACATGGATGGCTTCTCTGGTAGAGTTTACCTTCAACTTGGCTAAGTTGGAGATGAGGTTTCAGCATCAGGGCAGGAAGGTGGTGCTTTGAGGTTTACTCGATGGGGGGCTCAGGGTGGTATCATTGAAGAGGATGGAACAATTATTTAGACATGATGATGTCGAGTGGGCAGTTGAATGTTTGATCATGCCTACACCTCTAGAGTAGCAGGGTAAAAGCCATCCTCCAGATATACAAGAGATCATTTCTAGGCATGATAAGGTGTTTGGTAGTATTCCACATGGGGTTCCTCCCGAGAGGGGTATAGAGCATGTTGTCGAGCTAGAGGAGGGAGCTAAACCAGTTATCATCACCCCTTACCGCCATCCTAAAAAGCATAAGGATGAGATAGAGAAGTCGATAAAGGAGCTATTGGAGATGGGGCATATTAGGCCAAGCAAAAACCCCTTTGCTTTAGCGGTTGTTTTGGTAAAGAAGGATGGGACAATGCGTATGTGCATTGATTATAGAGCTCTCAATAAGAAGACAATTAAGAATAGGTACCCCATCCCTAGGATTGATGAGCTGCATGGAGCACGGTATTTCTCTAAGATAGACTTACGTTCAGGATACCATCAGATCAGAATGCGAATGGAGGACATAGAAAAAAATGCCTTCAGGTGTCACTACGGGCACTTTGAGTTTTTGGTTATGCCATTTGGGCTAACCAACGCTCCAGCTACCTTCCATTGTTGTATGAATCAGGTGTTCAGAGGGCAGCTTCAAAGATTTGTATTGATATTCTTTGATGATATCCTGGTATTCAGTAGGACTTGGGAGTAGCACCTACAACAATTAGAGGAGGTGCTGGTTATTTTGGAGAAGGAATCACTGTATGCCAAGGAATCAAAGTGTGAGTTTGGCATGACAAAGTTGCTCTACCTTGGCCATATTATTAGTGTTGATGGAGTTAGGGTGGATCCAGGAAAGATTAAGGCGATTGTTGATTGGCCTACTCCAACAAGCCTTACACAACTCAAAGGGTTTTTTGGGTTATGTGGGTTCTATAGGAGATTTGTGCAAGGTTTTTCACAGACTGCAGCACCATTAACAAATCTCACCAAGAAGGGAGCTTTTGTATGGACAAAGGCAGCACAACAGTGTTTTGAACATTTCAAGCAGGTGATGTCTTCATGTCCAGCTCTAGCTCTACCCAACTTCACGAAGCCTTTTGAGCTTCATTGTGATGCATCGGGTGATGGGAGCAGTATTGATGCAGGAGAAGCATCCCATTGCTTTTGAGAGTAGGAAGCTCCAAGGGGTGGAGAGGAGCTATTCTATTTATGATCGGGAGATGTTGGCCATCATGCATACCTTGGTCAAATTCCGATCCTACTTGGTTGGAGGGAAGTTTGTGATCAAGACGGATCACAACAGCATAAAGTATTTCATGGGCCAGCGAGACTTGAATGACAGACAGCAGAAGTGGGTCACTAAATTGCAGACTTATGACTTTGACATTGAGTTTGTCAAAGGGAAGAAGAATGTAGTAGCTGATGCCTTATCCAAAAGACCTCACATTTGTGCTTTTGCAGAGATTTCAAGAGATTGGAGGGATAATATTATAGCATAATATGTCGGAGATGCTTGGGCTTCTGGATTGATTTCAGGTACTATACAGGATGATCGCTATGAGGTGATAGATGGGTTGATCAGATTTCAAGACAGGATTTATTTGATTCTGTCATCACATTTAAGAGAGGCGATACTGAGGGCATTTCATGATGCACTTACGGCTGGGCATCCGGGGGTCTTCAAGACCTATAGACAAATCCGAGAGCGGTTCTCATGGAAAGGGCTCAAGGATGATGTTCAGAGGTATGTCAGGGAGTGTGCAGTTTGTCAGCAAAATAAGGAAGAGCACACGTTTCTTGCTGGTTTACTACAACCCTTACCCATTCCGGACAGGAAATGGGAAAGCATTTCTATGGACTTCATCACTGGCCTACCACGAGTGCAGGGAAGAGATTGCATTTATGTGGTGGTAGACAGATTGACGAAGTTTGCTCACTCCTTTGCTATCCCTTCTACTTACACAGCAGCTCAGGTGGCAGATTTGTTTTTCAAGGAGGTTTTCAGGTTGAATGGGTTACCGAGATTTATTATTAGTGACAGGGATAGCAAGTTAATGAGCGCCTTTTGGCAGGAGTTGTTCAGGTTGTGTTGTACAGATCTTACACCTAGTACGAGCTACCATCCTCAGACAGATGGGCAGACGGAGATAGTAAATAAATGGGTGGAAGGTTATATGCGCAACAGAGAGCCTGGGTTAAGTGGTTACACATGGGGGAGTATTGTTACAATACCACGTACACATGACCATCAAAATGACTCCATTTATGGCATTGTATGGGTATGAAGCACCAAGCTTCATGGATATGGCTTTGGGGGACAATAGAGTGCCCAAAGCCAAAGACCTATTGCAGGATAGTCAAGATATCCTGAGAGCGCTCAAGGAGAATATACAACAAGCTCAAAATCAACAAAAGTTGTATGCTGATCAGCATAGGGTAGAGCGCAGTTTCGAGGTGGGGGACATGGTGTATTTGAGGCTACAGCCATATAGGCCGTCATTGCTCAAGAAGAGCGGAGCAGAGAAGCTGAAGCCTAGATTTTACAGTCCCTACAGGGTGATTCGCAGAGTGGGCGAAGTCGCCTATGAGCTTGAGCTCCCAGAGGGCAGTCGGGTGCACAATGTATTTCATGTGTCTAGGCTTAAGAAAGCCATTGGTCAGAGTGTAGTGCCTTTTGCAGATTTACCCCCTTTGGATGAGGAGGGGAAGCTCGTGTTAGTACCTGAGGCTATTTTGGACATGAGAGAGAGGAAACTTAGAAACAGGGTAGTGCAGGAGTATTTGGTTAGATGGAGAGACCCGTCGGAGGAGGATGCTACATGGGAGAGTGAGCAGGTTATTTAGTAGGTTGGGCTGAGATTGCTTGAGGACAAGCAATTTCAAGGGGGGCGGACTGTAATGTCCCCACTTTAGTAGTTGACCAAATGTGTGTGCGTTAGCGTAGTTCTACATGGTCTCGAGGGCTAACGACGAGTTTAAAGGGATCCTAGAGTGTTTTGGCCTAGTCATTTCCAGTTTGGGCCAAAACGGAGTTGACTTACTCAGTTTCAGGCATACTTACTATTTGTAGTAAGTTAGCAGGACACAACGGAGGCCAGTTTTGATTATTGGATTTGATACTCCTCGACGAGAGCTTTTCGACGAACTATCACTTGCGCTATTCGGAGTCCGATTGCTATTATATTTTAATGCCTGAAGTGTTATAAAAGTAACATTTAACTTAATTGCAAAATATTAAAGTGTTACTTTAAATATTTACTTTATGGGGATGGTACCCAAGGGAGACATAAGTAATATTTTAATATATAAAATGTTGCACATCTTTTATCCCACATTGCTCATGAGAGTTGAGTCGCCCCCTTGGAGAAAGAATAAAAGGAAGTGTTTGTGGCTTCATTAGGCATGTTGGATAAGAAGAAAAAATTGATGCACTTGCAGTTTGCAAGTTATTTTGGGCATTTGGGAACGTCCTTGCCATCTGTAGCACTCTAGACATCAATTCTTGGGATTCGTCTTTGGAGTCTGTGCTTTCAGCCTCATACAACCGCGCCACTGTAGCAGTCGTGCCACTGTAGCAGCCACATCACTGTAGCAGTTGTGTCACTGTAGCAGCCATGTCACTATAGCATCTCGTAGCAGCCGCTATTTGTAGTAAGATTCGGGAGAAACAAGCCTGCGGAGTCCGTAGAACCAAGCCTGCGGAGTCCATAGAACCAAGCCTGTAGAGTCCGTAGAAGCATGCCTGCAAATTTCGTAGAAACAAGCCTGCGGAGTCCGTAGAAATCAGCTTGCAGAGTCTGTAGAAGCAAGCTTGCAGAGTCCGTAGAAACATGCCTGCAGAGTTTGTAGAAACAAGCCTGCAGAGTTTGTAAAAGCAAGCCTGCAGAGTCTGTAGAAACCAGCTTGTAGAGTCCGTAGAAACCAGCTTGCAAAGTCCGTAGAAACCAGCCTGCAGAGTCTGTAGTTCTGCTGGACGGAGAACCAAATGATCGCACCTTCGGTGTTCGCTGGGGATATTCGCTTGAAACAATGTTCATTCCATTACTGGAGTATTTAGTGAGTTATTACATGGCCGACATTGTACTTTCTTACTCATTTTGCAATTAATATAAATACAGTGTTGGTTATTTCAGCTATGTGTGCCTATGCTTTCGATTCTATATTTATGTTACATGCATAAGACCCTGCAAAACACAAAAAAAAAACAATACAAGCAAACCGTTCCAGAGTCATAAGGGGTTTCAGCTGGGTTAGTTTTGGGCGTAACAGAGGTGCCCATTACAGACTAGTGCTATACTAAAGACAGCTAAAGCAGAATCCATGGAAGAATATAGGTCCATTGCCCTCTGCATCGTGGTTTAGAAGGTAATCTCCAAGATTATAGCCAAAAGAATGCAACCTCTGCTACCTAGGCTCATTTCACAATCTCAATCAACTTTTGTTCCACATACAAATCATGGATAATATAGTTTGTAGTACAAGAAATCATACACTCACCGAAGAAACATAAAAAATCGGAGACCGCTGATCAAAGTTGACATGTCAAAATCTTTTGACAGGTGTAGCTGGAAGTTCTTAGATCAAGTGCTACGGGCTTTTGGTATTGGTTAGCAAATGAGACAATGCATCAAGAGCTGTATCATGACACCCAATCTTGCAGTATCAATTAACGGAGTCACCCGAGAAAACTTTCAGGCAACATGAGGTTTGGGCCAGTTGATCCTTGACTGCCGAAAACTTCTCTCATCTACTGGCTGTATAAGCTGCTCATTGTCTTTCTCTGTAATGATATTGGGATATTCAGAGAATATGTGGTTGTGTGCTAAGATTGCCTTTTATGATTGAATAGTCGTATCAATGTATTTGACCTTCTCATGAATTGTTTTCGTCTATCTTATAGATTTTATCAAAATAAAGTTTGTGTGCACGCGTTAGCATCTCTTTGTATTATGTGTTTGTCTTTGTGTGAGTTCGTGTTTGTGCCTATGACTATGTTGCGCTTCACCATTTTCAAAATTCTTAGAATCAGACATAAATTTATCTCTTGTGAAAACATTGGAATTCCATTTCAAGAAGGAATCACACTTACTATTAGCTGAAGTCACATTTCATGCACAAACAGTTGAGTAGGTATACTCAATGGGGGCAACTTGATATTTTCTAGCTTGGTGACATCAAATTATTAGAGCCATAAACATGGATTGCTTCCTCTGTAGTGCTTATCTGAATTGGAACTTCCTCAACAATTCACCTTCATAGTTGCTTCTTACTTTACATGCTTGCATGAAAAATTCATAATTAGAAATCATTTGCATGGTGGATGATGGGATTAAATTGCTCAAGACTAAAAAATTAATAAAATAAATGCATGTCTATGACTCTGCACTTATATCTTTCCTAGAAATTATCTATTTAAGTTACAATATTTAGGTTTTATGAAGATTAACATATATGCAATGAAGCTGCAACTGTTCAATTCTTTTGGACACTAAATCTGTGTTTGCTGGATCCATTGAGCTGCTGCAGGACATGGTGGAGTGGGAGCAAGATGCCGATGAATATATGCGTAAAAATATTCCATCTGATTTGGTATCCAGGGTAACCTATGTGGATAGAATTTAATATCCTAAAATTATTTAAAGGTTTTGATATGTTGTTCCGATGATTATTTCTGCTCTTAGAGGGCTCTATTGCTGACTTCATTGTGCATTCACTTCCCATAGGATGAAGTAAGTGGTTGGAGAGATGATCTTTATACACCACGGAAGAGTGCCTTAAATCTTCTTGGAGTGATTTCATTGTCTAAGGTATGAATCATCTCCTTGAGAATGCATTTTTGGAAGAGTTCAATGGGAGGTTTGTGAAGGGCATATGATTATTTGTCATACTTTATTAGGGTCATTGATATTTTGATATTAGTTTTTCTTTCTGGCAAGAGATGCCACTATTATTCAGGTCTTGTTTCTAGTCTGTAAATGTGAATTGCTGCTGATTTTTATGTGATTATTACCATTATGACTATGCAGGGGCCTCCAATGTCAAGTACAACTAATAAGATTGTGGCTATAAAGCGTAAAAAGGGTGGGAAAAATACAAGAGGAAAAGGTGGTCAAGGATCATCTGGGCAGTTATTGGTGATACCATTTTTATCAAAATTTATTTGTCCTCTTGATGGTTCTTCTGCAACTACAAACACAGTCATGGAGTGAGTTATTTGAATAACAATCTGTTTGATGATGGCCCCTTCTCTGGTTCACAAGAGAAAATAGAGACCTAGGCCTACATAATCATAAAATGAAGGAAATTTAATATGCTTTATTTCCTGCAAATTCTGAAAAGATAGATCTTTTGTGGCAGTGTCATAAAATTATTACAACTTTGTCATCTTAGTCTTAATCACATAACTAAACTGGTGTTACTATCAATGCCAAAACTTAGGACGTATTTTGTGTATTGTACCTTAAAATTAGACCATCATATCTTCATTATCATTAACACTATTCATTTGGCATTGAGGAAATTACAAAAGATTTCAAATATGGGTATAGTTATTCAACCGCCTAAATTTTCATAGTAAGGTAAGCATGTAATAACTTGCATATTTTCATGGTCCACTAGTGATTGTGTGAGCTTTCCTTGCATACAACGCCCAACTTTGATGGTGATACAAATTGACATTTTTTGCTTCTATTTTATGGTGAGTAGTAAAAATTGGTATGATCCTTGGATCCCTCTCAATTAAGAATTAACACATCTTTCTCCTAAAGAGATTTTGTCGAGAATACCTTTAGAGGAAAGAAATAGAGTAACTATAGTAATGTCTACAAATGACCAATATAAGTCAATGGAACTTGGAAGTACAATAGATAATGACAGGTAAAGAAGGGAATACGTAAGCATCTCTTTGTACAACTAGCAATAAAATGAAAATAGCTAGGTGAGTTTACCAAACAATGTAAAGACAAAAATGTTGTGCATTTATATGAATATATGGCATTAACTATATGAATTAATCACCACGAGAGACAACAAAGTGAAACTATGTTGTCCGGTACTGCCCTGGAAGCCCCCTTACCTGTACCGGTATCAGTTTGGCTACCTCTCAGGTATGCCCCAAGTTCATCTATTATCCTGAGAAGGTACATCTTGGGTGTGGCAGTGCCGTATCCGAGATGTACTTGCCCCCCCGCCCCCCTGCTCCCGCCACCCCACGATTGTCAATTGACAGTCATAATAAATACTTCAAAAAACGAAGATAAAAAATGAACTAAAAACACAATCAAAAGATTAAAAAATGTACACAACTAACTACACCTATACTTTTAGGTAGGAGCTGCAGAGGCGAGGTAGTGGGAGTTGCACTGCTGCTAGTCTTACTGCATTCGGTTCTAATGAAGCAAATGCCGATTTATGCTCTTGATGAAGAGAACTATGCTGATTCACATAGTTCTCGAGTTTGATGATGACTTTTACAATATTCCCAGTTTGAACATATAATATAAACCTATTTGATGTAATCATGTCATGACCCAATTTATGTTTTGAATTATCATATACTGGTGGTGTTTTGTTACTTTTTTGTTTATTTTGTGCATATAACATTGATATTATGGATAATTTTGTTTATGTATTTTTATATTTTTTGTATGAACGTACCCAAGCTGTACCAAACCTGGGATCACAACAATATTATGTATGCATACCTGTATAACTTAGAAGTGAAATGAATTAGTATCCTAAAAGAGAAAAATTAAAATATTCAGATAGAGAGCAAAAGTTGCCAAAACCCTAGTTGCCATGAGCAGCAGAGAAAGAGTCCATAAAAATATCAATCACGGCATAATAACAAATATTGAGTCTGCTAATGTGCTTGGGAGAATGACCTGGATTGAAAGAAGTTGGTATCCTTGGTGGTATCAGAGAAGTCTAGGCATAAGAAATCCTCCTACATACAAGGTTGATGGTTTCTTGGAAGAGGTCAAAGAACTGGTGAAAAACGCTTGGTCATGAGACATAGACTGTGTGATGGAGTGACAATTGTCACTCTATCCTGACTCTTGGGTCCAACAATGTGGGTTGGCTTTGAAACATGGTTGGTTGTCTCTTGGAAGAGGTCAAAGTATTTCTGAAATAGCCTTAGTCTTGAGACAGATTGTGTGGGAGGGTACTGTTGGGTCTTAACAATGTGTCTTGGCTTGAAACAACGCAAAAGGTACATTGTTTGACTAATCTTCTTCTGTTGTCTTTATGAAGGTGAAAGTGACAGGTCATTTCACACCCCTAGATGATCAGGAGAATGTTATAACCAATCTGATGGCCTAGGAGATCCTTGTAGTGCTTGGTGCTTGAGGTCACAACCTTGTAAAGAAATAAAACCAAACATGAGTTCACCCTGAATGATATGAGTCGTCCCCCAAAATCTAAAAATAAATAGTAGTACCTCATTTGGATCTCATTATAAATCAAGTGCCTCAAGGTGAACTGGTCTTCAGTTCTCACATTTGAAGAGAACATAACTTGTAGATCTTGTGCTCTTGGGGTGTATTGTGGTTTGTCTTGATACTATCATGGTGTGTGAGGATTGTATGTTGCCAAGTGGAAGCCTGAGACTGCTTGAATATTGTCGTTGCAGATAGGCTAGATGGACTATCAGGCCACTAGATTGTTTTAAGAAACACTGCAAAATAACTTTTGACTGAGAGGTTGAAACGGGGTGATCTAAGTTGTCTAAATGAATTGTGGATTAATGTACTCCTTGACCACTCTTAATCCACCCATAAAGGGAGAATCTGACTAGGACTTAGTCTTAGGAAATATTATTGGACTTTGGGGTTAATTATAGACCTTACTGATTATATTGGTTTGGCATATGAATCAAGGAGGCTGTATTATTGTGAAGTGTATTGTACGGTATCAGATGTTATTGTTCGTAGTGGTGCTTGTCACAGGCAACCTTGACATATCTACTCCATGCCCATGTGTGTGCTTTGTTTCTCTTTTCTATCAGGAGGAACACCGGTTTAGTTTTTCCTTGATCACAAATCATGGTCAACTGATTGTTTTTTACTCTATTTTATGCGTCGTCAATCAGCTCCTGCTTGCCAAACCTTGCCATTTGTGCACTTTGTTCTCAACAGGCATGTAAAATATTCCAGATTAACATGGTGGGGAATGTTAGTATTCATGTTATCTGTTCTTTTTCAGCCCCCCAATCCTCCGACGCTTATTTCCTCCCAAGAGTGATCTCTGATTGAGCATGTAGATAGCCTCTTTTTTTCTTTTATTTTAATTTTTTTGATGTGCAGCTAAAAGTTACATTTGGCATTCTAATATAGTGTAACCAAAAGGAGGGAGGTGAAAAAATAGTGTTAGCAAAAGGGAGCTTCATGTCTATCGCATTCTAAAGCACTTGTTCTTCAGTTCTATTAGTAAATAAATGGCTGCTTTGATTCCAAGTTAATTCCATTACATGCTTTCAGATACATTAAAGGCAGGTGACCAACTATGTTAAGGGAGTTTTTTCATGGTTTGTTTAACTTAAGCATATTTATTAGACAGAATTCATTCCAATGCAACAGTCACATCATATGAAGTTATCTTAATTCAAGGACCTGGAACTTAAACATAATTTTTAGATACTATTAAAAAATAATTATTACTTTCCTCTTAATTAATTCAAAAATTGTGTTGACATAATGTTGATTCGGTGGTTATTGCAGTTACTATGGTGTGTTGCTGGGATATGGAAGCCTTAAGGAGGTATTTATCTGCTGACCTTGTTCAGGTTTGCTTGGTAAATCCAGCTTTTATAGCAATTCTTGGGCTTGTTGACCAGGACAGGAACTTTTCCTGTCTGAAAAGTGCACAAACTTTTGTTTTCTTCTAGTAATCCTTAAATTTCATTCTTTTTGATATAATTTATATACATTATTTGCAGTTTTTCAAAGTTCAAAGTTCTGAGCATGTGGCATTATTACTTCAAACTCGAGTGCTTCCTCTTTATTCAATGTCCTCACCTTCGCCTTATCTGATTGCTAATGCTAATTGGTTGCTAGGAGAGCTTGCAGTTTGTCTTCCCAAAGTGAGTTAAAGATATATCCTCTTTGTTGCTTTTCTCAGGCATCGCTTTTCTGCAGCCTCTTAAATCTTACATGCACATAGATACAATCACAATTTATTTTACAACATGCTTTGCTCCTGCAACCTTTTTTGTAATTCAGGAATTAAATCAGGAGATATATAATGCATTGTTAAAAGCATTAATTGTGCCAAATGTTGGAAACGTATCTTGGCGACTTGTTCGTGCCTCTGCAGCTAGTGCTCTTGCGGTGCTTCTTCAGGTAATCTCTCCAAGGTTTTCAAACTTTGGAACAAAAAAATTCTGTATATGGAGGTAAATCATTTTCATACCATATGATGGCCTTTTGATTTTAGCAGGAGGAATACAATCCAGCAGAATGGCTAAGTATTTTACAAACTGCTATATCTGGAACGGCTAGTAAGGAGAAGGAAGATGTGTGCCATTCATTACAATTGCTAGCCACTGCAGTAGAGCTAGGTGAAGAGAAAGTTGCTCTACATGTGCCAGTGATGATATCTACTATCAAAGGCGACATTTCAAGGCATATTCCACCTGCTCCAGAACCATGGCCGCAGGTCCTGATAAAACTTTAGTTCTCTGTATGTGTTTTTCTGACATATTATTAAAGATAATCTATGGATGGGTCCAGCTTGCATTTATCAACAATATTAGGTCTAATTTGTTATGTTGTATGTTAAGTTCTGATTGCATCCTTTTATATAGGCTCACATAAAAAAAATAACTGATGCAACTTTTGATTATTCGAAAAAGATTTACGTGCTCCTGTAATCCTTCCAGGATTTGCTTTATGGGGCGAGTATATAGAGATGAACAGGCAGACTCAAGTGTACTGTTAGCCATGGTTATAGAATGAACAAGCCAAACTTTGCTTATGAACTGATATATATCTCCTGTTATCTCGTGTATTCTTTGCATTTATATTTGCTGCACATTTTAGATATCTCATTAACATTTTTCAGAGTTGTTTAAGATCTTCTTGTTTTAGAACCTGCTGTATGATTTCTAAAGAATATAAACATATTTTTGCAAGAACTGATAAGGATTTGATAGGGTTCCCCTTGTTCTCTTTGTATGTAAAATTGACTCAATCTGGGTAGATACCCTAGTTACTACACTTACAGATTGGATCCCAGTCGCACTAACGCTGCAATGCAAAAATATTGTATGCTGAAACTGACAAGATCTTAAGAGGTTGGAATATTTCTTGGAGTCAAAATCAATGATTGGGTGTGCTTTGTAGCAGTGTTATCAAAATCTTGATCGACAAAGTTTGAAAAAACACATTTTGGGAAAAAATGCAGAAAATGGGGAGTTGAAAATCCTAAAATTTCTAAAAATATTGTATCTGTATATTTTAAAATTGGGAGTTTTTGAAAAATCACGTTTTTTCAAATATTTTAAAGCATCATGAATTCACCCCATTTTTACAAAATCATATGTAGAACATTTCAGAAAAAATGAGCTGACCCAAAACTTGCTAATTAATTGGAAAATCTCTGATTAATTGCCAACTTTGCTGACATTGCTTTAGAGTTTTTAGTTATCAAAGAGATTGAAATTTGTGGATTTTCTAGTTCAAATGCTATTAATACTTGTTTACCAATCTCACTCTGGAATATGCAAGCAATGAGGGACGGAGGGTTGGTGTACCAAAACTATCGCTACAACTCAAATGATCAAGGTGATCTAAATGAGACACAACCTTTACTTATTTATACATGTGAAGTAACTTTACTTTAGATTGTAATAACACATTGACTTCTTATTATACACAAATGTAGGCCACGATGAATCTTCTATACCTACGTGGCCTCAAATGGACTTGGGTCACAAGGTACCTTAGACATGTAACCTATTGGGTCCAATAAATAGTAATCTCAAGGAACAACTAATGTCTCGTGGAGTTAAGAACCCTATCCATCTCAAGGTACACTCATAATCAATGACCCAAGGGGTCCTACAAGGTGGGTTTACATCAAATGTGCAAAAAGGCACTAACATCCCTAGTCAAACAAAATCTGGAGGAAATCAAGGAAAATATGACGTCTTGCAAACGTCTCCTCAAAGGGGAAGCTCTTGTGGGACACAATCTCATCTATGGTTCATGGCCTTAAATCACTCTCTCAAAGACATACAACATCAAAGTCAGATCTGATTGGTATTAGAGCATTTCTTGTGCTCTGTTTGTGTGGTATGACTAGTTTTGTAGATACATGCCCTTGACTAGATCAGGTCGATAAGATAAAAATATTAATGTCCAACAGATGACCACAAAAGTAGGTCAAAGGGACAACAAATTACAAAAGTGTTAGGGACAAGCGGAAGGAAACCAATACAAAGCAGGGCAAAGAGCAAGAACGCTCAGAGCCAAAGAGAAACATAAATGAGCAACCCACGAAAACCCCTAAGCAATGGGGAAGTGAAGATGGACAATGAGAAGGAAGAACCAGGAGGGGGTCCATAAAGAGTTGGACCCAACTCTCCCAACATCCAAGGCCGATGAGAAGAAGCACTTGATAGAAAGATAGCCTGAGGAAGAGGAGGTGAGATGTTTGGTTTGCCCTCTGTGCTGTTGTTGAGAGGAAAAGGTCCTCTGCAAGGATCTGGTGGATCTAGTTTGTCCCTTGGTGTCGGACCTAAAATGGTTATGTTGGTGAAATCTCGAGGAGTTGTGGATGGTCTCTTTGGACTGCACTGATTTGGACTGTGAAATATTTTGAGCCAATTTTTTTCAAATTTTCAATTACAATCAACAGAGCAATACACAGTCGTTAGGGTTAGCCTTAAACCAAACGATACTGAAGCAACTCTAACCAGAATGTACACCAAGATTTCGAGGAGGCCAAGGTGTGAGCATTGGTCAGAGGATCTGAATGCAGAAACAGAACTGGAAGGAACTCTAACCAAGAATGGTGCCGATGATGGCGAGCATATGGTCAGAGGATCTTCTACCACTACAGGTACTGAAAAGAAACTCAACACCAAGTATGTGTTACTCAATCCAGTATGGAGTCGAGGCGACCATATGGTGGATTACTAAGAATTAAAATGCTAAAAGAAACTCAACACCAAGTATGTGCTACCCAATCTAGTATGGAGTTGAGACGACCATATGGCGGAGTGCTACAAATTACAATGCTCTGAAAGAAAATAAGCAAGAATGCTGAAATACTCAACGTCAAGAATGTGCTTTCCAACCCGAAAGGGAATGGAAGCTACCATATGACGGACATGTAAAGTATTACGATGCAGTTTCAGAATATAAGATCAGCATTACAAATCATGATTAAGCAAGATTAAAGAACTGTTGGCAGTACTACTGCCAGCTTACAATATGATAAAGAATTCGCCTGCCAAGAGCATAGAATTAGAATCATTCAACGAGCATTTTAATAAAGAATTCTCCTTGCTTAATGGAAATACGAAACTGATTTCTTCTCTCAAAAAAACGGATTCAAGATTTTGGTCTGTTCAGATCTGCACTTTTAAATGTAAAACCAGCAATCTGAGATCACACAAAAATGGACATATCTCTCACACAACTCATCTAATTGACGTGAAACGAAAAACAAAAGACCCTAATGATGAAGGCGCCCAAGATTGGAACACAAAACAGACCCAAAGGTTTCTATTTAATTTATGCATGAATCCCAATGCAACCACAGATGGTACAGCCCAGCAAGAGGGGCAATTTGCCTTTAAAAATCACAGCCTTCATTAAAAATTCTACAACTTACAGAAAAAGGGTGCCCTTCACAAACAGAGAGATATAGACAAACCCATAATGATTTTTTTTTGTCTTTTTTGACTTATGAACAAAAACACAGCCTGCTGTGGTGAATATGAAATTCCTGAATTTCTCATAAACTGATCTATAAAACACACACTGATTACAATGCACAAATCCTACATACAAAATAATCAAACTACACTATCTCACCACTAGTCGCTATCTTTCAAGCGAGAAGCAATGCCAAGCTAGGAGGCTTTCATTCTTTGAAGCAATGCCAAGCTAGGAGGCTTTCATTCCTTGAAGCAATGCCAAGCTAGGAGGCTTTCATTCCTTGAAGCAATCCCAAAGCCAATCCGGTAGCATAACATTTCTGTAGCTAAAGATGATCCAAGTTAGGACCAATGGCTTCTTTTTATAATTTCCGTTTGACCATTCTAGAAACCCTATCCTCCAATAGGTGGCGTCCCACTTTCCCAAGCAAAATTTTGACTTTATATTATAAACTTTATTTCCTCCTTGAAGCTGGCGCCCAACTTAAGCTTGGATTAAATCTTTAATAAGAATTATAATTAATTCCTTCAATGAGGCGCCCACCCCATAAAGAACATCTTTTAAAACAACTTAAAGTGAAGTAGCTAGGCCAAGGGGAAAGTCAATGTTAAAATATAACATTAAAACATGACTTAATTAAAATAACTCGACTTATCTCTCCATTTGTGCCCCAAAGCCCAAAAATGAGTAAGTCAACTGATCAAATTGAAATGGAAAGCCAACTGATCAAACTAAAATGGAAAGCCAACTGTGCCGAAACCAATAGGACCACTGTCAGAAATAGAATTTACTAAAAATAGTAAATTTTTGAAGATGCTCAATATGCCAAAAAGAACATATCACTGCGAAGCTCTCTGAAAACCCAGAAAGAACCTGCCATTGAATCAACCAACCTCAAGCAAGAGCATCCTTCAAAACAAGAAACCCTAATTTTACCTTCCGAGTAGCCTATGGGTCTCAGGAATAGGCCAACAGTCATTTGAAAGATCATGCTCGAGAAGGGGACATTACAGAATGTAAGGCCGTACTAGTGTCAATCTGATGCTTAGTACTTCTCGAAGGCAGCATCGTGAAAAAGGAAGTGATCTACTGGGCAGAGTTCGGTCTGGTAGGTCCTTGAATAAAATGATTGTGAAGCCTAAGAGCTTCCTTCTTATATAAACCTAAACATCTCTGGTCCTCATATTTGAAGAAATCAAAGAGTCTGGATCCTCCTGAGAAGGCAATGAAACCTCCCTCTGATCTCGTAGTATATAGGACAATCGAAGATAAAGTGTTCCTTGGTCTCAACCTCTTGAATGTTGCATAACTGACAAACCTTGTCTACTCGATCTATCTGGTGGTTTGTCTCAATCTTAAGCCTGTGAGAGCCCACTCTGAATTGTCCTAATGGGATGCGAAGAGCGTGCATCTAGTGGTGGGGTGTATACTGCAGGAAAACAATAAGCTCGTCTTTTAGCTCCAAAAATTGCTCTGTGTAAAATGACATCTTTGGGCGTAACCACCATGAGGGTTTACTCAACAGTATGGATAAACTGTCTGTAAATATCCTCTCGAATTATCTGGTTCAGCTCCTGTTTGGTGGGTAGAAGATGAGCCGGTGAATTCAAGGAGTACCTGAATAGAAGGAGTCGGTCCATCCTAATCCCCACAGATCCTAAAAGGTCAGAAACCCTTGTATACCAACAATGAACATGGCTTGGGGGAGTAGAGAGGGCAATAGTCTCTGAGGAGTACGCTAAGTATGGATATCTGTCTCGCCCTCTCGTTGAATCAACAAAACTCTGAATGCGATGCAAGAAAGAAATCAGATCAAATAGTCTCCAAGCGGAAGGGTCGGGCCCCAAAATTTGCAAGGATAATGTGTTGGGGAACTGTCTGCTTACCCTTGATAATGCAACGGAGAAGTGTTTGGACTCTCTCAACAGCCGCCCAATCTACCTCAAGCAAAGAAGGCCCCCCAATCGTAGAGCCATAAAGAACAGTAGGTCTGATAAGTGTATCCATGAGGGATATCGTGGAGATGTCTTGAAAGTGATGTCGAAAACACTATCGCTCAAGAAGGGCTAAATAACCATATCCCTTGTTGATCCTACGTTGGAGGGCTTGCCTCAAGTTGAAACATGGTCCAGAAAATTGCACTCCCAAATAAGTATAGGAAGTGGTGATCTCAACCTCCTTTCCCTTGAAGAAGAAATGGAGGTGGGAAGTCTTCAACCTGTTAAAAACCATAACCTTGGTTTTCCCCAGGTTAACCGTCAACTGTCGAAGATCGCAAAAAAGGGCTAAGGCTTTCAACTACCACTGCAAACCCTCAGGAGATGAAGCCAAAAGGACCACATCATTTGCGAACAAAAAAATAGAAACTAGAACTTGGTGAAGACACCCATCACTAGCTTGAATGCTCATGAAGAAAGGTCTCCAACTCATCAGTGTATATGCCAAATAAGGTTAGGGACAAGGGGTAGCCCTGCTTGACCCGAATGGTACTCTTGATAAAATTTGAAATCCCATGAACAGTACGAAGACGACCAAAGAGGTCTCGTACAGTCGCATAATGGCTGCCAGTAGGGTCTTGAAAATGCCAATATTCTTAAGCCTTTGGAAAAGGGCCTCTTGCGGAACAAAATCAAATGCTTTCCTAAAATCTACAAAGCAACAATAGATTTTGGATGAGCAAAGACATGCCTCCTCAATAATGGCTCGGAGAGTGAAGATATGATCAACCGTTTGATGGATTGGTCTAAACCTTGCGTGTCCTCTAGCCTTGAGATGCCTCTATTGTAACTCCCTTGAAAGCTGCATGTGGAACACAATAACATACCATTTTGAGAATGTGTGTCCAACCATGATTGTCTTGTAATTGTTAGGGTTTGAACAAGAGTAGGATTTGTGCATTGGGTGAGTAATGTGATGTGATCAAGAAGGTTGGAAGCCCGTACAAACCACATGGTTGAAAAGATCAACCAAGTAGCTTCCAAAAACTCTAAGACTGTGTTTGAAGAACTCAGCTTGGAAACCTTGCTCATTAGTTGCCTTGCTACCATTCATCACCCTCACCACCTCTTTGATGTTCTTGTACGTGAATAAGTGACAAGAAGAGGGTGGAGAAACAACATGGATTTGAGGTTGAACAGGAATATCATAAAGAGTGGAGGTGTGGGAAATCATGGATGCGGGGTTAAGCTCAGGGGGGAGGGTAGAATGTCGAGGGAGGATGGCATGCCAAAAATATTTGGGAGAGTGGATGTAGGAAGCATGTAAGACTTGTCTCCTTTGAGAAATAAAGAGGCGTTTCTTACATCGAAGAAGACAACGATAGGATGATTTTAACACTGGGTATGAGAGATGGGCATGGAGGAAGGTATACTGAAGTTGGTGGTGAAGAGTCTTCCAATCATCATCATACCACTTATAGGAAAAGATCTTTTAGGTTGATGGGAGGTAGATGTGGATTTGGTAGAGCTAGGAAAAGATTTGAGTGTAGCTTTCCAAATGATGAAAGAAAGGTAGGTGTACTTGGAAGTGACACAATCAAGTGAGAAGAATTGGGATTTAGCAGGCAGAAGTTGGCGGATGTGGGAATGTTAGTATCCCCATGATCAAACTAGAAGGTGGTACATGGTATACTAAAAGAGGGGATCGTAATCGGAGGGGGGAATTAGTTCGGAGGGAGAAGGAAAGAAGATCATGGTCCGCAAGAGGAATGGCGGAAATGGAAAAATGACGGATAAAGGGCAAAAGGTTTTGATTGGATAGGACATAATCCACCACACTCGTACCTCCACCATGAGGTCTACACGTAAAAGAGTGAGAATTTGGAAGGCAAAGTAGCCCATTAAGGATCAACAAGTCATGAGATTCACCTAGCTGTAAGAGGTGTCTACCATATGCCATGTAAGGACCTGACACATCATCTGACATCCTATGTAACCCCACTAACTCTGAATCAATCTCCTGTGTGCAGAACATGCCAATTGAATCGTCATGGAGAGGTGTCTGAAAGTCTTTGGTATGGGCATTGAAGTCACCAAGAAGGATGACTTCCTTGATAGCTGAGTATTGAGTGATACTGGTATATAAGTCTATAAAAGGGTCCCCCACAGGACCATTGTGAATGGCATATGATGAAGAGGCCAGAGGAAAGTAACATATTGCGATGTAGATCCCTGGGAAGTGGGGCAACATCAATAATCCAGACCCACATGAATTTGGCAAACTCATTAGAAGCCACCACAAAAATTTTGCTCCAGAGTGAGTCCTTAGATAGACAAGCCACCCTACTTGAACCTCTGACACCACCAGAACTCTTAGTCCTCTGACGACAGGCTTAGAACCAATGGTATCCTATAGTATTTGGGAGAGGCTGCATAGGGTTTTGTGGGTCTCAATGACAAAAAAGAATCTCTGAGGACCAAAGAGAGTTAAACATTAGACCTGGTGATGACCAAAATGAGCCATTACCATTCCAATAGTTGATATAAATGTTTGTACCCTTCCTTATCTCCCATCGGGCCTGCCATTTAGAAACCCCAGGTCAGGATTCCCATCCTGGAGAAAAGGAGTCCTTGATCACTGCCTTGAGGTTCTTAATAACTGCGAATTTTCTTGCTTTTTGTGCTACCATAACCACCTCCCTCCAACATTTAAGCTCCACAACCTACGATTTGGTGAGATCTTTGTCAAGAAAGATCTTTACCGGGAAGAGAGAACAATGAATGCCTGGCCTTAAGGGCCCTAAGACGGTTAGCAACAGATCTGAAACAGAGAAAAAGTATGGAATCGAACCTCGACTACGCTCTATCAAGTACCACATTCGAGATACCTAGCTTGTCTCTAAGGAACTTGGTCCCAACCACCATGGGATTTGAAGAGGAAAGAGGTAAGGAAAGCCATTTCACCTTGAGGTTCAATTCTCTAGCTCGTCTAGTTTGCTCCTCTGTGAGCTTAGCCTGAACAAATTCCTCGACTGCTGCAATAGGGGGAGGGTTTTTATCTTTGCCACTATCAACTTGTGCCCGAGATTGGATGTGTGTTTCTGCTTCTTGATTAAAAGAAGGCTGCTAAGATCTGATCTTTTCCTGCTTATTTTTGAGATCGATGATTTATTCTTGTAGACTCTCATTAGGAGGTTGCTCCTTGTTGGCAATCATTTCCTTCAGAGGGCTATTTTCAGATTCGACTGTTGTAATCCTGATTGTGAGATCACAAGTTTCAGTTCAAAGTGATTGATTAACATTTTCCACTGCTGTAATAGGGGAGGGTTTTTATCTTTACCATTGCCCACTTGTGCCCAAGATTGGATGTGTTTTTGTTTCCTGTTTAAAAGAAGGCTGCTGAGAGCTGATCTTTTCATGCTTATTTGAGATCGATGATTTCTTCTTGTAGACTCTCATTAGGAGGCTGCTCCTTGTTGGCAATCATTTCCTTCAGAAGGCTATTTTCAGATTCGATTGCTGCAACCCTGATTGTGAGATCACAAATTTCAGTTTGAAGTGATTGATTAACATTTTCCACTCGTTGAATTCTATCAATCAGGTCTTGGATGAGGATGTGACCGTTGTCGGTAGATTTACGTTGGTAGGTTTGTGCTAAAGGGGGAATCGACTCATTTGTTTTGCCCATTGCACAACCATAAAGCTTTGTCTTATGGCCAGTGAATTCGTCAAACACTTTACATTCAACTTAGAATTGCTTAGTGCATCGTGTCAGATGTTTGAAAGTTGGCCCAAAAACGAATTTACCCCAAAGCCCATGCTAGTAAGTTGTCTGAAGCTGCCACACTCCCATAAAAAACAATTCACGTTCAATCCTATCTAAAATGATCAAAGTCTTGTCTGAACTGCCCAAGATCTCGTAAAACTATTCCCAACCTATCTAAGATTGCTCACAAAACCTATCGGAACTGCTAACAAATCTTGTCAAACTGCCCACGAAACTCGTCAAACTGCTCACGAATCCTGTCGAAATTTCTCAAAATCCCATCAAGTTGCTAGAGGAGGTGAATTGATTTCGTTGTAGTAGGAAATATTCACAAGGAGGTGGAATCGAGAAGTGAGAAGAAGCATGGCCCATGAAGGAGGAAGCATGCCTAAAGCGTATGCGGAGTTCCAAGACTAGAGATTCTTGAAGTTCTAAGCCGATGTTGCAAGTATATTCCATTCAATGGGAAAGTTTGTCAAGATGGAGAAGTTTATGAAGGTACTCGTTAGAAAACATTGGATCTTCATCGTGGACACCCAAGGTGCATGCAGAGGCACAAAAAGAGCTCTCTAAAGACTAAGAGAGCATCCCTAAAGACGAAGAAAGAGAGCACTCGCATGACATTTAAAGGAATCTCTAACTCAACCACCATGTAGAGATTTAATCCTATGAAGGAGAGGTAGATGCAGACAACCTTGAGAATTGTCATGCGAAACTTGAGGTTTATTTCAATTTGTTTCATACTATTGAAGAGCAACAAATTTCTTTTGCACATTTGAAATTTTCTAGCAATGCACTCACTCAATGGGAGAATTATGCTCATTTTTTAGATTTGGGAAAGTTGTCACCAATTACTAAGCAGGAAGAATTTAAGAGGCTAATAACAAATTAGTTTTTGCCTATTTGTTAAGAAGAGGATTGTGCAATTAAATTTCAATGTTGTAGGCAAAAATAGGGATCCTGTGTGTCAGTATATACTACCGAGTTTTAGAGGTAATTAATTCAAATGGGATTATCCACAAAAGACCATGATGTGTTGATGAAGTCTCTTAAGAGTTGGAGGACTTTCATTTGTAGCCAAGCCTAAGACCATCTGGAAAGCCCAAGCACACTATCTTGAGATGGGCAAGAAGATTCCACCATACTCTTTATCTCACACAAAGTAGCAATGTAATCCAATGTCAAAACGTAAAAGTTAATGGAAAAGTAATCCGTTTACTATTACTTTTTAAAAATAATATAGATGCTAAAAAGTATTTTGGATATTGTGATATAGATGATCTTACTGACAAAAAGTATTGGAAGCTTCACCTAGAATTGCATTCTAAGAATTCCCTGAAGAGAAGGGCTACAACTTGGTGAGAGGATAGAGATAAGGAACAACTCCAATGTGGATGAGGATATTGCTCACACTTCCATTTAAAAAGAAGTATGTTTGAGTAGTAGAGAGGCTATGGATAGAGGTAAATTCACCAAACTATTTCATATTAAAATTCAAATAAAGGCAAAAATCAATGTTGTTTTTCCACAAACAAATCTGATTTTTGAAGAGTTGGTAGTTAAGCATGGGTTGGTAGTGTATGATTATCTTCATACTTATTCAATGGGTTGGGCGAAGGAAGGAGTAGAGATAAAGCTCATCAAACAATGCAAAATTAAATTGGGGATAAATAAACCATAGTTCAAAAACTTGTACTTGGAGATCACTTGGCAGCCTAAATATTTTGACCAGTACTCAAGACTCCGGAGTTTCCTAGCAATTACTCAGCATCACTTGGCAACTTTATCGGTATTGAAAAAAACATGTAAAGTCATAAAATAAACTTAAATAACATATAAAACATTGTTAAATGACATAAGCAATGAATGTAGAGATTACATAACTCAAAACCCTAGCACCACTGTCACACTAATTGTATTCGTAGAGAAAAAAATCCAGAAATAGGAATGAAATCGATATTTTTCATTATGGCTTTTTAATTTTTTCATTGGTTGGGTCGTAGTGATTTAGTCGATGATTTTTTCCGAGTAATTGCAAATATTACCTGTCAAAATTTGCCAATTAATCGCTATTTCTGTACTTGCAATTTTCATGAAGATTCATTGTTTTTTTGTGAACTCGTGATTAATCACCGATTTTTTGCAATTTTTAAATCTATGAAATAAACATTTTGTTGATGAGGCTGAGGTGGATATTTTACCCCTTGATGCTTATGTTGTAGTGTTTAGCAGCCATATATGTATGTAAGAGATGCCATCTTCGTGAGAAGAGTTTACCACTTGGTTAAGAAAAGAGAAAACATCATCATCAGTGCATATAAAGGTAAAACCCAAGAACTCCTTAGTAAGCTCCAACCGAGTTAAAAGGTTGTTAAATGCTAGTGGAAATTTTTCTTTTCTTCTTTTGAGAGAAGTAAGTCAATGAGGTTTATGAATATAAGGCCTCTGATAGCATGCCTACTAACAAAGAGCAAAAGCAAAAGCAAAAGCAAAAGCAAAAGCAAAAGCAAAAGCAAAATTTGTTATAGAACTTCAAGGAAGTAATCCAAGAGCCCAAAGGCATGCCACCCAAGAGAGCATGAAAGCAGTAAGGCATTATGAATGGATAGGTTTCTTGCAATAGTTTCATTTGATTATCAAGTATAAAAAGTGGAGTTAGTAACAGATTGGTTGATATGCTGTCTAGACCACATTTTGTTTCAGTGTTGAGAACAATAATTTAACTTGAGCCATTTATCAATGAGGCATATGGTAAGTATCTTCCATTTGCATGCTGGGGTGCTCGACCATTGAGCTACCAAACCTTTTTTGAAAAGTGTTTTTTGGTAGGCTCCTTGTTACGGTTCGAGCGTGGTTCATTTTCTCCAACATGCCTTTGAGCCACACTTTGTTGCTTATAACTCCTAGTTTGTCTTTGATACCATGGACCAACTAGGACTCGAATCTAGGAACAACCATTTGCATGTTGGGGTGCTCTACCACTGAGCTACTAGACCTTATGCGATCGGGGCTTTTTGGTGATCTCCTTTTAACGGTTTGGGTGTATCTCATTTTCTCCAGCACCTTTGAGGGAGATGCAAATTCAATTATACCCAAAGAACCCATCTATTAGAGACGCGACTTTGTACCTTGTGTTGTTGACAACGATGTTGATGATGGAAAACAAAAAATTGTCCTTGGGACATACCTTGTTAATGTTGCAAATGCTAATGTATATCCGAATACTTATATCCTTCTTCCAAATTGGGACTATGTTGGAGACCTAGACACAGTAATCTATCATTCGATTAAACCTTGCCTTCAACAAGTTCTCGATCTCAACTTTGACCAAGGTAGAGGTGTTTAGTGCCAAAGGGTGCTTGTATATGGTTCTACTTATGGGCGATTGGTTTTGCATTTGGACGAATTACGATGTGTATTGCAACATTGGTGGACATGGATTTCATGTTAGAATATTCCAAGGTAAAAACATTTGGTAACTCTTGAAAAAGTGAAATCTACTCGGTTTTTTGAAGGGAATAACATGACTTGAGCTCAGGACTTTAGGGTCCTCTTCAATGGAAATATTAATGTCAATTGTCATTTCAGCCAACATGGAATTGCCCTCTTTGAAGTGATAGGGTGTTGGTGGGAGTTCTTGGTTGAACTCTACTTAATGTACTAAATGAGCTTCATTATCACGAAATTAACTAGGGGATAGGGCATTCTTGTGATTGAGCTTATGGTGTGATTGAGCTGAGTCTTCCTCTCTTCTTCAAGGAACTCTAAGATTGCTTCATCATTGTTGAAATAATCAAAGTTTGACTCTAACTTGATGGCCACCTAGAAAACACAAGGGAGAAGTTATTTGTCATCTTCTCACTTGGGTGTAAGATTTGGTTCAAGTAAGAAGGAATTACATCCCTAAATGGTCTAAGGGAAGCAAGCGAGCAAAGTGCCTTAGAAAGCAATTTGAAAATACTCTTGTAACTAGATAAGAGGGACAAAGGTATTTGCATGTTGCAAATGAAGAATGTGGGGTTCTTCCAACAAGGCAAAAACTTTACATTGGACATTGTGGCATCCAAAAGGTAGTCAAACTTCTCTATCTCAAGGTGGTTCACCTAGGAGGTTGTGAAGCATGGGTCGTGGAAAAATGATTGTCACAACCACATACACAAACCTCCAAAGAGTAAGTGATATAAATGGGAATGAGGGGGCCAAACTAATCGCTGCCTTACTCCTCAACCTAGACACACTTCACTATCAAAGGGACACATAGACTCAAACCTGAACCCAAACATACCTTTATTGATGAATGATAGATTACAAAGATTTTATGATACATGCTTTTCCTACTAAACTATGAAAAAGACAAGAAAACTCATTCTCTCATGGACTGGTGACACTCGCTATTCTGGACATATATCACCCTAGCAAGCTTTGTAAGTCTTCTCTCTTCTCTATCACTTGCTCTCTGCTCTTAGAAGCTGATGCAACTCAACTCTCTCCTCAATAATTACCTGCCCCTTACAAGACTCATTTGAATCTCCTCTAACTAATATTGACATCTAGTAGGGTCTTCCTCATCTTGGAAATGGTCCACACATCATGTTTTCTATTTTGGGTGGTTACTCAATTGTTTTGCCTCTGTGGGCGAAACCTTTGGTTACTACAGACAAGTGATTGTGTAATTGTTGATCCTCTTTAATGTGCACAACTTTGTTGGCATTGTCGACTAGTTGCACAACCACACACAAACGTGTACAAACTTGCATAAACATGTACAAAAATGCAAATCCCAACCCATATTTTTGGTTGATGCAAGATTGCTTGTTGACTCAGAGGCGCTTGCATCATACTCCTTGGGTCAAAGAATTTGAATCATGAGCTCCTGCTCATGAAATTTGTTTGATCTTTTCCAACAAATTTCCGTACTTTGCAACATCGAACATGCACATCCAAGTTGCGTCTTTAACTGCTCTATTTTTCCAATTGACTCAATACTATTTGTACACATTGTTGCTTGTTTTCTTGCCTAACTATAGTATTTAACACTATCTCAATTTTTTCACTTGCCTTCTCAGGCAACTATTTTCTCCAGTCCACAATTGAAAAATGTGAACTTGTTCCTCCATCACTCCCTTCTTCGTCATGGCAAGGGTACACATCTGCTACGTTGAAGATAGACAAAATGTCAATCCTATTTGATAGTTCTATCTCATAAGCATTCTCTGCGAACTTCCTTTGAATTCTACCAATCATTTTTTACTTGAGCTTGTTGTACGTACCTTTTGGGAACCTTCCTTTCCTCAAATGTGCCAAAACCAAGTTACCCGCTTGGAACTTTTGTTGCTTTTATTCTCATCTACACATTGTTTGTATTCCATTACGCTCTTCTCCAATCTCTCCTTCACTTCCATATGCATCTCATGTATATATGTTGCATAGTGCTCCAATTCAGCTTGTACTCATATTGACCATATCTCTCAATTCAATTGCTTGTCTAGGGATGCAATCATACACAACCTGAAAATGAGCCTTGGCTGTAGTTTGATTGACCGAATTGTTGTAGGAAAACAAATCTTCTGCCCAAGTCATGCCGCAATGTTTTAGCTTGTCTCCTACCAAGCATCTTAACATATTTATGTAGCTTCTATTCACTACTTCTGCTTGAGGATGATAGGTTGAACTAAAACTTAACCCACCGCCCAACTTTCTCCTTGAAGTTCATCAAAAGTGCCCAACAAACTTTGTATCTCTATTTGAAACAATGCTCTTTGATAAACCATGCAATCTTACTATCTCCTTGAAAAAGAAATTGGCAATGTTTGTGGCATCACTTGTTTTTTACATGCAACAAAGGGTGCTATCTTCGAAAACCTATCAACAAAAACAAAGACAAAATCACTACCTCTTTGTTCTTGTTAGCCAAAGAAGGAAATCCATGTCTTTCCATGTTCTCCCCGGTATGGGTAAAGGCTGATATAAACTTGCATTTCGGCATTTTCCTTCAGCATGTTGGCAAACTCCACGTTCTTGTACATATGTCTTCACATCCACACTAATTCTCGGCCAATGGTAACTTTCATTTAGTTGTGCCAATGTTTTATCCTTGTTGAAATTACTAGCTAGTCCTCCACTATGCTTTTCCCTTATCAAATTCTCCCTCAGAGATCATTGAGGCTACCTAATTGGCATCTTTTGAACAACAAAAAATCTTGTAAAAAGTATTTCAGCCATAGAGTTCTATCCATGGCGGTTGGATTCTTGCATGTTGCCCTTGCATCTCAAAAATCCAAGTCTTTGCCATATAACTCTCTCATGGAGTCAAACCCAACTACTTCCACTCATTTTTTTCAACATGACATCTCCTACTCAACACATAGACAAATCTATTGTTCTTGCTACTTCTTTGTTTCAAAACAAATGAGTAACTTTGAAGGAACTCAACCCATTTCATATGTTTTTGATTTAATTTACCTTTGCTGATTATGAGCTACGGTGCTTTATGATTTGTGTACAACATGAACTCCTTGGGCAACAAATAATGCCTCCACTTCTTGAGATCTTGTATCATAGCATAAATCTCTTGATAATAAATGGAGGACTTCTACTCTGCTTCATTTAGTTTATCACTAAAGTAAGCAATGGGCTCACCTTTTTGAATTAAAACTGCTCCTACCACTGTCCCACTAGCATCACAATTAACTTGAAACACTTAGTTGAAATCTGGCATTGGTAACAATGGTTTTTCCATCACCTTCATCAAAATCTTAAAGCTGTTCTTTGTTGCAGCAGTGCACTTAAACTCTTTTGTCGTACCTTTCATTTTTCTCATAATCCGTGCAGATATTTTGCTAAATTTTCTAATGAATTTCTTGTAGAAACTAGCTAACCAATGAAAACATTTTGCATTAAACATACTTCTAGGTGATGGCCAATCCACAATAGCTTTTACCTTTTTTGGGCCAATTCTTAACCCATATTGTGAGATTACAAATTGCAACTATATCAGCTCTTCCTTCATAAAGTTGCATTTCTTCAAGTTGACTAGCAAATTCTCCTCTTTCAACTTTTGCAATACTGATATCAAATGCAACAAATGCTACTTTGTTGTTCTACTAAAAATCAAAACGTCGTCTAAATACACAATGATAAACTTATCCAAGTAAGGTTTCAACATTTCATTCACGAGTCTCATGAATTTGCTTGGCTCATTTGACAATTCAAATGCAATAACCAGCCACCCATACAAGCTGTCTATTGTCTTGAACTTGGTCTTTCACTCATCACCTTCTCTTATTCTGATTTGGTGATATCCACTCAAATAATCCATCAAATTATCCATCTAGGACAATGGAAATTTGCATTTGATTGTCTTGTTAATGGCTCTTGAATTTGTACACTTGCCATTCTTCATCTTTCTTAGGTGCTAGTACCACTAGAACTGCATACGAATCAATCTTTCTTATCAAACCCTTTTGCAATAGCTCTTGTACTTATCTTTTGACCTCCTCATTTTTCTTAGTTATCAACTTATATGTTGCCTTGTTTGGCAAACTAGATCCATGTAATGACTAGTGCTCATTGGTGGCAATCTATACGACATATTTTGAAGCAATTTCAACATATTCCTCTGACAAACTCTGCACTTCTAGTGAAATTTCATTCACCTCTTTTTTGATCACAACTTGCGTAGGTTTAGGATGAAAGCAAAACATGCCTTCTCCTTCTTTGCCTCTTTCAAAAACTGTTTACTGGAAACTAACTCCACCATAAGACTGCTGCCCACCTCTTTTCCTTTTTATTTCAATGGGCTCAATGTGAACCTCTTACCATCCTTCACAAGTGTATATGTGTTTGCTCTACCATCATGAACAACCTTTTTATTAAATTGCCATGGTCCACCCAACTATACATGACATACGTTCATGAGCACATTGTCACACAAAACTTCATCTCTATATGACCCAATGTAAAAGTTCACCATACATTGTTTATTCACTAGAAATTTGTTGCCTTTTTTGCAACCAAGACATCTTGTATGGATTGGGGTGTACTATTCTACTCAACCCAGTATTTTCTAACATGTCATTATACACTAGGTTATCTGTGCTACCACTATCAACAATAAACTTATAATATGTACATCCCAAATTGCTTATGGTTTGAAAAAGATTCTTTCTTTGTACCAGTTCATTCTCCTCCTTGGTTGGTTTTAACTACACTCTTCATAATAAGAGCCTCTCCATGTGATTTGGGGATGCATCACTCTTGTCATCTACTTGTGCAATGTGATTGCTAACCTCATTCCTTCTATTGCTGTTTTAAAACTTCTTTGGGCATTTAAACGCTCTATTGTGAACTTCTCCACTCTCGTAGCATGCAACCATGAATCCTCTACCTCTTCCTCTAACAAAGTATCCTCTTCCTCTTTATGTTTGATTTTACCTTTGAGAAATGTTAGCTTCTCTTACATGATCATGATGTTCCCAACCCGTGTTTGCTTGTCCTCTTCCTCTCCAAAATTTTCCTCTAGCTCTTGATGTGTTTTATTGCCTTCTTGGCAACTTCTCTTCTACCTTCAATGCACAGTGATAGGTTTTTTAGACTAACTTCAACTTAAATATTGAAAAATCATCTAGTATGGAAATACAAAGACTATTTAGTAGTTATATACCATGAGATCTTCACTTGATTATCTTCAACACGACCAGCTCTATGGTGAGCTTATAAATCTTCTTTGTGTAATCCTTTATTGTCATTTCTTTGTCTCAACTTTTGCAACTTTTAAGCAAACTCAATTGATAATCAAAAAGTAAAATCTTACCCTTCGGTTTTGCAAACATCCTATCCCAAGTCTTGATAATGTCTTTTGCCTCTTTTTTCCTTTTCTATTTGCACTTGATCTCACCACAAGGATGCATGTCCCTTTAGCGTGATGCAGACACCCTTCACTATCTTGGGATATTTTGTTGACTCATAGTCAAAATACCTATCTAGCTCCATGATCCAATCAATGAGATCCTCATGGCATAAACTTTCTCCAGAACTAGGGGTCTCTAACTTAGGCTTGCCACCCATCTTAGCAATAGCCTCTAAAAATCTATCCTTAGGTTCATTTACTATTTCTTCAACTTGAATCTCATGTGCTCCTTCATCACTTACATTTGCAACTATAGTTCCTTTTCTTTGTGCAGTCTCCATAGCATATAATCTGGCTTGGATTCCTCTCAACATCTCTACCAAGTTTGATACTCTAGGTGCACTTCCTCTCATACGGGATGCTCCTCTATGTGCCATTTCTATCGTGCACAAATCTCAACAATAACTACATGGGATTCTCTTTCGCAACCTGCAACTTGACTCAACTGGAGTCTCACATGCTCTATCCAACAAGGCACAACCAAGTTCTAATACCAATTGATGCACACATGAATGACGGGGACAAATTAATGGTTGCCTTAGTCCCCGGCCTAGACACACTTCACTCTCAAAGGGACACACAAACTCATACTTGATCCCAAGCATCGTTTTTGTAATGATGAGTGACTAAGATTATAGAGTTTTCATTGTACACAATTGATTTCCTATTGAACTATGAAGACAAACAATCTCAGTCTCTCATGGAATGGTTACACTTAATTATGGAAATACACAACCCTAGCAATCTTTGCAAGCCTTCACTTATCTCACTTGCTTGCTTTCTACTTTTGGAAGTTGAACCAACTTAACTCTCTCCTCCTCACTAACTTCTTGCCCCTTGCAAGACTATTTTGAATCTCCACTAACTAGTACTGGCATCTTGGAGGATCTCTAAAATTTCCGCACGTCATGTTTTTTGATTCTGGGTGGTTATTTTGACTATTTTGCCTTCGTGGGTGAAACCATCGGTTACTATAGACTAGTGATTTTGAGATTGTTGCTTGCATTAAATGATAGTTTCGTCATCCTTTTGAAAGGGTCAATTTGACCTATGGGAGATGATTGAAACCGGCTCCACTTGAGATTTATGATATGATAGTCTTGATGATGTTCCTTGGATTGTTGTTGATCCTTTTTTGACGTGCACAACAACCACACACAAATGCAACCCCAACCCATGTTTTTGGTTGATGAAAGATTTGCTTGTTAAGTTGGATGCTCTTGCATTAGTAAGGATCACCTCCATGTACTTTGGATGACTCGTAACGCCTATCAATGACTGTACTAATATTTCCTCAGTGCTAGGATCTAGCTTTGGAATAATTTGATTGAGCCATGAAAACTTGTGGATGACATAGTAGAAGATTGTATAGGCAAATGCGTTTAGGGCATCATTAATGAGCTAGAACATTTGATTAAGGAGCTTGTGTTGAGCATGAGCATATTCATGGATCCACAATGGTAAAGGCTTGGGTTGGGGGAACATCATAGGAACCCTGCTGGTAGCTTGAATTGTCTGATCAAGATCTATAGGTCTTGACAAAACGTTTTTTATATAAAGGGGGTTATTGTCGAGACATCATCAAGAAACCTCTTTGGGTAGATACTTTCTAGCTAAGTCACAAGGTTTGAGTTCGAGTTCGACAAGGATAAAATTTGGTTCGAGTTCGTCAATGGATAAAGTTTGAAAAAAATTCGCCATTAAGTTCGAACCATAGAAAAACATAAGAAATATATAAAAATAAGTCAAATCAAAATATTAAAGATACTTCTTGAAAAACTGTCTCAAAATCTAAAACATATAATACTAAGTTCTTAAGCTTCAAACGAACTACACATCAAAAAGTTTTATATCATCAAAAGTCACTACACTATATGGCCTTATAGGCTATTAGCTATATCAAAAAAGTTCCATGTCATCAAGAGCATTTGGCTCATCAACATCATCATCACTAGATTCATCACAAATAAAGTTAAGATCATTTTTGTCCTCCAAGTCAACTGCAATAGAGTGAGGTTGTGAAGAAGATTCTTTTGTCATTTTGTTCATGCACATCCACAAATTGCTGCGAACATAGACAAGATCTGATAACTTTTTAGACAATAACCTGTTTCTTTTCTTAAATTGGATGTGGTCAAAACAACTCCAATTCCTTTCACATGTTGATGCACTTGCTCCTTGACTCAAAATTCGAATAGCAAACCGTTGTAGTTCCTTTGTACTTGATCCATAAGATTTCCACCATTTGTAACCTTCAAGACGTGGCATATCATACTTGGCCCTTGCTGTTGCAAATACCCCTTCTTGTGCTCGGAATGCCCTTGTTTGGCCTCGAATTATACATGCAAGTTCAGGGTTTGGAACAAGACTATCAATGGCTTCATAAAGTCCACTCATGACTTCAAAATCACTATCTCTATCTATATGAAAGAGCCTAGGCTCTAGATAACACGCCGTTGCATGCAAGGGTGTGTGCATTATTTTCCATTTGACATCAATCTCATCCCATATTTCTTTGTAGTCACTCTCCACATCATTGAATGTGTTTTGAACGGATTCTTTACAATGATCTATAGCCTCATAAAGCATGCCAAGAAAAAAGGGTGTCACCATCAATCATGCGAAGTACATCAACAATAGGCTCACATATTTTTAAAACTTTATTTGCACTTTTCCAAAAGTCAAGGTTTATAATGATATGTTTGGCTTGCTTTTCTTTAGGATTTGTTGAAAGTGTAGACTTTTCTCACTTGTTGCAATAAATCACTGACCTTATTGCTATTTTCTCTTCAACCACTCTTTTTAGAGTGATAAAAAGAGGCAAATCTTGTTTCACAAGGCCTCAACAATTCCTTAGACGCATGCTGTCGATAAATGTTCAATGTGAAGCGATGGTTCTTTATGAAATTTGCAATTGTCCTCTCCCTTTGAATTGCTTCATGCACCCATGAAAATTTGGCCAAGTCCTGAAGTAGCTAAGACAATGTGCTACATAAGGGCACCAATAAATTTGTGGATACTTTTCCATAAGCATTTTTCCAACCCTTACACAATTTGTGGGATTATCAGTGATACCTTGAACTCCATTTTCTTCCCCCACTTCAAGAATTGCTTCATCTAAGATTTTGAAAACATATTTTGAAGTTTTTTTATGGTTCATGGTGTCAATTGCTTTCAAGAAAGATGCACTTTGAGAGCAATACACCAAGACATTAATCAATGGCCTTTGACACATATCAGACCAACTATCACTCAATACACTGCACTTTTTTACACTCTAAGAGGCCTTGACCTTTGTGATGTTTTCAGTGACCCTCTCTTTTGACCTTTCCAAAAGAGTGGTCCTAAGTTTCTCAGAACTAGGTGGAATGTATCCTTTGCCAAATTCATAAATTTTCTTAATTGCATTTGTAAAGAATGGACTTCTAGCCACATTGAATGGAATGGCACTTGAATAAAATAAATCAGCAAATGCATTATCCACATCTTGCTTTTGCATTGGGTTCCACATATTGGTTATTGTTCCACTTCCATTAGTGTTTGATTGCATAAATGAAGATGACATGTTTGCAGTCTTTTGATGTGCTCCTTGAAATTTCTTCATGAATTCTTTGTTTCTTTTGTGCAGCGACGTGCTTCCCAACGAGTGATTGTTCCTCATATTTCTCTAATTTCATTGTGATTTCTTGGGTAACATTATCACATGCCGTAACACCCCCCGCTAGAGCCACTCGATCTACCAAATAGGTGGTCCATCACCTTGGTTAAACTCCCATAAAACATTTTTCCACACAAATTGCATTTTACTTCATGCCTTGATTTGATTTTTGATACTTGCTTCCATGCCTTCGTTTGACTTTTGAGGAGCCATGAAATTTTCTGCAAAATAAAAAATTCAAATTAAAGGATTAAAAATGAAAAATAAAATAAAAATAAAAATTATTACAAATTAATAATAAATAAATAAAAACAAATTAATAATAAATAATAAATGATATTAATTTTAAAAAAATAAAATAAATATTATTACAATAAAAATAAATAAAAAAGTAAAACAAAATAAAACTGAATAAAACAAACTAAAGCAAACATTAAATTAAATAAAAAATAAATAATAAAATATATTTAAAAGATTACAAAATTAAAATTAAAATTAAAATTAAAATTAAAATTAAAACAAAATTGAAATCAATAAAAATAAAATTAATTAAATCAAAATAAAATAATATATATATATATATATTTAATAGATTTTTATTTAAAAAAAAAGAGAGTAATAAATATTAGATTAAAAAAATAAAATAAAATAAAAATAATAATAAATAAATCATAACATGATAAAAAATAATATAAGAAATAAAATATAATATAAATTCAAAAAATTATAAAAATAAAAAATAAAAAATAAAAAATAAATTCGTCATTAAATTAAAATTAAAAAAAATACAATTAACACAAATAAAATTAAATAATATAAAAAATTATTAAAATAAAAAACAAATAACTAAATTAATAAAAAATTAAAAGAAAAATACATAAATAAATAATGAAAAATAAATAATCTTTTTAATAACTTAAATTAAATAAAAAATAAATAATAAAATATAAAATAAATTTAAAAGATTACAAAATTAAAATTAAAATTGAAATTAAAATTAAAACAAAAATAAAATCAATAAAAATAAAATTAATTAAATCAATATAAAATAAAAAAACATATTTTTAAAAGATTTTTTTTTAAAAAAAGAGAGTAAATATTAGATTAAAAAAATTAAATTAAATAAAAATAATAATAAATAAAACATAACATAATAAAAAATAATATAAGAAATAAAATATAATATAAATTTAAAAGATTATAAAAATAAAGATAAAAATAAAACAAAATAAAAAATAAATTCGTCATTAATTTAAAATTAAAAAAATTACAATTAATATAAAAACAAAATTAAATAATATAAAAAATTATTAAAATAAAAAACAAATAACTAAATTAATAAAAAATAAATACATAAATAAATAATGAAAAATAATTTTTTGTTTTAAAATTATAAAAATGAGAAAACATTTAAATAAAATATATATTATAAACAAAATTTGAATTTAAATTAAATAAATGTAAAATTAAAAAAATAAAATAAATTTATTAGATATTAAATAAATGAAAGAAAATGAAATAAAAATCATTATAAATAAATTTTAAAAAAGACAAAAAAAACAACACAATAATTAAAATAATAAAAAAATTATTAAATAAATTAAAGAAAAAAAATTCGAATACATAATATTTTAAAAACAAAATAAAATTTAAACACAAATACATAAATTTAAAAAAATTACGAATACCATGGTCCATAAGAATTAAAAAAAATAAAAAACAAAGAACACATACATTAGAAAAGTACTCGACATAATACAATTAAAAAAACAAACAATAAATAACATATAAATTAAAAAAAAAACTGCGACGAAATACAATTAACAAAATAAAAAACAAAAAGATTTAAAAAACATCTAAGACTCAAAAAAAATTTAATAATAAAAAAAATCCCAAGTTCTTAAAAAAAACCCCTACTTGGTTCATGGCTCGCTTGCTTATGCCTGCTCCGTTGCTGCCCTTGCTCACTGTTGCTGCTCTTGTTGGTCATTGCCGTTGCACTGTTGGTCGTCGCTCCTCTTGTCGGTGAGTCGTTGTTAGTCGCCACTCCTTTGTTGCGGGTTCAAATTTTGTTTGGGATGGATTTCCATGAAAACTAGGGCATATAAATACCCAGATCTATCCATTTTTTCACATCAAGACCATTTTTCAACGCATCGCCCTCAGTCCTTTTGCCGCTCTATCTTCGTGCTGCTTGCAGTCTTTAAGTCGTCCACTCTCTGTGTCGTCGCCCTCGAAATATTAAATTCGGCAAATTGGTCGAACTTGGTCGGATTTTTGGTCAACGGTATCAGATTTGCCGGATTTTGAATTTCTAATAAAAAATCTAGCGAACCCTATGAGTTAGCTTTCTAGTATGAGATCATCACCACCCTTGTTGAGAGGAAGTAATTCCCATCATGTGATTGGAACTTGTCAAATAGCAGTGATGTATGGTACCCATTCCTTGGAATTAACTTTTTTTAAGCGGATCATCTATTGAGTAGTTTAAGAAACTATCAGAGTCTTTGATGGAGGGTATTGACATTCCCTCAGAATTAGTATCTTCTCCTAGGTACAAGGGGATTCTCTTGGCCGTGCAAGCTCTTTGGTGATAAAAGGCAAAACCCAACTCAAAAGGTAGGTATGATGGGTCAAGATCACCATCCATAACGTGAGGTATATAACTGCTAGCATGTGTTATTATTTCCAAGTAATGCATCATTTAGACGATGATCTAGTCATTTGGCTCTTTGTGAAATGGTAACATTAAAGTGTCCTAAAGTATTGGGATATGCCCCAAAAGGGCTTTGCCTTTTAGCAACTATCTCGACATGTTTGGAAGAAGACCTTTGGTTGTTGGTATTAAGCCATCTTTCCTCGAATGGAATAATCTAATCTTGGGAGATGGCCCAAGCCAGTGGTGCGGGAATCTTTTGAATAGAGTGGGATTTGCCCTAGTGGAGAAATTGGATTTCTTCGAATGTGTAGGATGATATTGTGTACATGCGCTTTATCTAAGATCTTCCTAGCAGAATGTTTGTAGTTAAGGGATTGGTCAAGGGCAAACATGTTTATGACAACATTCTTCCCATGGAAAGCTAAATGGCAAACATGTTTACTTGAATGTTGGGAGGCACTAGGGGAGTTAAGGTTTTTGGGTAAATCATCTCTGGCCAAACATCATCTTCATCTCGACGAGTTTCTATCTTCTTGTTTATCCTAATTTTGGTTTTAAGCAAAATAAGGAATATGCGAGTTGCAATTAAATAGATCTAAGCATACATGATTGAAAATACATAATTCAAATCTATCTAACTAGCTACGATGAGAACCAAGTCCAAGTGCCTTGGATAAAACTAGATTAAGCAATGTAATTGACAAAGTGGTAAGGAATGATCACACATGTTTGTTGTTCGTGAAATTTGAGATTGTAAATAGACTCTAACTTGCTCTTGAATTTTGGAAATTGTGCGATGCTTTGGGATAGACCCATACGATTGTGACAGTGTCTAGGTTTGCCCTGTTGTGGCTGGTTTTGTATTGCTAGAGTTTTACAGTCTGATGTTTTTGTCACTTGTGCATTGTCGCCTTCTTGTTTTGCCTGTACATTCACTTTGCAGATTTGTTGGGTAAATTGTAGAGAATAAAAGAATCTTCTCTTTGACCTAGCTTGACACTCCAAAACAAAACAAATAGCTACGGAGCTTGTCAACCGCCAAGGCAACATTGCAAATAACGTATTCTGCACACACTAAATCAAACCTTCATGTAGTTTTGTGAATGTGTGGATGAAATAGTTTAGTGAGGGATTGTGAACCTTCTTTTCCCTAGAAGTGATGATGCAACTACATGTAGTCTAATACTGTCATTTGGCACAAGGGAAATGTTGAGAGGGCAAGATAGAATGACAATGTTGTAAGTGTATGAGATTCAATGACACGCTTGACTCGAGTGACGCTTGGCCCTAGGCTTGAGTTTGGATGTGACTTGGCTCTTGATATTCGGAGATGTCTTATACTTGCCTCTAAATTCTAGATTCTTAAATGGCTTGGTTAGACATTGTATGTATAGGTTGATCTAGGATAACATGTTGATGGACCCACAAAATTTAAAGGTACAAACCCGTGGATTATATGGGTTTGTCCTTGATAGACTTGTATAATGTACGGGTTTGACTTGGGAATGATTTCGGCTTTGTTTTCGAGGTAGCGCTGGGTAACAAGTGAGAAATGGTCCAGATGTGTTAATGGATACCTTTTTGATAAGCTATATTTGTGGCTTGCGTTTTGAGGGAAGACCTATATGTGTGGGTCCAAATGATCGTATATATGGTGGCACTGACAGAAGACTCAATTTTTATGAGGGATCCTCAGTGGACTTTGTATTTTAGGACGATTGCTTAGCCAAATGGATTCTTTTCATCTTTTGGCCAGTCTTGTTGAATTTTTAGATTCCTTAGATGTGGCCATTTCTAAGATACCACGACCAATAAATTTAGTGTTCCAAGATGTGTTCTTGGGTTTGAATGTTGTGGGATTGAGACCAATTTGGATTAAAAGAGCCTTGTTTGTGAGGCGACAATAGATTGGTTTTTCATATTCAGGGTTTTGCCGTAGGACTTCAAGTCTTAATTCATGCTTCGAGGCATTCATGAAGAATTCATATAGTTGTGCATTTAGCAGCTAGACATGGCACTTATGCACGACATACTTCAACTTCTTGGCAAAGTTGAAACTAGTTTCATGTTCCTCTTGGTTTAGGCTTAATTGTGTAGCTGAACCAATATTATATGCTCTTGTTAGGTTGAAGTTGGCAACAAATTGGTCAACTAGTTGGTGAAAAATATAAATGGATTTGTTCCGGTTGATCGATATGTGCATATACCCAAACAAGAACCTCGAAAATAAGTTTTACGTCACCTCAAAAAATGAAAGGTATTTTGAATAGGCAACAATGGATGGATTCACTTGTGCTTGAGGATTGTCATCTCTATCCTTGAAGAACTAAGGTAATTTGGTAGTAGGGTCAAGTAATGTCATCTGATATGTTGGGTTGCAATGGAGTTTTTAGGTATGCCACATATGAACCTCTGATCCCAATGGTTGACCTATGCAAAGATTGCAAATTGAGATAGGGTGATGGGTTTTGCTAAAGGTGGCGAGAGTTAGTAATATTCAACTAATGGGGTTCTATAGCTAAGTGGGGGTTGTTAGACATATTGTTGGAGGAAGTTATTATTTGCATGGAAATGGAAGCATACCCCTGATGGTATTTTTGGGGGAAATATGACATCCCATATTGAGAAAAAGTAGGGGCATAGCCTACATTTACGAGTGGTGGTCCTAATGAACTTGAACGCTGAAATCATAGTTCACATATATGTACTTGGAGAGTACTGTTGACGCTGTGGATTGCACCTTTGAGAGAAAGCTGGGCTTCTCTCTTCCACGTGGCACAATGGAGACTCCTCTCTTGCCTGTGGGTCTGGCAAAACTAAGAGGAGAATCTCTAGATAAGGGCTAGCTCCCTTTGATGCATCTCTGATTTATTCCAGTACATTTGCTAATGTATATATATATAAAGGGCGGGGGGTTGAAAAGAGAGAAGGATTATTGAAGCAGAACCTAAGCTAAGACGATGATGCACCAAAAAAATTTGATCTACTCATTTGCTCACACTTCAAACCATAAGAGCACATACATACACTTTATTTGATAAAAGGACCAGATTGCAGAGAACTTAACAGAAAGGCTTAATGAAGACACACAGAAGATGAACTTACCCCAGGGGCTGTAAGAAGACAAACTGTCTGATAACCCTCTCCTATCTCTGTGCTCTAGATATAGCTCTTTTTGCTACTTGTAAGAATGGCACTTTGTCTATACCAGGGGTGTTGGATTCAAGCCTGTGAAAGCATCATGGAGCAATGATTGGACACAAGGTTAATACTCAGGCACACTCAGAGATATATTCAACCAGATAGAGGTAAAACACTTTTTATTGATTCAAGGTGAAAATTTGGCAAGGCTATGCCATACAAAAATGAGGGATATCTTTCTCAAATGAGAAGTTACAAATATATAGCCTTTTGGAAAAGACTTGGCGCTTTTTGGAAAATAAATGACCCGTGATGCCTTGAGAGCATTGGGAAGAGGAAGCCGCTTGAAAGAGAATGCTGTGTCGGCTTTAGTTTTGACTTTAGGCGTTTAAATATATTAAACGTCATGTGTGAAAATATGGGCCGTGTCGTTCGTTTGCAAACAAGACCCCTTCTTCAAGACATTCACGCAGTTGTCTGACCATTAATGCAAAATGAGGAAAAACAGGTTGCGTTGTTCACTATTTGTGCTCCTTGATGACCACTTGGCAGAGACTGTTTCAACCGCTGGAATAACTCTTTGTGCCGACACCTTTTGCCACTTGGACTGTTTTGTCTGTTTCTGTGCTTGGTTCTTTGGGCTCCTTTCTCGACAGGTCGCTGAGTTCATTCTTGATTCTTGTCTTTTTCCAGCTTTGTCTTTTCTTGGTTTTGTCTTTTGTCATCTCTTGGCTCTTTCTGCCAATCTGAGCCCCCCTAAGGCTATCTTCTATCAATCCTTGGCTGGTTCCTTAGGCTCTTTTCTCAGCAGACTCTTCCTTTTGGCCCTAAGGCCTTTAAATTCATTTGGGTTCGTGCTCAAGTATTTAAAGATCAACGGTTATTTCATTGCCGTAAAGTTGACATTCGCGTGTCCGTCGCCATTTGAAAGCCAATGGCTATTCCCTTGTCTTGAATTTGACGTCTGCGAGAACGTCACCAAACGTTTGAACTTGAACGGCTAGTTCACTATGCTGGATTTTGACGTCTTCGGGCCCGTCACCCCTTGGTCAATTCCTTTGGCTTTCCTTCCTTCGACGTTTCTTTCTCTGGCCCGGGCCTTTGTCTTTTAACCTTCCCAAAGGGAAAGTGTCCCTTTCACAGTCGCTGAGAGTCCCCTGCAAGGGCACCTGCCCTTCGGGGTACTTCGGGCGGCCTTGGTCTTTAAATCCTTCGGACATTTTGTTAGTAGGAAATCATTCTTTCATTTTGCTGCTTGCTTCTTTCGGCGGGTTTATCTTCGGGGAAAATTCCTTCGGACAAAAAGTCCGAAGGAATTCCTTCTTTGTCTGAAGGATTTGCTTATGTGAATTTTTGCCGCGGAAATTTTTCCGAAAGATAATCCTTTTGTTCTTTGACTTAGCAATTTCTTCGGACATTTTGCTCGAAGAAATTCAACCTTTGTTTTTGCCTTTTGCCTTAGCATTTCCGAAGGAAAACTCACCCTTTTGATTCCTCTGCAAGGGTTTCCTGCCCTCCACAAGGGTACTTTTGGGTCTGGAACTGCCCTCTGCAGCTTGTTGGGATGGTCCAGTTTGTCCCTGATTGCCCTCCGCAAGGGCACTTGTCCTTTGGGCTTTGGAAGACCCCCTTTGAACCTTCCGATTGAATCAAACACTTTGAACCAAACCGACTGAACCAACCGATTGAACCAAACCGACTGAACCAACCGATTGAACCAAACCGACTGAACCAACCGATTGAACCAACAATGGTTCAAAGTTCAAGTTCAAAGTTCTTGGAAAGATCATGTCGTTGAACCTCGACGTCGAGCCATTGAACTGGTCCATCCTTTTGCTGAAAGACTTGTGCAAACCAAAATTGAACTGGCTCCGAACAACAGGGGAAGAAGGAGACCGATTTTGGCCTGTAGGACCAAAATGGTCAACAAGTACTTGGCAAACCAAATTTTTTTTGACTTGGAAAATATTTGGCAATACTCTGGCAAATACTTGACAACTTAAAAAATACTTAAATTACTTAAAAAACCATAAATTTTATACAAATTATAGTTACAAAAAGTCTAAAATGAGTCTGTAAAACGTTGGGGAAGTGTTTTCTATTAGATTTGAACAAAAATAGAGTACAAAATTGCATAATCATGTGAACACAACAACAAACTGATACTTATAAATTTATGATGATTGCCATTGAAAATCATCATCATAAATTGAATATGGATGCAAGTTACAAATTACAAGAATCTACAATTTCCTTTTCTCCGTTCTAGTAAAAAATATAGGAGATTGAGACGGTCTAGTCCTCGCACTCTACTGCGCCTCCTTGCTTTGCCTAGAACATTGTACCTATGGCTCAACCCTGGTACCATATGACAGTGATTCCTCTGTCTCATGTTTGACAATATCTACAAGGATGTCATCCATTCCAATCTCTCTTATTTTTGCTAATATACGAGGAACTCCTTCAGTTGTTTCTTGAACGCAAGGTGTTTATCATATGATTCATACCTACATCCCTTCATGTAGCCTTCATACCTCCCATGATGTATCCCTGAAATATTAAAACCTTTAAATATGGCTGAGTCTGAAATCCTGAAACACTAAAATATGACTTAGTTTGAAATATGATAGGATCATCCAGAACCTAAAATTTGCATTACAGGTCCTAGAGGTCCGAAACCATTTTCAAAAGTATATATATAAAATATAAGAAAATTATATTTGAATGTTTATTTTATAGATATATTGTCGCCTCAAATGCTAAGTGATGAAAATGTTGGGGCATGCGTGTTTAAAAGGACACAAATCTGCATTTTTTCCACCTTTTTTTTGCATTTTGACCACGTTGCAGAGTATGTATGGTATGGCTGAAATAGTTGCTGAGAAGTTGGAAAGACAATTCCGAATAGCTTGGACTTGGACGCAGTGGCCATAATGGCTAGGGGACATTTTTTATTTTGATTGTTGGATTGAAAGACATCGAAAGGTGGGACACATCCTAAGCTATAAATAAGCACAACGATTTCCCTAGAAAGAAGGGATTTGTGGAGGCAGCTTGAAAGGCTGTAAGCTAAGTTGTTGGTTTATTTTTTGTACATATTCGGGTTTGGGTTTGACAAATCGGGTTCACTAGTGTGGTGATTTGTTTTTTTTTTGCCTCAAGTTTGTTTTTGGGGTACAACCGTACAAAAATATATATAGAAAATAAAAAAATATAAGAATTTTAGTCTAATAGACAGATTTTGTGACATTAACCACATAGTATGTATATAAAAAACAAAATAACCACTAAATGCTAACAAAATGCCAAATCTCATGATAATCATAAATATTGTTTATAATTTACTATAGTAAAATTAATATTCATTGTCATATTGTTCTCATCGAGAGCATCAACATCAACATCTTGATGTAATTCATTAGAATCACAAGGACTAGCATTCCCACCACTCCCGCTGGCTATGTTGTGTGTCAGCAAAGAAGTGTTTATGTCAAGTGATGAATTGAATGGTCGGAAATGGAAGCGTCCTTGTCGACGTCCTTTGGATTTTCATCCCAATGCTTAGTCGCCCCTTGTATTTTGGTTTATCGTGCATTAGAAGGTGCAAGTTGGATTGTATATGGACCAACTCCCCGAATTTTTTTTGGTGTCAACTTATTGCACTTCTGTAAGTGGATGAAGCAGTGTGTTCCAACTCCGCTTAGAAGAAGATGAACTCACAACCTATTATAATTTATAAAAGTAAAATTTTAAAACTCAAACTTAAATTTCAAAACGAAAAGAAAGAACTAAAAACTTAAAAAATAAAATACTTGTGACAAGATTTTGATCACAAGAGGTTGCAATTGTGTGGTTTCTTGGCCATGGAGGTACCACCACATATGAGCACCCTTTTTGTATTTGTCCCAAAGAGCAAGAAGGCTATGACCTTGGGAGGTGTTAAAACTCCCAAAATTGCTCATAACCATGTCTCATACCTCAAGATTGAGGAAGAGCCTAGAGAATGCCAAGTTATACCCTTTAGCCACTTGAACATCCCTAAATGGTGGCACCCTCCTCGACAAAGAAAGGATCTTAGTGCTGTAGAATCTATGAGTCAATGCAAAGTCAAGGAGATGCAATAGGGTGGTCATAACAACAATGATTGAATGCACTAGTTTGAAAAATGTTCCCTTAGGATCTTGCTATTTTGCATTTATGTTGGCCTTCATTTTTTCAATCATCAAGTTGATGCCATTATTTAATTTTTCAAAACATGGCTGATCCATGTTAGTGAATCAGATCATACTTATAACGAGATCTGTGAAACTCAAAAATAATCTACACGAACCCACTAGTTGTCATCTAGGATCATCATTTTCACTCTTTGGGTCGACTCTTTGCTTGACTCACTCCATACACACCACATATAGTTGATGACCATGTTGCTAAATGCGTCTCATCTTCACAAGTCGTCTCAAGACAATTGTGTGAGGTGAATCGAGTCTCAACAACCCAGTAGCACATTTGAAAAAAATAAATAAAAAAACACTTATGACAATGTACAAGTGCTAGATAAAAAAACTTAAAACATCATCTTGTCTTGTTTTCAAGTTTAAAAATAAATAAATAAAATTTAAAATTTAATTATTTAAATTTGAATTTAAACTTAATAAATTTTTTTTTTTAGTTTTACTTGTCTTCAACAACTTCAAATTCAAGAATGATATGATGGGAGACATGATGACTTTTGACAAACATTTGAATCTCCTTAGCCTCAACATACACTTGATCTACTTGATTTTGCTGCCCAACTTTTGTAGCATGAGGTTGAGTGGACAAATCAAGGTGTTCAAAAATGTGCCTTAAACCTCGCCTACACCAACATTTTTGTGCCCTTGCAATTTTGGCATTGTTCACTATGTCTTGGACAATATTTTGAGGCCTCATTGCTTCAATGGCTTCGAATAGGATGTTGGTGATGAAGTGGGCATCCTTCACATGCTCCTTGCAATCAATGGCCTTCAAAAACATTGCGTCTTTAGGGCACACTGTAACCATATAGATTAAAGGTCTATTTCTTGCATCTTTCCAGTCCTTCGAAATGATAGACTTTCTCGTTTTGGCCTACAAATCATTAATTAGATGCAAAGAATCCTCAACATATATATTTTTTCTTTCATCAGTAGGGTGGTGTGGAACTTCTTATACCTTGGCCCTTTATATCATTTTGGGGTCTTGTTGATTGATCTCACCATTTCTTGTCAATATGTTGCCCTGACAACATTGAAGTGTTGGAAACATGTTGTAAACTTTTCATCTTTTTCACACTCCACGATTTACACTTGTCGACATTGTGCATTCGGAATGACAATCTCTTGATTTTTTTTTATAACTTTGCGGGTGTGTTTTTGAGTGGTTTTAGGCCATGTTTTATATAGCCCATGGTTTTGGTACCCATAGTATTGTAATACCGTTTTGACGGTTTCCTATTGATGTGCTTACAAATCTTTGCACATGCATTAGGGTAAAGCATATTGCAAAGCAATTGAGTTTTTCTTGTAATGGTTTTCACAGGAAAATATTTTGTATTGTGTAATATTGTGCGTATGCCATTTCTCTAATTTTGTTTTTTAGCTTAAAGATTCTATTAGTATTTCTTCTCTTGTATTATCTTTATCATCTATCTCTCTTCATTTGGTATGAGATTGGCATCAACATCTGGTTCAGTGCCCTGTAGTAAGCCTAAGTCCAATGATCCTAGTTGGAAGTATTGTGAATAGACGGAGGGCAACTGTGTAATATGCAACTATTGCAGGGTGAAGATTAGTGGAAGTGTTTCTCCTCGGAAAAATCACATTGCACGACTGTCGCATAATGATGTGGTAGTGTGCAATTATTGCAAGCTTTATAACGAGATTGGTACCTGACAAGTCACTTTGTTAAGTGTTTTGTAACTTTTTCCCAACAGCTATTCGCGATTCCCAACAATGTTACTGTTGATTGTGTTAATTGTTGAGCGTTTTTTTCTAGCAATGATTTGTGATTCCAAAAATAGTGAACATTGAACACTGAATAGTGAATACACAGTTGTGCCAAATTGCCAATAGCGATTCAGGTGCTTGAAATTTAGCCTTTTAGAGGCCTAAGGTTGAGATATCGTTGAGATTTTGAAATATTGTAGGGGGATGAAATCTGATTAATGAACATTTGGTGTGTTTTCAATTTTTTTTAAAGCTTTGTAGAGGTTAAAAACATAGTTTTGTAGCACTTGCCATTAATACTCATAGCCTTCAGCTAGGTTATTCATAAGTTTAAATTAATGCTTGAAGCATTTGCCATTAATACTCTTTGCCTTCAGTTGGGTTGTTCATAAGTTTAAATGAATGCTTGTAGTTCCTGCACATGGCAAGAGTTTTATTTTAACTTTGTCACTTTGTGCCGAGTTGCCAATTGCGAAGACTTCTACAATTATACACACTATACAACTAAGAGCTAACAGTTGAGAACAATTCAGTGAGAGCCTGCAGCATACAACATACAACAAAGTTAAAAACATGCATTTTTCTTTCTTTCTTTCAATTTTCATTATTTCTAATATGAGATATGAAATTTAAATCATGATCATTGAAATTTAATAGGTAGATTCTACTTCTGCTTCCTTTGATTAGCACTAGCACTTATATTTAAATTCATTCTTTTTTTAATATGGTTTAATTTGTTGTTTAAGAATGGCATTGGCATCAACATCCGGTTCAGAGGCCTGTAGTAAGTCTAAGACCAATGACCTTGGTTGGAAGCATTGTGAACAGACAGAGGGCGACTGTGTAATATGCAATTAATGCAGGTTGAAGATGAGTGGAGGTGTTTTTCCCTTGAAAAACCACATCGCACGACTGCCGTAGAATGATGTGGTAGTGTGCAATCAAACACCCCTTGAGACTCAAAGAGAGATGGCTATTTGGCTTGCAACGTATGTAGAAAAAAAAGAAAAAAAGAGGAAAGACAATGCACTTGTAACGTTAATGAATAGGAGGACCGTGAAAGATAATAGTGACATTGAAGACTCTTTTATTGCCTTGACTCTAGAAGGTTGGTCTTGAGGACGAGCATCATCCATTCAAGATAGTTCGGTTATTTTTTTGTTCTTTGAAGTAGCCCTAGTTCATAACCTTCGTTGGAAGGTATCGCTTGTAATTGAGAACTGTAAAATGAAACAAGGATAACTACAATGAACTTTTGGTACTACAACATTCCTTTCAATGTAGCAAAAAATGCATATTGGGAGAATTTGGTCATTGCATTGACTGTCATCAAGAAGGGGTTCAAGGTTCTTACTCCTTTATATAGACCTCCTATAGACCTTCATTATATAGACTTCCTTTACATTGGGATTAGGTGCAAAAGGAGAGGTAGAGGATCTCTAAGACGAGGAAGAAGGATTGGATGATAAGGGTTCAAATAATTTGGCTCCAAAGAAATCAGAGTCAATTTTTCAGTTTTATAGATGCATTAAAAAAAAGAAAGTTATTGTGTCCATAACCCCTAGCAACAAGTATAACTTCATAAACATGGATGTGGCCCAACATCTATAGGTTCAAGCAAAGAATATCAAGCAGGCTCAATTAGATGGTAAGAATATTCTAGTTTTGAAGATTTGAAACTCATGATGGACAAATATGTTTTGCATTCAAATTTTTGTGCTTTGGATATGCATGATGTGTATATGGTTCTTGGATATCCATGGTTAGAGACTTTGGGAACGTTCAATGTTATTGTACAAAAGAAGTTCATAAAGCTTTGGTAAAAGAAAACGAAGGTTATTTTACAAGATATCATAGTTATAAAGGCACAAAGAACAATCAAGGTAGATCATGAGGAAGATTCAAATGAAGACATAGATGAAGAAACAGTACAAGCAAAGCAGAACACTTCATCTTCTCAACAGACAAGGGAACCGCCAAATGAAATGGTGGAAGAGGTAAAAGAAAAGGTTGATAAGGTCAAAGTATTAGAAAAAGTTGAGGTATATCGACACCCACATCATCATGAGAGGAAACAATTATGGAGCCATGTGAAGGAGTGTCATCATAACAATCACTTTGGCTATATATAAAATCAGAGTACCAATCACTATGGCTATGCATGGAAGCCAAAGAAGAACTACTATGGTTAGGTATGGAATCAGAGTAGCGTGGCGACCTATGGAACATGGAATTGGTGGGGAAATAACTATGACTATGCATAGAAGAATAACTACTATGGTCATGAATGGAATTAGAGTAATGCAACAAAATATGGTACATGGAATCAAAAGAGGAATAATCATGCATGGACATCAAGGTGGTACTGCTGACAATTTTTCCCCCACGGGGCAAATTGTCACCCCTACTATTCGAAACTTTGCTATGGTGCCAAGTTTATCTTGTGAATCAGTTTTGGGGTTCTTAAATGTGCATTTGCAGCCACCCAAGTGGCCATCTACAACAGTTTGAAAGGGTTTTTTCCTCCTCTTCTAAAACATCACGTACAACCAAAAGCCAAGACATACAGGCTGTAAGTTTATTTATTTTGTCTTCCCAAGGATTTTTTCGGGCTATAAGAGGTGGACTATTTATTCGGACATTTTGTCCGAGAGAAAGAGCTCGCAAAGGACTGTGTAAAAATCCCAAAAAATGACCAAGTGGCAGTCGTTTAAAGTTTATTTTCTTCGGGCTTTTTGTTCGAAGGAAAAGGAAAAGCACAGTTGAAAAGACCCGAATGGCACTTGCCCTTCGAGAAGGTCCAATTCAAAAGTCTCAAAGGGTATGTACCCTTCAGGTTGGTTCACTTTATGATTTTCAAGTCAAGACAATTCATTCGAAGGACAATTTCAAAAAGCTTGGGTGCCCTTCAAAAAGCTCGAAGGGCAACTGCCCTTGCGGAGGGCACTCAGGGGGTGAGAGGACCTTTCATTTTTCCCGAAGGGTCATTTTCAGAAACCTTGAAGGGTATGTGGCCTTGCGAGGGACACTTCAAACACGAAGAAGACTTTGGCAAAAGTTTTGAAGGACAAAATCAGTGTTTTCGAAGGACACTTGCTCTTGCGGAGGGCACTTGGTTGGTGGTAGGACCCTTTCAAAAGTTCCGAAAGGCACTTTTGAGGACGAATAGCCCTTGTGGAGGGCACTATGCAACGAAGTGGACCTTTTCCATTCTTCCAAAGGGCACTTTTGGAAGAACCTTACCCTTGCGGAAGGCACCCAGGCGACTAAAAGGACCAAATCAAGAAGCCCAAAGGGCATTTTTGGAAGCAGAAGCCCTTGCGGAGGGCACCATAAATTGAAGGGCAAAAACAAAGTTCTCGAAGGGCATTTTTGGAAGCAGAAGCCCTTGCAAAGGGCACCTTCATAAAGCGAAGGACAAAAACAAAGTTCTCGAAGGGCACATGCCCTTTGGGGAATCACAAAAAGCCCGATAGAAAAAACAAGGCCACAAGCAAAGAACCAAAAGCCCAAAGGCTAAAGTGTAAGCAAAGGCCAAAAAAGAGAAAATAAAATGCCAAGCACAGGAAAATATAAACATAGAGGCCCAACCAAAATAAAGTCCGAATCTCGAATTAAAGCAGAACATGGGAAAAGCCAGAGAAAACATGAAGTAGAACTGAACATGGACATAAGCATGAACAATGAATAAAACAAATGCATAATAAAGACAAAGGCAGGATGAACAAAGATCATGCATAGACTAACGTGAGTGACTCCAACGAAGTTAACATGTTTAAGAAAACAAGTATGTTTCAGTTTTGAAAATAGAGTTGTCTTGCATGATGAACGGGCAAAGTGTTGAACGTTTCAACAACAAAAAATTCCATGCACGCACTTTCCTTTGTCTCAAAGCTTGAAACGTTCCGACGGTTCAAACGTAATTCTTAATTTGGCATTTGCATTGATTTCATGCAAAGGGGAGACTTTCAAACGTTTCAACAGTTCAAGTAGATTTGACTATTTTTGTTTTAGAGTTGACTGGTTTTCAAGTCAAGACATCTATTCATAGATTTCATGCGTCCAAAGCTCGTCTTCTTCTTTCTCAACGCAAGGAATTTTCATGCAAGACAAAATAGACTTTTGTAAAGGTTGAGTTGGTTTGAGTTTACTATTTTTTTTTTTTTTTTTTTTCGATGCCAATCTCTTGGTTTTTTGTAATTTTTATATTAATGGCTTTTCAGCCTTGTAAAATCCATCCCTCTTTTGGTAAGACTAGACTCTGCCATTGGTGAGTTGTGTAACCTCTTTAATCAATAGGACTGTACTTTTAGATTTCAAGTGTTGGCATGGTGTACATTCATTCAACAATTTGCATACATGGTAGATTTCTTTCCCTTCCCAAAATTTGATTCGTATTTAGTTGCTAGCTTATCATTTTATGCAAGTCATGTTCAATGTTTTATGTCTTTTGCTGAAGTTGTAAGTGGATGTTAGGTGGTTGCAAAGTGTCTTGTATCAGACCTCTCTCCATCGTTTTTCCTCACGTTTTTGTCATTGGATCGAACCTTCTCATGAAATACTTATGCATAGTAATCAATTGAAATCAAAGGTCGTCCTTTTCCTTTGTTTGTTCAGTGTTCAAGGTTCCAAGTAGGGTGGATCAACATTTTGGTGTATCACCGTCATTAGGTAAGATTTTTCTTTCAAAATTTTTTCTCCTTTTTCTATGGTAGTATGTAACACAGAGTAGATATCCTCATTGATACATATTACAAGAACCAGCCTTCTCTGGAGGTTCTTCTCACCATTGAGGCACTCACCCTCGTGAGAAGATCCCATTGTTTCAACTGGAGAGAGGATTATCCATTCAACATGTCTTCGATTTAGGTTGCAACTCTAGGTTGACAACAGGTACAATTAGGATCATGAATGGAATCAGAGTATCATATTGGAATTTGGAGACAAGGTTGAAGAGATATCAAGGAGGCGGATCTTATTGTAATCAATCAAGAAAATGTCGAGCCTTCTATTCGGTAGAAAGATATTGGAGGTTGTCTTCTCAAAGAGACATTGTAGACTTATTCTTTCCTAAAGGAGTATTGTATGGTGTTGCCTTACCTTAAAAGTATTACTCTATTTCTGCGTATATTGAATATTTGGGCATCTTGCTTCACCAATATCTATTGTGTTGTGTTGATCTACATTATACTCTGCATATTTCAAATATTATAAGTGTGGATCATAACAATTGATGATGTAGAGTTAGAGCCCATGTGTACAGCGGAGGAGATCGCAAATTTGGAAAGGGAAGCAAAAGAAGCAATAGCATTCGGGGCAACAAAGACATCAGGAGGGGTTGGCGAGGATCCAAATGATCCATTTGCTGATGATGTTGACATTGGAGAGGAATTTTTACCTTCCACTTCAACAACGCAGCCACAGCCAACTTAGTCTAGGCACTAGAGATGAAATGTCATATGTATATTTAATATTTCATGACTCTACGAGCATTGCAGCTTGTAACTTCGTATTATTGTACTCTTTTCTGGTCTCACATTGATAAAAAATATACTTATGGGCCTATGGCATTCTCTACATTCATTTTTCATGTCATTTAACAAGTTTTTACATTTAATTAAATTTATTTTATGAATTAATATGTTTTTTTAAAGTAGTGATATAGTTGCCAAGAAATGCCGAGAAATTGTCGAGATACGAGTCCCGGTTCAAATTTTGCCCTGTTGAAAACGGGATTTTAAACTATGATTTTAGTAAATGAGTAATTTTATTGCATAATATGGAATATGATATCCATTATTATTGAATGAAGTTTTTTGTTGGAAAGTTATGTGGTTTACTCTTGGTTGAAAAATTTCTTAAACTTATGTGCATTAATTTGTTGATGATATATCTGTTATGAACCTGATTTACAACACTGGAAGCTGTGTAGAAAACAGACTGGAAATTTACTGGTATTACGTATTATTATTGACCCATTTTTTTGGGTATAGGTTGTGGAGTTAGGGTTTTCAGCATTAGCTGCAATGGCTCGCTGTTGGGAGAGTGCAGAACCAGGTGAAAATGATAATGGATGTATGTCATTGGAAGATTGGAAAGCTGGCTGTGTTCTAGTGGCCAGTTCATTTGCCGATATATTGCAACAGGCATGGCTTTCTCATGTGAAGGTAATGATTTAAAAAAGTTATAAAATCAGATATCCGTTTTAACTTGGCTTGCTAACCACCGTCATTTTGAAATCTTTTATAGATGATTATTTGTAGCGGTGCTGTTTCATTTTGGTTAACATATCCCAGTTTTGATCCGGAGCAGGAAGGGATAGTTTCTGAGATACTACCTCCTCCTTCATGTTTGAATGAAGTGTCAGTACTACTCTGTTCAGTTTTGAAGTATATTAATGAATCACAATCAACAAGAAGACTAAAGGTTGAAGCCCTTTTACAAGTTTGGGCAGACCTGATAGCTGAATGGAGTGCATGGGAAGAGGAAGAGGATCTAGCTGTATTTGAAGCAATTGAAGAGGCTATTGCCTTTAATGTATGTAAACATTTTTTTAAAGTAATTATTTGAATGTGTTACTGATTTCTCTCCCTTTTGAATGCACTTGCGCATCCTAATGCCACATATCATTCTTGAATTGAAAACTGTCATCTTTTGGGTGTAGGAAAAACTCCCACTAAAAACATTCATAAAGGCAAATGTTCGTCCACCACCTGCCCCGCCTGTTGCACCACGTTCCATTGTTGAAGGCATTGCCACATTTGTTAGTTCAGCAATAGAGCTGGCGTATTCTGCTGCAACATGGCGTGCTTGTTTGGTTGCTCATTCTCTTCTTCATGTTCCAAAATTTTCATTTGAGAGTGAAAGCATTAGGCAGATTTTTGTAATCAGTTTTGTGCAGGCATCTCATTCCCGTTTTCAGCAGCTTAAGAGTAGAAGTGCCCCACTCGGAAAGCCACTTGTATTAGTTATTGCGGCATGTTATCTATGTTTCCCGAGCTCTGTGGAGAAGGTTCTGCTGGAGGAAAATGACATTACTGATTCTGGGAATATATTTTTAAAATGGGCTGAAGCTTTGGCTTATTTGGCAAATGGTTCTTCTGAGCCATGTTTGATGTTGGAATCAGAGACTAAGCTTGGTGGTAAGTCTAATTTACTCACAATAAGATGCATTTGCTTTTCTCTAAGATGTAAAGCACATTGGCAATTCTGCAGTAAAAGCATATTTGAATGACTTATGTGACAAACTGCAAAGATACAATTTTTATTTTGTAATTACGCTGATAGGCATTCTACAATGTGCATGAGATATTAACAATTAATGGCCACCTTAAATTTGATGTCCATTTGACTGTCATAGGACAGTTTAGATCTTCAATCTGACATCCACTTCACCATCATATGGAAGTTTTTTCTTCTTACTTAGAAAAGTCGAGCGAAAAATCACAATATCTCGAACATACGGTTGAGTTTGAAGCGTGTTTTTAATTCCTGAAAAGAGTTTTTCAAGCCTGACAGAGTAGTGCAATTAAATTGAGATCATCTATTACCAGTCAATGGGAAATTTAAGTAAGATATCAACGTTCATCTATCATCTGTGGATTTTGTTTTTAATTCCCGAAAAGAGTTTTTCAAGCCTGTCAGAGTAGTGCAATTAAATTGAGATCATCTATTACCAGTCAACGGGAAATTTAAGTAAGATATCAACGTTCATCTATCATCTGTGACAAATCCCTAGGCGCCTTGAGATTGATATCTCTTGCCATTTTTCAGATAGATATATTTAAGATGTCTGTACTAGTATATGATTTTTTCAGTGCACGTATTCCAGAGAGGGCAAGAGAGAGCGAGGGAGGAAGGGTAGGAACATGCAGATATATAACAGAGTGATTGATAGAATGGAAGTACTGAGAAATAGAACGAAGATGTATTTTATCCCCTCATTCCAACACAAAGGATGAGGTTGATATACGGTAGTCAGTGGTCTAGCAATTTCATTAGCATAAATGTTAGTTGTTGCAGTTACCTTCTATTCAGATATTGTTTTAAAGGAAGTTGCCTAGCTCTCAGCAGTTTCTTTCAGTTGTCTTGCATGTAAACGTTGTCTGGTCATCATGGTTATTGTCATTATCATAATTTAAAATCAAATGTATTCATTCTAAAAAATGTAGTTAAATAGTGAATGCTTTGAATGTTTATGGATTCGACAAGTAGGATGCTTGGCTTTTTGTTTACACACCTATCATCCATGATCTTGTTTTCTCTTATTAATTATCTATGTTCTCTCTTTCTATATATTTATCTAGAATGTTCTCATTCGTTTATAGTCTCACAGTGTTCTCACTTTTCCACCTTTTATTTTTGAAGTTTTTTCTTTTTTAAAGTTGTTCTGTTGTTAAGATATTTATCTAATCTATAAGCTGGACCAAAACATTTCTTGTACCCTAATCTGTTTGCAAAAATAATTCATTTTAGCACTATATTTGGAGGTTGAATTCCTTATCAGCAATTGTGTTTGAGTTTAAAGGGTTTGATTTGTAGTAGTTGAAAGTTAATGATCAAGCCTTTGCCTTGAGTTTTTATAGAGGTATTCCTTTTGTTTTATTATTGACGAGGTCTTCATCATGTTTTGACTTCAATGGCATTTTTTTAGTTAATTGGTTTTTCTTTCTGTCAAACTTTTCAGTCATCTGCTATGCTAAAATTTCAATCGAATATAATGTTGGTAACTCCTCCACACAGTCCTTTGACAAATGATTTTCAACATTTCTTGAATTGTTTATCTTTCACATTCATCTCATATAATGATCCATGCTATATTCCTTGAGCCTTCCTTAGAGATTTGTATGGAATCCTATATTTATATTCTGATGACATAAAGAATGGATTTTGGTGGGTACTATTTAGGTTATAAATTAGATGGAGAAGCCTTATAGTCTGGCTGTCACCACATTATGGTTTCTTGATTCGTCATTCAGGACATGTTTTCTTAGCATAATAGCTTCCCTTGTTTGGACTTTAAAGTGGTAAAAAGGTTTTCTTTCTTTTGTTTCGTGTTCATTATGGGACTCAAGTTTTTGACTCAAAAGCCAAAGAATATGCTACAAGTGACTTGCTATATTTCTCCTTTCTTGCCATATGTTTATATTGTCTATGCCACATAATGCTTGAATTTGCAATGCTTTTAGAGATCTTGATAGATGCTGTTTAAATGAAGTTTCTTTGCTTCTTTAATAGTTGAGTCTTCCAATAACGTGTACAATAATTGGAATGCTCTCAATTTGCCATTTGGCAACAAAAGAAGAGATACTTATTCCTTGTTTAAATGTCTTTTGATTAAAAAAATCTCTTAAATATCATTTTCATCATCTTGACCATGACCTCTGAGAAAACCTTATAATATTGGTTGCATGGGGTTATTGATTTCCACTTTAATTATGCTACACCCTTAACCTATAGTGTGTTTAGGGATATGTGTGGCTGACTTGTGGCTTACATACCTTCTATATTATCTTATTGCATTTGTCTATGTTCTTCGTATGGCCGGCCTTTGGAATAACCATGGCCAAGTAGAGTATATATAAGAGGTAGTCGTTAGTGTTTTATGATCATATTGCAAATTTGGCTCTTATTGCATTGTTGTAGAGATTGCCCCTTCGGAGCGGTTGAGTCACAATCACCAAGTATTCTATTTTTTTTTTGTCAATTATTGCTATGGATTTGATTATTTTGCTCTTAATTTTGCGATATTTTGTTTTATTATTGCAAAACATCTAAGTAATTTCATTACAAGTGGTATTAGAGCATCAATTTGGGTTAGTTTTTGTGGTGGTGTTTTTTTATATGTTGTGGCAATCAGAAAAGCTTTAGGATCGAAAAAATTTAACTTGCGATCCAAGAAGAATTTATTTTATTCGCCATTGTAGTATTGTTTAAAATTTTTTTTTGAAAAAAAATGGAATTTTTTTCACCTTTGTGCAAATTAATAGTCATTGGATTTGTTTCGGTGAGACAATCGCAATAGAATAATCTACTAGCACATTTTTTTAAGGCTCGAAACCATCTCTCATGGGATTTGTGCATGGTTGGTCCTAACACTTGCAGACGCGGGAAAGGTCAAGATGTTCTAAAAACTCGTAATAAGGATGACATGGAGTTCAAAATTTCAGATCCGTCGGTTTCTGAGGTGGTTCAACTAATTCAATTAGATATACAAAGGATGGTGAGGAAAGATGATCTTGATGTAGTAAAAGGGGAAATGGATTTTATGAAGCATCAATTATCAACTTTGAGTGATTAGTTGACCACTTTTGTGACTCAACTTCCGCAAAAATAATCCTCCACCACTCCAATTAAGTTCTCCCAACTCATACAATCACAACTCCAATATTGGTTCGAAGCACATGCTGCCAAAGGTAGAAGTGCGCAAGTTTGATGGTAAGAATCCACTCACTTGGATCAATCAAATAAAAAATTTATTTGATCTACATCAAACACCATGTGCGCCAAAGGTGATCACAACATCTCTCTATCTGGAACTTGAACAATTCATTTGGCATAGGTGGTTTGTGCTCAAAAGAAAAAAAGGGTGCTCCTGTTACCTAGATAGTGTTTACTAAGGAGCTATAGATACACTATTGCAATGTCTCAAAAAACTATTTTAGTCAGTTAACAAAGTTGCGACAAACAGGGACTGTTAAGGATTATATTCAGCATTCAGAATCTATCCTTACATGTGGATGACATTAATGAGAACAACATTACTGCCCTGCTCTTGCTGGGGGGCTCAAGGATAACATCCAACTTGAGGTTCATATGTTTAATCCAACATCTATTTTTGAAGCCATACCATTCATGTGTTAGCCAGATCAAAAAGATATGGTCAAAAGGAGGGCTTTCCCTCATGGCCGTGAACCGAATTATACAATACCATCATTTTTGCAACCGACAAGATTGACCCCACAACAAGTTGAAGAGAAGCATGCCAAAGAGTTATGTTTTGGTCGTGACATCAAGTGGAGCAAAGGACATAAATGTGCCAAAAAAAAGTTCTACATTGAAGGAGCCAATGAAGATGAAGAAGATGATGAGGCCTTAGGTGAGGGTATGGAAGATGCAGAGGACGAATTTGAAGATTTTCACTCTATTATCTTCTGTCATGCCCTTTCAGGTATAAGCACTCCTCAAATTCTTGAGGTGGTAGAATTTTTCAAGACACAAAAGGTGACAATGTTGATTGATTCAAGAAGTACACATAATTTTATCAACAATAAGTTGGCTACTCGTTTGAATTGTTTTATTTATCTAATTCCAAAATTTCAAGTCATGATTGTAGATGGTGGCATAGTCAACTATTTTGGGAAATGCCATGGTATTAAGTTTGTCATGGGGGATTACTTGTTTAATTCTCCTATGTTGGCCATTCCCATGGGTGGGGTTGACATTGTTTTGGGAGTACAATGGCTCACAACTTTGGGTACAAAATAGACGAATTTTTAGGAACTATTCATGCACTTTCATTCAGAAGATAGAATATTTGAACTACGGGGGTTATGGAAAAAGTCTCTCCAATTAGTTAGTTCACATTAAATAATGAAGATTCTTAAAAAAGGGGTTGAAGGATTTGTAGCACGATTGTTTTCCATAGAATTTCATTGAACAAATGTGTCTACACATCTTGTTTGACAAAAGATTCTTGATGACCACCCAATAGTTTTTGACGCAATGCCAAAAGGCCTACCACCAAACAGAGAACATGATCATGCCATCTGATTAATTTCAGGTAGTGCACCACTGAACATCAGACCATACAAGTATCCATATGTCCAAAAAAATGAAATTGAAAAGATGTTGGAGATGTTGGAGGTAGATATTATCTGACATAGCTAAAGTGAGTATTTGTCCCTAGTGGTCATGATGCAGAAGAAGGATGACACTTAGAGGATGTGCCTCGACTACAGCAAACTCAATAAGTACATCATCAAAGATAAGTTCCCTATTCCAATAATTTTTGATTTGTTATATGAATTGCATGGTGTTGTTTAATTTACCAAATTAGATTTTCATTTTGGATATCATCAAATTCGGATAAGAGATGAGGATATTCCTAAAACAACTTTTAGAATTCATGAAGGCCATTATGAGTTTATGGTCATAAATTTTGGTCTTACAAATGCACTATCTACATTTCAGAGTTTGATGAATATTGTTTCTAGGCCTTTTTTAAAGAAGTTTATTGTTGGTGTTTTTGATGACATCCTAATTTGTAGCAAAACTTGAGAAAAATATTCAAAGCATGTGAAACATGTATTGTTAATTGGAACAACATTAACTTTATACGAAACATTCTGAATGTGCTTTTGGAGTCCATGTGGTGGAGTATTCGAGTCATATTGTTTCATATGGAGTCAAAGTCAACCTTAAGAAGATCCAAAGCTATGATGGAGTGGCAAGTGCCAAAGACCATAAAAAACCTTCGTGGATTTTTTGGAGCTAATAGGCTACTATCGTAGATTTGTAAAAAATTATGGCAACATAGCAGCTCCACTCTAAGCCTTGTTGAAGAAAGGTTCTTTTCATTGGACCAAACCAACTACCAAGACATTTGAGAAGTTGAAAGAGACTGTGTACCACTCCAATTTTGGTGACCATTGATTTTTACAAAACATTTGTTGTTGAATGTGATGCATCGGGATATGGCATGGGGCAATACTCATGCAAGACGGAAAACCCATTGCATTCGAGAGTTGTCAACTCGAGAAAAAACAAGCTCAAGACAATCTATAAAAAATAGATGTTGGCTATTTTTCATGCAGTCAAGCAATGAAAACCTTATTTTATGCGTAGACACCTTTAGGTAAAAATTGATTATGATATTCTAAAATATTTTTTGGAACAACGATTGTCATAAAAACAACAAAAATGAGTGACTAATATGTTGGGATATGACTTTGAAATAGTCTATAAGAAAGGAAAAGAGAATGTGGTAGCATATTCACTTTCTAGGAGAGATGGTTGAGGCATTGTTATGCACAATGACCATTTGGCAAGAAAATTGGTTGAAAAAGCAATATCAAATGGGAGAATGATAGGGATATGCAAGACTTGATTCAGAATTTTTAGTAGGGCCGAGATGTTTTTGAAAAATTTGAGTGGAAAGGGGACACGTTATGGTATAAAGATAGATTATACTTATGTAAGGATTCTATCCTCAAATATAAGATCATTTAAGAGCATGCATCTCCAATAAGAGGCACTCATGATTTTTGAAGACATCACCAAATCAACTAAGATTTCTTTTGGGAAGGACTCAAGGGGGATGTACAAAAATTTGTGGCAGATTGCATGGTTTGTCAACATAACAAAGAAGAAACAATTAAGACACTAGGTCTTTTGCAGCCATTATCCATCCCTAGCTAGCAGTGGTGGGAGGTTTCCATGGATTTCATTAGAGGGTTGTTGAGGTTTGAAGGTAAAAATGTTATCATGGTAGTTGTGGATAGGCTCGCTAAATGTTCTCATTTTTGTTTTTTATCATAACAATTTGTAGCTAGTAGAGTAGATGTTTTTCTCAATACAGTTCAAAAGCTACAAGGTACTCCCACAATCATTGTAAGTGATCGTGATCCTATTTTCACCAATTACTTTTGGATTGAGTTATTTGCATGTTTGGGTACTTAGTTGGCTCATAGCTCGTCTTATATTCTCAATCTGATGCGCAAACAAATGTTGTCAACAAATGTCTAAAAGGTTATCTCTGTTGTTTTGCATCAAATAAACATGAATGCTTGGTCCATTGGCTGCCACTAGCAAAATGGTGGTACAACGCTTCCATACCTCTTCTAAAATGTCTTTCTTTGTGGCACTTTATGACTATTAAACCCCATCCATCACTTCTTTGAAGGTGCAACCCAAGATTTGAGTTGTTGAGGAACACATTCAACCTCAACAGAAGGTACTAGCTACTTCAAAGGAGAATTTAACAATGACATAAAATAGAATGATGTAGTAAGTTGATCAACACCGTATTGAAAGGTATTTTGATATTGGTGATTGGGTCTTTATGTGCTTGCAACCATATAGGCAAATGTCTTTGAAGCAACATAAAAAGGATAACAAACTTTCTCCTAAGTATTATGGCCCTTATTAGATCTTGTAGAAAATTGGCAGTGTGACATACAATCTAGAGCTACCCCAATCCATGCGCATACATCATGTATTTCATGTATTTTGTTTGAAGGTCATTGGACAGAGAGTTTCTATCTAGACTGAGTTACTTGAATTGGAGGAAGAAGGCAGAGTCATTCTGGACCTTGAGGGGATCTTTCACACACAAAAATGCTATAAACAAGGGAGCTTAAAGAGTATTTGATCAAGAGGAAGAGTTTTAATCGTGAAGATGCGACATGGGAGGATGAAGTTTTTTTGCAACAACATTCAAAGTTGATTCAATGTTGAGGGCAATGCTGTTTTGAAGGGAAGGGGCATGCTATGCCTTTAACCTATAGTGTGTTAGGGATATGCGTGGCTGACTTGTGGCTTACATGCCGCCATATTATCTTATTGCAGTTTTTCTATGTTCTTAGTATGGTTGGCCTATGGAATAACCATGGTTAAGTAGAGTATATACAGGCGGTAGTGGTTAGTTTTCAATGATCACATTGCAAATTTTGCTCTTATTGCATTGTTGTGGAGGTTGCCCCCTCGAAACGACTCAGTCATAATTATCAAGTATTATGTTTCTTTGTCAATTATTGTTTGTGGATATGATTATTTTGCTCTTAATTTTACGATATATTATCATTATTGTGCAACACTTAATTAATTTTATTTCAAATTAATTGTTGGTTTTCTTATTGGTTGTAAGTGTTGAAATACTTTACCAATGTTTTTCTAGATGACTTTCCTTCATTACATTCTTATCTTGTTCTTTCCATCAATATGCGAAGATGATTTATAAAATTCTGAATGGAGATCAACTCTTCTTTTTGACCTTGTTCTTGGATCGAAGGACCAAGATTTGTTTTCTTTATACAAAATTTAATCTTTCTATATGGGTTCAAATGTGTTAGGTAACACACATGAAATGCATGTTATATTATATTAAAAGAAAACTACTATGCCCTTAATCTATGGTGTGTCTAGGGATATGTGTGGTCAACTTGGTGCTTACATACTTTTTATATTATCTTGCCACATTTGTCTATGTTTTTAGTAAGGTCGGCCTATGGAATAACCATGGCTAAGGAGAGTATATATAAGAGACAATGATTAGTATTTGATCATTATATTGTGAATTTTGTTCTTATTGCATTGTTGTGGAGATTGCTCCCTCAAAGGGGCTCAATTATATTTATCAAGCATTTTACTTTTCTGTCAATTATTGTTATGGATCTATGTATTTTGCTATTATTGATGCGATATGATATTCTATTGTGCAAACAACTAAGTAATTTCATTACAAGAGGTATTAGAGCTTCGATTTGGGCAAGTTTCTATGACGTTTTTTTTCTTCAGATCTGAGATTGCGTGTTTTCTGTGAGTTGAAAGATAAAAAAAACATAACTTGCGATTCACAAAGAATTTAATTTTTGCACCATTGCAATATTGTTCGAAATACTTTTTTGAAAAAAATAGTAAAAGAAAGTTTGGTATTTTTTTAACTTTGTGCAAATTAGTAGTTGTTGGATTCGTCTCTGCGAGATGATCGCAATGGTATATTCTACCGATACATTTTTTGGGCCAAAATTTTCACCCTTGTGCACATTGGCAATCATTGGATTTGTCTTGGTGAGGCGATTGCAACAATCTCTTCTGTTGATACACTTTTTTTCAGGGTTGAAACCCTCCTAGGGTTTGTGCATGGTTGGTCCTAACACTCGTGGGTGTGAGAAAGGGCAATAAACTCTTAAAAGTCCTCACAAGGATGACATGGAATCCGAAACTTCTAATCTGTTTATGTCGGAGGTGTTTCAACAATTTCAGTCAGAGTTACATGGCATGGTGCGGAAAGATGACTTCGATGCAGTTAAAGGGACATAACAGGGATGAGAGGGGACTTGAATGGCTTGCGGGATCAATTGCAACAAATAACTGGGCAATTTTTCAACTTTACAACTCCGTGTTTGCAAAATAACAATTCACCACTCCAGTTTGGTTCTCCTCCTTCAAACAATCACATTGTCAATCTAAGTTCGAAGTCGATGTTGCCAAAAGTAGACTTGCGCAAGTTTGATGGTAATGATCCACTCACATGGATCACTCAAATTGAAAATTTATTTGATCTACATCAGACTCCATATTCGCAAAAGGGGGTCATTGCCTCTTTGTATCTGAAATCTGAATAACTCATTTGGTATCAATGGTTGTGTGCTCAAACGAAAAAGAAGGGTCTCCTGGTTTCCTAGTTTGTATATTTTGAGGAGCTGTAGCTCCACTATTGCAACAATGTCTGAGAAAACTACTTCAGCGAATTAGCCAAACTGTGCTAAATAAAGACTGTAAAGGATTATATTCATCAATTTCATAATCTCTCTTTATGTGTGGCAGACATCACTGAGGAAAATCTGATTGACTTGTTTTTGGGTGGCCTCAAAGATAGCATCAAATTGGAGGTTTTGAATGGTTAGTCCTAATTCAGTATCTAAAGCCATCGCAAGGGCACACATGGCAAAGGAAAAATTGCTGATCAAACAAAAATCTTTCACTAGTGTATGTGAATGCACTTTCCCAATGCCATCACTTCAATGCACCGAATTGACCCCTCAACAAATTGAAGAAAACTGTGCAAAAGGTTTGTGTTTTGGCTGTGACAACAAATAGAGCAAAGGACATTGTTGTGTTGAAAATAAGTTTTACATTGAAGGTGTCAATGAGGATGACGAAGATGATAAGGCCTTAGGTGTAGTGTTGGACAAACTTGAGGATGGATTTGAAGATTCTCAACCTACTATTTTTTGTCATGCACTTTCAAGTATTAGTACTCAAACTCTTAAGGTGGTGGGTTTTTTCAAGAAAGAGGTGATTGTGGTGATTGACTCTGAGAGTACGCACAATTTCATCAACAATTTGTTGGTTATTCTTTTGAATTGTTTCATTTATCCAGTTCTAGAATTTTAAGTCATGATTACATATGGTGGTACTATCAACTGTTCTAGAAAATGCCATAGTATTAAGCTTGTTATGGGAAACTACCTATTAGATTCTTCTATGTTTGATATTCCCATAGGAGGGGTGAACATTGTTTTGGGAGTGCAATGGCTCACCACTTGGGGCACTATTGAGATGAATTTTTAGGGACTATTCATGCGCTTCCATTCAGAAGGCACGACATTTGAATTGCAAGGATTAAGGGCCAAATCTCCACAATTGGTTATTTCTCATTAGATGACGAAGATTTTCAAAAAAGGTGTTGAAGGATTTGTGGCATGTTTGTTTTCTATAGGGGTTCAACCAACCGAGGAGTCTACCTATCAGAATTACAAATGGTGCTGGCTGACCATTATGTTGTTTTTAGTGACATGCCAAAAGGACTCCCACCAAGCTGAGCGCATGATCATGCCATCAGACCACTTCTCGGAAGTACACCACCCAACATTAGACCCTAGAGGCATCCCTATGCCAAGAAGAGTGATAAAAAAATGGTATAGGAAATATTGGAGGCATAAATTATCCGACACAACCAAAGATAATATTCCTCCTTGGTGGTTGTGGTGCGAAAAAAGGATGACACTTGGAGGATGTGCTCAGACTACAGAGAACTCAACAAGTATGTAATGTCCCATTTTTTGATCAAAAGACCAAATAAGGGTTTTCCTTAAAATCCACAATGTTTGCAAATAATTTCTAAATTCTGAATTTTTAAAAAAACCAACAAACGTTAGTTGAAATAAATGCTCCAAACACATACCAAACACCACTAGACCCTTGGCACCAAAGTGCAAGAAATATGCAGGTAATTTTCAACAATCACTTCAACCAATAAGCACTACAATGTGGACAAATATGAGCAACAAACTGAAAATAAGAACAATGTATCTTTTTACTACGGTAGGAGAATTAAATTCTAATTTAGACTTGGGAGAAATATTTGATTTTTATCTCAGAAAACAATTGTTTCTTTCTCAAATACCTCTTCAAGCGCTAGCAAACACTACGACATATGCTAAAAATATAGGAATAAGTTCAACAACCATTCAGGGCATCCAAGGTGATCAAAATGCCTTCTAAGAGAAGTTGCCCAGTCAAACAAGGTTGCAATAAATTCAAGAAAAATACAATTCTCGAACTAGGGCGTAGGGCACCCTCAATGACCTCTAAAGCTCGATACACAAGTCACCAATGTTAGAAAAAATTGCAGAATATTTATTTGGTATAAATCAACACTTCAAGAGTCAAACTTGACCATAAACCCTGTCAAATAATTAAATAATAATTTAGAAAATTATTATTTATTTTTTCAGCAAATTAGGGACTTAAAATTGTCACCAAGCCTTCACAAACCCCAATGCCACAATTCAAAAAATTAACAATAAATTTCAAAATATTGATTTGATCAATTGGACCTCCAATTGACCTCAAAACGCTCTCTAAGGACTCCCAAAGCAAATAGCCCCACTCCAAGGGCAAGCCAAAATATTCTTTTGTGCAAAGGTGGTGCTCCAAAACACTTTTTTGAAGATAATTCAGCTCAAATCGTGGTAACAGTTATCGGGCATACATCTCAATCATTCTTCAAGCATGAAGATTTAATATATAAATTCAACATATTTAAAATAGAAGCCCTCATGCCGATATATAGTCTTCAAAGTGGGGCGACCCACTCTTGGAGGCAAAATACTTTTTTAAAAATCACTTAACCACTTTTCAATAAATTTTTTTTTTTAAAATTTTTCTTCGTAGTTGACATATACTCTTTTTCCCACTTATAATATTAAATTAATTGCTAAAATAGATTTAGTAATTAAAATTACTTTAAGGCAATAATTTAATAAATAATTAATTACTTTACTCAATTTACAAGAGTGATTAAATCACTTATGGGCAAACAATTAATTAAAATGCTTTCTCCCAATATTATTTGAACTCTTAAGTGCAATAGTGGTTAAAACCACTTTTATAAAATGCTTTAGCGATAAAAACCACTATTTAATAATATTCTATTAACTAACTATAATTGCCTTATATGGTCAAATGATTATATTCACTATTTGGGCAATCTTAATCAATTAATAAAAATAAAATCCCCAAAAGTTATCCTTTAGTCTATGGGGAAAAGTAGACTAAAGGTCTTCAATACCTGTTTACTTGTGAATCGAAAATGGGAACATTATAAAGTACATCATCAAAGACAAGTTTCTTATACTAGTAATTGATGATTAGCTAGATGAATTGCATAGTATTGTTTATTTTACCAAGTTAGATCTTTATTCTAGATATCATCAGATTCAAATCCGCAAAGAGGACATGTCTAAAATAATTTTTAAAATTCATGAAGGCCATTATAAATTTATGGTCATGTCTTTTGGCCTCACAAATGCACCATGTACATTTCAAAGTTTGTCGAATATTATTTTCAAGCCATTGTTGAGAAAGTTTGTATTGGTGTTTTTGATGACATCTTCATTTACAACAAAATTTGCAAAGACTATTTGAAGCATGTGAAATAGGTACTCTCGATTCTGAAACAATATTAGCTTTATACCAAACCTTCCTAAATGTGCTTTTGGCATCCAAGAGATAGAGTACTTGGTCATATTGTTTCACATGGAGTGAAAGTTGATCCTAAAAAGATCCAAGTGATGGAGTGGTAGGTTCTCAAGACCTTCAAGAACCTCTAGGGATTTTTGGGGCTAATTGGTTACTATCGTAGATTTGTCAAAAATTATGACAACATTATATCTCCTCTCACATCTTTGTTGAAGAAAGACTCTTTCCAATGGATTGATACAACTACCAAGGCATTTGAATAGTTGAAAATGATTATGTGCACCACTCCAGTTTTGGTTCCTCTTGATTTTTCTAAAACTTTTATTGTGGAATGTGATGCATCAGGTAATGACATGAGGGTTGTACTCATGCAAGAAGACATACCACTTGTATTTGAGAGTTGCCAATTGAAGGGAAACAATGAGTTCAAGCCAATCTCTACGAAAGAGATGATGGCTATTTTGCATGTAGTCAAGCAATCGAGACCTCTGATGGGTTGTCATTTTTAAGTAAACACTGATCTTGATAGCCTCAAATACTTTTTGGAACAATGATTGTTTTTTGAAGAACAACAAAAATGAGTGACTAAAATTGAAATAGTCTACAAGAAAGGAAAAGAGAATGTGGTGACGGATACACTATCTTAGAGGGATGAATCAATTGAGACATTGTTATGCGCAATGACCATTTGTTAGGCAGATTGGCTAGAGGAATCAAGATCAAAATGGGAGAATGACATTGCTACCCATGATTTGATTGAAAATCTTTAGTAGGGTTCTTGGAGATTTGAAAAATTTACATGGAAGGGGAATGCATTATGGTATAAAGATAGATTATACCTCTGTAAAAGTTCTCTCCTTGAACATTAAATTTCTTCAAGCACTTCATGCATCTCCAATAGGTCACTCGGGATTTTTGAAAACATATCATAGAATCAAGTGAGATTTCTTTTGGGAAGGACTCAAGTGAGACGTTCGAAAATATGTGGTTAAATGCATGGTATGTCAACAAAACAAAGGTGAAACCATTAAGACCTCAGGGCTTTTGCAACTTTTATCCATTTCTAGCCAGTGTTGGGAGAGGTTTCCATGGATTTCATTATTTGGGTTATTACAGTCTGAAGGTAAAATGTTATCATGGTAGTTGTGGATCAACTCACCAAGTATGCTCATTTTTGTTCCTTATCACAACATTTGTTGCTAGTATAGTAGTTTTTGCTTTTCTGAATACAATTCAAAAATTGCATGGTACTCTAAAGATCATTGTAAGTGATTGAGATCTTATATTTACTAGTAATTTTTGGATTGAATTATTTGCATGTTTGGGCACCTAGTTGGCTTATACCTCATCCTATCATTTTCAATCTAATGGGCAAACGAAGGTAGTCATCAAATGTCTAGAAGGGTATCTCCATTGTTTTGTTTTTGACAAACATGATAAGTGGGTTCATTGGTTGCCATTTGTTGAATGGTGGTATAATACTTTTGTTTACAATTCGTCTAAAATGTCTCCCTTTGTGGCCTTGTATGGATACCATCCCACACCCATCATTTCAACCTTGAAGGTCTATCTTAAGGTTTGAACTGTTGAGGAACACATTCACCATCAATAGAAGGTACTCATTAGTTTGCGAGAAAATTTAGCCATGGCACAGAATCAACTGAAGCATGAAGTGGATCAACATCGTAGTGAGCGGCGTTTTGACATAGGTGATTGGGTCTTTGTATAATTACAACCATATAAGCAGATGTCTTTAAAGTAATATAAGTAGTTGTTTCTAGTTTCCAAACATACAATGATATTCCTCTAGATATCATAGTACATAGGATGCTTGATAATAAAATGCTCTACATTATCAAAATCTTGGAGAGGAATACAATGCGAGATATGGTGGTCAATCTCAAGGAATCATTGGTGTGAGCACAACAATGGTTGGCTATGGGGGATCCTCAAGCCATGTGACCAATGATGTTGGAAATAGGTAGGCTGAATGATAATACCATCTTATAATTTTGTCACCAACATAAAGGAAGATTGAAGGGAGTAGATTCTCAAGGCAATAGTGTTTGTTTTGGTAGATTCACTCATTAGGCATTGGAACTTGCATCTAGCTCCCCACTGTATATAGATCCTCTCGAACAATATTGAGCATAGCATATAGATGTGATGTGATGTTGGGCAATTGCCCCTATTATATATAGGGATAGGGTTGGGGAGTGCATGGTGAAGCAACAACCAATGAAGAAAATCTTATAGAAACAAAACCTATTGATCGCTTTGCTCTTGATCAAATGTGTTGTTCATTCAGGATATTAGGAGTGGCTCGTATAGAATCCAAACTTATAGATGAGATGAATGGATGAGGATGAGGAGCACACCCACAACCTTGTTGGTGAAGAAGTCCAGGTGGCTTGAATGTACTTTCGATGACTTTGTTTATGCCTTATTCAAGGGAAGAGGGCGAGAAGGGACATCTAAGGATTACTTGAATGAAGATAGTCGATTAATAGAGATATCGATATATTGAGGGAACATATTGGGCTTGGAATGCCAAAACGTTGGCATCTAGTGGGTCCCAACGAGCCAATCCTCTTTGAAAAATAAAGTGCCAAGCAGAGAAATACTTTAGTTACATAAATAATTGAACTTGGCTTGTATCCATGCCCAAATAGCCATAGCAAACGAACAATCCCAAAGAAACATGTTGAGCTATTTCTTCATTGCCACATAAAATGCATAACAAATAGATACATTGCTTTTTGACTACTGATTTGGCCTTTTAGCCTTGATGAAGCACTATTCATCCCAAAGCTTTGTGCTGAAATTTAGTTATTGATTTCTAGATAGTCTGATAATGCTTTTGCCACCACTTCTCACTTTCTTGCATCTCTTGGGCAACGATGGTGCAATGGTAGATGTGTGTCTCACTCAATCACATAAGTTTGTTGTATCATGGTTATAAAAATAATTACCATTACTTCACTCCTTGTCTCTACAATAAGGACTCAATCCTCGAATTTGTAACATGGAAAGACAAACATAAGGAATCATTCTATGAAGCTCCTCAAAAGTCAGTTTGTTCTTGCAGCTTCTCTTTTGAACATGGTTTAATTCTCTCCGTGTGTGCAACTATAGTTGATCTTGGCTCCAACGATCTCCCTAGCAAAAGCGACCTTTCCTTGCTGATATTTTGTAAACAAAGAAGGTGAGACACTAAGTGGCCATGTAGGGGAGATAATATCAAAACGGGTCTCAATGTGGATCCCAAGTATTATGTGGCCTCCCATATAGCCACTGAGGATGATTTATTGTGAATTGCTAGAAAACCCAAATTATAGTAAAACTTATTGAAACATGCCCCTTAAGGGTATGTACTGCATTCACGAACTTCTGCGAAAGTGACATTGGACTTGCACTAGACATTATCCCTTTTATACAAGTTATTTGACTAAGGCAGGGCAAAATTAGAGTGGAAGTCTTCTCAGTTGTATGAAACTCCATCGAATGCACAAGTCAATCATTACTGTGTTGGATAAGGGGTGATAAAGAATATTCCCTCTACAATTTCCTTGCTCACTATCCAATTTTTATTCTTTTTTTGTAATATGATTTGATGAAAGGTCAAGTTTTTAATTTTTTTGTTGTTATTTAAATCTTCTTTTCTGTAATTTCTAATTTGTGATGCTTCCATTTGTTTGCTATTAAATCCTCCAATTTTGAAGTTTTTTTAGTTTTTGAAAGCTTTTGAACAATGTTTTGCAGGGTGACATGTCCACAACATTTCCCTTGTTTTGGGTACAAAATACACACTCTTGACATAGTGTAGGTGACATAGAGGAAACAAACGACCAATTTTCCCCCCAACAAGGGGATGCTCTTGGAACACTTTGAGATTGTAATTCCTGATGTGAAAGGGAAAATATTTGATTGAAGGATGCCAAGACATCCTTGATGGGACAACGAATGCCCAAATGTCTATCGTCCCATCAAAAGGACTTTTGGGCTGCCCTCATGTCCCATGTCATTTGAAAAACATAAATGTTAAAATTTACTGGGAGAGGGAGGATAGGGGTTTAGAACTCATCCCCCAATGCTGATTTCGAAAACCTAGATGTGGCTTTTTATTCTGTTCTCAAAATCTGTCACTCGTTTTTGGGACAACATATGAATTATTTTGGCCCTGCAGGCTAAAATAGTCTCTTCCCTTTTCAAAAAATTGCCTTGAGCATTCAAATTCTTCATTATTCAAGCTTTTTTAGTTAAGGGATTAGCAGGTTCAACGGCTTCAACAGGTGAGTTCTCTCTAAGGAACGAGTTCCCAGCACTTAGGCAATTTCCAGATTGGTCCAACGCCTTGGTTCAACCAAAAATGTTCATCGGCAAGCTTCAAAGGAAGGATTGAACCATTGAACCAAATTGGTTCAACCGGTTCAAAGGTTCAATGGCATCGGCAAGCTTAATGAGTTAAGCACTTCATCAAAAGTTCAAAGTTCAACGGCTTCAAAACACTTAACGAAAAGAAGGCTTGAACCATTGAACCTTGAACCAAAATGGTTCAAAGGTTCAACGGGTTCAACGGTTCAAAGGTTCAACGAGCGGTTGGTTCAATACGGTAAGTTCAAGCGGTCATTTGAATGAACGAAACACAAGATTGAACCGTTGAACCGTTGAACCAAAGTTGGTTCAATCGGGAGGTTCAAAGGAGTGCCCCAAAGCCCGAAAGGCAAGTGCCCTTGCAGAGGGCAATGAACCAAGCCCAAGTGCCCTTGCGGAGGGCAGTGAGCAAAAGCGGACAAAGAGATTTTTTTCAGAAAAATGAACAAGGCAAAAGACAGCGAATTCTTTCAGACAAAATGTTCGAAGGAATTCCTTCGAACATTTTATCCGAAGGAATTCACCCGAAAGAAAAAGCCCGACCGAAGGGAAAGCCGACCGAAAGCAAGTGGGAAGATTTCCTTCGGACATTTTGTTCGAAGTAATTGAAGCCGAAGGACGTCGAAGAACCCCGAAAGGCAGGCACCCTTGCGGGGGGCTCTTACCGACCAGAAAATGGACTCCCTTCAAGGCTCGAAGGGACACCTTCCCTTCGGGAAGTTCCAAAGACATTAAGTCCCGCGACTGATTTTTACGGACTCCGCAGGCTCGATTTCTATGGACTAGTTTCTACGGACTCTGTAGACTCATTTCTACAGGCTCTGCACGCTGGGTTCTACGGACTAGTTTCTACGGGCTCCATTCTACGGACTCTGTAGGATGATTTCTAAGGGCTCATTTCTACGAACTCTGCAGGTTCATTTCTACGAACTCTGCAGACATATTTCTACGGACTCTTTCAAAGCTCGAGAGACTTAGAGAAAATAAAGGCTTCTGAGGAAGAAGATGAATCGTTGAACCTTAAACCAAAATGGTTCACAGGGTCAAAGGTTCAAGGAAAGTTTCGAGTAAGGATAAGAAGTGGAAGTTTCCAGAGATCAGTTCAAAGAGAAGGTTCAGGGGAATGAATGAAAGAAGCGACAAAACCAAGGAATCACAGAGACCACTCGAATTGTTGAAACAGTGAACCTTTGAGGTCCACGTCGACGTCAAATTCAAGCTAATGAAATATCTGTTGATTTTCAAATGTGGCGCGGAACCTAAAAACAAACACAGCGACCAGTTGAAGGAGCCGAAAGAGCCAGTAGAAAGGAAAAAGATAGTTCGGGAGCTCAAATCGCAACAGGAAAGAGGGAAAGACCAGAAATATCTGCAAGAGTTATTCCAGTAGGTGGAAGAGTCCACCAAGTAGATATTTGAGCTTGCAAACATTAAAAGCGGGGCCCTGTTTGTCTCCTTTGGAGTAAAGACGAAGTGGACAACTGCGCAGACATCAGGAAAAAGAGCAGATGACCCAGGCCCAGGAGAAGACATTTGAGATGAATCGGCATGCCATAGTTAAGACAGACGCCTTGTTCCAGCATGGCCCTCTTTGACAAAACTGAAAATGCATTCAAGGCATTGAATGCAGCATAGGCCGTTCTATGAAACAAAGCGCCAAGTCTTTTTGGGCAGCTATATATTGTAAATCTCTTCTTTTCATAAAGGGACTTTTCCATTATAGAAGCGAAATTTTGCCAAAATTGAGAGGCGATTACTGAGACTTTGGGCTCAGATTGTTCATCATATTTCTTTGTTTGAATGAGAAAGCAAGTTACTTTCAGACTTTGTGCTGTTATAGCTTGTGTCATTTTAAGAGATTGTTCTTATGTCTGTTTTCTGAATGTGTTCTTGTCCATTTTAAAGAAATAAGCAGAACTAGTGGAAGTAATTAGGAAGGTGTCCTGAAGCCAACTGTGGAGAGACTTTGTGCTTCTCCACAATTGTTTTTAGTGTATTTGTCTGATTTTTGTTTCTTTGTAAAGGACCTTGGGACGATTTTGTGCCCTCATTGTCTTTCGTATTTCTCTCTTGGGCAGTCGAGGTGGAGACTTTGAGCTACATCTCAGTCTGCTGGTTACTACGTTTTTTGTTACCAGTTACTTGTCACTACTTGAAAGAATTCTTGCTGTTTTTTGCAAAATCACTTCTGAAAGAAGAGAAGTGCTTCCAGTGTTTTCACTAGGATTTTTTCTTTTGTTTGTGAACATCATCTCTGAAAAAAGAGAGATGGATGGTGTTATCTTACCCCTGAGTGTTACTTTCTACTTATATATATAGTATATAGCCTCCTTTTTACAGGGAACCTCCCTTTGATGAGAGAAGAGATTTGTCTCCTTTTGATGTGGTAAACCTGCACATCTGGCCGACCAATCTCTTTATGTTGTGGTTGAAGAGACCTATTTTGCTCATCAGTTAGCTGTTGACAAAATATTCACCGAACAATTTTTGGCGACTCCACTAGGGAAGAGCACGTAGTTTGAAGCCTCAAGCTTCAAGTTGAAGCAAGACTAGTTCTTTCTCATTTTTATTCTGCAATCTGGCAACTCCACGCTATACTAGAAGTTAGAGAGCCCAAGGTGTTGTTGATCTTGTTTTTGAATTGGTGCAGAAGGGTAATTTCGATTTGTTCCCTCTCCAACTTCAAGTTCAACGATCCAGGAGTGTTTCTCCTACGCGTACCAGGACACCAACAGAAGATAGAGCTTCTTTTTCTGCTGTTAGCAGAGCTTTGCCTATACACACTCCACCCAGATTTGTTATCCTCTTTTTTTCTAATCAAATCATGGCGGTTCAAGGCCCCTGGGGTAACTCTTTTGGCCCACTCAATTTGACTCCATCTCTACATGAACTTTCACGCAGTTCAAGGAAGAATTTTCTCAAATTCTTTGGTGATGGGAGAGTTCATCGTGATGAACACATTGCAGCTTTCAGCATAGCTTGTGGTGTGATAGGAGTGGAATTTGAGGACATGGCAATCAGGCTGTTTGTGAAAACACTACAAGGCGCTGCTGCAGACTGGTTTTACCATTTGCAGGCTAAGTCAGTCACTGACTGAGATACTCTTAAAATTAAATTTGAAGCCAGGTTCAAGCCTGCAGAAGATGTGCATGCCTTGCTGGCTCAGCTCACACAGATAAAAAAGGAACCTCATGAACTTATGAAGAATTTCATTGCCAAGTTTGACAAATTGAGGAACCAGATTCCTACAATTGCTCAGCGAACCCCTGAGAACTTTAAATGTTTCTTCATCAACTCACAGCGGTTCGAAGTGAGTTTTCTGCTGAGACGAGTTGGCCACATAGACCTTGCTGCTGCTCAAGATTTGGCTACTGAGGTAGAAGATGACCTTATCTTGACATGAAAGATAAGGAGAGATCCTAACAAAGGTAAATCCTCTTCATCTTCTGAATACTCACCTACAGCGACCACTAATCCAATGGTGCAAAAGCTGGCAAACGAATTGCTAGGTTTTAAAAAGCAAATGGCTCAAGGGATGTCATTTGCGCCTTCATACAGAGATGTACCAAAGAGGACATTCCCCAATTAGTCATACCAAGGCCATGCTGCGAGGAATCAAGGGCAGCCAAATCGTCTTCCTCCCCCACGAGAAAACCTTGCCATTGAAGCACCCCCAACCAATTTAGTAGTTGGATATCTTGAAGTAGAATCAGATTTTTCCTTCCAACCTGAATTGAACCCAGAAGATGATGCTAATCTCTTCGCAGAAGGAGAAGAAGAATTAGTTGGCGACTCCAACATTGGTTTCTTGAATTATCAAGATGAACCCAGAAGTGAAGGTAGGGTAGTTGAGGGAATTTACGTTGTATTCACCCGGTCTAAGAACCAGTCAGCGCAGCAAGTTGATAAGAAAACAACAGAAGAGTAGCTTAGCCTGCAATTTCAATTGCTAAGCGGGGAACCACTCTGCCCTTCTAGCCAAAGGACCCAGTGAGTGTTAAAAAGGTGAGCACCTCAAATACGCCTTCACCTCCAACTTCAAATTCGCAGCCCAGTCCTCCCCTTCCAAAAATCAAAAGGATGAACTCCCATCCTCTGTTCTTAGTCCATTTCAGACATTTGACATAATCGACCATATAAAGAAAACTAAGATTCAAATGTCTGAATTTGAATTCCTGCAATCCAACTCCGAGCAGTTAGATAAGTTAGTGAAATGTGTGAAAAATAGAACCGTCCCTACAGGACCAATTGTTCTAAAGGTGACTCTCACGTCCACTCGGAATAACCTTGTCATTACTCTTGCTGCTCTTAGAAGAACCAAACCATTTTATGTCTCTTTGTTGATAAATAAACACCAGTTGAACAATTGCATCATAGACTCAGGTGTGTCTGACAACGTCATGCCTGTCAAAGTGGCTGAATCTCTTGATCTCACATTGACCAAGACATTTGGGAGATGTTTCTCTATGGAGAACAAACAAGTGCCACTGTTGAAAAAAATCAAGGACGTCCAATTTGCATTTGCAGCATTCCTGGAAAAGAGAATCAAGATGACTGCCCTGGGGGCTGACGTCTCAGCTTCATACGACATCTTTCTTGGGCGAAATTTTTGCAAGGATGTTGGTGGCGAGCTGAGCATGGATCTGTCTGAAGCAAGGATCCCAGTCAAAGGCGTTATGCAGAGATTGCTCCTTGAAAAGGAAACAAAATATGTGGTCACTAAAATATTAGCACTTGAAGCTCAAATTCTGTTTGAGTCTTCAGACGTGGGTAATTACTTCTTGACTACAGAGGATGTTCTCATTTTAGCTGATGAAACTTTTGAAAATGACAGTCTGAAAATTGGTTCGGACGGGACCAGTAGAAGATAGGATAGAGCGTAGTGCAAGCGCAAAAAAATGCTCCCCTCCACACAAAGAGAAATCTGAGAAAGGATCAGTTTCAAATGAAGTATGGATACTGAAATTTGATGGCAGTTGTTCCTCTATCGGTTCGAGAGTCGGGATTGTTCTAATATCTCTCCAAGGAGATATTTTTCCTTCTTCATACAAATTACAGTTCAACAATATTAACAATATTGTTGAATATGAATCGCTGCTGCTTGGATTGAAGGCCGCTCAAAACAAAGGCATCAAATTCCTTCATGTCAAAGGAGATGCTGAATTGGTGGTTTATTAGGTGAGAACCCTGTATCAAACCAAAAATGAGAGATTGCGCCACTACCGCAATCTAGTTTGGGATCAAATTGAAAGCTTTGATGCTTTCAGCGTCTTTGCCATACTCAGGAAATTTAATGACCAGGCAGATGCATTGGCTGTTTCAGCAACTCTCTTGGTTCTTCACTCTGATTTTAAAGGAGACAGGGACACTATTGAATTGGTCTTTCGACCAAGTGTCCCTGACAATGCCAATAATTGGCAAGTGTTCAATGGTGACAACCAAATAATTGCCTTCCTGGAACAAAAAGATAGCTTTCAACAGCTTCACTTCGAAGGCAGTGAGCTTCAGAAGCTTGAACCAGCGTCTGAATCAAGTTCAAACGCAGGTGAAGAATTTCTACAGCTGAAAGGGACTAAAATTCTCAAAGCCCTGGTTTCTCTTGAGACACTGTTTGACAAACATGATAGGTTCATCAAACAACAACAAACGGATTCAAGTTCCTCCCAGGTGTCTGATCAAGTAAATTTGGGTACCAAAGAAAATCCCAAGATGGTGAACATTGGGAAGTGCTGCACTTAGGAAGAAAAATTCAAATTCACTGCTCTGCTCAGTCAGTACATGGATGTCCTAGCATACTCTTATGATGATCTGAAGTCACTCAGGCTTGAAAAAATTTGCCATGAGATTCCTCTCAAGACTGACTCGGTGCTTTACAAGCAAAAATTCAAGTAGTACAATCCGAAGATATCAGGTACTATTTTGTCTAAAATACAGAAAATGTTGAATGCTAGAATCATTTTTTCAATCCATCATTCCACATAGATTGCAAACATAGTGCCTGTAAGGAAGAAGAATGGTGAAATTCGCCTCTGTCTGGACTTCAGAAATTTAAATCAGTCATCCTTGAAGGATAACTATTCTCTGCCTATCATGGATCAAGTCCTTCAGACAGTGACTGGTTCAGAGATGTTATCAATGCGAGACGACTTCTCAGGATACAATCAAGTTGAAGTTGGTGAAGCAGACCAACATAAAACTGCTTTCACCATGCCTTGGAGCACGTTTGCATACCAAAGAATGCCTTTTGGCCTGATAAACGCTGGCGCCACCTTCCAAAAAGCAATGGGCTTTGCTTTCAAAGATGAAATGGGTAAGTTCATTGTAGTGTACTTGGATGATTTAACAGTGTTTTCTAAGCATCGCCCTAACCATATGCGCCATTTGCAACAAGTGTTGGAACGCTGTCGCCAGAATGACATTTCTTTAAATTCCAAGAAGTCTGTTTTTGGGGTAACTGAAGGGAAACTTCTCGGACACATTGTTTCCCGAGAAGGCATAAAGATTGATTCAGATAGAGTCAAGTCCATCCGGGAGCTTACTTTGCCCACAAGTAATTCACTCTTTTTCTGGAAATGTGAATTTCTTACGAATGTTCATTCTCGAGTTTGTTGAGAAGACTCGCCATATTGTAAACATGATGAAGGGAAATGCCACTTTCAGTTGGACTGAAGAAAGCAAATTGGCATTCCAAGATATTAAGATAACTATTGCCCACGCCCCAATTCTGGTTTGTCCGGACTATAACAAGGATTTCACAATGTATAGTTATGTTTCTGAGCACACACTTTCAGCAATTTTGGTTCAACAAAACTAAGGTGTGGAATCTATTATTTCTTTCATGAGCTGTCCTCTTAAAGCTCATTAATTGAAGTACTCAAACATGGAGAAGCATGCTTATGCAGTGGTGAAGGCAGTGAAGCATTTTCGCTTCTACATTTTGAATTCACATACAACTGCCCTGGTTTTTGATACCACAATCAAATTCATATTAATTCAACAAGAGTTTGGGACGAAAAGAGGCAATTGGATTGCTAAAATTCAGGAGTTTGATCTAGTCATCAAACCAACAAAGCTGGTGAGGGGAAGCCTATGCCAATTGATTGCTGACAACAGACCACAAGGAACAGAGCATGAAGAAGAAGAAATTGAAGACACGCCAACAGTCTTCTTTGTCCCAACCACGAATGAGTGGTATTCAGATATTGTTCATTTCCTTATGGTGTCTTGCTCACCTATTTTATAAAGAAAAGAGGACTATGAAGTTGAACGCTGCCAATTTTGTCCTCTGGGACAACGGCCTGTATAAGAGGAGCCTTGATGGAGTGTTCTTTCGTTGCATAGATAAAGAGTAGTAGAATCAACTTTTGAAGTCCTTCCATAATCTGCCCTGTGGAGGACATTTTTCTGCTCCTGTAACTGTCCATAAAATTCTATGAGCCAGGGATTACTGGCCTACTCTTTTTCAAGATGCATACAAATGGGTAAGAAAATTTGAACTATGCCAACAGTTCGTTGGAAGACTCAAATTAGTTTCTCTGCCTCTTAAGCCAGTGGTGATAGAAAAGTCATTTCAGCAATGGGGAATTGATTTTATTGGTGCTGTAAACCCATCTTCAAGTGCTGGACATGATTATGTCTTCACAGCTACATATTACTTCACCAAGTGGGTGGAAGCTATTCCAATCAAGCAAGCTACTTCAGAAGTAGTGTGCAATTTCCTCAAAGATAACATCATTTTCAGGTTTGGAGTTCCAACCAAAATTGTGACAAACAATACAGCTTGTTTCGCTTCTCATGAGGTCACTCAATTTTGTTTTTACTATGGGATTACCCTCTTCCACTCTTCTGATTATTTTTCACAAGGGAATGGCCAAGCAGAATTTAGTAACAAGAATCTGGTGACCATCATTAGGAAGCTGGTGGATGACAACCGACCCTGACATAAAGCATTGGTTGATGATTTATGGGCAGACAAAATTACACCTAAAAGGGCGATTGGTATGTCACCCTTCCAACTTCTTTATGGACTCAATGCTGAGATACCAATCACTCTGGAATTGCCAGCATTGAAATTAGCTAAGGCAGTTGAAGATCAGACATATGAAAGCTCCATTGATAAGAGGATCATGTGCTTGACTGAGCTGGATGAGCAGCGAACTATGGTGGTGGACCGAATTGCTGCGCATCAAAGTCTGGTGAAGAAGCTCTTCGACCAGAAAGAAAAAAATCGTGATTTCTAGATTGGAGATCAAGTCTTGTTGTGGGACAAGAGAAGAGAACCAAAGGGAATGCATGGGAAATTTGATTTCCTTTGGAGAGACCCATTCACTATCCATGAGCTCAATGGTGAAAACAGTTTCTTGTTGAAGTATCAAGATGACACGCCCTTTTCTCTGTCTCACAATGGGCAGCATCTGAAACACTTCAATTTTTGAAGTATTAGATAAGTTCACCTGTACATATGTATATTTGTAAAGTCTTTGGTTCTGTTTTGTGCTTTTCGTTTTTGTTTTTGGCGTTTTTTTTTTTGGAGTAGCATGACTCCATAGCCCAATGGCATATTTCAAGGCACTGAAGATTTTGGTTTCTACTCCCTTTCGTTGTTCCAAGTTTTCAATTGAAGGAAGTTTCCCAACTGGAGCCAGCTGTTACCAAAATCTGTCACTCATTTTTGGGACAACATATGAATTATTTTGGTCTTGTAGGCTAAAATAGTCTCTTCCCTTCTCAAAAAATTGTCTTGAGCATTCAAATTCTTCATTATTCAAGCTTTTTCAGTTAAGGGATTAGCAGGTTCAAAGGCGAGTTCTCTCTAAGAAACGAGTTCCCAATACTTAGGCAATTTTCAGATTGGTTCAACGCCTTGGTTCAACCAAAAATGTTCATCGACAAGCTTCAAAGGAAGGATTGAACCATTGAACCATTGAACCTTGAACCAAATTGGTTCAACGGGTTCAAAGGTTCAATGGCATTGGCAAGCTTAATGAGTTAAGCACTTCATCAAAAGTTCAAAGTTCAATGGCTTCAAAACACTTAACGAAAATAAGAAGGCTTGAACCGTTGAACCTTGAACCAAAATGGTTCGAAGGTTCAATGAGAGGTTGGTTCAACGCGGTTAGTTCAAGAGGTCATTTGAATGAACAGAACACAAGATTGAACCGTTGAACTAAAGTTGGTTCAATCGGTCGGTTCAATCGGGAGGTTCAAAAGAGTGCCCCAAAGCCCGAAAGGCAAGTGCCCTTGTGGAGGGCAATGAGCAAAAGCGGACAAACAGGTTTTCTTCGGAAAAATGAACAAGGCAAAAGACAAAGCGAATTCTTTCGGACAAAATGTTTGAAGGAATTTCTTAGGACATTTTATCCGAAGGAATTCACCCGAAAGAAAAAGCTCGACTGAAGGGAAAGCCGACCGAAAGCAAGAGGGAAGATTTCCTTTGGACAAAATGTCCGAAAGAATTCATTCGGACATTTTGTCCAAAGAAATTGAAGCCGAAGGACGCCAAAGAACCTCGAAGGGTAGGCACCCTTGCGGGGGGCTCTTATCGACTAGAAAATGGACCTTCTCAAGGCTCGAAGGGACACCTTCTCTTCGGGAAGCTCCAAAGGCATTAAGTCCCGCGACTGATTTCTACGGACTTCGCAGGCTCGATTTCACGGACTCTGCAGACTCATTTTTACGAACTCTGCAGGCTGAGTTCTACGGACTCGATTCTACGGACTCTGCAGGGTCATTTCTAAGGACTTCGCAGGATGATTTCTAAGGGCTCATTTCTACGAACTCTGCAGACATATATCTACGGTCTCTTTCAAAGCTTGAGAGATTTAGAGAAAACAAAGGCTTTTGAGGAAGAAGATGAATTGTTGAACCTTGAACCAAAATGGTTCACAGGTTCAATGGGTTCAACGATTCAAAGAAAGCTCCGAGTAAGGATAAGAAGCGGAAGTTTCTAGAGATCAGTTCAAAGAGAAGGTTTAGGCGAATGAATCAAAGAAGCGACGGAACCAAGGAATCATGGAGACCACTCGAACCGTTGAAATAGTGAACCTTTGACGTCCTCGTGGACGTCAAATTCAAGCTAATGAAAAATTTGTTGATTTTCAAATGTGGCGCGGAACCTAAAAACAAACTCAATGACTAGCTGAAGGAGCCGAAAGAGCCAGCAGAAAGGGAAAAGATAGCCCGGGAGCTCAAATCGCAACAGGGAAGAGGGAAAGACCAGAAATATTTGCAAGAGTTATTCCAGTAGGTGGAACAGTCCACCAAGTAGATATTTGAGCTTGTAAACATTAAAAGCGGGGCCCTGTTTGTCTCCTTTGGAGTAAAGACGAAGTGGACAACTGCGCAGACATCAAGAAAAAGAGCAGATGACCCAGGCCCAGGAGAAGACATTTGAGATGAATCGGCATGCCATAGTTAAGACAGACGCCTTGTTCCAGCATGGCCCTCTTTGACAAAACTGAAAATGCATTCAAGGCATTGAATGCAGCATAGGCCGTTCTATGAAACAAAGCGCCAAGTCTTTTTGGGCAGCTATATATTGTAAATCTCTTCTTTTCATAAAGGGATTTTTCCATTATAGAAGCGAAATTTTGCCAAAATTGAGAGGCGATTACTGAGACTTTGGGCTCAGATTGTTCATCATATTTCTTTGTTTGAATGAGAAAGCAAGTTACTTTCAGACTTTGTGCTGTTATAGCTTGTGTCATTTTAAGAGATTGTTCTTATGTCTGTTTTTTGAATGTGTTCTTGTCCATTTTAAAGAAATAAGCAGAACTAGTGGAAGTAATTAGGAAGGTGTCCTGAAGCCAACTGTGGAGAGACTTTGTGCTTCTCCACAATTGTTTTTAGTGTATTTGTCTGATTTTTGTTTCTTTGTAAAGGACCTTGGGACGACTTTGTGCCCTCATTGTCCTTCGTATTTCACTCTTGGGCAGTCGAGGTGGAGACTTTGAGCTACATCTCAGTCTGCTGGTTACTACGTTTTTTGTTACCAGTTACTTGTCACTACTTGAAAGAACTCCCGCTGATTTCTGCAAAATCATTTCTGAAAGAAGAGAAGTGCTTTCAGTGTTTTCACTAAGATTTTTTCCTTTGTTTGTGAACATCATTTCTGAAAAAAAAGAGATGGATGGTGTTATACTATCCTTGAGTGTTACTTTCTGCTTATATATATAGTATATAGCCTCCTTTTTACAGGGAACCTCCCCTTGACGAGAGGAGAGATTTGTCCCCTTTTGATGTGGTAAATTTGCACATCTGGCCGACCAATCTCCCTATGTTGTGGTTCAAGAGGCTTATTTTGCTCATCAGTTAGTTGTTGACAAAGTATTCACCCAACATATTCCTCGTATTATTTCATATTGTGACAAGAATAGTCCGCTACCATTGGTAGCCATTTTTAGAGATCGGAAGTTATCTTAAGCTAGATAAGAATGTTTTGTGTGAGTAGATTTTGCACCCATTGGGTGCCATTACAAAAGATTTCTAAGAGCTAAGGACCGTTTGAACTTAGCTCAGATTACTTTGATAGGTAAAAGACAATAACAAATGGGCAGCAGTGCTCAGCTATAGATAGAAAAATTTCACCCAAAGCCTCACGATTTACAAAAAAACAGTAAACTAATTATGGGTGGATGTTTAATATTTATTGATGCCTGTAAATCAGGAGTTTACAGCCTCATATCTGTTGAAGAAATTCAGATGGCTTCAAACCATTACAAAAGAATACTAAAAGAACACAGGTTTTCATTAATTCAGAAATATTTAATAGAACAATATAATTTCAGCATTAAAATAAATAACTTAACTAAAAAAATATGATGTACAATGATTATCTTTCAAAGCCCTTGTTATGAAAATTTCTGGAAACACTTTTTTGTTGGAGTATTAAAACCTGTCGTATTGAACCAATGGAGTTGCTAGTCATGGTGCACACCTTTAGGGATACTTGTATTAGGATGTGGACCATGGAGCATTGACTCTCCCCACTCTATTTTAAGATCAGGTGTAAAAATAATGGGGCTTTGCCTCCACCTCCATCCATTGAACACAATACATTATAATTATATCCTTTCTCTATATTGACTATTCTTGTGCTTGGGCTCCCTTAAAAAGGCACGCTCACCATATCTTGGTGGTCTTTTGTGTGATTGCTGCTTGTGTTGAGCTTTGTTTATGCCAACATGAGATTCTGCACTTAATTCTCATGTAGTACTAGAGCCTAGGGCTCAAAACCCCCTTTGTTTGCACTTGGTAGGCAGAAGCTTCCATGATAAAACAAGATGGTGTTAGCCACATTTTGCTTTCCATGGTGGCTGTTTTCATCTAATTAGGAAACACTGGACATTCTAATGAGCAAGCTTGATGTTCTTGCATATTTTATGAGGTTTCATTTTGTTCTTTTGCTGCAAGATTTTGCTCATATAGGGTTTTTGTGGCTTAATACTACAAACCTTATCATATGGTGGAATGTTTTAGATCGAATCACATATCCAAATTTCTAAAAAAGTATTACCCGGTCTTTTCTTTGCTTTTGCAAGATATGTTTGTTCTGATCCTCAAGTTGAGCGTTAAACTTTTTAAAGTTTAATTATTGAGGGCTTGATCTTCTAAAGGGCATAGCTTTGTCATACAGACTCCATTTGACTTCTCGTATAAAGTGTTGGAAAGTTATTTGGTCCTCCAAGATGTGTTTAAGATCTGGTGTCCAACTTGTGTCTGACATCTAACTCCGCTTGAGCATACAACTACGACGGACATGATCTTGCAAAGGGCATGACTTGGTCATATGGGCTCTGTTTGACCTTCCATTTGAAGTGTTGGAATGGCATTTTTGACCTCTACACATTGGTCCTCCAAGATTTTGTGTTCAAGTTGTGCTAGGCATCCAACTCTTATCTGAGGTACAACTATAAGGATGTGATCTTCCAGAGTGCATTACTTGGTCATACCATACAAATTCCATTTGGCCTCCTGTTCAAGACATTGGAAAGGATTTTTTGAGTTCTAAATATTGGCGTTGATTTGTATGACATTCAAAGAATTTTGACGTATGCATCTGATTTCGGTTAAGGTTTGAGAATTAGTATTGGAGATGGCTTTGATGGCCATGGGAGCATTTAACTCTCTTCAATATTGATATCTCTATTGCATTTGATGGATAGGCGGCCTTTTGAGTGTGCACCATCTCATTGAGTTGCATTATTATGTTGATCTCATCTTTGCTTTTTGGATTTGTTTTGGAAGCCTATTGAAGGTCATTTATCTAAAGAGGATTGGCTTCATTATTTGTTCATGATTGTTATGGTTGGTTTGAGACTTGTTTTATGGTCTTTTGGAGTGGGGCTACGATCATCGATTATTGACTTGATAGTTGTGATCGCTCTGGGGGTTTGAGGATTGTTATGGCCTTGATGACCAGGGATAGTATCATGGCTTGTATAGCTTGTTGACGATGATATGGGTGTTCACGGTGGATCTTATGGATTGTAATTTTTGGTGTTTTGTTTCAAGCATTGGTAATGTATGGTTGGCCCATGTAGGTTTTGGGCACTTGTGCACATGGTTGATTGCTTGTGATGGTTAACTCGGTACTTGTATTGGGATGTGAGTCGTAGAGTGTTGACTCACCCCACCCTATTTTAGGATTAGTTGTATAAATAATGGTGATATGCCTCAACCTAAATTCATTCAAGCACATCACATCATATTTGTATTCTTTCTCTATGTTGAATATTCTTTTACTTGGGTGCTCTAAAAGGCACTCACCATATCTTCATGTTCTTTTGTGTGATTTTTGCTTATGTGGTGTTTTTTAATGTTGATGATGGGATTTTGTACTTACTCCAAACCTTGCTCAAACCCTCAAAGATTGTAAACAAAAATCATACCAAATTACAGCAATTATATCATCCATAAGCCATCATGGATTAGGGCTCCAAAGTGATCAAACCCTAGTCAAATGAAGTCGCCAATATGTAGAATATCACTGTATTAATTAAATCAGAATTCAGACCTTGTTTCACCCTTCAAGAAATGCCAAAATCGCTTCAAATAATCAACGTAATCGGTTTGTCGGATTTGGTGTATGTTGGGCACCTCAGTGCGAATCCCATTTAGGTCCGGGGTTCGATTTGCTGCCCCAATGCCCAGGGTTCGCCCTTGGGCACTCGGGTGCATTGGGGTTCTTCCAATGCACTTGGGTGCCTAGGGGCAAACCTTGGGCATTGGGGCAACAAACCCGCAGTTGCCGTCGGCCAAATGCTGCAGAAAAATGTTTTTTTAATTTTGTTTCCTTTTTCGCCAAACCCAATGCAATAAAACAATTAAAAACACCTTCCTCAACCCTAAAAGCCAAAAGCAAAAACATAGTTCAACACAAATGAAAAGAACAAAGTGACAAAAGGAAAAACATTTGGCTCTTATTTTTCTAATTTTCTCATTGCATACTTCAACTCCATTGTTGCTGTAGGTTTGAATCTTCATCAAGCATCATTCTAGTCATTTGCCTACGGTGATTGAGGAGCCATTTGCTATCAAGGTAAGTTTTATTTATTATTTTTTGTCATTTCTTAAATTTTTACTAGTTTCTAGTTGCTGCCTTAGGGTTTGTTTTGATTTTTTTTAATTGTGTTTGTTTTTTAACTTTTAGTTATATATACTATTACTACAATGTCTCATAACTCTTCCTTCGCCGACCAAAGGCAATGCAAAATGGACTTGACACACTCACCATTGTGGAAATATACAACACTGATAGACCAAGTTTCAGGTGGTGGGGTCTATATTTGTGATTCTCAGTTCATAAGCTCATACTTTAGGGTGAAAGAACATTTATGTCACATTCTTGAACACAATCAAATTTTGTACAAGGAAGACTAACTCTCCATTGCCACATTAAAAAATCCTTGAATACATCAAGGAACAAGAAGATGCAGATGCTGCACATGCCATGAGACTCAGGGACCCTCTAGCAAAGAAAGGCAAGGGAGTAGGGAAGCCATATTTCCCCAAGTCTTACTGACAGTTCTTCGGTTGTGCTCGTTGGAAGACATCCATTTTTGGGAGCACACTCATTGCAAGAAGAGGCTTCTCTTCCAAACAAAAGAACAAGATGACCATTGGATAGGTCTTTTCAAAATGAGAGCAGGGAGATTGCGGATAAAAAAATTGTAGGATGCATATATGCAAATGGGTTGTCTTTCAATGTGGTTCGATCACCATATTGGCAAGAAATGGTGAGACCAATCAATGAGGCCCCAAAAGATTACAAAGGCCTAGGTTTTGAAAAAATCTGCACCACTTTATTGGTGGAGAGAAAAATTGTTAAAGATTCTTTGAAGGCAATCAGAGATTCATGGGTTGAAATAGGGGTCTCCATCATTTCTAATGGATGGAAAGATGCAAGAAATAGGACTTTGATCAATGTTGTTGCAATGTGCCCTAAAGCGACAATGTTTTTGAAGGCAATTGATTGTGAGGGGTGTGTTAAGGATGTTCATCAAATCCATTGAGGCGGTTGGATCTGAAAATGTTATCCAAGTTGTAACGGATAATGCCAAAAATTGCAAGGTTGCGGGGATGTTGGTGGAGGCGAGATATGGACACATTTTTTGGAAACCTTGTGCTGTCCACTCAATCAACCTCATGTTGCAAAAGATGGGGTAGCAAATTGACTGGATCAAACAAGTGTATGATAAAGCTAAGCAAATTCAAATATTTGTCACCAACCATCAACACTCTCAAGCCATTTTCAGATCCTTCTCAACATTGGACTTGTTGAAGGTATTTTTATTTTAGCATTTTTTACTTTTGTTTTAAAATTATAACTTTTTTATTTTTTAATCTAGTACTTGTATAACTATATTTTTAATTTTGTAATAGGTTGCTTTGACTAGATTTGCTTCTCACACAATCATCTTGAAACGACTTGTGAGAGTGCGACAAACACTTAGCAACATGGTCATCAACAAATTGTGGGGTGCATGGAGGGAGGCGAGCAAAGAGTGGGCCCAAAGAGTGAAAAACTTGATTTTAGATGATGATTGGTGGGCTTGTGTAGACTATTTTATTGAGTTTCACTGAGCCCATCACGAGTATGATCCGTTTTGCTGACATGGATCAGCCATGTTTGGGAGAAATATATGATGGCATAGACTCAATGATTGAGAATATAAAATTCATCATTAATGAAAAAGAGCAAAATCTTGAGGAGAAATTTTTCAAACAAGTGCATTCTATCCTTGTTGAGCAGTGGAACAAAATGACTATCTCGTTACATCTCCTTGCCTTTGCATTGACTTCTCGTTTCTAGAGCACGGAGATCCTTTATTTGCTGAGGAGGGTGCTACCATATAGGGATGTCGAAGTGGCTGAAGGGTAGAAATTGGCAATGTATAGGATATTCTCTGATCTTGAAATAGAAGACATGGTTACAAGCGACTTTGGCGCTTTCATTACCTCTTGAGGTCATAGTCTTGGTGCTCTTTGGGACAAATACAAGAAGGATGGTCCTATGTGGTGTACCTTCATGGCCAAGGATCACCGAACCTACAACCTCTTGCAATCAAGATCTTGTCACAGGCAAGTTTTGTATTTTTAAGTTTTTAAGTTTATTAAGTTTTTCTTTTTCTTTTAAAAATTTTAAATTTATGTTTAAATTTGAATATAAGTTGCAAGTTCATCTTCTTGTGAGTGGAATTGGAGCATATATAGATTCATTCATTCACAAAAGCGCAACAAGCTCGTAGCTAAAAACGCTGAGAAGTTGGTTTACATACATTCTAATTTGCGTCTTCTATCGCACAAGAACCTAGAGTACAAGGAGGGGACATCAAAGCATTGGGATATAGATCTAGAGGTTGTTGACTTGGATGCTTGCATATCTTGCTTCTCATTAGATGACATTGGCAGTCCTTCAGCTTCAATGACACAAAACATAGCTAGTGGGAGTGGCAGTGCTGATAGTCCATGTGGTTTTACTTCTAATGAACCACAACATCATGATGATGTCGATGCTCTCGATGAAGATAAGATAAGATAAATATATTAATGTCCAAGTAATAACCACAAAAGTAGGTCAAAGGGACTGCATATTACAGAAATGTGTCGGGAAAAAGCGGGAAACCAAAAAGGTCTCCAATGAGAAGAAAAACAATGTTGAAAGAAATAGTATAAAACATGGCAAAGAGCAACCATGCTCAGAGTCAAAGAATCAAAAGACCAAAAAGGGTCCCGACCAACCATGCTCAATGCCAAAGAAGGGAGCAGAAGAAATGAGCAACCCCCAAGAATCTCTAAACATCGAATGCACAAGAATGAACCTTGAGGAAGAAGAAACCAAGGGGGAACCCATCAAGAGTTCGATCCAACTCTACTGGCATCCAAGGCTGACAAGAAGAAGCTCCGAATAGAAGTATGACCCAAAGAAGGGGAGGTATGAAGCCTGGTCTGTCCTCCAATCCTCTGCTTAGAAGGAAAAATCTTCTGTGAAGATTTGGTGGATCTAGTTTGTCTCCTAATGTCGGGTCTAAAGTGAATATGCTGATGAAAACTCGAGAAATTGTGTAGTGTCTCTGGGTCACACTGATCTGGGATGTGATGTACTGATGTCAATCTATCACTTAGTGCCTCTCCTTGAAAGTAGTACCATGAAAAATGAAGTAATCCACTGAGTGGAGACTGGTCTAGTGGGTCTTTGAATAAAATGATCACAAAGCTTAAGAGCTTCTTGTATATATAAAGCCAAACATCTCTGGTCCTCATATATGAAGAAGTTAGAGTCTGTGTCCTCTTAAGTAGGCAATGAAATCTCTCTCTGATCTCATAGTATATGGGACAACGAAAGATGAAGTGCTCCTCAGACTCCGTCTCTTGAAAATTGCATAATTGACAAATCCTATCTGCTCGATCAATCTGGTGGTCTGTCTCAATCCTAAGCTTGTGGGAACCCATTTGAAATTGTCCTAATGGGATGCGAAGAGGGTGCATCCAATGGCAAATTGTATATTGTGGACGAATGATAAGCCTGTCACTCAGCTCCAAGAAGTGCTCTGCATAAGATGCCATCTTTGGGCGTAACCCCCCAGGAGGGTCTACCCAAGTAGTATGAATAAACTCTGTAAATATCATCCCTAATAATCCGATTCAGCTCTTGTCTAGTGGGTAGAAGATGAGCCAGTGCGTCTAAGGAGTACATAAATGAAGTCGGTCCATCCTGATTCCCACAAATTCCAATATATCAGAAGCCCCTGTATACCAACAATGCCCTTGTGCTGAGGGAGCTAAGAGAGCCAGATTCTCTGAGGAACAATATGCTAAGTATGGGTATCTGTCACGCCCACTCGCATAATCAACAAACCTCCGTATGTGATGTATGAAAGAGATCATATCAAATATAATTTCCGGTCAAAAATGTCGGGCTCCAAATTTTGCAAGGATAATGTGTTGAGGAATTGTTTGCTTACATCTGATGATGTGACGAATGAGAAGTGTTTGGACCCTCTCAACAACAACGCAATCACTCAAATAAAGATGCCCCCCAAACAATAAAGACTTGTGGGTCTGATGAGTGTATCCATGAGTGACATCTTGGATGAGATATCCTGCAAGTGATGCTGAAAACACTGTTGTTCAAAGAGAGCTAAAGATCCATAACCTTTGTTTATTCTAGGTTGGAGTGCCTGCATGAAGCTGAAACGTGGGCCAAAAAATTGCCTTCCTAGATAAGTATAGGAAGTGGTAATCTCAACCTCCTTTTCTCTGAAAAAGAAATGGAGGTGGGAGGTCTTCAGTCCATTAAACACCATGACCTTGGTTTTCCCCAAATTAACCGTCAGTTGTCGGATATCACAAAAGAGAGCCAGAGCATCCAACTGCCGCTGTAATCCCTCAGGAGAAGAAGCTAGGAGAACCACCTTGTCCGCAACTAAGAGGATAGAAATCAAAACCTGGTGAAGAAGACACCCATCACTACCTTGAATATGTTCATGACGAAAGGTCTCTAACTCATGAAGAGCAATATGACTATGAAAATTGACTTTTATAGTTTGAACTTTGATGTATCTTGTAATTAATTACAACCACAGGGTAATTATTGATATTTGATATTTTAATATATATGATTTATCATTTTATCATTTTTGTTTAATGGCTATACTTATCATTTATCATTATCAACTTATCATTTATCTATTTAGTGGTTAATGACAATGACACTACGTTTCTATGTATCAAGTTAGAATTTTTATATTTTTTTATTTTTGTATATAGTTTTTGTAAGGATGAACCCAATAATGAACTGAGGAAAAAAAATTGCCGTATCGGCAAACTAGGGTCTTCGAACTTGCACCAAAACCAAAAACGAACAGGGAACATTGTAAATAATTATAAAAAATTCATAAATAATTATAGTATTATTTGTCCAACATTTAGGGCCTAAAAACACCCTACAAATCTTGCAAAAATCCCTCCAAGTTAATTGCCAAAGTTCAGAATTTAATTGCAAATAAGATCAGAATTATGATATTCCATTTGGTCACCAAATGGCCTTCAGATAGGCTACCAATATATATAACTACTAGAAAATTACAATAATAATATTCATAATTATTATTGTCACATAGGGCACTAATTGGCCACTCAAAAGCCCCAATTAATCTTCCAATTCCAATTGCCCAAGTTGGAATAAATCATAAATAATTAATCAAACCCTAGGAAAGGGTTTTTTATGTAACACAGCCCTCCAAAAGGGGTTTTCAACCTCCCAATGCAAATTGCCACCCTAGAAATGACCTCTCATGCATGCAAACAACCTCTAGAAGCAAGTCGCCAACCTCTCGATCTAAACTTCACTTGTTGAAGCACAATTTGCAGTCTTTGATATAGAGCTACTCATGATGAAGATGTGAAGGGTTTTGTCTCCACACCTTGAAGCATTTGAAGGTTTTCGTTTTTAAGATACTATGGCCAAGCTTGACATACTTGAGCAATAGGTTCAATATAATAAAATGCATAACCTTCAAATGGAATCCACACTTTTCTTTAATAGCCAATGCCCTAAAAGGAGCGTCCAAGTAAAAGAGGGAAAATGTTCTTTTCAAATATTAACAAAACATTCTTATAATTTCCTTTTTAGCCCATGGGTGCCCATGACCTTCAATAAGGCCCCAACTTAAGTGAAATTAAGTTAAAATGTACTTTTGATAACTCAAGTGCAAATTAGAATTCATAATGTACCTTTTTCATTAATTGCTCTTTAAACAGACCCCCAATGTTTCCCTTCTTTTCCCTTAGCCTTTTGGGAACAACTTTAAGGGCTAAGGACTCTACGTGGCTCATGTCAAAAAGGGGGCCATGACACTCTGTCTTTACCTATTGGACCTTTTGGGCTGAAGTATTTGAAACAATAATATAGGAGCATGGGGCAATCTATAGAAAACGAAAAAATAGAGCAATCAATTAAGTGGGCTATTTGATAGAGATATACATTAACAAAATTTACTAATGTTAAAATGTCCTTGTGCTTGTTGCAGTGAATTTTGTTTTCGGATAACTTCCAGGATAACAATATTCTAAAGAGCAGTATTTCGTTGATGGCATGATATTACCAGCTTGCTGCTATTTTGTTTGCTTTTACTTGAGGACTTTTGGTTCACAGGTCTTCTTCATGCTATGTTTTTAGCGGATATGAGACTTTGTACTTTTTAAGTTGCTACTCTTTTCCATAGTAAATTTTCTTCACAGAGCAGCTCGTATATATCTGATTTTGATGTTCAGGGTTTGTAGTTTTTTGTAATCTACCCTTTTATTTAAATACACTTTGACTATTATTGTAATAAAGATTCCAGCATAACGACTTAAAGCCTTGGCATTTGTTTCCAAGACTGGAAACACAAGTGAGCCTTCGAAACCCAAATAGAAGCACACACAATTGAGTCAACACATGAATGAGCCAAACATCAGATTAGGAGCACTAAAACCCTTCCACCCCAACTTCCCCATAGAGAAGACATTTGCAATATTGACTCTGACCAAGACTTTCTAGGGATCATTTCCTGTAAACGCTGAAGAGCTCATTTGATAGCTAAAGCAACTCCTTGCAACCAAAGATATTTCAACCCTAACCCACTATACTTGCTTGGTTTAGCACAATCTTTCCATCTCAGTGCATACCTTTTTTGCTTCCCATTTTATGTAATTGTTCAAAGTATTGATTATTAACAAGGTACATGTTGAGTAATAACTGTTATATCAAGACATAACTCTCCAAAAAACTTGAAATCTTCTTGGCAGAGACAAAAGTTTACCTTGCCATTTAGAGGTTTTCTTATGTACCTTGTCCATTTCTCATTTTTGCATTTTCTTGAAAGAGGATTCAAGAGCAAAGAAAAATACTAAGATACCTAATAATTTTTGAGCGACGACCACAATTACATCCTTGTCTAGAAACTATATCCGATGTTTCGAGTACATTATGTGTACCCATCATCAGGAAGAGGCACGTTTCATGTTCATTTCAACTATAAAGGGTAGAGAGGCCCATGAAAAGGACATTTCTATAGGATGATAAAAAGTTAAATTATAAGTACCCTAACTATACTATCATCGCCATTTGGTTAGACGACAAAAGGCCCTTATTTAGTAGGAATCTATCCAGCGGTGAATAAATTTTCATAGTTGCCTAAGTCTTAGGGACCTAGGAACGAGGTTTCCCAGATAAGTTTTTTTTTCCAAATATTGGGGACAGGGGGGCAGCTTTTAAAATGATACATAAATATTAAAAATGTACAAATAAATTAAAAAAATAACATAAGCAAGCTAAAATTAGCCAAAATAAAAAACTTAAAACAATAAATTACATTACTAAATAAACCCATTAATTCAAAATCCTAAATGATATAGATACATCAACATGTTGACTTAGAGATGAGAGTCAAGACAATGATAAGACTCAAGAGTTCATGACACATCATGATTAACATGCGAAGTCAAACTCAGAGCTAAGAAGAGTACATGATATATATTATAATATAATTGATACATGAACATGCTAATGCCCAAAACAAAAAAATAGTCAGCAACTCAATAATCGTAGTCTTCATCTAAAGGAATACTTGTAAATTGCTCCTTGCTAGAACTATTGATCCTTGTCTCGGAAGGGGATGCCAACCAATGCCTATTGCATGTCCTGGGATTGGTCAACTTGGCTTTGCTCCTTAGGATCTACGTCCCACCATAACTTTGGGTTTTCTCTGTACTGAGGTGTCTTGTGATCCATGAGATGCAAGGCACCACGTACATCAATAAGCTTCTCCGCTCTCTTAGAGGTAACGTTGTTCCTCTTAAGAGAGCAGATCCAACCATATGGCTATCAGTTCCACTCAGTAACAAAGGAATTGGAAACATGGGAAAGGAGGCGAATGATAAGTGTTTGCAACAATCTTGGAGCCCCATAGAGTCTATGCCAAATCATTGGCTTATCTTGTGCCAATGTGAGCATGTCTATTGTAGCTGAAGTCTTGTAGCCATCAAGTTTGGTAAACTCGGGCCACTCAAATCTGACCTGTGATGCTTCTTTGCACTATACATTTTTTTAATGGCATTCAAGAAGACTATCACCTCCTCATTGTCCAAGGGGACAACTCTACTAGGCCTTTCAACATACCATTTCAGATTAAGTGTATATGCGGCCATATGTAAGGGTGTGTTCAACGTTTCCTAGCTCCGTTGAATGATGGGCTGCATATGTTATTGAAATCACTCTAGGGTGAGGTTTCTCACTTGAATAACAACCTTCATTTGGCCAAGCATGTTGTTAGTGCACTCATATATATGAGAAATGTTGGGGCTATCAGAATCCCCATAATTGATGACATTGAAAATTAGAGATATAATCATTTTGATGTATCTCTCATTTGCTCAAATTGTGTCTCTCACCATCGTTGCCTTCACCCTCTTCCCTATCTCTGCCTTGGGCTCCCCCATTGAGGCCACTTTCTTGTCATAATCAAAAGTTGTAGGGCTTCTTGCAAACCAAACATACTATCCAAAAAATAAAGTAGGATGCAAAGTGTGCGTCCAATGGCTTGAGAAATTCCTTCCTCAAAAAGGTGCGAAAGATTGCCAATGATGTGTGGTGGTTGCAGATGAAAATTTGCACCTCCCTAGCATTGAGCACTACCTTGTTGACCCTATTAAATTTTTCCGATGTCTTTTAGTTTATTGTTCATGGCATGCATACAACACGGGGTCGAAAAGATATGTTTATAGGTAGTCTTAGTTAGATTACTAGCTGCCATACATGTGGAAGCTGCATTTGTGACTTTTAAAGACATTGGAAGGGCCAATCTTCTCAATGTCATCTCTCAAAATAGGAAACTTGAACTATGCGTCCTTGTGTTTGTTTGAAGATTCATCCACCCCCAAGAAGTAATGTCAATCCTTATAGGAGACAATAATATTGATGAATGAGTAGCATAGTTCCACGAAGTTTCTTGATGTGGGTATGGGGGGATGCGGGGATGGGTTTTCGGGAGGGGGGGCCTAAGTTTGGAGACGACAGGGGTGGGGGTAGGCTGTGGGGTGGGGGGTGGTGGCGGGGGAGCGGTGCAAATACATATAATACTTGATAAATTAGTTATAAAAAGATGTATAAGGAATAAGTATATTGCATTGAACATCAACAATTTAACATTTAAATATTTCAGGTTTTTTAATTAGCACCCCATAATTTACATATTTCAGCTCTAAATTTCAGATTTTTTTCCCACCTTTTTACATACATCTACACCTTTGCCTCGAATAAGGAGGTGAGCATTTGTTTTAGTCATGTTGCCAAACCATTCAAGGTCACATATGTTGCACTTCCATTTCCTAGTGCCCCCAGATGTCCCAGGATTTGCTAGTACCTTGCTTGCAAATTGTTTGAAATGTTTCTTCGGATCAAAGAGACCCTTAACATATTGTTGTAGGGTTTGTGAAGGGCAACTATAATTTGGTCTCTCAACAAAACTAGTTTGATTTTCATGGTCACCCCTCTTTGCTTCTAAACTCAGATCATCAGGTGTATAAGTAGAATCATTTTCACTTACAACTTCAACTTCAACCCCTTGAGGTTGACACTCATCCTCACTCATGCTATGAGAACTCATAATGACACTGCAAGAAATGATATTTTTTTTGTAAGTTTATAATTCAAAAATTAAAATTCAAACCATGCATAATGCAAGGGATTAAGACACAAGAATTTTCTTTTTGTTTTTCTTACTTTTGGTTGCACAAAGTGCAAAAGTAGAGGATACACAAATAGTAGTCTTGTTCTTAACCTTTGTCAAACAAGGATTTCACTTTTGTTTTTTCTTCAAGTTGCACTAAGTGCAGAAGCAGAGGATACACAAAAGTTAAGATCCTAATTTGACTTTCAAATTTTATGATTGATTTTATAATTTAATCAAATATTTATGCATTAATTAAAAATTTAAAAACCTAAATGTTGCTATCATAAATTGACAATTGTAAAGACCTGGTCAAACAAGGATTTCACTTTGTTTCTTACTTCAGGTCGCACGAAGCGCAGAAGCAGAGGATGCACAAGATGAAATCCTAATTTGACATCTAAATTCTAATCTTGAAATTGAAAAAAAACTTACAAAGCTACAACCTAGAAAGCAAAATAAATTTGAAATTTAAGCATTTGTTTTGAATAAAGATTTAAAAATGTAAGCATTTGAATGAATCACAAATAATTATAAGAATTTTCAATTTAGAAATGAATCATGAATCAAAGAACAATACAATTTAAAAATTAAACAAAATATCAAAAATTCAAAGAATCAAATGCATAGTGATAGGGCCTACCTTGTGGCTCAAATGATGAACTTGAAGAGTCTTGAGTCTTCTTGGCTTCTCTATCCTCTTGTTGATCTCATTTTCCCTCTCCTAATGCTCTCTCTTTTACAAACTTCTCCCTCTTAGCTTGCTGCCTCTACTTTCAGCTCTCTACTTCACTCAATGAAGTTTTTGTGAGATTTGTAATGAGAGGGATAGGGCTTTCTATAAGCTTTTGAGAGGCTTTGGGGGTGGGGGTGCAACCTATTAGCAATTAGGGTTAGGGTAGAGGTCTCACAAACCAAAATATTTTTTAAATTTAAAAGAAAAATGCTTTTTTGGCATCCACCAACACGGGGGATCCCTGTGCATTTCTTGGGGGGTTGAGGGACGTTTGGGCAATCCCTAGACGTTCCAGGGATGTCCCAGAGTCCTCCAAGTGCCCCCTTTTTGAAGGGACGCCCTAGAGACATCCCCTCTTAGAGGGAAACGTCTCGGGGACGGTGGTGGTTCGGGGCAGCGGTGGAGGTGCGGTGGGGAGACGTCCCCATGTCTTGGGGATGCCCTCGTCCCAAAAACGTGGGGATTTTGGGGGGATGCGTCCCCGTGGAACACTAGTGGGTGGTGTCTAATATCTGTCCACTCATCCACGATAATGTTGCATTCATGAGAGACTCATATTGGCCTCAACTCCTCCATCGATAAATTCATTTTGGAGTAGTTCCTATCCAAAATTGAAATCCTAAGTTGTCTCTTCGGGAGACACATAAATTGCATTGGCTTTGGCTACCTTAGCCATAGCTTCCTTGTAATAAGGAGAGTGAACAACAAGAAATAAGATGGTAGTGGAAAAGAATATTTTTCCAATGGCATTGTCAACCCTCTTCCTGGATTTTGTATCATACATGCCTACAATTGGACTAGGGGCCACAAACTTCCCCTTCCCCCTAGCCTCCACTTGAATCACCTCAAAACTTGAAACTACTATAGCTTTGGAGAAAAAACTTATATAAGTCCTATGAGAACTAGAAGGCATGCCTGTACCATGAACTGTTGGAATGTTGTTTGTGATACCTTAATCAAACAACAAGTGTGGTTTTTTTCTAAATCCCAACCCCTTTTCTTGGTATGTGCAGAAAATGTGCATTCACGCTAGTGATTCTGTCCAACAAAGTAAATGAACAAATATTGCACTTCCAAAGTTTAGTCCCCCTCCGTTACTTATTTTGAGAGTGTCAATTATCTAAGCAAATTGTTTCAAAGGTCTCTTCTTGTTGAACAGTTCCTTGGCATAGTGGGCCAACATTGTAGAGGACCAATTAAAGTTTTCAGCACTCACAATTTTAATTTCATGTTGTGCTGCCTATTCCCTTTCTCCTTGGCCCCCACTAGCCTGCTCCTTTCTTCCCTCCGCCCTCGCCCCAAAGTCACCACCCATCTCATCCATTTAAAAGTCGGCTTCATAGTCACTATCAAAACTCATTTTGGGATTGCAATTTTTTAATAAAACAACAAAATAAATATTTTTATAAACATTTAACAAACAAAAACAACAAAATAATCTAATTAAAAAAAAAAAGAAAAATAGTTTATAAATAATTTTAAATTTTAATGTTCATAGTTCATATGATTGTTGACATCTATCATAAATAAACAAAAACAATAAATCATTTAGTATTTACTATTTTAATAGTTAGGGTAAAAATAATAACCAATAAATTCTTAGGCACATGCCAATGCCATAAAAAAATTTGCGTGTTGAAAAAAATGGATGAAAAAAACTGCTGAGGCCCAAGGGCCAAATGTATTTGCAAGTTTGCAAAGGAAAAAATAAAAATAAAACCTTAATTTTGAATGAACTTGTGAACAAAAAATAACAAAATGCAGGTCTTAAATAAAAGAATGGAAATCACAATGCCAAATTAAAATGGGAGTAGAACACCCTTGCTCTTGCTGAAAACTAAAATCTAGTGATTTCTTCTCTTCGCTTCTCTTATTCCTCTTTTCCTCTTCTCTTTAACTTAAGTGTGATTGACAATGGTAGTTTAGGGCCTTTTTATACGTTTTCAGCTCACTTTTAGAGTTAGGGTTTTTGTTTAATTTAGTTTTTATGTTTTTTTTTTAATTTTTTTTTCCTTCAAACTATTTATAATTTTAGGGTGCAGGTGTTGGGGACACTAAGACACCGCCCAATCATTTCGGGAATATCATGGCATCTCCAACGGTTGTAGTTTTTTGGGACATCCCAGAATCATCTATGAAGTTCAAGGGATGTTTCCCTTTTTCTTGCTTTTGAACGTGTGGGGGACATCCTCCCCTTGGTCCACCCATCCCTAAAACATGTCCAGGATGACTCTAGGAGGGGGGGGGGGGGGGGGGGACGTGTCCCCATGTAACACTAAATTTCATTACTTCCCCTCTGATTATTACATTAAGATACCCTACTATCACCATGAATAATTTTTTTTCGTTCCCCATCAAATAAAGTTTGTTTTGTACTGTGCTTTTTGCATCTCCATAAAGGATTTGCCATATTAAGAAGTCTTTTTATTTGCACCAATTAATATTTCATTCCCTTTCCAATTTTGCCTTGCCCTCTACCATGTTAAACTTTTCCTTGTAGTACCCATAAAACTTGCTTGAAATTAACTACCATCCATTACCATAGCAATTTTTGTATGTTGGCCAAATACAGTCAACAATACAAATATCCTTTAATATATGGAAGAGAGAAGACCATACTAGGACCAACTACATACAAGAAGTTGTGTTGTTTTGCAAGGCAAGGGCTATAAGTAATTGTTGTTTGTAAGGGGGTATCAAGGATATAATAAAGAAATTGCATGCAAGGAATTGATAAACAAAGGTAACCTATATCCAATATGGTAGAATCTAAACTTACAAGATATCAATTCCAAACGGTTATAAGGGTTGTAGTTGCATACAAAGATAGTCAAAGCTAACCTAAGCACGGATAAAGGAAATCGAACTATGGTTGTATTTGTAGGCCTAGATAACCTGCACTGGGATAATCTAGGCGAGGAGAGAAGTAATAACAAACATACTACTCTAATAATATGCAAAATATATCTATCTACCAAAGTAGATAAAGGAAAAAGATTAGAGATAGGGATACTTACCTTGTGTAGACTTGTCGGCGCATCAATTTCACCCCCTTTGCTCTAGTGGCATTTTGCAAGAGATTTTGTAGGTGAAGATCTCAAATGGCAAGGATGAAGACTCAAGTGTCTTTAATTGGGGACCCCAAAGACTAGACTTCCGCAAGACTAAGCGCCTATCTCCCAATTCCTCCTTTATAATTAGAGTAGACTTTTCGTGTTTTAAGTAGAGCATATGCATGTTTTTATTCTATAAAAATGATATTTAGGAACCTTATAAATATCGATCAAATTCCTAAAAGTGACGTAGCTCAAATGTCGACAAAATCAATTCGGATCAATTCCGTATAATGAATCAGGGATGACAGAACTGCGTTGGCCATGCTGCTTTGATACAAACAGGTAAACAACTAAATCAATCAAGATCGATTTAGTCAGAATCAGAGAAACACTTAAATTGATAGGGTCGATTTGGTATGAAAAGGATATGAATAGGAAACATATTAGATCAGCCATGCCAATTTGGTAGGAAATATAGAGCATTACACACATAACTAGATTGATTAGGATCGATTCGGTTGGGAAAAGTTGTGAAATTGAGTAGAATAAGAGGAATGGAGGGAAAAGAGACCTGGAGGAGGCTAAAGATAGCTGAAGGCATGACAATGATGATACACATATATAATGGGATAATATGGACGCCTCTCACAAAGCACCACGAACCAACTCCACCCCTTTCCTGGTACACTCCTTAAGACATGCACTTTGAGAGCTTGATGCATCGACGAGTCTTGTAAAATATATTGTCAGTAGTTGAAAGCTATAGGTGTATACAATTTCATGTTAATAATCATCAGGGGCATAGATGGAGACAACTTAAATCTACTCATTCAAAATTATCTATATTGCCTTGTTTCAAGGTGTCACACGAGTTAACAATCTTATCAGTCCAAGTTTTTTTTAAGAGATTCGCAAGACTATCACCTGCAATCTCAACACTCTTTTGCATTTTACCCACTAGAATAACCCCAATCCCTGATACCTCCATTGCATTCCCTTCTTTAGAAGCTTCAGAGGAGACTAATTTGGCAAGGGTCAAAACAGGTTATGTATTCAACGAGTCAAAACATTATTATTCAAAAGTTTTTGGGATGTAATTCTCTTCAATCCTTCAAGGGCTGCAAAACAGTTCATGGATGCGAAAGGTCGTTAACATTGCAAGACGAATCATTGACCACTTATTTAAGCCTTGACTCATCGCCAATCATTTGACCTAATTCTGCCCAAGGGATTTCCCAATTATCAAGGGGTTGCTCTGCTTAAGTTGGTGATCCTGACCAACACCCAAGTGGGGGGTTACTAGCATTCTGAAGTCTATTTGAATGATTCTTGAGAAACTTGTTTTAGGATATTTTTTCCTGGAGTGGCCTTCATGTTTGCAAGAAAGGGTCACAAACAACCTTCACCCTAAATGAAAAATGTGGTTTTGAGTAAGGACCTCCAACTGTTTCAAAACCCTTTTTCAATTTACTTTCTTCGCCATTTGAGAAGGTCTAAATAATTTTAAATAAAATCCTACTTTAAATAATATGATAGGACACAAGAAGATTCCATTTTCCCCCAAATGGATCTAAGCCAATCATCGAAAAACCTTCTTTAATAAGGGATTTATATTCATACAAACAAAAAAACCTCCCAAAATTTACAGCTTTTGAACTTCATATTGAATCATAGATTCTTTAGAAACTAATCAGAGAATGGACCTACCTTCCTTTCTTTTTTCTTTGCCTGAAAGTGGTTCCTCCATCTCCCATCATACATTGGAATCTTGAATTTGGCATTGTGAAAGTGTAATGGCTCCCCTCATTATTTTCTGCCATATCCCATCTTCTCCACCTTTTTTCTTCCCGCACCCCTCTTTTTAAACTGAAGTCTCTAAACTGAGCAAGTCCAGAACTTTAGGCTTTAAGCTTAAATGAAGTCCATTCCTAGGCACAAATCACACTTACCTTACTTGGATATCATTACAGATCATATTCAATGAAATCCTCAAAATCCGAAGCTAGAGCAAATCCTACACACAATCAAAGCAAAACACCACTACTAAAACACCACGAAAATGAAGCAAATCATTTGCTGATTGTAAAAAGGACATGCAAAATCAAAAGGAAGCTTGGAGAAGCTCCAGTGGAGGATGACCCTCTGTAACTACCTGAACCCAGGCCAGAGCTGCAGGCTTACCTCTTGTAAGCCAACCCCTTTGTACTGTAAACTATTTGAATTTTGTGTTTATTTTTAATATTTGATGCATTTCACAACTTTGTATTTAGTTTTATATGTCCGTATGTCTACGCTAATGCATATGAATTAGAATAGCCATGGAAAGATGAGTATTTTTTCTTTATTGAATTTTTTAACGATTGGTGAGTTGATGGTTACTATTTGGCTTGTGAAGTCATTGCCATGTTTGAGTTGTGCAACTTGTAATTTGAACAAATACCAAAACCTACTTGTTATCACTCTGGAGTGCATCTTGCTTGAAGATGTGCAAACACACCCTCACTCCAGTTGACACAATTAGAACTTCTCAGAGTGTGGGTAACTCTTTGATGAGAAGAACCTCCAGAGAGGGCTGGTTCCCTTAAAATCTATCAATTATATTTGAATTATTGTGATTTTTTGGGATGAAAAGAGAAAGGGAAACTTAAAAGAAATTCTAATTAAAAGGTGGTGATACACCTAAATTTTTCAAATCCTCTGAAGTTACTGAAATCAATGCACACATATAATCAAATGAAATTTATATTTTTGTCTTTAATCAAAAATGTTTCAGATGAAGGGTTGAAAACCTCTTCAAATGACTTGCAAAAGGGTGAGATAGAGAAAGATAGGTGAGGAAGGGCCCTGCAAAAAGAGATAAATCTCACTTATACGTTGATACACCATCAAATACACACTATTCTTCTCTTAAAACTCAAATTCAGAACATAAACTTCTTTATTGATCACTGGTCCAGCTTACAATTTTTTTTCTGCCAACTTCAGGGATCCATTTAAAATGGCTTGATTAAGCCAATAAATGAGCTTTTCCAAAACTTAAAATAGCCCTAAGTGGAGTTCAAAACAAAAGGGAAAGGGTTAGTCTTGGTTAATTAACTCAAGACCTAACACCTTTTATAAAGTTTAGAATATTCAATAAAATCTTTTCCCTTTACAAAAATTGCATGCCTCTCCAAACTTTGGCATAGAAGTATGGCGGTGGGGCCATGTTTGACAAGTCAAACACTTTTGCATGGAATGCTATGCCATACTCTAAATATGGAACTCCATTTGATTTGTTTGAAAGCTGAGTTGGAAGAAGAGATTATTCTCTTTTGCATGGAAAACAAGGAAGATGTGTAACAAGCTTGTCTAGTCAACTCCAACTCAAGACCAATCAACCTCCAATGGTCTCTTGTATGAAAAGCTATGCCACATCTTGGACAGAGAACTCCACTTGAACTGCGTGAAACGTTGAAAGCTTTGGATTGCATGAAAATCAAGGAGAAGCGTGATTTCGTCGAACAGTCAACTGAAGCTTTGACGAATCCACTATAAATAGCTCTTGCTTGCAGGGACAAGGATCTTGATGAGTGAGAGATGTATTCAGATTGAATTCCTTGTTATTTCTCGGCCTTCTGCTCTCAGTTTCTTTGCTTCTGTGCATGCATTTCTTCGGCATTTATTTGTTTGTGGCTTTTGTCTCTATTTGTTCCTTGATCTCTTCGGACAAATTGTCCGTGACTTTTTTTGTGTCTATTTTCCCCTGGCTTGTCTTTCCTTTCGGGCTTTATTGCCTCTCAGCTTTATCCTTTTCTTTTGGCCTTAGGACTTTTCTTTTCATGCTTGGTCCCGCAAGAATTGTTCATTTCCTTCGGACAAAAGTCCGAAGGAATTATCTCGGGCCTTTGTCTTGAACTCCTTATAAATTTCCCTTCAGACTTTTCTTTTGGCTCTTCGGGATTCTTGCCAATTGTTTGCTTCGGACAAAGTCCGAAGGAAATGTTTCCTTCGGGCTTTTGTTAAGGACTTTCTTGAAAGGACGAGCCCTTCGAGCCTTCAAAAAGTGACCCTTTGAAAGATTAAACCATCCCTTCGGAAGTATTGCAAAGTGACTTTGCCGAAGGGCACATACCCTTCGAGATTCTTGTAAAAGTCCTATGAAATCCTTGAAATGAACTTTCCTGAAGGGCAGCTACCTTTCGGGTTTTTTTGTGAACTGCCCTTTGGGGAAATGTTATGGACCGTTCCTTTTGAAAAAGAAGCCCCTCGGAATTTTGAATTGGCCCTCTTTCGAAAAATTTGGAAAGTCCTTCGGACTTCTTGAATTTGTCCCTTTGGACTTCTGTGTTATATCTACCCTTCAGGATTTTTGTAATGAACCTTCCCGAAAGGCACATACCCTTCGGAATTTTGAACTGCGCCATTTCCCTTCGCCGAACTGTCCTTTAGAAAAAGCAAATGAACTGCTATTTCTTTCGGACTTCTTGCAAAGTCCTTTTTCGGATTTCTTTTCCCTCAAACAAAAAGTCTGAGGAAATTGTTCCCACTCTTAGCTCGAAAAAACTCTGAGAAAGAAAACACTTGGTGAAAAGTCTTGAAAGAAAGAATAAACCTGTATTCTTGCTTTTGATCCCTTGCTTTCATTTGTAAGTGAACCTACAGGCCTGAAGGTCTAGTTGTAAGGATGGCTGTAGCTATATAGACCAGTAGGTCTCTTTTACTGGCCTCTTAATATATATTCCTTAATTCCTGATGCATTAGTTGCCTGGTCACCATGGCCTTCAAACCCATAGATTGAGGCAATCTTCCTAAGTGTCTTGGAATGTTTGATTGGTGATCAAACTCGACTGTAGGTACCTTATGTGAGTTGTAGGTGGCCCTTAGATGGATGACCTAATCGAAGAAGTCCCTGTGAGCATTATTCACAATCCATCATGCATTGGATATCATATATTTCTATGAAGTGTCTTTAGCCACCAATCAATCCTTCACTTTAACATAGTTCTCTCATTCAGTGAATGTTTATAGGAGACTGTTGTAGGGTACATCTTCTGTAGGTGTAATGGCTGTAGCTTGATTAATTCTTCATTGGCTCTTATCAAGGCCTCACATGTTTAATAACCTAAACCTTGTGAATGACCATCACCCTTGGCACACAAAACCTCCTTGAAAACAACTAGAAACCCTTAAAATAACAAAAACCTTCTTGACTGGGACATCTTATGGCAACTGTAGGTTAATTGTCCGTACAGGACTGTAGGTTAACTTTATAACTGTATGTGACATTTTGCGTAGGAGATATGCTTTTTGAACTTGCTGTAGGTGTCTTGCCCTTGTACGGACTGTAGCTTGTCTATGACCTCAAAGAAGGCTCAAAGGCAGATTTGATCATCAATCCTCTTCATGGTTGCTTGATCAGTCCATTGGCAAACATGAACCATATGAGAAAACTCACTGCCACCTTAACCTTCATCTCCATGCTTGTCTTTCACCCCATGTATGATCATAAGTACTTGTCACTAAATCTTGATTAAGACCTTTCTTATTTCAACATATCATCTTTGTGAACACACTTGATTGTGTAACATTGTTGTAGGTCCTCATCATGACTGTATTTGATACTTTGACTGCCTACATATCCCTTTGTTCATGCTTTTAGACTATAATTCACCAGTTTGACCAGCTGTATAGGGAAATTGACCGTTCTGGGGAAAGTTTCAAATATTAGGGGCAAGTAATTTGGCCTTGACAGGGCAAATTACTAACACTACTTATTTGGGATTTTCAATTTTTCTTTTTGAATCTGTCTTTGCATTCTTGCAATTTGTTTGAGGCCAAATTACTAACACTACGTATTTGGGATTTTCAATTTTTCTTTTTGAATTTCTTGCAATTTGTTTGTGTTAAAGGTCCATCAAGGCTAACATACGAGGCAATGCAAACTTGAATAGACACGGTCCCTCGTAAAGCGTGATTCTTAAATGGCCATGTGTGATTATCTGATCTCATTAGACAAGCTTCATGATGCTTTGGTGGTGATGGCAATTGAAAATTTATGCCTAGATGGCTTTCCGTGCAAACCTACAAATGTGCTTGGGGTTTTTGTTGGACTTGATGCTTATAATCTATGAACAGGCTCTTCAAACCCAGTCTTTTGGGGGTTGATAAAAAAAGTTTATTATAATGTGTTGAAGACGGGTGCTCCCATTCTGATGACAAGTTGGCAATACATCATCCTATTAAACATTTATTACAGAATTTCATTCAAAGTCTGTAATCTCTGCATCATAACTCCGTTACATGTTTTTTGTTAGGTCTGAGCAAACTGGTTATCCACAGAAGAGCCATTTGCATAGGCATTGTTGCTGTCCTGGAAAAATGTGCAGTGTAGAGTAGGGTACTATTTTTCTCAAAATTGATTTGAAAAGGCAGATGATCAGATTGAGTGGCCATTAATAATGGAGATGCTTAAACTTTTGGGTGTCAACCCTTTCATAATACGGTACATACCATATTTGCAATGCTTTGACCTGCCATATCATTCACGGTCTTTGATCTTAAGAAATTTGGGGTGTTTAGATCAGTCCACCAAGGCTGCCCTCTAGTGGCTGCATTTTATGTTATATCTGCAAAAGACTTTGGACATTTGTTGTTGTGTAGGATTTATTAATTAAAATTAAGAGCATTGTTCTACCAAAGCAGAACACCAGCAACCTTATTATTAGGTATTTTCGAAATGAAAATTTCCTCACATTATCTAAAGACTAAGGATGAAGAAACATTTCATGGTACTTTGAGTTTGGAATGCCTTGATACTTCAAGAGGCATCAGGCTTTAACGTCCAGCTACAAAAATCAATGTTATAAGCAAAGCCCAACCATCTGACCTGATTGGATTCAACCTGGGAAAGTCTTTGAATTTCTGGATTTTTACTTTCAAGCATTGCGATATGATTTGTAGCATCAGGTGGTGCAGAGAGTTGAAAAGAGATCAGATTACATGTGGCAGCATACCATGCAAAGAGTTGGATCTGATCACCGAAATGTTCATGACTACCATGTTTCAGATTTGCATGAGGGTACTTACAGTGACTGATGTTTGTCTTGATTTTGGGCTCACTTGGCCTCTGCATATGTCAAGCTGAGAAAAGTTCTGAAGTGCTTCTTTGGCTTCGTCAAATGGACATAACGGCTTTCACATGGTATATTGGGAGTTGCATTATTTTCCCGAGGATAAAGGAGGATTGGTTATTATTGATGTATACACTCAAGGATAGGTATTATTTTATGTTGAACTGCTAACTGAATCAACTCTGTTATCTCTGTCCCTATTGGACATCCTTTTCCTTTTTGGTTTCCTTTCTTTTTCTCCCCTTTTCTCCCACATGATTCATTTCAATCAGATAATACTGGTGACATTAGCATACCTAATATTTTGCTATAATTGATTGCAATTAATATGTCATCAACCTAGTTTACTTTTCCTCTTTAATTCACTCCACGGAGCATGTGTTTCTCATTGCCATCATTTGAAATTGGATTGGATGGAGCTGAGATGGGAAGTAGGTTTTTTTTTTCTATCAATGGGGATGATATTTGGACCTTTGGGCTGAGTCTCTTAGTGGTAAACAAGACAAAGCTTTAGGCTTTTTAAGGCACCGGATTGATTAGTCTTTGGATGCAATTCTTATTTGTGTTTAGATCATATTATGTTATTTAGATATATTTGTGATTTATTTCCTCCGACTGTTGAATCCTGTATTAAGCATATATGTGCGAACTTTGACAGTAATTGCGTTGGTGAAAGTGCTCGAACGTCTTCTAGAATTGGCTTGTAACCAAATGATGTTGGAGTTGGCACACATTTGTTTCCAATCTCTGTTAGATGTGACTATTCGTTTGAAAGAAGTTCAGGAAGCAGAGGATAGAGAAGAAGATGAAGATGAAGATGAAGATGATGCAGAGGATGATGATGATATCGACAAGGAGGAATCTGATGAAGTAGACGAGGTAATTACAATCTGCATTTTAAAGAGAGCTGAAAAGAACTGAGATGTCTTTTATCTGGTCTTATCCATGTTACCCATCTGTATGCTTTGGTGGTGCAGGATTCTGACGATGATGGACATGAAGAAACAGAAAAAGAATTTTTAGAGAGATATGCAGAGACAGCACGTGAACTGGAAAATGAATTGATTGATGAAGCAGATACAGCTGAGGAGGATGGGCAAGAAATTGAACTAGGTAAGAGGCACTGAGGATCTGAATGTCCTTATTATGAATGCTTTTTTTATTAATCTAATGGCCAAGGAAAGAAAACATAAAAGCCACATAATTTATGCATGATGATATCTGTTTTTTGCTAAACGTTTGCACATTAACATGTGTTTTGGACTCTTAACAGGTCTTCTGGGCACGGTAGATCAAAGTGCCGCTGTTCTCTCTTTGATTCAAAAATATCATCTCCATCTCATTAATGCACAGCCATTACCTCAAGTGTTGGTTAGCAGATTTCTGGAGAACTTTCCAGACTGCCGTCAATTGTTTGGCGTATTGTAAGTTTGTTGGTGTGCCTCCTAGGAGATTTGTATGAATATTGTATCTTATGCAGCTATTTACTTCTTAGTTTCTATACAAATATTTGTTGTTTTTCTACTATAGCTGAAGCTGTTGTGTTCCAAGCTTGGACAGAGTCATCGCTGAATCATTTTTTATAGTGTAAGATAGATCTAATAGTTTTATTCAAGGGTAGCACTGGCCCAAGTACTTGCCTTAAAGATTTTTAGGCATACCTCTTTTGTAAGAAAACTAGTTTACAACTAAGCTCAATGTGTTTGGGCCTCTGTTTTCTTTGCGAAAACAGAGTTGTGTCATCCACGACAAAAGAACAAGGGATTATTAGCCTCCATCATTGCTTTTTTTTGTAAGAAAACTAGTTTACAAGTAAGATCATTTGTTTGGGCTCCTGTTTTCTTTGTGAAAAAACAGAGTTGTGTTATCTACCACAAAAGGGCAATGGATTATTAGTCTCCATCATTGCTTTCTTGTCATAAATATGTCCACAGATATACATGTTTTTTTATTTTAAGTTATAATGTCAATATCGTTTGTGCCTTCAATTATTACACCTGCAGTAATTAGTTTTGAGAATAAAAAATGCTGTGTTATCTTGTGACAAAAGGGTGCGGGATTATTTGCCTACATCATTGCCTTGTCATATATATACATGTCCACAGATATATTGATGTCATGCTTTGTCGTGCCCCTGCCAAGTCATGCTCTGAACATGGGCACCTAAACAGTGCAGGGTAGCATGTGAGCCCTAACTCTCACCAGTTCAGAATCCAATGTGTAACCGGACTTAGTATAAAATTGATTTGTTGATATATATTATCATAGTTTCCAGGAGAATCAAATTTCATTAACAGATTGATATATTGCAATTTTAGTTATCTATATGTATATTACCGATGTCTTGTTCTGAATGCTGTTTGAATTTGATATTAATGACAAGCAATATTTCAATAATTGTCAGGGTTTGTTAAGAAGAAACAGTGAATATGCCGCATTTGATGCATGGGATTTGCACTCTAGTACTTCATGATATGGTTATTTCTCTATTGATACAATGTTTCAATTTTTGTCAAGAAGAAACATGCAGTGATTGAATTTTTTATTTATACCGAGTGCTATTTCGACTATTACTAGGGACTGTTGAGAAGAAAGCTGCAAATATGGAATTCACTTTCAGAAAAATGCAAGACTGCATTTGATGCGTGAGATTTGCACCTTAGTAATCTATTCCATGAAGTGGCATTTCTAATTTTCTCCCGATAAAAAAAATGGATAGGGGGTTCTTCGTTGGCAATGTGGCATGTCATTCATAAAGTTCTCATGCGAAGAGCATGTACAAACTGTTTAATAAATAGATGCAAGTTTAAATGAATCTAATGAAGGAAACCTATTTCATATATCCATGTGGATAAACTTTGTGTGGTGTTTGTGCTGAAAAATTCTTTGATCTGTCTAAAGCAGATCCATATGACACATGCAATGAGTAGATGGTAAGTCAAGATGTTCTCATGGAATGCACAGTTCTTTTCTTTTGGTGGCACATTGAAGTGTTCAAAGCCCATAGAAGTTTAGATGATAGCAAGATACAAGCTACAAGAAATGGCTTGCCAATAAATTCTGTTGTAACCAATGGCATTTCCATAATATCATTAGATTATGGCTATTTCGATATTGAAAGAAAAACAAGGGTGGGCATTGAAAATGAAAGCAAAGCTATAAAGACTGTTGTCCGTATCATGACTGAAAAGCCATAAAATGTAACGATTATACACCACAAATAGCAGATAAAAATAAGAAGCTAAATGGAGGCTATTTCAAGCGGTGAAATCCCTGCTGCATGTTCTACAGTTGAATCTGATTCAAAGAAGCTTGTTATCATTGTTAATGTTGTGAATCTTGGGATGCATTTTTAAAATAATAGACATGATAGACGTGCATCATCTGGATGAATAAGATATCTGAGAGGGACAAGTGTATTGATGCAGAAAATTGTAGCTGGTACAGGGGCTTAAATATTAGCAAAAGAGGAGCTTGATATAATTTGCACATGTAGGATGATATGCAAAACAATGATATAGCATAATGGCACCGAACCTCTTTTATATATTATATTGCTTATCAAAAATTTGCATGATCTTTTTGCATCCATGACACTATACTCGTTTATGTCTGTCCTAAAAATCATGCATTCGCGCTAATCACAAGCTAAGGAACTTCCAAAGCAAGCAAGCGCCTTTAAGGGATGTTATTATTGTGGAGGGGGAGGATGCTAGCAATAATCACGAAGTAAGGGATCCCAGGAAAATTACAGAAGTACCTCTAAGCAATGTTAGTACCATCAACAGTACTGCATTGATTGCTTGCAATGTTTTTGGATCAACAATGCTTTTAGTACGTGTAGTACCTTATCCTCATATCACATTTATTATTAATGTGGGTTAGCCACACACCAACATCCTTTTTTCTCCTCACACAAGGTATCAAAATGGAAGTTTATGTTAATATAAATGAAATCCAACGTAGCATACAAGTATTACTAACCTTCAACATATAAAACTATGGTTTCACCTTGCAATCAAGGTGCCCTCATATTTTGTTTCTAATAATGTTAGCAATCTACCAACTTGAAATTCAAGCTTATTAGGCTAAGGAAGAAATGGTAAGGATCCACACCATGAAGCAAGTGACATGGTTCTTCGAAGTAACTCTTTTCAGTTCAATGCTCAAAACAATTCAGAGAGGGGGAAAGAAGCATACAAGATGAATGATAACCATGTATTGGATGAGCAACACCATGATATTGTAGCAAGGTAACACAACATATGGGCAAATTAATCATAATGTATAGTAGTCAATGTGACAAAGCAAAATTGGTAAAGTAATAACACATTGATAGATGAAGCATAAATCATTTGGACAACAAGTGGGTGAATAAAATGATCAAGCAATAGAAAATGCTTTCAAATTTTAGAGATCATTTGAGGATGATCAAGAGAGTAAGGGATTAGAAAGAGGTTGTAAAATCATGTAAAAATGATTGAAAGTAGTGGAGGCCTCAAGGGTCCCCTTATAAGGTACCCATGCGAATCCTAAAGGAAAAAGAGTCGTTTATAACATTTTTTGGGTTCAAATGGTTGAAAAACAAAATGTGTATAAAAGGGGTACATTGTCTGCAACTTTTTGATGAAACTAGTGGTTTGGACAAAGGCAAGCTATGAGTTATAAAAAAAGGCGATGGCTTGGTCTAAGAGAGGTAAAATGAAGGGCTAATCAACGAAATTTCTCTCTAAAATGTCATTCCTAGATGTACTTGTCATCGATAGGTCCAATAGATGGCATAGGGAATTGAAATGTAATTATTATGAACAATATGCTAAATGAGCATTACAATAGACAAACGAAAGTATAACACCACACCTATGGATGACAAACAAAATTCACTCTATGGCTTTAAGAGAGTTCTCGATTCAATCAAGATGAAAGCAACAACTATTCAAATTGTGTTCATTGAAGAAGGTATGTCACAGGGTAATTAATACATGGACTCACTCTTTATATAAGGATTTATAGAAGGGAAAACAAAAAATGGCATAATGGTTGATAATGGTTCAAACTTGAATCTATGTATTGAGTAATTTAATTTCTAGCCTTGGCCTTATTTTGGATGACTTGGTTTACACTTGCAATTATTATGAGATACAATGGGGTTAGTGAGGAACACATTGGTTGCATTATTTTACCTCTTCAAGTGGGACCGAATACATTTCAAACTCTATTTCATGTGGTGCATGTTACATGCATTCATTTATTATTCCTTTCCATATTGTATTGTGCCTTATTATCTTGTCATTGTTTACTTTGTGATTGTTTTAGTCTACACATACGTGTTTATGAAACTACAAAGTGTCAAAGATAAAATATATTTTATATGTCATAAGTTACATGTGCATAATAGGGGGTGCATGACCCTTACAAATCATGATTGAGATGGAGGAGAGTGATCTCCCTTGGCTTTGCTAGCTTGTGGGTGATTGACATAATGGAAATAACTGTCCTAGTATGTGTCCTTCCTCTAGACCTAGGTCTCATGTTTTCTCGCTTTTGTAGCCTTATGATTTTCATCACTAGTTTGCAATACGTACTTTGTATCTCCACATACTAAGCAAAGATAGTCTATGTTGGACGTGGCATAACTACCTTATGTCCTTATGTTGCTCCTTCTTTTGCTTTTAATTGAGCCTTGAGTTGAGATATTCGTGTTTGTACTTGTGCCAACCTCATGCTTGTGTCCTCTATTCTCACATTAACATCTAGGTATGTTGCCCTGGGCTTGTTGACTAGATCAAATGAGTAGGCATGCCTACTTGCTTCGAAGTTAACCTGCTTGAGCATCTTAAGGATGTCCTCTGGAATGACTCGGGCTAGTCTCATGACAATGGCATCAATCACAATGATCATGTCATTGAAAATCATTGTTTCATACTAAAATAAAGATTAATTAGTTAACCCCCTTAAAAAATAAGTGATATAAAAATGAAGCTTTTTTGGCTTTATTACCTAGATCTCCTTGTTGGTAGCTGGTGTTGCTTGTCACTTTGAAAAAATAAATCATTAGTGGATGCTTCTCTATCCCCTTAATGTACTGCCCTACCTCCATGTAGGGCTCCCTATAATTGTTTCCCTCCAACTCTCCCTGCCTCTTCTACCTTGTTGTTTTGTCCAACTTGATGGGTCCCAGTTGACCATCACTTAAAGCCCTCTAAAGCCCTTGCATAGTTGACCCTTGGGTCAAGATGCTTTTCATCGTCCTAATCATTAGTGTGTTCCACCTCCCTTGGGCAAGGTGGTGTCCTCTCTATGTCCCTATGCAAGAATCTATGTGTCCTTAACTCAATGACATTGGATAGGGGCACACATTCTACTTTCACATATTGCCTCTATACCATACCATACCAAACCTCTTTGAGGGTCCTAGCATTTCAACCTTGATACCACCTACACAATTTGATTCTTTGTAGTTGTGTGGCATCCTTAGCCCAACATGTATGGCCTATAGGGGATGTCTTTCTCATGGATGACATCTATCACTCTCATCTAGTGAGTGGTGTTGTCCTCCCTTGCTGTCTTGGGTCCTAATGTGACTCATGTCCTTACATATGGTATCTCTCTATCCTCTAGAGCAAGTGGTAGGCCACAAGGCGTCACCATTGTCAAGTTCTCATAAGCCCATACCTATAGGAGTGTGTGGCTCAATCGTTCACTCTAAAATTTCCCCATTGAACCTGTATAGGTTTGTTAGCATGCATCACCCCCAAGCATATATTGTCCTCTGCCTCCATGCTCTCTATCACTATTTATAGGCCATAGGTGCATGATATGCCTCCTGTATCCACAATGATAAAGGAGTGCACTAACATGATCATGTACTTTTGTAGTCAAGCTGCATGTCTTTTCATTGCTGCCTAGTAGGACTCCTATTCCAATGTCCCCTTCCCATAGGGTCTGACCCTTATAGTACATGCAACCTTCCTCCTTTTTGGACTACTCTAAACCATCTGATGTAACCTACCTCCTTTTGACATGGATCTGTAGTATCCTCCAAACATGCTTCAGTATCACTGTCATCTCACAAGTTGGTAGTTAGAAAGTTTAGTTGTTTTACCCTAATTTGGATTATTTGAGAAGATTAATCTAATTAGGATAGAACTTTGAAATTGAATTCAAATTAATAGATATGACATTCAAACATACAATATGAATGTAAATGATTGATAATTTGATTCTTCTGATTGGATTATGGCATATTTTAAATATAAACAATACTAAAGAGACACAATACTTAGCTTTTTTGGTTGATTGTTTAACTGTGACTATTATGGAAGTGGAACACAAGGATAAACATGCCTCTAGTTTGCTTGGTTTAGGAATTGATTTGCTGTTTGCGCTGGGTTGGTTCTATAGGGTCAGGTCAGTATCATAGGTTGATAGTGCCCTTCTAGTTGGAATTGACATGTGTAAAAACGTGACACAATTAATGTACGATCATCTGCAACTATCTTTGCTTGCCTTTTGTGTGTGTATCTCGAACCTTGATGATGCACAAATATCCAAAACTCAACTTCCTTTGCCTTGAAACTGTAGATGTGCTTGCAAGGGTTTGTAATATTATGAACTAGAATATTATATAGAAATTTGATTTACTTGGAATTCCGTTCTTTTAAAATAAATATAGAATCTATACTTCAAAATAATTTATTTAAATTAGATGAATTTTATTATATAATTTTCAGATCTCGAATATGCAATAAAAATCTCAAGGGTTTACATCCTTGAGTTGGGATGACAAGGATTTCGTCCTTGTATCCAATGTTTACGTTTCAGGGGTTTCATCTTCAATTGTAATAGTAAAGTGTTATGCTTGTACCGGGTTAAGTGTTTAATACATGAATGATTGGATGATTTCTTCCATTCCCCAAAATGCTTTATTTATACTTGCAATCCTACATTGAAGAGGTGTGACTTTTGCAAAGGTAGCATCCCTTTATTTAGATAATTGTTGTTTAACATCTTTAATTAAATATGTACTAACTAAATACATTTAAATACATGCTGCTACTACTCCTTAATGCAACGATTCATTTAAATACATGTTGTTGTTGCTCCTTAATGCATCGATTCATTTAAATACATGTTGTGTTGCATATTACATGGCAGCGATCTTGCATATTCGTTGGGATATTACAGACCTCCCGTCCCCAAATTACTTGTCCTCAAGCAATTGTAAATTTGGGTGGTCAGGAATTGATGCTCCTTCCCATGTGGCATCTTTGAGTGGTAAATTCTTTCAATGAATTGGATTTTTTTAATACTTCTATTCCTTAACTTCTCACGAGTATCAAGAATAGTCTCTGGTACGAGAATCAATTTAACTTCTTGATCAATCGGGGGTAATACCATGGAAGGAATAATATGTTATCCAAGTGCTTGTTTTAAGCAAGACGTGGAAGACATTATGTATGCGGCTGTAACCTGGTAAATCCAATTCATATGCTATCTCTCCCACTTTTTTATAATCTGTTATGGCCCGTAGAAGCGAGGCTTGAGTTTTTTAGCACCATTTTGTTTAAGGGGTGATTGTCTATAAGGTTGTAATCTTAAATACACCATATCTCCAACTTCAAAAGTCCTTTCGATTCTCTGTTGATCAACATATAACGTTTGTTGATTTTGGGCTTGTTGAAGATTATCTTTAAGAGTAATTAGGATGTCTTGATGTTGTTGTATTAGATCCTTTGCTCCGAGAACCCTGCTATTCGAAATGACCAAATCAACAAAAGTTTTAGCACCATATCCATACAGTGTTTTAAAAGGTGACATTCCAATAGACAAGTGATGAGAAGTATTATAGCAGAATTCTTTCAAGTATAACCATTTAACTCATGTATTTTGTTACTCGTTGACATAATTTCGTAAGTACCCTTCAATCCATTTATTCACGGTTTCCATTTGGCCATCAATTTGAGGATGATAACTCGTACTTGGATTTAATTCAGTACTCGATAATTTGAAGAGTTCTTGCCAAAAAGCACTCATGAATCGAGTGTCCTTGTCACTGAATATATTCATGGGTAGTCCATGAAGCTTAAAAACCTCTCTAAAAAATATTCCTACAATCATAGGACCATCGTACTTCTTGGGAAGTGGAAAGAAATGAGCGCATTTTGTTAATCGATCTATGACTACATAAAGGTTGCTTTGACCTTGAATCATGGGCAGTCCTGAGATGAAATCCATGGATATGCTTTCTCATTTTTGAGTAGTGATAGACAAAGGTTGCAACAATCTGGTGGGAAAGTTATGTTCTATTTTATTTTGTTGGCAAGTAGAGCATATTTTTAAGTCCTTTCCAAAAAAATCGATCCCATAATTATTTTTACGTCTTAACAAAACCATGATGACCTGCTAATGGATCATTATGTATAGCCTTTGGGATCTTATGTTTAAATTTGTAACCAACCACTAAGAAAATTCTATCTTTGTAGAGGATGAGGTCCTCTACTACTTTATAACGTTCATCTTCAATTTTCCCATCTAAGATTGCATTGGCCCACTCATCCTTAATGTATTTCGCCATTATGAATGCCTTCCAATCAGCTATGATTTCTACCATGGAGCATAAATGTGGTCTCCTTTACATTAGTTTGTCCTTTAACGTATTCAATATCAAAATTGAAAGCTTGGATCTTACTAACCCATTTTTGTTGTCTTTCGTTTAAGTCTAATTGCTCAAGGAAATATTTTAAGCTATTGTGATCGGTTTTGACTACAAATCTTCCACATACCAAATGTTGTCGGAATTTAGCAAGGGCATGCATAATAGCTAACATTTCTTTGTCATAAATGGAGTACCTTTGCTCATGCTCTTTATGTTTTCAACTTTTAAAAGCAATGGGATGCTTATTCTGCATTAAAATTGCACCAACACCTTCTACTGATGCATCACATTCCAATACAAAGGGTAATGAGAAGTCTGACATTGCCAAAACCAGGCATGAACTCATTACTTGTTCAAGGTGTTCAAATGTTGATTGGGCAAGTTCTGTCCAACTAAAAGATCCTTTCTTTGTTAAATTGGTTAGAGGCGCTGCTTGTTGTGAGAATCCTTTAACATATTGCCTATAATAAGTGCAAAGACCTATGAATCCTCTTAATTGTGTCATGTTAGTGGGAGGAGGCCAATTCATAATGGTTTGAATCTTCTCTTGGTCAACATGGACTCCATCCTTATTAATTATGTCCCAAATATAGGATTTTTGTCATATCAAATTCACATTTTGACATTTTGGCAAAGAGGGACTATTGTTCAAATATGGCAAGTATCATGTCTAAATGTTATAAATATTCTTCCCAACTCTTGCTATTTATTAGAATATCATCAAAGAAAACCAAAATAAATTTCCTTACATGCATACTAAATATGTGATTCATGCAATATTGGAAAGTGGCTGAAACATTCGTAAGTCCAAATGACATCACTAGAAATTTGAAATGCCCATAATGGCATCAAAATGCTATTTTTTGAACATCTTCCCTCATTTGTATTTGATGATATCTGTATCGTAAATCAATTTTTGAAAATAAAGTAGTTCTATGAAGTTCATTGATTAATTCATCGATCCTATTTATCAGATATTTATTTTTGATAGTCTTTTTATTTAACTTCCGATAATTGATGCACATTCGTAATGTCCCATCCTTTTTGACTAGTACTATCGAAGAAACAAATGGACTGGCACTTGGTCTAATGAGCCCCATGTCTAAGAGTTCTTTAATGTCTTTCTCAATATCATCCTTATAAATTTTGGATGCTGGTAAGGTGTAGTTATTACTAATTTTGTTCTGGGTTCCAATTCAATGATATGTTGGAAAACTCTTGTTGCAGGTAGTCCCGGTGGTAGGTTCTCAAACACTTGGCATGCCTCTTGATATTGGATTGAATGTCATTATGTTGTATTGCGTGTTCTTCTTGTGCGGTGCTGAACAAACATTGTACTGCCCAAGTTACATGTCCTTTATTAAAGGTTCTCTCCATTGTTTTTGCTGTTACAATTTGAGGACCACCATTGGCCATGCCTTTCAAAACTATATCTCTTCCATTGGATTTGAACTTAATTTCCATGGTCTGATAATTTTGGGTAAACTCACCCAATGAATGCAACCATTGAACTCCTAAAACCAAGTCTATTTCGCAAATATCGATGACATAAAAGTCATCATTAATTTCATGTCTTCCCAAAGTCAAATTTAAGTGTGGGATTCTCCTTGTGCATGAAAGAGTAAATTCGTCAACAACCGTTACCAGAAATCCCTTAAATTCTTCAGATTTTAAACCATTTTTTTTAGCCAATTTTTCATCAATAAAATTATGGGTGGCCCCACTATTGACTAAGACGGTAATTCATTGTCCTTGTAGTGTTCTTCTTACTCTAAATGGATGATACTGATGTGCTCTTGAGAGAGTAGCACATGTTCCCTCCGTGGTTTCTTTCAATGTTATTTGTGGTTGGGTTTCATTATTTAGGTTCATCTCTTCATCTTCAGTATCACTATCCAGACTAACCTCATTGTAGTGAACTTTGTCCTTTGCCCAAACAATGATGGCCTAAAGTCCATGGGTCTTTACAAGTAAAACATAATTTTTTTCTTCTTAATTCATTCTACTTTTCCACTCCTTGATTTGACTTTGGTACTTCACTGCTTGTTTGTATTGGTCTCTTTTACTCATAGGATTGAATCCTTGGTGGAGCACTTCCAAGTGCCCTAGGTTGGGTGGGTGGCATATTTATGCCTCTTAAGGTTGATGCTTCCAAATCTAAAGCCTTATTAATGGCTACTTAGAGTGTTGATGGAGTAAAAGCTTTAAGCAATCCTTTAAGAGGTTCCATTAATTCTTCTGTGAATAACATAACGAGCCTTTTTTTAGACATGTTTAAGACCATTACTGATAGTCTTTGAAATTTTGCTACATATTCATCTATACTATTATTTTGTTTTAATAATACCAATTCTCTTTAATAAACCTCAGGGTCTACTCGATCAAATATTTTGATCAATCGTTTGGCAAATTCGTCATATGAATTGACAAGATTATGTCCTTGGGTGACCCATTCGTGGAACCACCATTCATGGGCTATACCTTCCAAATAGAGAGTCGTAAATTTTATGGCTTCCTCTTCCATCATTGTTCGTAATGAAAGCTAGTTTTTGTACCCATGCCCTAGCCATACATTTATTTGTATCGTCAAAAGGTGAGAGTGTTACTTTGCCTAATGCCTGTTGCATATCCCTTTGTTTATTGTTGGTTTTCTATTTTGGATGGGGTACACCTCCATTTTTCCTCATGGCCATATATGTTTATAGGTAAATTCCCTCTTGGACTCCTATAAATTCTTGATAAGTCTCAAAATAGGTTACCAGATCATCATTAAAAGATTTTGGAATTTCTTCAGTGATTTATTCTTTTGGAGTGAACACTGGTTGACAGTGTCAGTATGATGATGTGGTAGTGGTTTTACGTTTGGGCTCCGACATGCATGAAAGAGTTTCTACGTTTTGTGTGTTTGAATCCATCATCATTTTCATATTATGGGCCAATTGTGCCACTGTATTCGCCAATTGTCTTGGCCTTGGAAAATTTTATCTATCCTCTCATCTCTATCATTTCCATTTCTTCTGTTGGTTGACTTGCTTTATAGGTTTTAGTTTTTCTTTCGTAATAGAAAATATTGTTATCTTGCATATGAATTTATTTTCACAGATTGCCATGAACAAAGAGCTATGATAGAACTGTAATATTCCAAACCAAAATATTATACGAAAATTTGATTTCCTTGGAATTTCGTTCTTTTAAACTAAATATAGAATTTATACTTCAAAATAATTTATTTAAATTAAATGAATTCTATTATATAATTTTCAGATCTCGAATATTACAATAAAAATCTCAAGGGTTTACATCCTTGAGTTGGGATGACAAGGGGTTTCATCATTGTATCCAATGTTTACATTTGAGGGGTTTCATCCTCAATTATAATAGTAAAGTGTTACGCTTGTAGCGAGTTAAGTGTTTAATACATGAATGATTGGATGATTTCTTCCATTCCCTTAAATGCTTTATTTATACCCACAATCCTACATTGAAGAGGTGTGACTTCTGCAAAGGTAGTGTTTGTTCATTTAGATGACTACTATTTAACAACTTTAATTAAATATGTACTAACTAATTAAATACATTTAAATACATGTTGCTCCTTAATGCAACAATTCATTTAAATTCATGCTAATGTTGCTCTTTAATGCAACGATTCATTTGAATACATGTTGTGCTGCATATTAGATGGCAACGATCATGCATATTCCTTGGGATATTACAAGGTTAGAAACTTAAAAAACATGAGAAGTTTAATGCATTGAGTTGACCCCAATCACTCTTGCTTGGTGATTGACTGTTGCCTATGTATCCAATACTCGGAGGGAAATCAAGTCACAGATCGTTCTCTCACCTAGTGTGATTATGAAATTGTGCTCCTTTTCTATATGAATGCAACTAATGATTGGCTTTGGTACTTGACAATGTTTGTCACTTTGATATGACTTTTGAGTACTTTAGAGTAGACTTGTGAAAATTATGCAAGTTGGGAAGAATATGGCAGATTTGCTCAATGTGAAATAGTATATAGATGAGTGCTAAATAAATACTAGATGAATGCAAGATGATTTGAAATGAGGCCTTGATTGTTTATTCATGGATCCTTTTGAATAATTCCTCATGCCACCGACACGCTAGGATTAAAGGTCGACCCTAAGGTTGTATTTGATTTTAGAAAATAATAGTTGCTAGGAGCAGGACAGTTCCAACTAGCGAGATCATTATCGACTGTTGATAATAATTGTACCAACAAAATTGACTCTTGTATAGGTGGACTGCTATGAGAGCCTAAAGATGTTCGTAAGTGATATTTAGTAGGTTTTAAATAGATAGTGAGGTCCATGTAGGTGTATAACAACTAAACAAAAGGGTTGACTTATAAGATAACATTTAAGTGTGAGAGGATGGTGAATTAGGGCCTTGTTTGGGTGCTCAAGTCTTGCATGATAAATGTGTGTCAAGATTTTCATTGTTAAGTATTGAAGACCATATTTTAGTATCTAAAAAAGTCCCTTTTTTATTATAGTAATGAAATTGTTAGAGTAAAAGGGTAAACTATACTTGAGTGCATGCAACAAACTTTGCCCTTTTGGGAGATAACTTCAAATGTGTAGTTTCACTCCATAGAAATCATGAAATGAGAATGAAGTAGTCAATGTTCATATGTGAAATCTAAAATATGAAAATTGAAAGATTGAGGGTTACAATACCCCTGTGTGTTGGTACAAACCACAATGCCTTTTTAAATTGTTGGAGATGGTGCTTCCTCATTGAAGCATTAGAGACTTGGGGATGATCATGCCGAAAAATTATATAACCATGAAATATTTTGAGTTGGGAAGGCAATATGCCCCAACCCTCATGAATGTGGGGAAAAGTACACAATGTACTAACCCAAATAAATATGTAGGAAAAAGATAAAGAGAGAACTATGCAACTAGGTTTAACTCCAAAGAAAACACTGTGTAGGCAAACTGAGACCATTGATTAGGCAATGCTTGCTAAAAACTGAATCAACCACTATAGATGGCTTATAGATTCAAATGTAATGTTTTGATCCAGTTCTATCCATGTAAAAAAAATAGAGCATGATCACAAGGGAATGAACAATGTTCGTGCCCCCATCATGTATGCAAGTTTTGATAAATGAGGTGCAAAATGACATCCATTTGCCATTCAATTGTAATTGTACTCTATTGTACATGAACCGATGCCATGCCCTTGGAATATGTATGCTAAATTTTAGAATCCATATCGCAAATGTAATGTGAATCTATAACTTTGAAATTTTGTTCTTGGAAACTGTTGAACACATGCCCATGCATATGGACCCAAGTGTGTGTCTCTATGATCAAGTGTTTGTCAAGTGAATACATATGCATAACATATGCCTCTGTACTCTATATCAATATGTCATTGTCTATCACGTATCTAAAATATTATGATATTTGAACCCTCTGAATCTCTGAAATTTGTAAAACCTCTACTCTATTTTGGTTTTCTATTTACAAAGGTTTATGTCTCTAAGACAAGCCCATTGTAATGCCCCCGTTTTTGAGGTGAGAAATGTATTATGTCACTCATCTCAAAATAAAAATGCACTATATCATGCCATGTATAAAGATAACATAATGTACTAACATTTGATTAGATGGAGAATTATGTCATCAAATTAGTGCATGTATCAATCAAATCTTATATGTAACATATGGAATGTAAGGCAAGTAAGTGTCATGTCTCGATAGGTATATCAATGAAGCATGTAATATAAATATATCTGAATATAACCACATAGTAATAATGCATAATATAGATCATGGCACCCCTCAATATAAGCAAGGTCAACAAACACAACAAGCTCAATAGGGTCAAGAGTTAGTCATCACACATAAGCCAAAGAGTTGCATATAAGGGACATGATGTCACAACAATCAAGGCTAAAGGCCACATACATGATGACATAAAAAATGTCACAAAGGTACATTAATGGATGTTTCAAGAAATAGGCCCAAGGGCCACACATAACAGTCACACTCATAGTAATATATCATGTACAAGTGTAACAATATCAATGGAGCATATGACAAGTAATTAGTCTACACCATCCATATGTATCAATGCCATATCATAGAAAATGGCATATCACGTGTTACTGTGTAATAAATGAGTAACTAACAAGGCATGTATAAACAATATATATGGATTAATATGGTATAAATGTCATAAACAAATGTAACTTGTAATAATGAAACATGTGGAATAAGATGCCTCCAATGTAACCACTTGGTAGAGGGAAAACCAACATCCAGATGTCCATGTGTAACTTGTATGTCCTACATAACACTCATATATCATGAAATGCATGTGTATGTAAAGAATATGCCATCTACCAAAACATGTGTTAAATAACATATATGGAAATGTAAATTAACTATCATGTTATGCTCAGGTCTTGATTTGATTTTTTTTATATTTTAATATTTTTGTATTTTCTGTTTATTTGATTTTTTTGAGTTTTTGAAATATGTTAAATTTGAGAAAACTAACCAATGATATTATCAATGGGAGGACTATGGGAGGTCCCTATGCCAAGTGGTAGAGGGATACTCTGTCATGGATGGGATGTATCAACCAAGGATGGGTCAAATTTTGATAACAGGTCATGTGGTGTATCATGTATATCATGCTCAATGTTCTTGGAACTTGGGGTATGATGGATGGGTCTAGAAGGCCTAAGACTATGTGGTATCTGTTGTGCAATAGGAAGGTGTCTAGTTGCTTGTGTTCATTATGGAACACACTGAACTATCTATAGTGCTAAATGAGTAGGTGTTGTAGAATATGGTGCCTTATGTGGTCTTTGAGTAATTCTCTTACGAACTCTATGTGGAATAACTAGTTGTATAGATGTATCATGTATATGTGTAACAATTGATCTGATATGTTGATCCTGAATAGGTGTGTCAATCATATTTGAATACTAATCCTGAATGTGTGTAGCATTTATCTCTAAATGATTCTCTCGAATATGTCTCAAATAATTGCATTAATAGTGGCAGTGGAGGATATATCACTGCTTGTATGGGATGCTCATACCCTACTCCTAGGATTGTAACCACTTTGTTGCAGTATATGCACCTTAGATAGTGGTCTATTATGGATGGAAATGCACGAAGTCTCTACATCCATGGGCATCCTAATAACACATTGAAGAACCCATTACTCTGTAGTACTAGGAATGGTGTGGCTAATATCGTTGAACCTCGTTGAAGAGGTAAATTTATGCATCATAACACACTGTGTTATTATCCATAGAATCCCTTAATTATTTTTTGTTGTATCTTCTAACTCATGTCGTGTGTATCTAAGAGATCAGATAAGTTCCATTGTGCATTTATTTTGTTGATCCATTGTCAATCATAACACTATATATAGGTTGTTCCTAAATGTAGGTGTGTATGAATAATGCATGAAAATTTGAATCATCATCAATTATGTTATTGTTGTCAAATGTAACAAAGTTCCATGAGGTGGGGTATTTCTAATTGTACCAATAATAATATCTAGTGGATGACCATATGTCATCAATAGATGATGCATGTTGTATGTATGATGTACTTTTGGAGTATCCTTGGTTTTTGTTGACTCATGTTTAGAAAGGGGTCACTAAAAAAATTCAACTTTTAATTTCCATTTTGATGTGGTCAAGATTTTTTGGAGTATCCTTGGTCTCTGTTGACTCATGTTTAGAAAGGGGTCACTAAAAAAATTCAACTTTTAATTTCCATTTTGATGTGGTCAAGATTCTTCTATAGGAGTAACCAAATCAATAATGATTTCATCAATGATATCCTATATCTCGTGTCTTAATTTGAATCACCTATTCGTTAAATGCCCTACAGTTTGATGATACTCACAATATGCATTACCATCATAGTTCCTTGGTCCAGGCCTGCTTGAATCGAGCTTTTATGGAGGAAGGAGTGTGATAAGGTTACATTATAGAAACTTCTTTAGAATAACATGAGGAGGTGATGGTAATAATGAAAACTGACCCTTTGGTGGAATTGTCAATTGTAATTTGTTTGCAGGTTGTGATACTACATTTACTATAGACATCACTACATTTTTTTGATAAATAATTGAAGGTTAAGTGTCCCTCACCCAATATAAAATCAAATTAGATAAAAAAACCATGCATCTCAGATAACATCCATGAGAAGGCATGTAGCAAAGAATGGCCTAACAAACTAATAATGAACCAATAAAAATGACAATACATAGAATTTACACACAAAGGGGCAAAAACATAACCAAGGACTAGCCAAGGACTAACCAATAGGAAAAAATCCTAGGAAGGGATACCACCCTAGAACTAGAATCAAAACAAACATTAAATCATAGGAACATAGCCAAGATACATGTAGGAAAAAAGATTTTAATTCACCCATTGGGCTACACTAAAGTGCTCATCACCAAACTAAATAATTGTTTTCCACTAGGGGCTAGAGACTAGCACTTACATAGATAGGTTTTCTAGTTCATCCTTAGCAGGGGACACCAAACGACTACCCAAAGTAGGGGCTCAAAGGTTGGTCTAAGCTGAGCCCACATGGCTAAAGAATTCACCTGTCGAGTATGATCCCCCATTGTCCCATTGAGCCCTGTGTCTATGATCCTTACCAGGGGTGGAAAAGAATGGCCACCCTAATACATTTGTTTTAGTATCCATGTAGCGATAAGCACATGAGAAAACTAATGCATCCCCATGATAGCTGAAAGGGAGGGCAGGGGAGCCTGTAGAGAGCTCACATCCATAGGGCTAATAAATCTTCCAAAAGGAGAGGGGGATCAAAGATGACCTTGAAATTTATCCACATGGGCCAAAGTAATGCTGAGCTACTCCTCGAACTGTCAAAAGATAGACAAAGGAATAATGCCACATTCCCCTTCCCTGAGAGGGGCAACATTGATAGTTTTTGGCCAAAATATCCTTAATTGTCACTCCCCACCAAGCATGTAATGAGGATTTATCCACCCTTCCACTACCTCCTTCATCGATTCCTTGTCTTCCAAAACTAAAATCTTGTTGCTTATGAACAATGAAGTGATGTTGGCATTCACCTTGACCCTGTAAGGGGTTTTCAAGAAAACCAAGGCCCACTAACTCTTTGATGGCCTCCATTACTGGCTTAGATTGAATCAAAAATACCTTCTTAAGATGAACCTCACTAACACTGTCCTCGAAAGACATTTCCCTCTTCTCAGAAGAAACACATAGTAAAGGCTCACTCATGGCAATTTAAACTAGGCATTCCATCTCAAACAACTCTCAATTCTCTAGCACCCAACCTATGAAGATCACTCAAAAGAAATTCCTTCAAATTGAAGTATTCACACTCATAAAGGCAGGCCACCTTACTTTTAGACTCCAACACATGTGAACTGAAGAAAATGGTGGAGTTAAATGATTAATGAGAGAGGCCCTTTCACCGTCAATTCAATAATATGATTACCAAAGACCGACAAGGGGAAACGGGAGAGATGAGTTAGAGATTTGCCAAATTTGCCTCAGGCCAAGCATCCCAAGTGTTGTCCATAACAAGCTTTGGAAATAATGAGATACCTTAATTTGTAAGGAAATCCTCTACAACATTGACCTCATGATAATAGTGAGATGCCTCCCAATAATTGAGGGAACTTAGAATATCCCAAGCATGGCCCAATATATTTTAAATGTTCCAAGCACACGGCCCCAATTTTTTTACTGGTTGGATCATAACCATTGAGTCTCCTTTCAAGATTACCTTCTCGATGCCACATTGCACTATCAGATCCACACCAAAGGTCAATGCTTGTGCTTCAACTTTATTATTTGTACCATCATTTAATTTTAGCAAGGCTAATTTGATTAGAGAACCTACACTGTCTCTAATGATGCAACCAACCCTTAAAGCACCGAGGTTGCTCTGAGTGGCCCCATCAAAATTGAGATTGAAGAAGCCTAGGGGTAGTGGAGCCCAAACCCCATTTTTTACCCTGCAAAAGATTTTCACAAGAACTCTTGGCCCATTAATGAAGGGACTTCACTACATTCTTGCTATCATTAGAATTGACCTTATAATTTGGTTTGCTTTAAAAATTCATTATTGAAGTAGTCGTAGGATTTGATGTATACTTAAGTTTGTTCAAAGCAATTAGCTTGATTGTATGGCATAACTCATCAAATGATTTGAATCTCTTGAATATGACTGATTCATTAAGTGGTGGCATAGAAATTTGTTTGAAAATATCTTTCAATTCATTACCAACCATAACATTGGTCATCTTGACTAACATAGTTTTGTATCAAACCACTTAATCACTGATTGGTTCATTGTATCTTTGCTTTAGCTTAGTAATTTTTGTGTAGGATAACCTCTCATCAATGTTGATGGCACAATGTGCTAAGAATTGGTCGGCCAAAGGGTTGAATGTTGTTGCGAATTGAAGAGGGATGTTATAAAACCATCTCAATGCAATCTTTAAGACTTCTTGGAAATAACTTGGTCAAAATCTTATCATTATATGCATAGTCCAAGCAAGTTACATGGAATGATCTAAGAGATTATTTATGATCAACTTTACCTTGGTATAATGGGATCTTAGGAGCTATAAAGATTTTATGTAGAGGGTAGGCTGTTATCTTAGGATCTAATGGGTTATGGAGCAAGGCGTGCAAGTCCATGGTATGGCTATTTCTCGATGCACCTTGATTTAGTTGCAAAACCATGGTATGCAAAGTTGTAACAACTTTCTCAAGGGATCGTGTATTAGGCAAGATTAGAAATGGAATGCGCATATCCATCCTATATGGGGTGAAGGTTATTAGTGTATAATTAGGCATCAAAATCTATTGAAAGCTTTGTGATGCACCCATATTTTGGATGTCACATAGATCACAAAAGGTGTGGGCATCAGAATGGTACCAGTAGTAGTGGTTTGAATACCTGATGTAGAGGCTTGAGCTAATTTTTTTTGCTCATATCTTACTATATATAACATAATATCTATCTGATGTGAATTTATATTAATATAATCAATGCATTGATCATCTTTCAAGGAATTTTATTGGTCTCTAGTAATTGTATCAGTAGTCTCAATATTCATGATAAGTCCATCACTATGGTGGACAATATATGTTGTGTAATCTATAGTAGGAAGAACAAAGGGAATCATGCAGACCCTTTGGCCTATAATGGTAATAATAAGCATCTTAGATTCAATATTAAAATAATAGGTTTATATAAAGGCTTGGGATTATTCACTAGTAAGCTTAGCTTAATTAGTGAATCTGGACTTGATCTTAGTTACCCATTTGTCTACATATTTGATCCAAATAAAATATACTATCAATGTAGAATGAGATGTAAAGAGAATTTTTATTAACTATATTAACCAGTAATTTTCATTCAACATGATCATCATTAGGGTGTATTTTTAGGGGGAAGTCAAAAAACCTAAAGCTAAAATCTAAAACCTTAGAAGGACGAAAACCCTAAAAAAAAACTTTGGGTTTTGCACAGTTCAATATGTATACAGGTTTACCAATATTTTTACCCTAATTTGAATTAATTGATAATATTAATCTAATTAAAATATATATTTGAAATAAAATATAGATTAGATGTGGAATTCAAGTATATAATTTGAATGTAAATGATTGACAATTGATTTTTTTGATTGGATTAAGGCATATCTTAAATATGGAAAGTACTAAGGAGATCATGATACTTATATTTTATGGTTGATTGTCTGAATATGAATGTATTTTGAAATTGGAAAATGAGGATAAACATGCCTTTGGTTTGCTTAGTTTAGGAACTAATCTGTTGCATGCATTGGGTTAGTTCTGTAGACTAGGAATTTGACTCAAGAGAGGTGGTTAGTATCGTGTTAGTTCCAAAATGAAACCAAATTGAGAAAGAACACACTAACTAGTATAAATCTCTAGGCTTATACACTAATGAGAGCTTAGTGATGAAAAACCATTTGAAAACATAACTATAAATGATAAATGTGAACACAAAACACCAATTTATTACCAAATCCTTGATTGCTCCAAAAGGCTCCATCTTTAACTTGCTTAGCTTGTACTTCAAGAGATCTTCATCAATGGAGTGTGGCTACCTTCATCTCCTCTTGGCACCTTTGGATTGTGTGAACCTTATCTCAAAAATTGGGCATTAAAACACTATATGCATGAGGTTTTGGAATTATTTGTGCATTATAAGTTTACAACAAGAAAGATTGAAATTCAATAGGTAAGGCCTCCTATTTATAGATTTTACAAAATGATCAGAATGAACTGAACTGCCCATCTCAAGATGAAGATATGGGGATAAGAATCCATTCAATTTTCAAGGCCAAATTAAATAAATGCCCTCATAAATATTTAGGATAGAGAGACATTAAAGAGGCATGGAAGGTCTTAATGAGGCATGGGAGGGCTTAATCCTGATATTTTATGCATTTATGGCCTAGAGATGTCTTTTCAAGAAATGATGTCACTTGATGATGTAGTTATTCAATATCAATTTTCAAAAATAAATATTTCAACAATTTTCATGGAAAATTAACTTAAGTTCTTGATTCAAATTAATTAGCCTTAAACATGATTAGTCAACTTTGATGCAAATCTTAGCAATTGGTGCATAAATTAATCAAATTGGTCAAAATGTCCTATTATTGGCTCTAAATTTGACTAGATTAGAATTAGTATGTGATTTTTAGATGCATTAGATCTGTTATCCCATTTATGATGTTTTCAACACAAAATAATAAAGGCACATGTCTTGTGTAATAAATTTGGTAGAAAAGAGCAATCTAGAGCACCCAGGTGTGAAAATGTCATTTTGACTCAAAATGATCTAATCAAAGTTAGCTATCTCATAAATTACATTGCCTCATTTAATGATAATCTTGTCAAAATTGACACTTGAATATGACAATTTCAAAGCTTTTAATGCATTTTAGTGTTTTAGGCCAAATTGTGCACATTTGATAGAAATAGGTCAAAAGCTTGGTTGAAGGTCATTGGTGGCCAGTTTTAGGTGTCTACAATTTTATCCTATTTGTGAAGGAATTGCAAGCTATAAGCACAATAATGTCTTCTCAAAGAATTAAAAAAGTCCTGTATGCCTATAACTTCAATGACAATTGATGAACTGCATGATTCCCTCTAAGGGAATGATTGGCATAAGTAGATTGATAAACGGTCCCTCAAAAGAAAAAAGAAAAATGAGGGAACCAAACTCATGAAGACGTTGGGGTGAGAACATAACGAGTTTAAAAAATTAATCAAAATCATTGAAAATGCAAGTGGGATGGTTTACAATGGTTTGCCCGAAGGTGGTTATAAACATTATACTCTGATAGTGTCAATGTGGTATGATAACACAATGATTTGCCCAAAGGTAGTTATAATCATTAAGAAGATGGAGTTGCCTCATTTAAGATAAACAAACAAGATAATAACATGTCCCTATATGGGCAAAAATAAATAAATTTGGTGACAACACAATGATTTTCCCAAAGGTGGTTAGAATCATTGAGAAATATAAGTGGGATGGTGTACAATGATTTTCCCATAGGCGGTTATAATCTTTGGATCTCGATTATGACAAACATGATTGATTGGTTGATGATGAAAAATATGATATCTATAACTTGATACAAAGGATAAAGATAAATTGGGACAACCTACTAGTAGGGAGATGCTCGTCCAAACTAACAAAGGTTGAAATTCTTTCGTTATTTACTTACTCTATTTGGGATATGATTGGAATTGGATTGGGATGTCATTGTCGAGGAGATGTTGATGCCTCCATTGCTGAATATTATTCTTGAAGTTGATTTTTATTATAATACTAGATGGTAAGCCTCATGATAGAACACCATGAGGACTAGGCTAGAAGATGCATAAGGATTGACTCCCAAAATTCAACATTTAAGGAAAAAAATGCACCAATGATAAAAACCATGGTGATAATGTAAACATATGAATATGGATGGATTCAAGTATAAATGCATAAAGAGTCACCCAATGAATTCACATAGACTAAATGAAGACAACAATGCTGAAAGCAAATAAATATGCACACAAACAACAAATAAACAAACAAGCAAAGATGTAAACAAAGAAACAAATAATGGTTAATGCTAATGATTAGTACAAATAACATGAATTAAACTCAACAAACATTTCCCCTAGAAAATAAGTGATAAATTAGCAAACAAACATGACTGGAAGAATAGAAGAAAAGGAAGGGGGTGGTCAAGCTGTCTCTATATGCACTAGAAAAGTGGACGCTGCCTACATAGTTCCATAGATGTAATATCCAACAAAAAATTTTAGGCCAAATATAGTTTTCCCAGGAAATGGGAAGAAAATGATAACTGATGAAAAAAACATGATGGATGCGATAGAAGAATAGAAATGGACTCACAAAATGGTGAGAGCGTAGGAGAAAAGGTCAAAAAATATGGGGAAACTAAGTGACAAGTGATTTGATTGTAACTTAATAAGGGTTCCCAAAATCCTTAAGGCAAAGAAGTGGTTAATGCTTTTCCTTTTTTATACTATTTTTAGAATTTTGAAGTATCTCAACTCAATCGAGAATGATGATACACTAAATGGTTCAAGCTCACAAAATGGCAAGAGCATGGACTTAGGTTGCTCACAAAATGACAAGAGCATGGCTTAAGTTGGTCGTAAAATGATGAGAGCTTGGCTTAGGTTGCTCATAAAATGTTGAGAGCATGGCCTAGAGTGCTCACAAAATAGCAAGAGCGTGTCTTAGGGTGACTGAGATGACCTCAATAAGTATCGAGCGTTACCTACATAGTCCCAAGATGGGACCTCATGTCACTGTAGTTTTCCCTTACAGTGGAGGAATATGACTAGTGCAGTATCCAATTCAAACAAGACAGACACAAGTGGTATAAAGGCACAATACGACATATGAAATGGCTAGTTGGTACGTCGAGGTATGATAAATGAATGTTACCCCTAGTTTGTATATAGGCGGTTATAACTTAGGAAACAATGACATAGGTCAATGATACTAATTTGCCCATAGGCATTTATAATTAGTAGCAAGACCGGCGAGACACTGATTACAATGTCTCACCAATCTTGCTACTAATTATAACTGCCTATGACAATGTATCGTCGGTCTTGCTACTAATTATAACCATAGGTGGTTATAATCAAGCACACTTGGTATAGAGAATGGAACAATAAATGATAGATGAAACTGCCAACCTACTATCTTACTACTCTAAAATACTGTCTCTATCTGGAATGTGTGAAACAACTACTGAAATTAGATCTGAATCCTCTTGCTAAAAGTGGTGATAGAATCAAATGAAATAAAACTAAGGTCATAGGGCCAAGTAGGGAGGGAGAAATGAACTCAATTAATGAGAAGGTATGGTAAAATGGATAGGTGATAGGAAAAAGTGATAGGTTGGTAAGATGGTAAAATGACATAGTATAAAGAATATTGATAAAGTGATACAACTTGAAATAGTCCTTATAGACAATACACCAAGTTACTCAATCATAGTACCATTTGAGGTGGATAATGTTCATCGGTTCATCAAGTTCATGTTTGTTTGGTGTAGCAAGCTTGTATGCACCTGTTCTAAAGTTTGCTATAATAATGAAAGGACCAACCCAGTTGGGTTTGAACTTACCTTAATGCTTCTTTTTGACCATGGTATTTTTTTGGTTTTCTTTAAAGACAAGATCACCAAGTTCAAATTCTCTATGATTCACACATCGATTATAGTACACTCAAAGTCAATTTTGATAGTCTTGGAGATTGTTCACTGCATCCATCTATTTTTCATCAAGTAACTCTAGTTCTTGTAGGAGAGCTACTCTATTGTCATTGTTGTCTAAGACATGTTTGAAAGAAATATGGAGAGATGGTAACTTGACCTCAATGGGAAGAATGGATTGAGTACGTTAAACAAGTATGGAGTGGATCCCATGGGTGTATAGTGATTAGTGTGGTATGCCCAAAGGGCACAAAATATTTGAAGGTGCCAGTCACGATTGGCATCATTGGCAATCTTTTTGAGAATGTTAACAATGGTTTTATTTAATGCTTCAGCTTGGCCATTACCTTGTGGGTAATATGTTTTAGATAAATGTTGCATGATATTGTATTTTTTACATATCTTTTTGACATTCTTATTCTTGAATGATCCTCCATTATCAGATATAATGTTAGAAGAGATACTATAGTGGCAAATGAGATGGTTGAAAATGAACTTGGAAATTTGGTTTCCAATCATGTGAGGGGTATAGATTCAACCCACTTAGTGAAATATTCAAAGGAAGTAAGGATATGTTTATGGCTATCAGATGAGGTGGGATTGATATTACCAATAAGGTTGAGGCCCCATGTAGCAAATTGCCATGGTGTCAACATGAATCAGATTGGCATACCATTAACACTTGGCACACTTATTTGCATATGTAGCTACATCTGCATCCATTATGGGCCAATAATAACCTATATCTAGGAGCTTTTTGGATATGAATATCCCACTGATGTGGGCTCCACATACTCCATGAACTTCCTATAACTCTAGTGTAAATTCTATCAAAGTTAAACAATGAAGTAGAGTTCCATCAAAACTATGGTGGTAAAGGGTTGATCCAAGTAAGGTATAATGAGTGGTTTGGTGGATGAAGGCTTTGGATTGATTTCAGGATAGGTCAAGTGGCATAATTTGGTCATGAAGGTAGTTGTAAAGGTCTGAATACCAGATAGAGCCAGGACCAACAATATCACAAATCATCATGATGGTTGAAGGTTCATGAGCTGGTGATAATAAATTCTTGACAAGGAACTGATACTCTTTAGCTATCTTTTTGTCAAATTAGAGATCTAATAGTGGCCATAACATCCATAGTTCTATTACTTTCCCTTGGTATATGCTCAAACTGAATGTCCATAATCTGTTGTTTGAGAGTGTTGAACATGGCCTTGTATGGATCCCACTTATCATCTTTGGTTTGAAAATGGTATGTGACCTGATTGATGATTAACTGAGAATCACCATAAACCTTGAGATGAGATACATTCCATTGTACCACTTGGTGAAGCCCCGCCATAAGTGCTTCATATTTAGCCATGTTATTGGTATAAGGAAAGTCGATCCTAAATGATTTAGGGATGAGATCCCCCTGTGGTGTAATAAATAAAAGGCCTACCCCTGATCCATGTGCTGTAAATGATCCATCAAAATATAGCTTCTAGTGCTACTCCTTAAGAGGTGTGTCAATGATGGTCATTATGAAATTGGAATGTCAATGGCTTTGTATCAAAAAGGGGTGCTTTAATAAGTTGATCTACAAGAACTTATCCCTTAGTGGATTTTTGGTTGATGCATTCGATGTCAAACTCACTGAGAAGCATGATCCACTTGGCTAGCAGCCTTGTAAAGTTATTTTAGATAGTAGATACTTGAGTGGATGTACTTTTGAAATAACCATGGTCTTATTGTTTAACATGTAATGGTATAGTTTCTAAACTGTGAATACCATGACTAAATAGGATTTTTCTATGGGCTTATAATTATGTTCATACATGACCAATGTATGTATTAAATAATACATGACATGCTCCTTTTCATTATCATCATGCTGAGCCAAAAGTGCTCTTAGGGCATTGTCAGTAGCTGATAGATATAACAAAAATGGCTTTCCCAGCATAGGAGGTAATAAAATAGGTGGATTCATTAGAGAGTCCATTAGTTTCTAAAAATTTGTCTTATAATGATCATCCCAATGAAATGTGACTCCTTTATTCAAAAGGTGCATAAAAGGATGATATGAAGCATTAGATAAATTGAATTTTGCTCTACAGACTGTGGAGCTACTTCAAATTAGTTGGTGGCTTCATCTTTGTTATGGCTTGGAATTTGGATAGATGTAATTCAATGCCTTAATGAGACACAATAAAGCCAAACAATTTTCCTGATGTGACTCCAAAGACACACTTCTTAGGATTAAGTCTAACTTTGTACTCACACAATCTTTCAAATATTTTGCATAACACTATTGGATGATCGGACCTGGTCTTTAATTTTCCAAGAATATCATCAACATAATCTTAGATAATGTCATGCATCATATCATGAAATATGATGGCATGGCTCTTTGATTAGTGGCCCTTATGTTCTTAATACCAAACAAGATAACCTGATAATAGAATGTTCCCCATGGAGTGGTGAACATTGTCTTATGTTGGTCTTTTGGTGATATCTTGATTTGGTTGTACCCTAAAAAGCCATCTATTGATGAAAGAATCTCATGACTCATTGTGGATTTGATGATCATGTCAATGTTTGGAAATGGAAAATCATCCTTGAGGTAAGATTTATTTATATCATAGAAATCAGTACAAATTCTAATTCCTTCTAGATTTTTGCTAACTGGCACAACATTGGAGATCCACTCTGAATAGTCAATCAATTGAATACACCATACTTTTAAAAGTTTTTTATAAATCTTTCTTGACTAATACAACAATGCGAGGATGCATCTTTTTCAACTTTTGTTTTTCTAGTTTGGCATCAAGATTGACTACAAGGTGGTGCAAAACTAAGGCAGGGTCCAAACCTGACATGTCAGAATAGGTCCATGCAAATATGTCAAAAAATTCCCTCAAAAGGGTTATAAGGACTTTATTCTCCTTCTTAGTAAGGGATGCACCTAGTTCGATCCACTTTGGCTTGTCTAGGGACCTGATGTTAACCTCTACTGTATCTTCCACTAGAATGGTCAAACCATCTTCAAGGATAATGGGCAATGTTTTGAACTGAATTGTAAATTAGTGTCCTCTATTAGGACTGGCTCTTCGAGTTCCCCTAGGCATGATGAATCATAGTCCCCCAATGGGAGGTTTGGCCATGTAACAAAAAATATTAGAAACTCATTAAGGATTTGATCAAAATCTTGTTGTTATTCAAAATTGAGCTCAGACTCACAGACAAGTTCATCATTGGTGGTCTCCTGAGCTATGTTTGAATAAGGTTGAAAACCTTCATCTAATGGTACATGAGATAGGTTTTCATCACTAGACTAGCCTTTTTATTTATTTTTCCTTGGTCATAAATCACCTCAAAGAGGTTTTCACTTTCGGACCTCAATGTTTTAATTATTTTCTTTTAGCTAAGGGTGTTTACCCTCTCTCCAAAATAGGCTTCAAGATCCAACTTGATTGAGAACCTTGATTTATGGTCCAACAGAACATTGTCTCTAAGGCTGAAAAAATCATAGAAAGCCTCATCATTTTAGAACTCATCAATCAACACATTGGACTCTTGTTGGTCCCAGTCTATCAATTGGGGATAATACAATGGTAGTGGGTTGTGTTGAATGATTAGTCTAAGGGTTTAAATAGAATGAGCATTAAATAGGTTGGTCTCAGCTAGGTCATCAAAAAGGCTATGATTGGACTCTACTTCACAGCCAACATCCTCATCACTAGTCAATGGTGATGGAGCATGATTAAGGTATATGGGGTCACCCCCAGGTGGTTTAAATCCAAGTCCATAGGGCCCTTTATATTTGGTCATGGAAATTGGCTCAAACACTCTTTGTTGGTTTGGTCTGAGGCCTTTTCCTTCATATTCTTGATTCTTCATGATCCTATTAGGAATATGATACTTTGTATATTCATAACAATCAACCTGCTTGTCATTGTACAACCATGAGTCATCTCCTTTAGGAGGGTTTAATTCTAGGCTAGATGCTAGTATAAACGTGATAGGTCCTTTACCTTTACCCTTTTATTACCATTTTGGATGAAGTGGCTTAGATTTAGGTCTTTTAAAGGACTTTGGATTCTATGGAAGGTTTGCAACATGAAAGGTATCATGGGTTATATACTATCCTAGGACATTAGGCAAAATGGTATAATGGTTGAATATCTCAAAAAATGGCATGTGAGAAAGGGAATTGAGGGTATTAGGATCGATGTAGTTATCCTCTAGAAAATCAAGGAGTATTGCTTTTCCCTTATCTTTCTTGGCCACTGGATTCATGCTGAAATGATAGTTATAAATCTTGAACTTGACCTCTAGGTGTTTGTAGTGCTCGTATGACTGCAAATCTCTTGGTATAAAAAATTTCATCCCTGAATGGGAGAACTTGATACATTGGTGCAACGTCAATGGGATTGCATGAATTTCATGTAACCTAGGTCTACCCAAAAGCATATTGTATGCCAAATTGATATCTAGCACATGGCAAAGTGTATCATGGGTCACAAGGCCCAAGGATAACTGGTAAATAGATGGTGCCCTATAATTCTCGTTCCTCGCTATCATAGGCTTTTATGGTTATGGTTTTTTCTTGAAGATCTACTTTTGTGTACTTGAAAAGCTTAAATAACTTTAGAGACACTATGTTTAGACCAAATCCATTGTCTATAAGGACAAATTTCACTTTGTGCTTCTCTATGTAAACTTCAATGTACAAGGGGGTTTTATGCAGTGGGCCAAGGGATGACATATCACTTTGGTTGAAAGTGACTTATTGGGCCAGATCTATGTTTCCAACCAAATCTTGGAATTTGTCAGGGGATATGTCACTTGAAATAGTGGATTAGCTCAGGAAGCCATTCAAAATATTTTTGTAAATTGTTGACGTATGCAACAAATCTAAAATGGAGATTTATGTGGGCATCTTTGGCAATTATTCCACAATGTCAAATTTCTTCTCTTGGTCAATATTAAATGGCTTATTCTAAGGTTTAACAGCTAGTTGGGTGATGGGTGAAGTGGCAGATTGTTGTGGACCTGGGATGGTAATCTTAGACCTCTGAGTTGTGATTTTACAATCGAGATTAAACACAGGACCATGATTGCTAACAAATGATGGTGATGGTGGGGGAGCAGATAGGATAAGTCTCAATAGCTGGAGTACTTATGCATGGCCATGAGATAATGATGAATTACTGGTATAGGGTCAAAAGTTATTAATCTCTATTTGATGGTATACCTATATGCGGTCCTAGGTCAAGGAAGAATTATTAAAGTGATTTAGTGGATTGACATTGTTTATCAAAGGTCTTGATTGATTAGTATTTGGTCTTAGATTGATGTAGATGGTGTTAACGTGACCTCTTATAATATGACCTATAACTCTATTTTAGTCATGTACAACTACATGGTAGGTCTGTTAGTTGTTGTCCTTCTAAACTTGGTTCTATCTATTGTTCAGATGCTATCAATTCTGCTATTAGTGATTCCATTGGTTTGGCCTTGGTTGTTAAAACTGTTGTTGTTGGTGTTTCACTAGCCATTGTTGCTACAATGGTTGGTTGTTATGTTGAGGAAAGGGGTTTTGATAGATTTCAAGGGTCTGATTGGAAGTGGAATTACCATCATCCAATGTTATCTCCCCATTATCTAACATATTCTGAATGAAATGTTTTATTTGCACACAATGGTGCAAATTATGTCTGTTAACCTGATGATATTCATAGAATTCATTTTGGTGGTACCAATCAGGATAAGGAATGCCCTAAGGATAATTTTTTAGTATAGGATAACTAATTAGATTAGTGTTCGTGAGCTTGAAAAACACAAATTCAATAGGCTCTCTAAGGTCACTAAAGCATGATGAGTAGGCATTGTTCTCCTTGGAGGAAGAGCTTGTAATGGTAAAGGTTGTTGCATTTATGGATTAGGATTAATGTGTACATGTTGTGTGGGCTAAGTAGATCATGTTTGCACTATTTGGACATGTCTCAACTCTGTTATTCCATTTCCAACAACATTTTTGTTGTGGTTGAGTTTCCTTGGTTTGTTATTGCTATTGGCCTGTGCTGGTTATGATGCTTGTGCTTAGACTCGATGATAGTTTTGGCCATTTCTTGGATTGGTACCCTGATTTTGATTTGATGAGAAAATATTGATGATCCCTTTGTTAATAAGGGCTCATTTGATTAACAAACCTTTGTCAATGATCTCCTTAAAGGTATGTGCACATTATAGTTCCAGATGATAGGATACCTCACTGTGAAATTTTTGGTAAACACAATGGTTAATTGTTTATCTAGTAAATTGTGGGTGAATCGGCTTGTAAGGGATCTCCATCACTATAGATAACTTGAAAAAATCTCACTGGATTTTTTCTTAGCATACATCAAGTCAACCAAAGAAATATCATGTTCAAGATTATATGAAAAGTGCTGCATAAACTTGTTTGAAAGATAATCAAAATTGGATATAGAATTCTTGGGTAACTTTAAAAACCATTCCAAAGCTTGTCCTACTAGACTCCTTGGGAACAAAAAACAAAAGGTATATATTGCTATATGCCATTGGTTGTCATGCAACAAAGAACTCAGCCAAATGAGCCTTGTGGTCACCTTTCCCATTGTATTTGTCAAATTTAGGTGGTTCATATGCTAGAGGAAATGGTATTTATAAGTACTCCATGTTGAACAGATAAGAATGGATGTCATCCAACTTAAAATTTTTAGTCTATTTCCTAGCTTGGATGGGAACAATCACATCCTTCATCTATTAGAGTTCTTGGGCTAGGAAATTGGAGGGAATATTGGCTTGAGGCGAAACATTAGCCTTAGTAGATGGTTAAGTGGTCACAAGTGGAGCACTTTGACTAGGGTATGATGGAGGTATTTACTAGGGTACATTGGTTTGGTTGGGGAGTGGACCAGGAATATGCATGCATGAATTAGGATTTGATTATTAAATTTACACGTATTATGGTGTGATATTCTGGTTTGGGTTAGGTAAGTAGGTTTGAGTTTGGGAATGTTGAGGTTGGGATGGAGGGATATGGATATAATATACTTGCTGGGGTTGAATAGGGACCTAATGCTAATTAATCAAACCTTGGTATTGAGGGCGTAATTGTGAAACAAGACCCTATCATTGAACTAGTGGCATATTCTACACAAAAGGCAAAGGTTGCCTAATTGGTACTTAAGGAACATGGGAACCTATAGGTTGTACGAATCCTTATTAGGAAGCTGATGCTTGTGGAAGATTTGGCATTTTTTACTAACCAACATTCATATGCTGTTGATTAGACATTGTTTGGTTTTGAATTGGTATATTAGTTTTTGAGGAAAGTGGTATGTTCACTGCTACCTGGCGAGGTGAAACATTGGTTTCCCCCTATTGAGGTTGCAATATATTCTACCTCTACTATGTTGGTATGTTGGATTGTGCCTGCTATTATGGAATATTACTAGTTTCTTGTTGAGTAATATTCATCATGTTTTGTTGTGGAGGCAGGGCATTGGTCACTAATTGATTACCTAATCCTATTGGTTGAGTGCTTGAAGAAGCATCTAGTTGAGGATTAGTGCTAATAACTGGTTGAGGTTGGGATGTATAAAATCTTACTCCTAGATTTTGAGATCCACTCATGGTGTTAACTAAAGGTACACTCATTTGTGTACTAGTTGTTGGGGTATTTACACCACTTTGTTTTGGATTGGATGTTGCTTACGCATTGTCCACTAGGTTTTGCTCAATATTCTACGTAGAAGTAGAAGACACTTGTTCGATGGTTGGCATATGAAATAAGTTATTGACCAAAGTGTTTTGCATGAAGGGGTCTACAACCTGATTGTCCTGACCAGTCAATTCTATTAACACTCTTTTTAAAGGAACTAGATCTAGGAGAGGCCTTTTGGACATGGTCATCTGGTTAAAATTGTATGCTAGGTTCAAGTATGTTTAGTATGCTATTTTTATTTGTACAAAGTGATCCTCCAAGAGGTCCTTAACTTTGACAAGCATATTAAGTTCTTGATATGGAATTTGGATTAGAGTTAAAGGATCAATAGAAGAAGCCTATTGTCTATAAATTATGTTGTGAGGTATTCTTACTAGACTTGACAAGTTCTCATGAGGGAAGTGTGCTGAAAACTTAGCCCCTACTTCTATATCTCTAACCAAATTTTTGTTCTTGATTTCTAATAAGTGACACTCAAATAGATAAGGCTCATATATGGATAGTGAAGTAACATAGTACACTTGTTGAGGAACTGGTTCTTCAACTATTGGTACCGAAGTTAGATACTACTTGTTTGTTTTGGATCTTGCTCTGAGTATGAAGGCATGTTTACCAAATAATGAGCCAATGGGTCTTTGTTTTATGCCTTTGTTTGAGTGTTATAAGATGGATAATAATCTATATCATAAACAACATTATCTGCATAGGGGTCTTGAACCATTTCTTCTTGTACGACCACTTTACTAACCCCTCGATTGTACATGAGGCCATTATGAGGGTAGGAATACATGTTAGGATCTATAGTAAATGTTTCATGACAAAAAGGGAATAGAGTTCTATAAATTAGGAAAAGAAGATGTCTAAAAAGAGGTTCAAACATGATCTAACTTGGTTAAAAGGATGGATATGTATATCCAAAAAAGGTTGATGTAATGACTTGTGATAAAACATGTTAATGCCAAGTATCTAACGTTACACGTTTCACACAAAAAGGTCAAGTAAAAGTACCATAAATTGAAATGCCAAATTCTAGGTCAAACTATTTCAAAGGAGCCTAATCTAAGACAAACAAAATTTTCTAGGAATTTTGGCCAAATGCAACATCAAAATATAATCTCAAATAAAGTTACGTGCTAGGAATTTTTGCCAAACAATGTCAAAAGCTAGACTTTTGAAAATATGAGATATTTAATCTAATGTATTTGAAACATTTATAACAAAAACTAGGCATTTGACTCTTGGACATAAACTTGATCAATAAGTATGAGGTATAAAGCAAAATTCACTTGGAGATAGTTTATTTTCTCCCAAATAATGGCATATACCAATTTTTTTTTATTGATAAGCTAGGGAGAGGTGAACGGTGTAACCATGCTAGACAAAGGCTCTCAAAGAAAACTCAAAATGGTTAGAACTTTGGAACAACATTAGAATCTATGTGAATAGGTCTATGAAACAAGTTTCAAAATAATTTGAGTAACATAACAACTCTAAAATTCTTAAAAGGTGTGATAAATGCTTGTTTCAAGACTTTAAGGAAAAAATGGTTTCAACATGATTTCAATAGCGTAACACTACTTTCCTTAACTTAAATGATACCCACACATAAAGGTTTGAAAAAATATCTAAGGCAAACATGTGCTATCAGATGGACTTAAGAAAAAAGGTGAAATAGGATGGACAATACAAATTATATCCTAGGACTCAATGTGTTTTGGATACAAAAGATGACTTGAGTCCTACCAAATGGTGATAATGACATTGAGTCTAAAAATGACCCTAAATTCAAATTGGGAATTGAAATCAAGTTGAAACAAGTTAAGTTCAAATTGGAGAACCTAATTTAACACATCAACCTTTAAAACTTGGATGATTCCAATTTTGAATTTAAACTATCAATGATGGACTTAAACAAAATGTGGAAAAATGTCTAGACTCAAATGGGCAACATAACTATGCCAAGTTATAAGATATGACACAAAGTGTATGATGATGATTTTTAACAAGGAAAAATGATGATTTTCATTTGGGCAAAATAACACCTCCTTGTTCAAAGAAATTTGGGGACAATGTTCTTAGTTATGTCATTTTTGTTAACACCAAGTTTTTACTCCACACAAAAATCAAGTAATCTAAGACAAAGACAAATTAACTTACTAATCATATTAAACCCTAAACTGATATGGTATGGAAAAGTGGGGTTAACTAATTAATAAGTTTTTGAACATTTCTTGATGGATCAAATGCATAATACTTTCACGTTAACATGCAAGAAAAATAATACGTCAATTGGGTCCATGACACTTGGCTTATTATAAAAAAATGTCTTGCCTTATTTACAACCTCTACATCCATCACTCACTTAGTGTAGTGTGTTGTCCAATATGCTCATACGTATCGAGCTTAGCCTCAATGATAGGAGATGGTTTAACTACTAAAATCATCAGTTCGAGTGGGGTGATCCCAATTTATATACCCTCCATGAAGAGGGGTTAAAGATGATGTTGGGAGATGAAACCTTGGGTCAAAACTTTCCTAAATAACTTGTGAGAGGTAACAAAGTCCCCCTCACAAGCCAAGATGCAATGAAATTAAAAAACCAAGTAAAAGAGCTTTAAAAGTTGTTTCTAGATCACCCAACCCATGCGGGTCTTGGGGAGAACCTTCACAACTTATCTTTTATGCCTTTGGACTAAGGCACTTTGCAATAAAGTTGACACTTTTGATCCTACAAGTTATCTATAGGGGATGTGGGAAGAGCATACACACACAACTCCCTATTTGCTCAAAAAAATCTAATCTAGGTAAACAATGATAATAACTTTACATAAACTTGAAGTGTGTTCAATTTTAAAACACTAAATGAAATGTGCGATGATGTTCGTTAGCCACTTGGCTTTAAGATGTAAAAACTTGTAAAGATAAACTACAAAATATTAAAGAAAACATCTAAGTGTTTCTTTAATCACCAAAATGAAAATTTTTAATCCCTTTTAACCACTTAAAAAAGAGTTTAAAAAGACTAGATTAAGCTTGCTTAGATCTTTCCTCATGTTGGCCCTATAAGGAAAAAGTTAGAGCTTTGCTTCGGTTTGAAGCACTATTTCAGATGAGGCAAACAAATTTACAAAATGAGCTCGCAGATTTCACATAGTCGATCCTGTTACTCCATAGTGTAATTCTACTGTTCAAGTTAATAATCTCGCTATTTAGGTCGAGGTGATAATGTTGCTATTTGGGTCATTAATCTCACTATTCGAGGTGACATAAACACTATTTAGGGCTACAATCCCTCTATTCATGGTGACAAAAATGTTGTTTATGGATATTCAGATTGGGGTGACAAAAATGCTATTTAGGGTGATAATCTTGCTATTTAAGTCAATAATCTCGCTAGTTAGGGTGACAAAAAATTTGTTCGAGGTTATTCAGGTTGGGGTGATAAAAATACTATTTAAGGTGATAATACCACTATTTAGGTCAATAATTCACTATTCAAGGTGATAAAAATACTATTTGAGGGTCAGCGTGACAAAAATGTTGTTCGAGATGATAATCCCTCTATTTGGGTCAACAATCCCATTATTTAGGGTGATAAAAAAGCTGTTCGAGGCTATTCAGGTTGGGGTGACAAAAATGCTATTTAGGGTGACAATCTTGTTATTCAAGTCAACAATCCTACTATTTAAAGTGACAAAAAAATTGCTTAGGGCTATAATCCTACTATTTGGGGTGATAAAAACATTATTCAAGGCTATTTGGGTTGAGGTGACAAAAACACTATTTGAGGTGACAATCCTACTATTCGGGTAATAGTCCCGCTATTTGGGGTGACAAAATCATTATTTGGGGATAACAAAATCGCTACTCGGGGTCAAAAATCTCATTATTTAGGGTGACAATCCTACTATTCAGGGTGACAATCCCGTTGTTCATAAAATTGTTATTCGGGGTGACAAATTCATAACTATATTAACGATGGGATTGTGACAAATAAAAAAATTGTGACTCAGTAAAAAAATTGTGACTTCTAAAAAAATGGATTTTAACTCAAAATTTTTACCTTTTTTGCTTCCATACTCTACGATCTTGCATGACAATGGTTAGTAGTTTATTTGTAGGTGCTATTTGACCAAATTTGTGATGCTAGGTACTATCGGGCGTGCCATGATGTAGACTAGGAATTTGACTCAAGAGAGGTGGTTAGTATTGTGTTAGTTCCAAAATGAAACCAAATTGAGAAAGAACACACTAACTAGCATACATCTGTAGGCCTAGACACTATGGGGAGATTAGTAAGGAAAAAATATTTGAAAACAGAACTAGAAATGGAAAAAAAATGAGAAATGTGAACACAAAACACTAATTTTTTACAAAATCCTTGATTTCTTTGAAAGGCTCCTTTGGCTTGCTTAGCTTGTGCTTCAAGATATTTTCATCAATGGAGTGTGGCTACCTTCATCTCCTCTTGGCACCTTTAGCTTGTGTGAAGCTTCTCTCAACAATTGGGCATTACAATACTATATGCATGAGGTTTTGGAGTTATTTGTGCATTATAAGTTTACACTAAGAAAGCTTGAAATTCAATACGCAAGGCCTCCTATTTATAGATTTTGCAAAATGATCAGAATGAACCTAAACCATTCATCTCAAGATGAAGATGTGTGGCTAAGAATCCATTCAATTTTAGAGGCCAAATTCAATAAATGCCCTCATAAATATTTGGAATAAAGAGGCATTGAAGATGCATGCAAGGTTTTAATGAGGCATTGGAGGGCTTACTCCTAATAATTTATGCATTTATGGCCTAGAGATGTCTTTTTAAGAAATGATGCCATTTGATGATGTAGTTATTCAATATCAAATTCCAAAAAAAAATTTCAACAATTTCCATGGAAAATTAATCTAAGCTCTTGATTTAGATTAATTAGCCTTAAACATGATTAGTAAACTTTGATGCAAATATTTGGTAATTGGTGCATAAATTAATCAAATTGGTCAAAATGTCATATTATTGGCTTGAAATTTGACTAGATTTGAATTAGGATGCAACATTAGATGCATTATATCCGTTATCCCATTTAGGATGTTGCCAACACAAATAATAAAAGCATGTGTCTCATGCAAGAAATTTGGTAGAAAAGAGTAATTCAGAGCACCCAGGTGCAAAAGTGTCATTTTGACTCAAAATGATCTGATCAAAGTTAGTTGTCTCATAAATTATATTGCCTCATTTAATGATACTCTGGCCAAAATCGACACTTGAATATGATGAGTTTAAAGCTTTTAATGTGTTTTAGTGTTTTAGGCCAAATTGTGCATATTTGATAGAAATTGGTCAAAAGCCTAGTTGAAGGTCATTGGCGGCCATTTTTAGGTGTCTACAAGTTCTATAGGATCAATTCAATATCACAGGTTGATACTGACTTGTCAATTAAAACTGACATGTGTGGAAATATAACACAATGATTGTATGGTCACAAATGAGTGTTTTTGCTTGTTTTGTGTTTGTGATCCTAAATCTTGATGATACACACATATCTAAAAGTTAGCTTCCTTTACCATGAAACCCTAGATGTGCTTGTGAGGGTATAAAACCTGTAAAAATTTTGGAAATGTAATGGGCTAATTTGACCCCAATCACCTCTACCTAGTGACTGACTATTGCATATGTATCCAATACTTCAAGAAGGGAAATCAAGTCACACATAATTCTCCCTCTTAGTGTGATTGTGCTCCTTTACTATATGAATGTAATTAATGATTAGATTTGGTACTTGGCAATGATTTCTTTGATCTAGATTTTGAGTTTTTAGACTTGGGTTGTGATTTATCCTAGTGAATAATATGCAAATTAAGAAGAATAGGGTAGACTTTCTTAATGTGTAATAGTGTATAGATGAGTGAAAAATAGATATTGGGTGAATTATATATGATTCAAACTGAGGTCTTGATTTGTTTATATATGGATATTTTGAATACATCATCATGCCATTAACACATTAGGCTTATAGGTTAACCCTAAATATGGGTTTAATTTCAAAAAATAATTGTTGTTTGGAGTGGTATGGTTCTAACCAGCCAGGTCCTTATCGACTGGCAATAAAAACCATATCATTGGAACTGACTCATGTACATGAGGAATGCTTTGAGAGTATGGAGGTATTTGTGCAGGATATTTAGTAGGTTTGAAACTAATAGTGAGGTACCTATTGGTGTTTGACAACATAACATAAGATAACATGAAAGTGTGAGAGGATGAAAAATTATGAATTTGTTTGGTTGCTCAAGTCATGCGTGGTAAATGTGTTAAACTTGTTATTGTTAAATACTAAAGACCAAATGTTTGTTGGATCTTATTTTGATAGCATTTTTTGTTATATATTTTACTACCTTTTTGAGTACTTGTTGTATATGTACTAGAATATATGGGAGGCATAGTATTCCCATATTGTATATTTTGATTCTCATTTTAGACATTAATTAGTCATTTTAATAGATTTTATCTTTGTGTATGATTACTTAACACACTATGTTGAGTAGACAAATTATGTTTATCTTGTTATTGATATTTTATAGTATGGTGATTTTGTTTTGAGACTTTTATAGTTTACCATATTTGAACTAAGATATCATACATTATTTAGTCTTAAGGTGATTCTTATGATGTTGTCATTATATACATGCTTCATATTCTTTGTTAATAGATATTGGTTATTTTTCCATAGACATATTTAATGTTGAGTGTGTAGGATACAAGGGCCAAAGGTGATATTATGAGGGACTCAAACGTGATTCTAAAAATCATATACACACTCAAACCCCTCACAAACCATTACCCTTACGCTCTTTTATTATTTACAATTTGTTAATTGTATAGTTTTAGATTCTTTTATATTTCCTTATATTATTGTTTAAATTGTGGGGTTTTAGGTCTAATCCCATTTTAAATTAATTACCCTAAGTCTAACCTAACTCTTAGTGAGGATAAGTAACTATTGTGTGAGGTTTGTATTGAATCATAAGCCTATTATTTAATTACAATCCCTAAATTTATCTTCTGATCATTATTTACATAGCATATTAGATAAGTAAACCTTGTCCTACAAGTCTTATTTTAGCTCATGCTTATATCCATGGTGTAGGTGGGTTTTTGAAAAAAAATCAATACTTTTTGGTCATATGAGGCCCTCACTTATAACTTGGGAACTCTTTCCACAAGTAAACTTAACATTATGTACAAAATGATGTGTATGTCATATTTGTGTAAGGACACTCATGTGGGTGTGTAATAAATATTAATGAGTTTTACAAGAGGTTGGATAATGTTTTTAGGAGGGTTGTTGCATCATTGGGATGATGATGGCCACATGTCACCCTCCTATTGGTCTTTGATTTTGGTTGCCTTATCTTTATATTGAATTTATTTTAGTTTTTTGGGGTTAATGAAATTGAGATATTTTAGGAGAGTTTGTGCTTGGGAGAGTTTTAGAATGAATTTTTTAAGAGTAGTCTTGAGGATTGAGGTAAGTTCTTATTATTTTTCCCTTAATTTTTATTTATTTTTAATGCTTCCACCTCTCTTAGTTGTTTGATTGAACCTTATTATAATTATAAAGAGAAACACATTCTTCTTCTTGTATGTTTTAAAATTATTGGGCTTATCTTGCAATAAGGGATTTTTGGGGATCTTATTTGTGGCTTTCTTATAGTGGATTTCATTATTTATTTTAAATTTATTGCCTTGTTTTGTTGTAGAATGTTTTAATAGGGTTATGTGTTGTTTAAGCACCACTATGGCACCCTATTGGATTTTGGAGTAAAACCTTTCTTTCATTTATGACAAAAACCTTTCCTAAGAGTAGTAGAACCTTATAAAAATGTTGACAAAGCACTCTCTTTATTGAATTATGGGAGGTCAAAGGAGGATTTTGGAAAGTTTAAGGAAGGATATTTATTTTGGGAGGTTTAAGGAGGATTTACGGGAGCTCAAATGAGGATATCATGTTTGGAAAACATATATTTACATAGCTTGGAAAGATTTATTATTACTTAAAGAATCATTTATATAAAAGCAAGGTGCATTCTACTCCTCTTCCTTTAAGGATTGTGTTGGTGTCTCTCCTTATGCTTATTTGTTCACCTTTTTTTGGGTATGTGTTGTGAAGATTGTAGTCTTTATAAGCTTTTATTTCTACAACTTTGACATACCTTTTTCCATTTCCTCTCAAGATACTTGAACTAGGTGCATATGTGTAGTGACATACCTCTTTCCCTCAGACTTGGGGGAGGCTATGCATGGGCTTCACTTAGTGAGGTTTTATATCATGATGCAAATTGGATGGGAGGTCAAGCACTTTCTCCTTTGGCCATCTTTTAGAACATGATTGAATTATTGTGGAGCTCATTCTATTTGTGTTGTAGGTCCTTTTAATTTTGAGTTTAGAGATTATGAAGATATGACAGATTGGTTGCCTCTACTTGATTATGTATTTGGTTCATTAAGCCTCTTTGGATACTGTAGTATGTTCAATCTCAATGTGACTCACTCCTTTGAGGTTGTGCTTATGATTGTGAAACTTCTAAAAATTTGTAGCCTTGTGATCTTAAAGACTCTTATGTTGTATTGAGAACTTGAAGTAGTTTTAATTGTTTATGTTTGGTTTGGAAATATTTTTTGAAGGGGTATTGAAAGTATTTTATGATTTCACTAAATGAATGTTGCAAGAATGTTCTTATTTTCATCTCTTCTCTCAATTTTTTTTACCATGAATGTGCAACTACTTTTATTTTTTGAAATAGATCTAACGTTGAAAACATGTAAATTTTTGTTGTTCTTTCCATTATAAGTTGTTTAAAATATTAGTTATTGAATGGAAAATAGATTGTTGATAGAATGCTCAAGTTATTGTGTTGATTTTACTTTTGGAATGAAATAATGAATGATAGTTATCATAGTAAACATACATACATAATTCACCTTCACATAGTAATTGGATTAGGATAGTTTTAAAAAAGGTGTTTTTTCTTCATTTTCTATATGTTAAACAATGAGTCTATTTGTTGAAATAATTGATCTCTCCCCCTCTCATAATTATGTGTTAAAGGAAGCTTTCTCTTTGAAATTTTAATTGTAAAGACAATATCTCTCTCTTTGTTCCATTCTCTCCCTTGAGTCTTAAACAAAATATACAATTGAAAATGAAGATTCTTTATTTCAAATTTATTTATTACACATGAAAATGTGAAATTTTTTATGTTTAAGTTTATTTGATGCATTTGAAAATGTATGCATTTTTGTGTGCCTATGTATCCAAATATATGAATAAGTAAATAAACTAAGATTACATACATATAATAAAATAAAAAGAATAATAATAATAACTGAAATAAAAAAACACACACACATAAAAACACATATAATAAAATAAAATAATAAAATAAACAAAAAGTATGAAATCGTGTTAGTTTCAAAGAAGTTTTTCAAAAATAAAAGAAAAAAACTATATTGTTTGAGGGAGGGGTGGATGCATCGACCCCCAAACTCTTCCATTGTATGGAAAAGGAAGGGGTCAAGCTAGACAAACTCTTCCATTGTATGCCTATGATGATGGGGATGACGTTTCCATCCCTGACAAAGCATAACCATAGTCATGGGTTGCTACCCAACTAACCTTAAGTTTGGGCTTACACAATAGGGATGAATATTTTTTAACACTATATCTATATATCTATTTTGCACAATAGGGATGAATATTTGTTAACACTCTATCTATCTATCTATCTATCTATCTATCTATCTATCTATCTATCTATCTATCTATCTATCTATCTATCTATCTATCTATCTATCTATCTATCTATCTATCTATCTATCTATCTATCTATCTATTTGTCTATCTATCTATCTATCTATCTATCTATCTATTTATCTATCTATCTATCTATCTATCTATCTATCTATCTATCTATCTATCTGTCTGTCTGTCTGTCTGTCTATTTGTCTGTCTGTCTGTCTGTTTGTTTGTCTGTCTGTCTGTCTATCTATCTATCTATCTATCTATCTATATATCTATCTATCTATCTATCTATCTATCTATCTATGTGTGTGTGTATGTATATATAAATATATGTTTTTGTGATGATATTTAAATTTATGGGTAAATAAAATTAAATATATATCACATATATATTAAGTATATACAATGTGTATATAAATTCAAAATAAATATGGACCATAAAATCACTTATCTCATTCATATTTTTGTTCCATTTCCAAACCTTCATTAAACCTGAAACAAAATATAGAGACAAAAATGAAGGTAAAATTTGAAAGTTGACTTTTATTTTGATCATAAATAAATTAGGAAAACTCATTGAAAAACCTAGATTATAGGGTGGAGATCAATATAATATAATGGTGGAGATTTAACCCACCACAACTCATGGTAATTAGGACTTCTTTTGACTTAGTTTTATTACCTTACTAAATTCTTAGCACCTAGCCTTTCCCTTTTATTATCTTTGAATTAATTAAGCAAACATGTGATTAAAATTTCATGAAACAATTTTAAAATAGTTACTTTACTTGGGCCTTTGTAAGTGTATCATTGAATCCCTTGTGAGTGATATTATAATTAAAATTCTAATAAAATGGATGACACCATAGTCATATTTTACTAAATAAATTAACTTACTTGTAATGAAAGTTTGGTGACTGGCCATGACCTCTTAAATCAAACCTTGGTAACATTTTTTATACCAAACATAACCTTTAACCAACACCCTCCTTATCCTATAGAATTTTTCTTTGGTAAAAGTAGTAATTGGTACACCTATAAGTTAAACCTAGAAACATTACATTTTAACTTTTTTTTTAAATAGCCTTTTTTATGAGTTTTTGTTGCATGCTATTTTGGACATGACATTTTGATATCAGACTTTGGGTTCACCACTGAGAAATTTAGGTAGATAATTAACTAAATAATGCCAAGTAGATAAAACTCCTTCACCATAAAGAGAGGGGAAGGAGGAGCATTAGCCACCCAAGGTTGACACAAAAGGTATTTTTCAAGATTTGTTGAGACTCTAACTACCTAATTTTCATGGAGAGGAGGATGGTTTTACCATAGAGTCTTAGGTTTTGAGTTTGGATAGTTATTTTGGTATAAAATTATATAAGACTAATGTCAAGGCATACTTTGCCATTCTAATTCTAAGAGATAAAACAAAGTTTTGGTGAAGGAATGAGGAATAAAAGTTTTGTCTAGATAGACGGCTTGCCATTTGAGAGTTTTTTGAGGAGTAGTTCTGAGTATGTTACCTATTAGAACATTTCATGAATAATAATATTGAGGAGTTCTAAAATCTATGATAGAACATTGGTACTTAATTAAGTATGTGAGCTTTATTCAGGATGAAAAGCTCCAAGTGAGTTGGTTCATCAAGGTCTTTAATGTAGATATATATGGGGAAGTTTTCTTTCTCTCTCCTCTAACAATTAAGGTCATAAAAATAAGTCATATTTGACATAAGAAAACTTATAAAAAATTTAAGAGGCCAAAGATTAACTATAAGTTAAGTTGTGAGCTCATCAAGACTTCAAGTCATGAGTCACCTATCCCCCACCTAGGAGTTGTCAATGACACTCTCAATTCTCATATAATCCTTTATAACTCTCATATTAGTAGTCACAACAAAAATGCTACTGCCATCCACATGACTCACATAGAGATAAAGAGTAGGGTGTTTAAGGACATAATAGGGATCATATGCTAGATAGATAACAATTAAGGATGATACAAGATCAATAGTTCCATCACCAGGGGCCCATGATTTCTTTAGGATCAGTATCTCAAAGGACTAGTGGGATGAAAATGAGCAAGGATAAGATTAGGGGATAATGTTTTAAATGCAGAGCCTCAGATCACTATGCATGAGACTGCCCAATCAAACCCTCTACCAATGACTTATAAAAGGCACTTATGTTTGAGCAAACTATTGGTGACATGGGACATGAAAATTATATGTATGAAAGATGGGAAAATCATTAGATGAAGCACTAGTCTACAATTATTGAGACTACATGTATTATTCATGGGATTTTAGTATCAATATTATTTAACTGTAGAACTTCAGATTCTTTTATTACACCCTGCATTGTGGACATATGTAAGCTAATGGCATTTAAGTAGTGCGACCACTTGGAGGTCAAGTTGGTGAATTGGGTTAGGATGATAGTAGATTAATTTATTAGTGGTTATGTTCTTGAACTGTGCATCTTCACCACTACTCTTGATCTTCCTATCATATACTTGGGTTCATATGATGTGTTTTAGGGTAAAAACTAGCTTGATGACCACCAAGCTAGTGTGGATTATTACAATATGGTTATCGAGTGCATTAATGAACTTGCAAGTGAGTCTATTATTATAAGGATTTAGAATCCCATTTCTATTTATGTGATTTTCACTATACAGCTTATACAAAGTGCACACAAAGGATGCCAAATGTATGCCATCATGGTTAATGAAATATCTAAGGATGAGAGCTTAGGGGTGATACTTGAGGATCATGTTATACTAAAAGTGTTTTCAGATGTGTTTGTTAGTGAGTTGCCTAGGCTACCTCCTTTGAGGGAGATATAATTCATGGCCGATATTATGCCTAGAGCATAGCCTATATTTAGGGATACTTATAAGATGACTATGTCTAAGCTTTGTGAGCTCAAGATGTATCTAGAATTTTTTTTGGAAAAGGGACTCATTTAAGTTTTTCTTTAAGGGAAGCACCAATGATATTTACAAAGAAGAAGGATAGTTCCCTTCATCTATACATTGACTACAACCAATTGAATAAAGTGACGATTAAGAATTGTTTTCCCCTCCTAAGGATAGATGATATTTTGAATAGATATGAGTGACCAAAGTGTTCTCCAAAAATAATTTTAATTCAGGATATCACCAATTAAGGATAGCTGAAGTAAATATTCACAAGAGCATTTTATAGATGCACTATGAACACTATGAGTTCATAGTGGTGTCATTCAGACTGACTAATGCACCTATAATCTCCATGAGTCTTATGAATTGTGTTTTTCAAGACCTTTTTGGATAAATGTATGTTGGTATTTATTGATGACATATTTATTTATTCATATAGTGAGGAGGAGCATGTGGATCACATATGGTAGGTATTGTAGATTTTGTATGAGAACAAATTTTATGGGAACCTATAAAAGTATTCTTTCTTCCAATCAGAGGTTCAATAGTTAGGTCACATAATTTATAGTGAGGGGATCTTTATAAACCCATTGAATATTTAATCTATCATAGAATAATTATTACCCACCAATGTGATAGAGGTGTACCCTAACACAAGACCTCACCATTTGATTTATGACTTTTCAAAAATAACACACCCCATCACTTTCATATAATGGAAATGAATAAATTTATTTGGTTAGATAAGTATAAGAAAACATTATAAAATTTAACAAGTGCAACAATTTTAGCATTACTTGATCTAGAGGGTGAATTCTTGGTGTGTATTGATGCTTCTAAGTTTGGCTCAGGAGCCTTTCTCATGAAAGACACTTTGGTCATTGATTTCAAGTCTCAGAATCTCAAGGATTATGGGTTGAATTACCCAACCCATGACCTTGAGTTGGAAGCAGTGGTTCATGAATTTTTAAGATGGCAACACTTCTTTCTTGGCAATCAATTTGTATTGAGGACAAATCACTTGAGTTTTTAGAACATATTCAAACATTTCAATCTCAATGCCCATCAATGACATTGGATAGATTTCCTTTGTGAGTAGCACTTTGATATTCAATATATCAAAAGGAATGGGAATGTTTTTATATATGCTTTGAGTAGGAGACATGAGATTTCAATAATGATCATTTAAGAGCCGTTGGATAATAATACCATGAGCTAGTAGATATGACCTTTGAAACTAATTTGTGAGGAAGGATCCTTGAGAAAATTGTTGGGGACAACATTTTAAGGAGATTTTATAAATAATAGAGTCAAAAATGGCCCTAAAGGGCAAGTTTTAGGGTTATTCATTAAATTCTGATGGTCTTTTGAGACATAAAGGGTAATTCATGTGCTCAATGTTGGTGGTCTTCGAGGCTTGATTTTATAATAGGATCATTGAGCCCCCTATTCAAAACACCTTGGGGTAAAGAAGATGCAAGTATAATTTAGGTAGTTGTATCATTGGCTTGGTTTGAGACATGATATTGTAGAATTTATGGCATGATATCTTGAGTGTCAAGAAGTCAATGCAGCACATCAACATCCAAAAGGTATTTTGTGCCCATATGATATTTTAAAGTGGAATTAGGGGACTATTTATATTTATTTTATTATGGGTCGATCTCTCTCTTCCTATCACCATAACATGATCATGGATAATGGATATATTGACCAAAGTGGCCAAATTCTCATCGACAAAGACCATTTTTATTGGATGACATTATTATTGGAGAGTTGTCAATGATGTCATGGAGGTGTCTTGGTGTGTGGATAAAGTGAATTTATAGTCTTAGTGACAATGAAAAAGTGTGTAATGTGCTTGTCCTAGTATGCTTGAAGGAAGCTTGGTTGCTCTTCAATTATGACATGGCTAGAGATGTTCAGGGATGAGTATGGAGTATTGAGCATATGAAAGGGGTAATATAAGATGTTTTATATGATTTGAGTTCTTGTATTCATGAGTGGATTTCATTTGGTTGATCATTGTTTTCATCTATACCTTTTGGGTCCAGTGGTAGAAAATCTAAGTAGGTAGTTTTCTAACATCACCATTACCACATGTGGATGAGTCAAGGGGAGTTGGTCATATGGTTATGATCACATTTGTACCTAGTTGATATGTGCTAAATATTAGGTCATGTGATTAAGTGTAAAAAAATATATGCAAGTGCAAATTTAGGCTCCCAATTAGTTTGATAGTGTTTTCCCATACTTAGCATAATTTGCATGAGGCAAGAAAGCGTTGAGTAAGTAGTTTGGTGATGGTATATCTCACACATATGGATGTTTAAGGAGAAGTTGATCACATGGGTTTGTTTAGTTTTATACCTAGTTTATATGTGCTAAATTTTAGGTTATGAAATGAAGTGAATAAAAATATATGTATGTTCAAAGTTGGCCTCACAGGTAATTCTTGACATAGTTGGCTCTGTGGTAGAAGAAATCTGAGTGAGTAGATTAATGGAGTCATATCTTGTACATGTGAAGATTTCAAGATTATTTTGACACATGGTTGTATTATCCTATGTGAGGAGATAATATGGTCCAAATTTTATATCTTGCATCTAAATGCAGTAAAATTTATTGAGGTCCAAAGTTAGCCTTCCAAGTAGATATCAGTGGTCCCCATACTTAGTCTATTTTTCATGATGTTAAAGATCAAGACCAAATGAAGATCCAACAACTCATAGGTGATCATATAAGATTGATCTAATGGTGCTTATTAAGTGATATATTTTCAAGGTTTCTAATAGTTAACAAAGTTAAAGATTGAGCTCCTTATAAAAGGATCATTTGAGTGTGTTCATTCCAACATGTTTGGAAGCAAGAAGATGAGGACAAGTGTTTGATGTTTAACATTGAGCAGAGATAAAGATCAAGTTTATTCTAAGGATAAATGGTGATCAAGTGTTCATACTAATCAATATCAATGGTGTGTATTAAAATCAAGAGGTCAAAGTGATAGTTGTCTAGCATTATTAAATAAGGACAATCTCGAAGAGATCGATGGAGCGCATGTAATCAAGATTGTAAGATTGCATGAGATGAGGCCAAGTGTTTAAAGTTTAAAATTTAGGAAGTGCTTATCAATGAGTTAAAGTTTGAATAAGATAAATGGTTCATGATTTATCTAAGCCGAAAAGGCATGAGCTGCATTTTAAGTATTCAAGGTTTAACTGTGACCATTGGCATTTGAATATTTGATTTAAACAAAAGAGAAACTAGTGCTCTTTTTTTGTGCGATATCTTTCTATATATGTAGAATTTGATCATGAAGTGAAAATTAAAGTTTTATAGGACTCTAAGGATCATCTTAAAATATAAATTTAAAGATCTAAAATTGTGTATAGTCAAACATATTGACCTCTAAAGTTGACTATGTTCTACAAGTGACCTGAGAAGGATATTTGAGCTTGTATTAATGTTGTTTCGATGTATCATGATGACATAGATATTTAAGAGTGTTTTATACTCAATGAGGATGATATTTGTGTATTATTAAGGTTTGAATAATCATATTCAATATGAAAAAAGGTTTAAAATTTGACTGTGTATTCGTTCATGGTGACTATGTGCATAGAATGTTGTTTGAGCAAATTGGGCTTAAGTAGAAGGGTACTATGATGGATATGAACACCTAAGGGGGACCTATAGATCATGTGTCATGGGTTCATGAGCTATAAAGTTTTACTATATTCTTAGTTTTCTTGAAGAAGTGTGAAAGAGGTGAATGGGTCATCATAGGGCCTAAAAGGTGGCGTAGGCCTATTTGAAAGTGTGTTGTGCTTAAGGGTGACCCATGTAAAATGCCTTAAGGGTTAAGGTATGCCTAATGGATGATCAAGAAATGATAATTCATAAAATATATATAAATAGTGAAACCAAATATGATGGTTTCTAGAGATGTGTGAGAGATTTTTGAAGAGACTTGTGCAAGGCTTGTGTGAGGAGTATGTGTTGAAGCGAAGAAGAGAGGATAGGTAGTGTGCCTATTGATGTGTTAATGAGAAGAATAGTTTTTTGAATATATGTATGATATTTAGGTCACGTTTCTAATGAAATAATAGTGATCTTACATTTTGAGGATATGCAAAGAGGTCTAAGTGTGCATATGAGGATAATTTGAGTGAAGAAGGAGAAAGATTGTGGCATGCCTATGTGAGAGGCTTGCTTAAGATAGAAAGGGATTTTGTGTTTGGGTTAGATAATCAAATATCCATCATCAGGTGTTGAAGACAATAGTTTTAAGGTGGTGGTATTCTATTTCAAAGGAGGGTCTAAAGGAGTTGATCTTCTTTAGGGGTAGTTTCTCTTTGTGAAATAGGTGTTTAACTAAAGACCTTTGGTTAGGAGGACTTGATCAAAGTTTTTGGTCTAAAGGAGTTGATTAGTCTCTTTTTTGTAATTTATTATAGGAAAATTATTCCATGTGTTATAATCTTGAGAGTGGGTTTTATTCCCCATGAAATTTTCCTAAATAAATTATGTGTTATGTGTTTGATCTTATATATGCATTGAATGAATGAGATCTCTTGTTAATGTTTCTTAATCAAGTTGATACATGATATTTGTTTAATATTTTGAAAGAATTGAAATTAAAATATCTAGGCTCACTGATTCACCCCACCTCTTTGTGGATTGTACCTCTAAAAATTGGTATCAGATTAGGTTCTTTGGTAAAGGCTTGACAACTTGAAGCTGATCCAAGGTACAATATGGGTAGTCATCAAAGAGGTTTATCTACTAAACAAACATCAATGTTCAATAGATCCAACTATGCTTTTTGGAGTACAAATATGGGGACATACATTAGGTCCATATGATTTGATGTATGGAAATATATTGTGGATGGTTATGTTTCTCTTACTACTCCTCCATCTAATACTACAAACAAGAAGCTACTAGAGAATAATTCTAAGGCAATGAATGCCATCACTTATGTTCTTACAGAGACTGAGTTCACCACGTTAATCTATTATAGATTTTATAAATAAACATGGGAAAAAATGAAAATCATTTATGAAGGAGATTCAAAGGTCAAGATTGTTAAGTTACAGACTCACAAAAGGCAATTTGAAATTCTCAAGATGAACAAAGAAGATTTTGTGGCATCCTCTCTGTAGAGAATTGATGAAATTGTGAATAATATCAGAGGCCTTGGAGAGAACCTTGAAGAGACTACTATGATTCAAAAGGTATTAAGGTCTTTATCCCTCAATTTTGATCCAAAAGTATCTACTATATAATAACGTGATGATCTTACTCAGTTGAAGATAGATCAATTACATGACACCCTTACTGCTTATGAGATGAGGAAGAATGATGATATACCACCAAATAAGGAAGAAATATTCAAGCCTGAATGAATACAATGAAGAAGTTCCAAGGTAAGAAACCCAAAGAGGATGTCATTTATGATATAGATGAGGATGAACTAATTACTCTAATTTCAAGAAAATTGAAAATAGGTTTAGGTAATTATAAGGGTAAACTACACATCAAATGTTTAAATTGTGGAGAGATAGGACATTTTGCTAATAAGTGCCCTCATAAGTATAAGAATGATGATGATGAAGAGTATGATCAAGGTCATGATGATGGAAAGAGATCATTCAGGTTTGATTAAATAAAAAAGAGATTTATAAGGTTTGATAACAATAAGTACTTCAAAGACAAGAAGAGTCTCTACACCAAAGAAGATTGTAGCTCATTAGATGAGATTGAAGTTAATGACTCAGAGTATGATCATGAAGATGATGGTCCTATTGAAGATGAAGACCTATTCATGGCTAAGGAAGGTAGTTGCTCACATTAAAAAGAGTCTACTTGGAGTGATTTAAATGTTGATGAAGATGAGATGGGCTATTAGATTGCATTGACAAATGCTCTTGAAAAATTGAATATTGAGAAGAATATCAATAAGAAGATGAAATCTAAACTCAAGGACTATGAGGAGTAATTTAGTGTATTTGAGGCAAGATTGGTTGAAGACTCTAGAGAGCATGAAGGTGATGTCATGTTTCTTAATTCTACGTTGGGATCTATGTCTACAAGTCTAAGAGCCAAAGAAAAATAATGCTCAAGGTATGATTATGAGATTATGTATTTGAAAGATAGGTTAATCTACAAGAAAGGTGAAATCCTTTGTCAATTTTGATAAAAGTTCTAATAATCTCCTAAAGAGACAAAAGTCAGCTAGTGACAAATCTAGATTGGTTTTTAATGAAGAGCCCAAAGTTTCTTCTCAAGTTGACATGAATGTCAATGAGAGAAAGGTGGATCAAAATTTAAAGACAAATTATTAGACAAGGAATGAAGTGTTGGTAGAATGAAGACAAATCAGATTAGACAACCAAATAGCATGAAGTATACAAATTTCAATTGTTACTGCTATAATTGTAATCAGTTTGGAAATAGATCTAGAGAATGTAGAAGACTTGTTATATATGAGTTTGCATGGGACTATGATGGGGGTCAATAGTCAAAAGGTGTGAGAAAGGTTGAGTGTTTCAACTATCTTGATAAGGGACACTTTGCCAAATAATGTCTAAATAAGGAAGGACAAGGTAAGTATTCTTTAAAAAGAGTAGTCTATTTCAATTATCATGACATTGGACACATTGATAGTTTTTTTTTGAATAAGGTAAGATAAGATAAGTTTTCATAAAGGACTATTGTTTGATACAACTATGAAAATATTGGTCACATTACTAGATCCTGCAAGCAAAGGTCTACAAATCAGAATACGTTCAATCAGTCTCTAAAAAAAGTAAGGGAGAAGGAAAGTTAGCTCATGGAAACCAAAGGTGGTAAGTATGAGTCATGATGAGACTATAGGTCCAAGTAATATATTTGATATGGTGGAGAATGATATAGAAGGTGAAGAGTGCCAAGGGCTCTCATTATCTACTTATGTTGTGAATAAAGAGACCAAACTCAAGAAGAAGACCAAGGTACTGATTGAGGCTAGTTCTGAGATGTGTATGGATCCAAGTGAACATCCTTATATTGTTGAGAAAGCTTCATACAAATAAAATAAATTGTCAGTGCCTAGTGATGAGGTTCAAAACTATAAGGTTGATTATTCAAATGAAAAGGTATGTCAAGATTCCAAAGTTGCTCCATGTTTTGTCAATTTTATCTTAGAAGAGAAGGAGAGTGATATAAAAAAGGAACCAGTTATCATAGATCATACTACGAAGAATAAGAACAAGAGTAAGAAGTATTATAAATATAAGAGGATTCTAGTGGTTACTAAGGAGATGTGGACCAATCCTGGCTTCACTTTATTTTAGAATATGGTGGTATAAAGGATGTCTTTGTCTATGCTTCTTAAGAGACTGCTTTTAGTGGAGAATCAAGTGTTTCTATGGTATTCTTCAAATAGTCTTAGAAGGCTAGAGATGAGTCTTTTTAGTTGGAGTAGGTATGTCCAAGTGGAATATATGTTGTGGTAATGCCAAAGTGATGTCATAGCTATATATAGTCAGTCTGTGGGGTCAGACTAAAGGTTTTCAAGTGGAAAAAGAGGATTTGTGATTTTTCAAGATGATATTTTTAAATATAAAGGTCTATTAACCCTTTTCTAGAATTTTCTAGGTCATTTTATGGTCTGAAGGTATGTTAAATTTAAATTGGAGATTGTGGCTTGCTCTCAAGTTTTCTAGTTTATGCTTAAGAGCATGCAGGTCCTAAAATGGGTTATAGGATGTATGGATTCCCAAAGATGTGGAAGCTTAAATCATAGTCTATAAGTGTTTGATGTCATTTTATAGGTGTACAAATTTTTTCATAAGTGGACGTTGACCAAAAGGAGGTTTGTTGACTTTGTTTATTTTGAGATTCTAAGGTTTTAGGATTTTCTAAAAAGTGGTCTAACTTATGAATTGAGGTTTGATTCTCCTTAATAGGCTGAATGGGACAAATGGGTTATAAAATCAAGCTTCAAAAAGAGTTGAAGGTTTGTGGTTTTAAAATTATTCATGTATTTGTAAAGATGGAGGCCTAATTGACTAGTTAGTTTGTGAAGGAAGTATGTTATAGAGGATGATCTACATGTTGAAAATTGGTGTGATTGAAGGGGTATATTATATTTATGTAGATATTAAATTTTAGGTCTTGAAGGCATGTCTAATGAATGTTGTGGGCTATATAATTTTCAAGTAGGGGTACTAGGAGACTAGACATGCCTCATAAGAAGAAGAGTGATTTTTATTTAGTTTATCAAAAAGAGAAAGACATAATTTTTTCAAAGGTGAGTTCTTAGGTTGGTTTAGTGCATGTTTCCTATTTTGTGAGTGGCATGAAGTTTTGTTGGTGGTCCTTGAGGTGGTTTGAGAGACAAGGATAATAAGCTTGTATGGTGGTTCCTCATGATGCATGGAGATCTGAAGATGCTCAAGTGATACAATGGATTATGAATCTTTGGGGAATCCCTCTTATATGTTCCTTGATGTGTTATAGAAGATTCCAATGTTTTGTCTTCATTGGTTGTAGTGCTTGGTTGAAGAAGAGTGTTAGCTTATGGCAAGAGGATGTTGTTAAGGCAAGAAGAGGTAGGATCAAGGTAAGGGGGAGTTTGAATCATCTTTATAATATGGTAATTTATTATTGATGTTTTTTTAGGTCCTCAAGATCAGTTGGTGTCCACTTTGTCATTATGTCAAAGGGGGAGAAAGTTCTTATTTACTTGAAGAGAGAGAAAGAAGGTGAGCTATATAGTGTGTGTTGATATTAATGATAAAGGAGGAGATTTTTAGAGAGTTTTCAATGATGTCATGATGATTTAATGGAGGTGTCCTAGTGAGTGGATAAAGTGACTTGATATTCTAAGTGACAATGTTAAAGTGTGTAATGTGCTTGTCCTAGTATGCTTGAAGGAGGCTTGGTTAATCTTTAGTTTTGACATGGCTAGAGATGTTCAAAGATGAGTATGGAGTATTGAAAATGTGAAAGGAGTCCTATAAGAGGTTTTACATTCTTTGAGTACTTATGTGCATGATAATATTTTATGTAGTTGATCACCATTTTCATTTAGACCTTTTGGGTCAAGTGGTAAAAAAACTGTGTAGGTAGTTTGCTAACATCACCATTGCCTTGTGTGGATGAGTGAAGGGGAGTTGGTCATATAGTTGTGATCATATTTTTACCTTGTTTATATGTGATAAATCTTAGGTCATGTAACTAAGTGTGATAAAATATATGCAAGTGAAAATTTGGGCTCCCAGGCAGTTTGATAGTGTTTTCCCATACCTAGCCTAATTTGCATGAGGCAAGAAAGATTCGAGTAATTAGTTAGGTGATAACATATCTCACACGTATGGATGTTTCAAGAGAATATGATCGTATGAGTTTGTTTAGTTTTGTTCCTAGTTGATATGAACTAAATTTTAGTTTATGCAATGAAGTGCATCAAAAGATATGCATGTTCAAAGTTGACCTCATAGGTAGTTCTTGACATAGTTGGCTCTGTGGCAGAAGAAATCTGAGTGAACAGATTGATGGAGTTATATCTCACATGTACAAAGATTTAAATAAAATTTTGACACATGGTTGGATTATCATATGTGAGGATATAATATGGTCTAAATTTTAGATCATGCATCTAAGCGTAGTAAAATTTATTGAGACCAAAGTTGGCCTTCTAGGAAAATAATAATAGTCCCCATACTTAGTCTATTTTGCACGATGTTAAAGATTAGGACCAAATGAAGATCCAAAGGCTCACAAGAAATTATAAAAGATTGATATAATGGTGTGATTTGAATAATATGTTTTCAAGGTATCAAATGGTTAACAAATTTAAAGATTGAGATCCTTACAAAAGGATCAATGGAGCGTGTTCATTCCAAGATGTATGGAAGAAGCGAGATAAGGACAAGTGTTTGATGTTTAATGTTGAGTAGAGATAAAGTTTGAGTTTGTTATAAGGATAAATGATGAGTGGGTGTTAGTACTAATTTATATAAATGGTTCATATTAAAGTCAAGATGTCAAAATGATAGTTGTCTTGCATTGTTAAAGCAAGGACAATCTCGAAGAGATCAATGGAGCGTGTGTAATCAAGATTGCAAGATTGCATGAGATGAAGTCAAGTGTTCAAAGTTTAAAATTTGGGTAGTGGAATTATATGAGTTAAATTTTGACTAAGATCAATGGTGTGTTTTTTATCTAATTTTTGAAGGCATGAGATGCGTTTTAAGTATTCAAGGTTTAACTGTGATCGTTGGCATTTGCATATTTGATTTTAACAAAGGAAGAACTAGTGCTCAATTTTTGTGTCATATTTTTCGATCTATGTATAATTTAATCATGTAGTAAAATTAAAAGTTATATAGGACTATAAGACACATATAAAAATATAAATATGAAGATATGAAAGTGTGTACAGTTAAATATATTGAGCTCTAAAGTTGATTGTGTGTTTGACTATGTTCTGCAAGTGACCCGAGAAAGATGTTTGAGCTTGTATTAATGTTGTTTCGATGTATCATGATGGCTTAGATATTTTGGATTGTTGTAAAATCAATGAGAATGATCTATGTGCATTATTAATGTTTGAATAATCATATGTGGTATGAACAAAGGTTTAAAACATGACTATGTATTCATTCATGGTGACTATGTGCACATAATGTTGTTTGAACAAATTGTGCTTAAGCAAAAGGGTAATGCGATGGATATGGACACTTAAGGGGGATTTATAGATCATGTGGCATGGGTTCATGAATTATAAAGTGTTCTTATGTTATTAGTTTTATTGGATAAGTGTCAAATAAGTGAATGGGTCATCATAGGACCTAAAAGGTGACTTAGGTCTATTTGAAAATGTGTTGTGCATAAGTGTGACCCATGTAAAATGCCTTAAGGGTTAAGGCATGCCTAATGGCCAACCAAGAAATTATTATTCATGAAGGATCTATATATAGTGAAACCAAATATGATGGTTTCTAGAGATGTGAGAGAGATTTTTAAAGAGAATTGTGCAAGGCTTATGTGAGATGTGTGCGTTAAATCAAAGAAGAGAGGATATGTAGTGTGCATATTGATGTGTTAATGAGAATAATAGTTTATTGAATATATTTATGAAATTTAGGTCATGTTTATGATGATATAATAATGATCCCTTAGTTTGAGGATATGCAAAGAGGTATGAGTGTGCATATGAGGATAGTTTGAGTGAAGGAGTAAGATTGTGGCATGCCCATGTGAGAGGCTTGTTTAAGATAGAAAAGGAGTTTGTGCAGGGGTTATATAATCATAGATCTATCATCAGGTTTTGAATACATTAGTTCTAATGTGGAGGTGTTCCATTTCAAAGGAGGGTCTAAAGGACTTGATCTTACTTAGGGGTAGTTACTCCTTGTGAAATAGGTGTTTCACTAAAGACCTTTAGTCAGGAGGACTTGATCAAAGTTTTTAGTCTAAATGAGTTGACTAGTCTCTTGTTTTTAATTTCTTATAGGACAAGTAGTCCATGTGTTGTAAGCTTGAGAGTGAGTTTTATTTCCCATGAGGGTTTCCCATAGGAACTATGTGTTATATGTTTGATCTTATGTATGCATTGAATGAATGGGCTCTCTTGTTAATGTTATTTGATCAAATTGATATATGATGATTGTTTAATAGTTTGAAAGGATTTAAATTAAAATATTTGGACTCACTGACTCACCCCTTATTAGTGGATTCTACCTCTAATAATTGGTATCAAATCAGGTTCTTTGGACAAGGATTTACAACCTGAAGGTTATCCAAGATACAATATGGGTAGTCATCAAAGAGGTTTCTCTACTAAGCAAACATCAATATTCAATGGATTCAAATATGTTTTTTGGAGTGAAAGGATGAGGACATACATTATGTCCCTAGGATTTGGTGTATGGAAATATTTTGTGGATGGTTAGGTTGCTCCTACTACTCCTCCATCTAGTACTGCAAACAAGAAGCTGTTTGAGAATAATTATAGGGCAATGAATGCCATTAATTGTGGTCTTATAGAGATTGAGTTCACCAAGGTAATCCATTGTAAATTTTATAAAGAGATATGAGACATGAAAGATATTCAAAGGTCAAGCTTGATAAGTTGTAGACTCACATAAGGCAATTTGAAAATCTCAAGATGAACAAAGAAGGTTATGTGGCATATTCTTTGTAGAGAGTTAATGAAATTATGAAAATTATCAAAGGTCTTGGAGAGAACCTTGAATAGGATACTATATTTCAAAAGGTATTAAGGTCTCTATCCCTCAAGTTTGATCCAAAAGTATATGTTATAGAAGCATGTCATGATCTTACTCAGTTGAAGATGGATCAATTGCATGACACCCCTACTACCTATGAGATGAGGAATAATGATGACATAATACCAAAAAGGAAGCATTATATAAGAATAAAATGAAGACAAAGAATAAGTTCCAAGATAAGAAATTCAAGGAGGATAACATTTTTGATATAGATGAGGATGAACTAATTGCTTTGATTTCAAGAAAATTGAAATTAGGTTCAGGCAAGTATAAGGGTAAACTACATATAAAATGTTTCAATTATGGAGAGATATGAAATTTTGATAATAAGTTCCCTCATAAGTATAAGAAGGATGATGATGAAGATCATGATCAAGGTCATAATTATTGCAATAGATCATTTACGTATGTTAAAAGTAAAAAAGGAATTCAAAAGGTTTGACAACAAGAAGTACTTCAAGGATAAGAAGAGTCTCTAAAACCAAAGAGGATTACAACTCATTAGATGAGAGTGAAGTCAGTGACTCATAGTATGATCATGAAGATGATGGTCTTATTTAAGATAAAGACATGTTCATAATTGAGGAAGGTAGTTGCTCACATCAAAAGGAGTCTGCTTGGAGTGATTCAGACGTTGATGAAGATGAGATGGACTATGAGACTACATTGAAAAATGATCTTAAAGAAATAAACATTGATAAGAATATCAATAATAGGATGAAATCTAAAGTCAATGACTATGAGGAGAAATTTAGTGTATTTGAGGTAAGATTGGTTGAAGACTATAGAAAGCATGAAAGTGCTATCATGTTTCTTAATTTTAAGTTAGAATTTATGTCTACAAGTATAAGAGCCAAAGAAAAAAAAATGCTCAAGGTATACTTCTGAGATTGTGCCTTTAAAATATGAGTTAGAAATTTTTTCAAACAAGGTGAAATCATTTGTCAAGTTTGATAAAAGTTCTAATGATCTAGATGATCTCCTAAAGAGTCAAAAGTTAGCTAGTGATAAATCTAGATTGGGTTTTAATGAATATCCCAAAGTTGATTTTTAAGTTGTTATGAATGCCAATGAGAGAAAGGTGGATCAGCCTTTGAAGATAAATCATTAGACAAGGAATGAAGGTGTTGGTAGAATGAAAATAAATCAGATCAGACAACCAAATGCCATGAGTTATGCAAATTTTAATGGTTACTGTTAGACTTGTAATCAATTTGGGCATATAGATAGATAATGTAGAAGACATATTAGATATGAGTTTACATGGTACTATGATGGGGGAAATTAGTCAAAAGGTGTGATCAAGGTTGAGTGTTTTAACTATCTTGATAAGGGACACTTTGCTAAGCATTATCCAAATAAGAAAAAGCCAAGTAAGTATTCTTCACAAAGAGCATTTTGTTTCAATTGTCATAACATTAGACTCATTGATAGTTTTTGTCCAAACAAGTTAAGATAAGCTAAGTTTCCATCAAGGAGTATTTTTTACTACAACTATGAAAAGACAGGTCACATTGCTAGTTTATGCAAGTAAAGGTCTACAAATTAGAATAGGTTCAATCAGGCTCCAAGAAATCAAGGAAGAAGGCAAGTTAGCTCATCAAAACCAAAGGTGGTAAGTATGAGTCATGATGAAATTGTAGGTCCAAGTAATCTATTTACTATGGTGGATAATGCTACATAATGTGAAGAGTGCTAAGGGTTCTCATTATCTGCTCATGTTGTGAATAAAGAGACCAAGATCAAGGAGAAGACCAAGGTACTAGTTGAGGTTAATTCTGAAATGTGTATGGATCCAAGTGAAAATCATACTATTGTTGAACAAGCTTCATACAAAAAAACATCAATTGTTAGTGCATAGTGATGAGGTTCATAACTTCAAGGTTGATTATTTGAATGAAAAGGTATGTCAAGATTCTATAGTTGCTCCTTATGTTGTCAAGTTTATCTTAGAAGAGAAAGAGAGTGATATAGAAAAGGAACCATTTATCATGGATAAAACTAAAAAGAAGAAGAACAAGACCAATAAGTCTTATATCTATAAGAGGATTTTAGTGGTTATTGAGGAGATGTGTGCCACTCATGGATTCACTTTGTTTTAGAACATTGTAGTACAAAAGATGTCTCTGTCTATGCTTCTTAAGAGACTCCTTTCAGTAGAGAAGCAAGTATTGCCATGGTATTCTTCAAATCGTACTTGAAGGATAGAGATGAGTGTTTTCAGTTGGAGCAAGTATTTCCAAGTGGAAGATATGCTATGGTGATGTTATAGTGATGTCATAATTATATATGGTTAGTTTGTAGGGTTAGATTGAAGGTTTTCAAGTGGAAAAAGATGATTTTTGATTTATCAAGATGATACTTTTGTATAGAAAGGTTTGTTGACCCTATTATAACATGCTCTAGGTTGTTTTGTGGTCTGAAGGTATGTTGAAGTCAAATTAGAGATTTTTGTTTGCTCTCAAGTTTCCTAGTTTATGCTTAAGAGTATGTAGGTTCTAAAATGGGTTATAGGATGTATGGGTTCCCAGAGATGTGGAAGCTCAAATCTTGGTCTAGAAGTGTGTGATGGTTATCTCTACATGTACAAGAAGTTTCAAAGTTGGATGTTGACTAGAAGAATGTTTGTTGACTCTATTTGTTTTGAGATTCTAAGGTTTTGGGCTTTGCTAGAAAAGTGGTCTACCTTGGGAATTGAGGTTTAAGGATCATTAATAGGTTAAATGGGCCAAATGGGTTATAAAATCAAGCTTCATAAGGAGTTGAAGGTTTGTGGTTTTCAAATTGACCATGCATTTGTCAAGATGGAGGCCTAATTGACAAGTTGGTTTGTGAAGAAAGTATATTTCAAAGGATGAGATAGGTGTTAAAAATTAGTGTGATTGAAGGGGCATATGAGAGTGATCTAGATATGAAGTTTAAAGTCTTGAAAGTGTGTCTACTGAATGTTGTGGGCTTTATAAGTTCTAAGCAAAGCTATTAGGAGAATATATAGGCATATTAAGAAGAAGAGTGATTTTTGTTCAATTTATCCAAAAGATCAAGGCATGATTTTTTCAAAAGTCAGTTTTCATGTTGGTTTAGTTCATGTTTCCTATTTGGTGAGTGGCATGAAGTTATGCTGGTGGTCCTTAAGGTAGTTTGAGAGAGAAGGATAGTAAACCTATATGGTGGCTCCTCATGATGTATGGAGATCTGAAGATGCTCAAGTGATGAAATGGCTCATAAATATTAGGGGTTATCTATCTCAAATGTTCCTTGGTGTGTTCCATCATATATGAGTGTTTTTTTTGTTTTGTCTTCATTGGTTGTAGTGCTTAGTTGAAGAAGAATGTTGGCTTATGGTAAGAAGATGTAGGCTCAAGGTAAGGGGGAGTTTGAATCATCTTTATAAGATGGTCCTTTCTTGTTGATCATATTTTTATGTCTTCAATATCATTTGGTGCCCACTTTGTCATTATGTCAATGGGGGAGAAAGTTCATATAATTTGAGCGATTTAAGAGAGAGAAGGAAGGTGAGTTGTATAACATGTGTTGACATCAATGAAAAAGGGGGATATTTTTGGAGAGTTGTCAATGATGTCATGGAGGTGTCCTAGTGAGTGGATAAATTGAATTTATAGTCTAAGTGATAATGACAAAGTGTGTAATGTGCCTTCCCTAGTATGCTTTAAAGAGGCTTGGTTGCTCTTTAATTTTGACATGGGTAGAGATGTTCAAGGATGAGTATGGAATATTGTGCATGTGTAGTGGGTCCTATAAGAGGTTGTATATTATTTGAGTGCTTGTGTGCATGAGTGGATTTAATCTAGTTGATAATTATTTTCATCTAGATCTTTTAGGTCTAGTGGTAGAAAATCTGAGTAGGCAATTTGTTGATGTCACCATTACCACATGTGGATAAGTCAAGGGGAGTTGGTCATATGGTTGTGATAAAATTTGTACCTAGTTTATATGCACTAAATATTAGGTCATGTGACTAAGAATAACAAAATATATGCAAGTGCAAATTTAGGCTCTCAGGTAGTTTGACAATGTTTTCCCATACTTGCCTAATTTACATGAGGCAAGAAATAACTGAGTAAGTAATTTGGTGATGGCATATCTTGCACATCTGGATGTTTCAAGATAATTTGATCATATGGGTTTATTTAGTTTTGTACCTAGTTGACATTCATTAAATTTTAGGTCATGTGATGAAGCACATCAAAATATATGCATGTTCAAAGTTGGTCTCATAGGCAGTTCTTGACATAATTGGCTCTATGGTAGAAGAAATCTAAGTGAGAAGATTAATGGAGTTATATTTCATAGGTGTGAAGGTTTCAAGATCAGTTTGACACATGGTTGGATTATAATATGTGAGGATATCATATGGTCCAAATTTTAGATCATGCATATAAGTGTAATAAAAGTTATTGAGGTCCAAAGTTGGCCTTCTAGGTAGATAGCAATGGTCCCCATACTTAATCTATTTTGCGTGATGTTAAAGATTAGGACCAAATAAAGATCTAATAGCTCATAAGAAATAATATAAGATTGATCTAATGATTTATATTAAGTGAAAATTTTCAATGTGTCCAATATTTAATGAAGTTAAAGATCAAGCTCCTTACAAAAGGATTGATGGAGCGTGTTCATTCCAAGATGTCTAGAAGCAGTGAGATGAGGATAAGTGTTTGATGTTTGATTTTGAACAAAGATAAAGATAAAGTTTGTTATAAGGATTAATGGTGAGTGTGTTTTCATACTTATTGAAATAAAAGTTTAATAATAAATTCAATAGGTCAAATTGATAGTTGTTTAGCAATGTTAAATCAAGGACAATCTTGAAGAGATCGACAAAGAATGTGTAATCAAGATTGCAAGATTGTACGAGATGAGGCCAAGTGTTCAAATTTTAAATTTAGGTAGTGGTGCTTTATGAGTTAAAGTTAAAACAAGATCAATGGTGCATGATTTATCTAAGTTGTGAAGGCATGAGATGTATTTTAAGTATTCAAGGTTTAACTGTGACCATTTGCATTTGAATATTTGATTTTAACAAAGGAAAAACTAGTGCTTAGTTTTTTTGCCATATATTTCAATATATGTAGAATTTGACCATGTAGTAAAAAGAAAAGTTGTATAGAACTACATGAAACATATATAAATATAAATTTTAAAATATGAAAGTGTGTATAGTCAAATATTTTGATCTCCAAATTTGACTCTGTTTGATTATGCTCTGCAAGTAACCCAAGAAGGATGTTTGAGATTGTATTGATGTTGTTTAAATGTATCATGTTGAATTAGATATTTAGGAGTGTTGTATACTCCATGAGGATGATTTATGTGAATTTTTAAGGTTTTAATAATTGTATTTATTATGAACAAAGGTTTAAAAGTTGGCTATTTATTCATTCATGGTGATTGTGTGCACATAATGTTGTTTGAGCAAATTGTGCTTAAGCATAAGGGTAATGTAATAGATATGGACACTTAAGGGGGACCTATAGATCATGTGGCAATGGTTCATGAGTTATAAAGTGTTTTTATGTTCTTAGTTTTCTTTGAAAAAGTGTCAAAGAGGTGAATGGGTCATCATAGGACCTAAAAGGTGACTTAGGCCTATTTGAAAGTGTGTTGTGCTTAAGTGTAACCCATGTAAAATTCATTAAGGGTTAAGGAATGCCTAAAATCCAAAAAATAAATGATAATTAATGAAGGATATATAAATATTAAACCAAATATGATGGTTTTTAGAGATGTGAGAGAGACTTTTGAAGAGACTTATACAAGGCTTATGTGAGGAGTATGCATTGAAGCAAAGAAGAGAGGATAGGTAGTGTGCCTATCGATGTGTTAATGAGAAGAATAGTTTTTTGAATGTATGTATGACTTTTAAGTCATGTTTTTGATGACATAATATTTATCTTGTAGTTTGAGGATATGCAAATTGGTCTATGTGTACATATGAGGATAATTTGATTCTATAAGGAGAAAGATTATGGCATGCCTATGTGAGAGGCCTATTTAAGATATAAAGGGAGTTTGTGAAGGGGTTAGATAACTAGAGATCCATCATCAAGTGATGAAGATATCAATTCTAAGGTGGAGGTGTTCCATTTCAAATGAGGCTCTAAAGGACTTGATCTTCCTTAGGGGTAGTTGCTCTTTATGAAACAAGTGTTTCACTAAAGACCTTTGGTCATGAGGACTTGATCAAAGTTTTTGATCTAAAAGAGTTGACCAGTCTCTTGTTTATAATTTATTATAGGACAAGTAGTCCATGTGTTGAAGGATTGAGAGTAGGTTTGATTACCCATTAGGGTTTCCCATAGGAACTATGTGTTATGTGTTTGATCTTGTGTATGCATTGAATAAATGAACTATATTATTAATGTTACTTGATCAAGTTGATATACACTAATTGTTTAATAGTTTGAAAGGATTGAAATTGAAATATTAAGGCTGCATGATTCACCCCCCCTCTTCATGGATTCTACCTCTAACAATTGTTCAACTGTATGGGATTTCATAAAACATTATTTCTAACAGATATCCTATTTATACTTTTAAGTTATGGACAACACTTTAAAGGGTATTGTGAACTCAAATTAACTTTAACACATCATATCATCTAGAGAAAGATGAGAAGATAGATCGAATTAACTGAATATTTTATGACACATTGCAAATGTATATGATGGATTAGTTTTCACACTTGGAGGATTACCTACATTTCGTTGAGTTTGATTACAATAAAAACTATCACATTTACCTTAAGATGGATTCATATGAGGATCTCTATGACTGACCATGTATGATTTATTTGAATTGGGGTAGGCTTTAGGATATGTTTGTGATTGGTTTGGTTATATTGAAAGACATGGAACAATAAGTAGTCACCATTCAAAATTTATATTAAATAGAAAAATATATGCAAATGCAAAGAGGAAAGATCAATTTTTTCTGTTGAAGATAAAGTATTTTTTGAGTGTGACTGAATAAGATCTTGATCCGTTATGGAAAAGGTTCTAAGCTTGCACCTCATTTCATGGGTCAATTTGAGATCTTGGAGATAGAAGGACCAATTGCTTACCACTCAGCCTTGCTACCCAACCTATCTTGATGCTGATATGTTATTAATTTTCATTTTTGGGAAATTATGTTCTATATATTTCTCATAGTTTTGATTGGATGACATTGTAGGTTGAGGCAGATTAGCAATTGATATTAAATCTCATATGCATTTTAGCACATGAGATGTTGGCCCTTCGAGGCCACAAGTTGGGCTAGGTTAGGGTTTATTGTGACATATATGATGAGTCAAAAAATACTTGGGAGGATGCAACACCACTACATGCCTGTTATCCCTACCTCTCTTAATGAATTATAGGAGGATGTGTGTTTTAAGGGGAGGGGAATGCGAGATCCCATTTTGATAGCATTTTTAGTTACATATTTTATACCTTTTTGAGTACTCATTGGACATATACTAGACTATATGGGAGGTACAAAGTGCATGTACTATATATTTTGATTATTATTTTAGACATTAATCATCATTTCAATGGTTTTTATTTATGCGTATATGGTTACTTAGCACACTATTTTGAGAAGATATATCATGTTTATCTGGTTATTGATATTTGATAGTATGGTGATTTTGATTTGTGACTTTTATAGTTGATTATATTTTAACTAACCAAGATAACATACATAACTTGATTTTGAGGTGATTCTTGTGATGCTATCATTATATACATGCTTTATATTGTTCATTTCTAAATATTGGCTATTTTTGCATAGATATATTTAATGTTTGCATTGAATGTTTGAGATATTCAGGCCAAAGGTGAAAGTATGAGGGTATAATACATGCCTCTAAAAATCATATTCACACCCAAACCCCTTCCAGACCTTTACCCTTATGCTCTTTTTTTATTTACAATTTGTTAATTGTATAGTTTAATATTCCTTTAAATTTCCTTATATTATTTTTGATATTGTGGGGTTTTGGGTCTTCTAAGTCTACCCTAATCATAAGTGAGATTAATTAAACAATGTGTGAGGTTTGAATTGACCCATAATCCCATCTCTTAAATACAATCTTTAAATTTTTCTTCCAATTACTTTTTACTTAGTGTATCAGATAAGTAAACCTTGTCCCACAAGTCCTTTTTGAGCCCAAACATATACCCATGGGTGAAGTGGGGTTTTGAAATAATTTTAACCATTTTTTGGTCATATGAGGCCTTAATTTATATCCTAGGAATTATTTCTATAGATAAACTTACCTTTTTTTATAAAATGATGTGTATGTCATATTTATTCAAAGAGCACGCATATGGGTATGTAAGAAATATCAATGGATTTTGTGAGTTTGGGTTGACCCTTAAACCTATTCATTAAATAAAATATTTAAATTTTTCTTCTAACCACTTTTTACTTAGTGTATCAGACAAGTTAACCTTATCCTACAAGTCCTTTTTCAGCCCAAACATATACCCATGGGTTAAGTGGGGTTTTAAATTAATTTTAACCATTTTTTTGTCGTATAAAGTCCTCATTTATAGCTTAGGAATTATTTCTACAAATAAACTTACCCTTTTGTATAAAATTATGTGTATTTCACATTTTTGCAAAGAGAACCCATATGGGTATGTAATAAATATCAATGGGTTTTATAAGTGGTTAAATAAAAATTTAAAGATGGTGGTTACATCCTTGGGATGAGGATGGCCACATGCCACCCTCCCATTGATATTTGATTTTAGTTGTATTTTATTTATATTGACATCCTTTTAGCCTTTTTGAGGTTATGAAAATGAGTTATTTTATAAGAGCTTGTGTTTGGGAGAGTTTTGGAAGGTAATTTTCAAGAGGATCCTTAAATTTTATTTATTTTGAATGCTTCCACTTCTCTTAATTATTTGATTGAACCTCATCTTAATTGGAAAGAGAAATAATTTTGTCTTCTTGTTTGTCTTATAATTATTAGACTTCTCTTGCAATAAGGGATTTTAGGGGATATTCTTTGTGGTTTTATTAGTATGGATTTCATTGTTTCCTTTAAATTTATTACCTTGTTTTGTTTTTGAATGTTTTAATAGGGATATGGGTTGTTTGAGCACCACTATGCCACCATTTTGGGGTTGGAATAAGTGCTTATAATATGGGGTTATAATGTGGGGAATGAGAGAGTTGAACACTTACTCTTGTCTTGTGTAAGAAACCATCTCTTGCCTTATTGAAAAAATTATTTCCCAAGAGTAGTGGAACCTTGTAAAAAGATTAAAAAAATTCTCTCTTTATTGAATTATGGGAGATCATAGGAGAAATTTGGGAGGTTTAAGGAGGAATAATTATTTTGGGAGGTCTAAAGAGGATTTATGGGAGGTATATGGAGGATATCATGCTGGAAAAAATTTATTTACATGACTTGAAAATCCTTCTTGTTACTTAAATAATCATTTGTATGAAAGCAATATTTCCTATGTTCCTTCCCTTTTAAGGATTATATTGGTGACTCTCCTTGTGCTTATTTGTACACTTTTCTTGTGTATGTGTTGTGAAGACTATAGTCTTTGTAAACTTTCCTTTTTATAACCTTGACACATCTCTTTATATTTATTTTCAAAATACTATAATTAAGTGCACATGTGTAGTGGCATGCATCTTTCCCTTGGGCTTGAGTGAGGATATGCATGAGTCTCACTTGGTGGGGGTTTTGTACAATTATGGAAATTGTATAAGAGGTCAAACACTCTATCACTTGACCAATTTTTAGAGCACAATTAGAATATTGTAGAGCTTATTATATTTGTATTGCAAGTCCTTTTCATTTGGAGTTTGGAGCTTATGAGGATGTGACATTGCTTATGTATTTGGTTTGTTAAGACTATTCAGTGGTTGTAGTATGTTCAATCTCAATGTGACTCACTTCTTGGAGGTTGATCTTGTGATTATGAAATTTGTAAAAGTTTGTAGCCTTGTGATCTTAAGGACTTATGTCTTCTTGAGAACTTGAAGTAATTTTAATATTTTATGTTTGGTCTAGAAATATTATTTTAAGTGGTGTTGGAAGTATTTTGTAAAATCATTAAATGGATGTTGCAATAATGTTCTTATCTTCATCTCTCCTCTCAAATTATTTTACCACAAATGTGAATTTGATTTTGTTGTTTGAAATTGGAAACATGTAATTTTTTACTCTATTTTCTATTATAAGATGTTTAAAATATTAGTTGAATGGAAAATGAATTATTGATAGAATGCAAAAGCTATTGCATTGATTTTAATTTTGGAAGGAAATAATGAATGATATTTATCCTAGTAAAAATACACACATAATTCACCTTCACATAGTAATTGGATTAAGGTAGCTTTAAGAAAAAAAATCTTCTTTATTTCCTATATGTTAAACAATGAGTTTCTTTGTTGAAATAATTGATCTCTCTTCCTCTCATCATTATGTATTAAAAGAAGCCCACTCTTTGAAATTTTAATTTTAATGAAAATATCTATCTCTTCCTTCATCTCTTTGCCCTAAGTCTAAAAAAAAAATTACAATTGAAAATGAAGATTGTTTATTTTAAGTTTAAATATTACAAATAAAAATGTGAAAATTGTTATTTTTAAATTCATTTGATGCATTTGAAAATGTGTATAGCTATGTGTGTGTGTGTGTGCATATTTATATATATATATATATAGATAATTTTATAACCAACTAAATTTATAAGTAAGTAAAATAATTTTACATACATATGATAAAATACAAATAATAATAATTGAATATTACACACACACACACACACACACACACACACACACACACACACACACACACACACACACACACACACACACACACACACACACACACACACACACACACACACACACACACACACACCAAAAAGGAATTGAATTATTTTAGTTTCAAAGTAGTTTGTCAAAGGAAAAATAAATAAATAAATAAAATTATAGAAGGGGAAGGGGTCGGGCCATCTGACCTCCCCTACTCCCATTCTATTGTATGCTGGCTAGGATAACATGGATTATTTTTATAAACAAATACACCCATACATACATACATAGATACAAACATATGGGTGTATGCATATATATAAATATATGTTTTTTAGAATATTTTAATTTATGAGTAAATACAATAAAATAAATTTATATCCATAAATAAATATTAAAATATTAAGTATATATAATGTACAAAGTAAATATGGACTATAAAATGATTTAGTGTATATATATATATATATATATATATATATATATATATATATATATATATATATATATATATATATATATATATATATATATATATATAAATCTGGACCATAAATAATTTATGTCATTCCTCTTTGTGCTCCCTTTCCATACCCTCCTTTAACCTATAAAAAAATGTAGAAAAAATAAAATAAAGGCAACATTTAAAAGATAACTTCTATTTGCTCATAAAGAAATTAGGGCAACTCCCTAAGAAACCTAAATTCTAGGGTAGAGATCCATCTAATCTAATGGTGCATATTTAACCCACCACAACTTGTGGCAAGTGGGAAATATTTTTACTTAATTTTATTTCCTTATTAAATTATTTTTATTTCCTTATTAACATCTTATCACCTAGCCCTCCCTTTTTTCCTTTGAATTAATCAAAAGACCTTGTGATTAAAACTTCTTAAAACACTTTTAAACATATTTATTTTACCCAATACTTTGTAAGGGTACTGTAGAAACTATTGTGAGAAATATTATAATTAAAATGCTAATAAAATGAGTGACACCATAGTCATGTTTTAATAAACAAATTAACTTTCATGTAATGAAATTCTTGTTGTAGGTCATGACCACTCAAACAAAGCTTGGTAACATTTTTTGCACCAAACCTCCTCTTTAACTATGAACCTCCTTATCCCATAAATTTTTTCTTCAATACAAGTAGAATTTGGTACACTTGTAATTTAAACCTAACAATATTACATTTTAATTTTTGATTTTTTAGCTCTTTTTACATTTTTTTGTTGCATGTTATTTAGGCATGAAAATTTTAGTATCCACAGTTCCACTAATCTACCAAGGTGGTGAGCATAACTAAGTCATCTCTCATCATGAGTAGGCATGCAACATGGCTTAGGTCAGTGATGTCTAGATATACCTAGCCTACATCCCCTAGCCTTAGTGCCTATATTATTTATAGTGCCTATTTATGTTTGAACTCTGACAGGTGTATGAAGGCATGCATCATAATAATTCAAGATAAAAATCAGTCATTTTCAATAAAAAACCACACACTTAAACTAATAAAATCATGTTTTTTATAGAATTTATCATTTTCATATTAAAATGTTTAATTTATAGCAATTATTAGTATATTTTCAAAAAAAACCTAACCTTGAATCATATAGATAAGTTATAACCATATGGTTCTTAGCCAAAACTGCATAATTACTACCATGACTGTACCATTTTATTTTGAATTGTAGGGTTTTATTTGCGACTTAAAATTGTGTTCCCCATTTTTAGTGTTTTTTGACATGAAATAAAAAAAGAAATGATTTTTTTTTGGATTTAGATTACTAACCTTGAATGCAATATCAATTGTATTATGGGAGATCAGACTCGGTCTAAAATATGTGGCATAATATATCATCTCTTAGGCATGATTCTTCCTTATAAAAACTTTATTTGTAAAAAGTTAGGTAAAAATGAATTTAAATTTATAATTTCAAGTTGAATTTTATTTTATATACCATGGGGTAAAACATTTCTAATTTCAAGTTACGTTATCTTTGCTTAAGCTGTAGATCATTTCTAGATATTACATGTGCTCATGCTCCTTTTATATGATGATTGATATATGTGTAACATTATGATGCTGATGATTTTATCGATTTATAAGTTATTTTGTTAGTTATTCCTTTCTTGATATCTGATCATCGCTATTATCACTCCCCTCAAATCTTAAGGGGGATAACCATGTTCCATGTTTATATCATTTTATACTCTGGATATACTTGATGATTACTATGATTATGTAACACATAATATTTTGGATTTATAAGCTTAATAAAGACTCAGTACCTCAGTCCACTTCCCATTGACTCTAGTGCCTTTCTTTTTCAAGGTGATTTGACTCCATCACATTCTCATGACTAGTTTTATATATGATCGATTATTGCATGCATTATAGTACCTCATTTATTTTTTGAATTTGACTCATGGGTATGTAGAATAAAATGTTTTGTAGTATTTGAAATATGTTTTAGGGCATGCTAACTCACTGATGCATGCACACATTTTCATAGATCCATTCATATCACCATAAAAACTAGATGTATTATTTACAATTTTATTTTTGTTGATTACAATAGTTTATTGGTTTTTTTGAACACTTAACCACATGTGCATGTTATTCATGTGTTTGTAAGAGAATAATTTTTATCATAGGACATTGGAATGTGGACATGTGTTTTAAAATATTTTTGACCCTTCAATATGGATGTGTGTATAGGGATATTTCATTTTTAATTTCATTTCATCATTGTTCTAATATTGATTTTGAGATCTCTTACATATTTCTATAATCAAGACATCTTATGAACCCTATGGGTAAGTTTTCTTTTTCTTTTTTAATTTGATTTGTATGCATGCACACACATCAAAGTGGGCCATTATGTAGACATATTTTTTGGTCTAGGGTAGTTTTGTTTATTAAATTGCATTATTTTTAAGTACTTTGCATTTATAATTTATTCCTTTAGAATTAGCTCTTATTGGAATGTTTTTATAGGGTTTTGGTAAATTTAAGTGTTTGAATTCCTTCATCCTCACTCTTTCCTCTTTATCTCTCCTCCAATGTATTTATTTTATGATTTTTTTATATTTTCCCCAAAATTGTGGACTATATGGTTTTGGCATTTTTGGTGTTTTGGGTTACTTTTGGGTGCTCATTTGTCATGTGGTCCTTATTTTTCAACTTTTTCATTTTTTGGGTGTTATATTACACATAAACATGGTCCAAATTTAAATTTAATAGTTCTATAAACACATAGATGCATTAATACATGTAACACTTGAAAAATGTTAAGGTCTGAGTCATGAATTGAAATAAAAATTCAAAAAATTATTGAAGAGATCTATTAGAGTAGGATTTCAATGTTTATAGTAGTCTTATTGAAGTAAAATTAGAATTTAAATTATTTAGAGTAGTATCAAACTTATTATGAATTAACCATTCTAGTATATAATCAATTATTTTAAGATCCACCTTGAATCCTTCGTGAGATACAATATACCAAAGGTATTTACCTTATTACACCCCAAAGGCATGCATGTATTATTTAGGATAAATGTGATGTTTCTCCAACACATGTAAGACTAAATCAACATGATTTTTGTGATCCTAAAAAACTATAGTATATAATATTATATTACCAAAGAAGACTAACACACATTTTAGGTTAGTGGCCCGCATGAGAAAAATAAAAAGTTTTAGGTATATCTTCTTCGTTAATTATAATTTTATGGTATCTAAAATGCAAGTCTAACATGGTAAAAATAATGATATATGAAATGTGTATTAATTATAGAAATGGGTCTCTATATATAATAAACCTGTAAATATGTGAAAGGTGAAATATCATTCTAGATATAATAATTAAATTTGCAGCTCCACAAGGTAGTTTGGGGATAAAACCAAGAGGTCGTTCAAGTGAAATAATTACCTAGATTATGGATAAATATTGGTATGGGTCAAGTAAAAGGGAATCTAAACATATAATCTCTATTTATAGATGAGGGGATAAGGCCTTACTAGATATGACATGTTATTAAAAAATAAATCAAGAGCTATGGTAACTAAGTCAATGACCATAGTAAAGGAAAGGGACCTAATAACAATGTAAATATATGAGAATAAAACACATATATAGGGAGGGGATTTGACTTATAGGTTGGTTTTCCAATCTTGGAGTTGATTTTAACAATTTCAAGAAATGGAGATCCAAGGAGGAGATGACTGATGTCATCATATAAATAATAAACAAGGAAGCTCAAGTTATGCTCCATTAGTGAATAAATTTTTGAGTTGATCCTAGATATAGGTTGCATGATGATATTTTTGGTATAATTATTATTCTAATTTAGTTTAGTTACCTTGATATATAAAAAAAAGTAGTATGAAACATGCAAATAACAATTGGGATCCCAAATCTCTATTTTAAAATAACATCCCTAAGTAGATATGTGAGTAATCTATATTAATTACCTTGTAGGGGTTGGAATTATGAAGGAATGATGATAATTATCCATACTCATGCAAACTTTTGAGGTGAAGAGTATTTCATAATAAATGATTTTATGTGGCAAAGTATTTTTACCTATTAGCATAGATACATCCTTAATTGGGTTAAGAAAGATTATCATTTCCCTACCTACTATAATAAACATCACTTTAAAGAGAATAAAAAAGATAATAGGATGGAAGGAGACCTCTGCAAGGTTGAACCTTCTTTAGTGGAGACCTTGGCCATGGATTTGGAGTTATGGGAGATCCTCAAAACTAGTGGCTTGATGAATTTCATCCAAAAAGTAGAAGGATTTGATCCTCATGTCTCTAAAAAGTTCATGAAAGAGTGGAATGAAAGCATCATCAAGATTCTATATATCCTATTCAAAGTCATAAAGGAGATTATAGGTCATGTCATAGGTATGAATACTAAGGATAGAAAGTTATACAAAACCAACAAAGACACCAAGGATAAAATAAAGAAGTCCATGTCTGAGGGGGAGATTATTATTACTTTTCAACATGGCTATCTTAGAGAATTAATCCCTCATCCCTTCAATTTGGTGGCCAAAAAGGTCATGAAATTCATCATTCTCAATGGTAAGTATAACTCCATTCATTTTTTATGTTCTATTTTTCTTAACCTATTCAGATGCCAATTTCAGGTTAGCATCCCCTACTATATTCTATGCTTAAAGGAGACTAGGTCTTAGAAATAAAATAAGGAAAGGCATATTCCTTTTACACCAAACTATCATTTTAGTTTTGTGGATGTATGAAAAGATATAAATGATTATGTCACCACAAATTCCTTGTGTAGAAGAATATGAGAAATAAATACCCAAAGATCCCCCAAGTAGCTACGTAGATAACAAAGAAAGATATTATAAAAAGAAGATGAGAGAGAGCATGTCAATACTTCAGGTAAAGAGGCTAGTGCAGAGGAAGATCACATGAGGAATTATAATGATGAATTATAAAAGGAAATTCATGGTCTTAATCTCTTAAAGTCTTAGGAAGCCATCACCATCAATAGAGAGAAAGATCAGACCAACAATAAAAGAAAATTTGGGGAAGTATAGGATGACATTGTAGTCAATAAGTAGAATTAAAGCCTCAAATCCATATGTGAAGAATTGATGTCTAGAGAAATATCTTGAGGTGGTTTAATAAAGACCATCATTTGATCAAATAAGCCATTAATAAAGGATTAGGCCCCAATGAATCAACTAGTATTATCCAAGAGATTATTACTCATGTGAAGGCACAATAAACAGATGTCAATTATGCAAAAAATAAGGGTAGATGTCAATTATGATTATGAAAATTTGGGATGTCCTTAGGGGAAGGAATAGGAGGTAAAGGACAACAATACTGATGTGAAGGTGGTAAACATGAACCTATGATGTATCTCTCATAGAGTTGGTTTAAAATAGAACCACCCAAATCTTGAATTTGGGAGATTAATCCACCAATATCTTCTAGAATACAAAATAAATCTTACTATTTAAGATGTAGCCTAACAAGGATTGAATAATAACCAAGGCATATCTCACATGGGATAGAGGTGAGAAGAGGATAAATAAAATGAGCTAAGAATATTGTTCAAATATTCAACATTTGTGTATCTATATAAAAATAAATGCTCAATAATGTAAAATAAAAATAAGGAGAAGAGTATTTTTACTACATTCAAGGACTTGCATCTCTTTTCCTATTATCCACACAAAGGTGGCACATGTAAGGTAGGTGAGTATTAAATACATCGTTGGGCATGTGCACACTCTAACTACACATTAACTAATATTAGTTAAAAAGTTAACTACTTGAGTCAACTTAACTAAAGGTGCACAAATGAATATTTACACCAACACCCCCTTAAATTCAACTTAGGGAGGTATAAGGAGAAAAAAGGTCTTATGATACTTAGAAAATAGGTCATATTAAGACAAAAACTATACCCTCCAAGTGTAATAATAGTGATATGAAAAAAATCCACCAAAGCAAAATACATAACCAATAGACTCAAATCTAATTTGTAACTAAATGTTATAACCAACATCTTATGTCAAATTACTAAAAAATAAAAAAAATTGGTCCTGAAAACATGTTAGATGACTTAAAATGGCTAGTTTCCTACCATTTCAATCAGTTTTACCCCTACAAAATTTTTAGATCTATGTAAAATGCTATATAATTGGCTTAGAAAATGAGATTCTGCAAAAAAAATTTGATTCTAAAAAATGCCTAAAAAATAAATCCTAAGCTACATAACTTCCATTAAATGGATTTGATACCATCATATAGGAATTAAAGAGGGCATATGAAAACTACTCTATGAACATCCATAAGTTAAATCATAGAAAAAGATTCAATAACAAATAACACATTTTACTACACTAAATGCATATATAATTTACATGTGCCCAACTAGAAATTGTTACACCCGAATAAGACCCTTTAATAGATTACATCTCCACTAGATATAGAGATGAGTCTAAGCTCCAATATGACTTTTTATGTTATGCATATAAACAATGCACATAATAAGTCACACCTTGGTAACACATCACCTAAGGTATAATTCACATCATGTGTGAACATCACACACACCAACACCTCCCTGAAGATCAACTTAGGTGATGTAGTAAAAGAGAATAATTATTAAGATTATCAGTATGGGTCTTGGAAACTAAGCATGATTAATTAAGTTGTTGAAGTATATGTCTATGAAATATGATGAAGCCATTAAAGGAATGAATAAAAATTTGCTTCCTTGAATCTGATTATGTGAATAAGAGTAACTATTAATACATATTCCATTTGAGTGAAATGCATGGTGAAAACCAAAGGGGGTTGGCTTAATTTTTTTTTGAATTTAAAAAACCCAAAAATGGTTGTATTGATTACATTTTTGGCATTAAAAAAAAATCATAATGATTTTGAAAATCCAAGAAGTGTTGGCACAAACATGATCTAGCACAAAAAGTAATCAACCTTTGCATCTATTAGAAATAAATGCAAGACACATTACATACTCAAATAATAAAGGAATCATTATTAGTTCACAACACCCCCTATAATATTGAAATGGGAGTGAAGACAAAGTAACTCAATATATACAAAAGTGTTAATGTGGTAGATGTGTAGTAAAATCACTACAAAATCTTCGAGTGAGAGTGCCCAATATGCCACATGAAAGTACTCAACAACTTAAATTTGAAAATGGTGTGAAAAATAAGATACACACACATGAAGGTAAACTTATAAAACATACTATGATACTTTATAAATAACTGAGAGTATAAAATTAATTAAAAAAACCTACCCAAAATGTATATAAAACACTGAAGAGTGATCCCCTTCAAAAATGAGGTGGCACCTATACTCAATGCTAAGAAATATGATTCAAAATTTACAATATAGGATATTATGGTGAAAAAATTAAACTATGAGTTAGAATCAAACTAATTATATGGTAAAATTACAAAGAGCATAAAAAATCACACTTAAAAAAATAGCATGCAATGAGTTACCAACCAAACATTATGGCCTCTAAAAGCTCTAAAATACATGATTTCATTAGAAAATTAGGAAAAAAATTAAAAATTATAGAATTATGGATTATAAAAATGCAAAAAAAAATTACATTGATTTATAAATCTCAAAAAAATAGCCAAGGTGAAAAAATAAATCACCTCTCTAGGATTTACAGATCAAAAGTTATGAGCCATGAAAGTTCAAGACTTCAAAAACTAAGCCCAATGTTGTAGGGTTAGTCCTTGAGTGTTAAATCCACCCAATGGGTGGTCACATGGGGGAATTGGGTTATTTATATAGTAAATTGATATTGGTTATCCATTGGTAACTAAGCACAATGGTCACATGTTATAGTCTACGTGATGATTAATAGACAGGTAATTGGTGTGAGCTCTTTAATAATCCATCGCATAAAACAACTTCAAACACATGCCATGAGAGAAAAAAAAGTCTACTTTATGTAAATGGGGAGTTTTTAGAAGGATCTCAAAGATATAAAAGAAATGAATATAATGGTATGAAACTTGATCCACATTTTTGTAAAAAAATGTGCAAAAAATCCATTGTTGTCTCTAGTACTTCTTGCTTATCTTGTAGATCTAAACTTTCAAAAATTTATAAAACAACACTAGAAACTCTAAAAAATATGTTTTTTAAAAGTTTATATTTTTATGATTATAATTCATAAAACATACTGGATTTGAATGAAAATTTATAGATTTTTCAAAAACTTAGAAAACTAAAAAATCCACCATAAAAGAACATTTTTAACACACAAAAAATACCCATTAAGTAATTTTAAACACCTATGACATAGATTAGATCAAAAACTAATTAGGGTTTTGGGAAGTAGTATGGGAATGCTAGGATTGATGAATATGTATAAATACACAACTTAAAATGCCTTTAAAGTGAATTTTAGATCCATATAAACACCCAAAAACTAGAAAAAGGTATAAATATATTCATAGAATCTCCTCTCTATTCAAATTTACAACCAATGATGCAAATAAATATAAATAAAAAATTAGATCTAAGTTAATTGTGATATGGAGATTGTAGATCCAACTCTGATACCATATAAGAATTTAGGATGTCCTAAGAAAGCTCTACAATGAACACCCACCACATAACAATGCTAAGTTCATAGAAAGAATTTTACCAAAAAGAACACATTATATCACACTAACTAAATAGATAGTGTACATGTGTGAAACCAATAATGGTTACACTAGAACATAACTCTCTAACAAACTATATCTCAACTAGTTATAGAGATGACTCTAAACTCCAATCTAATTTTTCACAAGGACACAAAGGGTCTTTATATATAAAAATAAGAGGCGAGTGATGTATTTTTATTGGTTGAGTGAATTGTGGGATATGATCATTCCCCAAGTTAAAAATGTTAGAAGTACACACAAATAAATGTTAGTATGTACATGTAGTGTGAGTTGAGTTATCATAATTAACTCCATGATATTAGGGATTGAGTGGTAAATAATTCCTTAATATTAAGGGCTCTCAAGCCTATATATGTAATCATTATTTTATTGAATAATAAATTATGAGCTTTGCTCTTTTATTTGGTATCAAAGTGATTGAGATCCAGAGATGGATTAATAATTATAGAGGGAATAAGGATATACCCTTGGAAGCCATTGGCATACAAGAATAGTTAACTAACATTTCTAATCTTGATCATCTTATCTTAACAACCATGCCTCATAATTATCCAACTACCTAGATCAGTGATGGATCTAAGCATTGGATATTGTACATAGCATGGTACATGCAACTCAACTCAATAGAGTTTCTACATTTGTTCTTGATTTAGACTTGTAGACTCATCTGCATTGGATTTGATTTCTTTGGATTAAATCTAAAGTTATCACTTGGCATGCTTGCATTGAGATTTACCTTTGGAATTTACATTTGCACATTGTTTCAACATTACAAAGTGGTATTACTCTACATAGATATTATTAAAATTGAAATGATCTTGGCTCAATTTTATTTCAATGAATCACACACTACACTAGTATTCCATAGACCTCATCTTAGCTCAACTTTCAGTGAGCCCTTCCACATCTCTAACATAAATACCAATTTGTGTGAATTTTGAAGTAGCTCAATTGAATGTGTTTGGATATGCTAAATTAGTTGGATGTGATATGGATTATTTGGATGTGATTGGCTCACAAATCATCTATGAGTTTTCACTTCATTCTATTGTTTCATGTCTTGAGCTCCAAACAAAGTTTTATTATTATTTGGGTATTCTTAAATTATTAAGTGTTGAGCACATGATACTATGTGGTATTAGTGGTCAAAAGCGGTATTAGTGATGAAAAATGGTATTAATGGTCTTTAGGTATCCTGTAATTATTTTAATATAGTTTATTTTTGAAGTTTTATTTTTAGGTTATGGTCAAAATAATGTGTTTTAATTTTGGTCTATACTATGTAGTTTCTAGAGTATAGTTTAAGTTTTTTGAATCCAGGTTTTATTTTTATTTAATTTTTTAAAATAAGATTTGAAAGCATGTGAATAAGATTAAAGGATATTATGTTTGTTAATTCTTGTTCATGTGTATTTTTTGTCATCAAAAGTTTCAAAAAATAAAAAATAATTATTTCATGGATGCATTTTCGATAAAAGTTGATATCTTGTGGTGTTGTTTTATTTGGTTTTTAAAATGGACATTTCATTAAAAAATTAACTGGTCTCAATTTCATACTTTGATTCAAAATTTAGATGAAAATAATAAACAAAAACTTATTAGGAATAATGAGTGGTAAAGAAAAATCACTCACAGATCCTAATAAGTTATTGAATGGTAGCACAAAGATGATAAAGTAAAATCCGTCATTGGCCTTGCAATTTCATATTTTGAATTACACTATGTATATTTGGAAAATATATCCACATAAATGGGAACATCTAAATAGAACATTTGGTGCTAAAGAAGTTATTTCAATATATTTTTTTAAATTGTAATCATTCAAATTCAAAATGAGTAGAGTTATAATGTCTAGTCACATTAATAATATGAGATCTCTCATTAGATACCTAGTGGAAGTCAAAGTTCATATGTAAAACACATGATATTAAATATCTTCTTATCTAAATACAAAAAAATTGTTTTTACTTTTAGTCAGATATCATCTCAATCTCTAGAAGATATGATCTCAACTCTCCTAGTTGAAGGAAAAAGTGTGATGATGAAAGATGCAAAAGAGGAAAGTGTGTTGTATTCAAGAAAAGCTCATAAAAAACTACATAAAAATTAAATTAAATAGTTTTAATACATGAAAAAAGGACACACATCTTAGAATTGTAAATTTTGAGTTACTGATATTTTAAAAGGAAAGCTGAAGGAAAAATAAAATGAAGCTAATATGGTCATTGAGAAAGAGCCATTCATTAAGGAAGAATCGATGAGTGCAGGTGGTAGTGATCAATATTATATATATTAAGTGATCAGTGTCAAATTAGAGGTCATAGGAAATTGGAGTTTGGAGGACAATCAACATCCTATCACCAAGCACTAGTATTTGGGCCACATTGTGAAGTAGTGGCATATATGTTTGTATTTTGTTTTATTTGTTGTATAGAATAATTACCGATTATGTCAAAATGTATGAAAAAATCATATTATAAAAGAAGATTATTTTTTAAGGATAAAATATGATTGAGGTAAACCTAACATGGATTATTGTCTAGATAGTTTAGGATATTGTAAATTTAAGAATTTGGGGAGAGGGTTCTAGAAACTCAAGAATTAAACTTGGGAGCTACTCCTTTACAAAGGTTATGAGATAACTTGATGATTTTTCACCTAGTCCAAGAAACATTTTTACATAGAAGCTACTAAATAATGTGATTCTTTTCTCCCATATTCACACTAAGGGGGAAATGTTAAAAATAATCCTAAATAAATGTTAGTGTGTACATGTAGTTTGAGTTGAGTTATCATAATTAAATCCATGATATCAAGGATTGAGTGGTAGCTAATTCCTTGATATTAGGTGCTCTTAAGCCTATATATGTAATTATTATTTAGTTTAATAATATAATATGATCTTTTCTTTCTCAATAACTCACTTGAGAATTAAACTTGGGAGCTACTCCTTTACAAAGGTTATGAGATAACTTGATGATTTTTCACCTAGTCCAAGAAATATTTTTACATAGAAGATACTAAAGAATGTGATTATTTTCTCCCATATTCACACTAAGGGGGGAATGTTAAAAATAATCCTAAATAACTATTAGTGTGTACATGTAGTTTGAGTTGAGTTATCATAATTGAATCCATGATATTAGGGATTGAGTGGTAGATAATTCCTTGATATTAGGTGCTCTCAAGCATATATATGTAATTATTATTTTGTTTAATAATATAATCTGATCTTTTATTTTTCAAAAACTCACCCTTCTCACACATGTGAGAATAACTACCACTTAAATAATATTGTGCACATAAATAATGCTCATAATAAGTCACACCTTGATAACATATCACCTAAGGTAGAATTCATATCAAATGTGAACATGTCACACAAAAATATTAATAAATAATTTAATATATACAAAATGAAATTCTTCTAACAAATTATTAATTATAGGGATTGGAATATTATATTTGATATGTTGTCGCTATACCTTTCATTTAACCAATCAATGAATTGGTGTCATTTTATACCAATGTCAGTGTCTAAGGCTATATGCAATGAGATGTTGGATATTTGAGTTAATAATTTATTGTTTGATGGGTGCTTACTCTGCTGTTGATGTCTAAATCCTAAGGTCAACAAACAAACTTCTAATATTATGTTGTATAAAAGGTAAATCTAGAAAGTTTTAATAACTAAATATCCCCTATGTCATTCCTTGTTAAAAGTATTCTTCAGTTCACACCATCAACATCCAAAACTTAAGCATCTAGCATAAGACACTATAGTGTCCTAACTTGACTTGCTCAGATGGGTAGGATAGTGTTGTATTTTATAATGTGAGAATGTTGATTGCCTATTACCACTTAGTCTAATTCCTAACTGATTTTGAATATGGAGATGAGTTTTTTTAGTCAACAAAATTTCTTATTAACTTTACTCTTATGAGAATTTAAAGAAAAAATTTGCATAAAGGAAACTCATTTGCATGGAACTGAAATAAACTTTGCATTTAATGAAAGCACACTTGCATTAAAAGAAACACACTTTGCATTAAAATCAAAATCTCACTTTTCATTGAAAGGGAAATCACACTTTGTATTAAAAGGGAAATCACACTTGCAGTGAAATGAAATATACCTGTATCAAAAGAAATACACTTTTAAACTATAAACTAGAAATACCACTTATCCTAATCTTTGGAGAGAAGTGGGCCCTTGCTCCTTCCTTAGAATAGGATCAGTTTTAACTTAGTAGTTGAATATAATTCTATTCTTTATTAATAATTCATTATCAAAAAGAACATGTACAAATGATACAAATTCTACTATAAAATTACACTTGAATGTTTCCTAATTTTATTTACTCTCTATTACCATGGAATGAGAAGGAGACATGTACTTAAAACACATCTCAATGACCATTCTCAGAATATAAAATCTAGTGATCTAAATAGAAAAATTCACTTATTATAAATAGAAAATCTAGGAATTATATCCCACACTTATACAAGGTGTTAGAATTGATTCAACTAACAATAGTTCGAGTATAGTTAACATATATTTGAAGAAAATATGTATAGATTTAAAAAATAGAAATACATTTATATCTAGATTGTTTTAAACTATTACTATGAATAATAATGTCTAAAATAATATATCTAAAGAAGGAATACACACACACACACGTGTTTAGAGTTGCTATATTAATTTATAAAGTACAATTGGGCATCTTCAGAGCATGGCTAGGCATCTCCATAGCACAGATGGACAAGTCTTCAGAACTTCATCAAAACATCTTCAAAGATTTATTGGAACATCTTAAGAGATACCTTAGTGGATCTTCATATCTTAGATAAATCATCTTAGGAGCTGACTGGTAGATCTTTGAAGCTTCAATAGAACATCTTCATAGCTCGATGGAACATCTTCAGAGTTATTTACGTAGCTATTCAGAGATTGACTAAGGATCTTCATAGCTCACTATTTTCTATGTCGAGTCTTCAAAAATATTACCAAAAAGATGTTTCCAAAAATGTTGATGACTTCTCAAAATAATATCATCATATAGATGTATCTTTGTATGCAAAATTTTACTCATTTCATCTAAGTTAGACACAAATAACAAGATAGAGAATCAACAATATATCACATACAAACAAAAGATAATCACACTCATTTCTTACTTAGATAAGACCTTAAATATTAAATGTAATGTATTATATAACCAAGAGGCAACACTTATAGACAATTCATATGAGATATAATGATCTATATATAATACTCATCATTTGTTCCCCACACTTTACCTTTTGCAAATCCACTTGCAAACTAGGGGAGAACTGTTATTTAATCCAAGATTCCTAATCCCAACCATTGGATTAGATCATCAATTTTAAAATGATGTCCCCAATCACAATTGTTTCTAGGTATAAACCTCAAATCTCTTAGCGCAGTGTGTAACCATGATTAAAATTCTTATTTTGATTGGTTATGCCAATTATGCAAAGGAGACATGAGCCAAAGAAGAATAGGTAGCCTAAATATCATGCCAATACAAACATTTGACCCTTCTTATTCTAGGATCCAAGTGATACTATGAGAAAGTGTCCTAGCTCTCTAAAGACTCCAACTGATGGTAGTGGGAGTCACGACTTCCCTACATTTCAAAGCAACATGCAAAGTCTCCCATCTAACCATACTTGCTATGATAGAGCTGGAGAAATGTTGTTTAAAAAAATCTCAGAAGGTTTATAAATTTTATCTTAACAAATAATGATACTTGTCTTTAATAAACATGTGATACAAAGGTTAGAAGGTAACAAGAAGTTTGTGAGCTTTTGGAAACTGGGGTCTTATACATAAGCCTGTAGTATTTTTTAATTTCAAAAATTGATTATGTATTTTCTCCCAAGTAGTTTGATTTATCATAGTGGAAAGAAAAACACATAATTGTGTTTTTCCCACAAATAAGTTAACAAAAAATCAAAACTGGTGTCCCAATAATATGTTACAAAGATAAAACTCATAAAGTTGATCTTATTTTTCTAGAGTGCTTTTAAGAAATATATCCATGAACATGTGTTCATATTAAATGACATGGGGGAAACTGAGAGAAATAAATTGAATTTACCACTTATAAAACTATTCATGAAGATATAAAACATACATAGAATAAGGTTTTTTGCAAGACAATAATTTCTCATCAATCTCATAAACAATTTGAATAGAATCTTAAGCCTGCTGTAATTGTTGCTGAGACTTTGTTTTGATTCTGACATTCTTTACTTATAACTTTTGAATCTTATTATAAACTTTCTTCCAAATTGAAATAATCTCATGAAGGGGTATATGAAAAGGATAAATATCTCTTGTGGTTTCTTCAGTTTGTATAACTATCTCTCTCATTTCCTTTTATATATCCTATATGGCAACTTGCAACTCAACATTATGAGTTGTTAGCTCCTGTATGCAAGTGTTTTATTGACCAAATAGTGCATCCTTACTAGAAATAGAGTGTTTTAGATAATCAATATGAGAATCCTTAATTTTAATTGAATTATTTAAAGTGCTAAGTTGATGATATTATGAGAATAATTGATACAAATTCTAGTTTGTTCAACATTAACTATTTTTATAATCACTTCCTATGCTTGAACTTGGGCATCAGAATCTTCATATCAATTTTATAAACTATAGATGGTTTGGTCCTTACCTTTCAAGGTTAATATAATAAAATCCATCTCTTCTTGTTGTTGAATAGTTTCTTCATGTCATGATAGGGTCATAGCATGCTACAAATCTTTGTGTTTATAAACATGCTGAGGAGAAGATGAAGCTTCTTCCATGATTGGAGATTTAACCTTATCAAATATGGAAGGTAAGGGTCTTTCTTATTTATGTGAAATATCTTATTTATTGGTTTGTGTTTCTTCAACTATCTACTTAACATCTATAACTTCTATGGGAGAAGTACAACTTAAATTACCCAAAATTTTAGTTGCTTGTACCTCACATTCTTCTTCCTCTTGAAGAATTAACTGATGAATTCATTAAGGTTTGATAGATGGGATAGGGTTTTATATAAAAATACTCATTTTACTTTTTGACCTCCATCACAACATCTTTAGAGCTACAGGCACCGAAGATGGACCTTCTTCTATTATTTCTATCATGAGAGGAGAAACATGACATTACGGTTTCTTACTAAAAATTTTGAGTGAATTTTGAAGAAATTAAGACCAAGATTTCTCACCCTTTGGATTATTAACGAAGTGGTCTTAAAAAATGAGATGAATTAAACCATGATGTTTAATTGACCTAGTGCCCCTTTTCAGTTTTTAAGCTATATGATGGATAACATAGTGAAGATAAGAAGGTAGGTTTACCTAACACTCATGTTTGGTAGTTCCTTTCTTTAGATGAATGAGAACTTACATAGTGTTTCCACAAAACATAATGAACTATCCATCACAAGTGAGGTATTTCATGATCCTATATGCTATATTATGCCATGGAGGTGGAAGACTATCTTGAGTGATCCCTCTGGCAATGCCTTGTGGAGTCTTAACCAACTTAAGATGGGGTTCATTGCCATAAATGAACATTTAAATCAGATAAAAAAACCTCAATTTGTCAATAAAAACCATTCCTTCTTTAGGAATCTATAGAAGTTCAATAATAATAGAGGAATCAATGGGAATATGTTCACCCTAGACTATAGAATGATCTTTATCAATTTTTTCTAAAAACTCTTAAACAATGTTATCCTAAAAAACCTAGAATTTATTTAGGAAATTGAGCCATCTTGATATTTCAAAAACAACCATAACACATTCATATTTTATTATAAGTTATATCAACTCTGGTTCACTTGTCTTTTTACCCCCCATCTTTGTAGATGTCCATAATATTCTCAAAAACTTGCTTGCATAATGCAAAACTAAGTTCAAAATCATATAGAGTATTGAGTAGGGGAAGGAAGTTGGGACATGATGCAACAATGAATAGTAATAAAAGGAAAAAATGGTGGCACATGTGTAATTTATAATAAGTACCACAAAATTATAGTAGAGATGATGGCCAAGTACTTTAGAGCAAGCAAAGTTTAAATGAGGGAGTGCTTTTGGAGTCAACATTAATTATGTGGGATGAGAGATCATACTTGGTAGTACTTGAAATGATATTTTCAATTATTTACAAATTAGGAATTATATTTTGAAAATGTCTTTGGAATAACCCCACATCAAGTTTTTAAATTAAGAAATAGTATTGACTTCAATTACATCCAAGTGGCATCAAAAGAACTTATCCATATTTAGAAGTGTTGTTTGCCTAATGGTCATACATAAAAACATAAAATAGAAAATGTCTAACCTATTAGGAAGGAAGTATAACTATAATTTGGATGTAAGGATCTATTCTTATCTCCTAAATTTGCCATGTAACCTGCAATGATCAATAATTTTGAGAAGATAAGTTAGTTGACAAGACATTAGTTCATGTTTATTATAGAAGTTTCATTTGAAAAGAGCCATTTCTAGTTTTCACTTTTTAGTGGTTTTTTTATTTTTAATTTTTGAAGGGAGGAGAACCACAATTTGCTATTTTTTAACACTCCCCCTTATTGGATGTCTAGTACTGAGATCATTCAGCCTTAGTGGAAGAACCAGGTTCTTCTATAATGTTAAATTGATCTTGATTATGTTTAATGAATTCCTCCCTATTGAGAGGTCTCATATACACTTTAATTCTATGATCATTGAACAAAAGTGTCCTTTAGTAACCATAAATTGGTTGAAGTTGAATAGATACATTATTGTTGATAGTTTTGATCATATATGGCACCAACCATCTTATCCTCAGCTTACCTTTGAAATGCTAAAATTTGGAATCAAATAGAAGCACCCAATCACTTTATTGAAACTATTTTTCTCTGATATGAGCATCATGCCACTATTTTTTCTACTTTTAGATCATGTTGGTTTCAGTGAGTGCATCCATTCTTAATTCATCCAGCCTATTCAATTACATGATTCTTTCCTTTTGTGCTTCATCAAGATTAATTCCCATATCGACTACTATCTTTAGTGTCTATAGCTTAAATTCTATTTACAACAAAGGTTTCTTTCCAAACACAAGTTCATATGGAGAGAATCCTTTGGTAGTCTTCCATGTTGTATTATATGCCCAAATTGCTTCAACTACTCTATCTTCCTAATCTTTCCTAACACTATTCACTATTTTGGTCAGAATGTTTTCAAGTTCTTGGTTGGTGACCTTCACTTGCCCATTAGCTTGGGGGTGATATGGTGAGGATTGTAAGTGATTGATTTGGTAAAATTATGTAAAATCCTTGATCATGTTAGATATGAATTGAGGCTCTTGATCAGAAATAATAGATCTAGGAGATCCAAATCTCAACATGATCCTATGATGTAGGAATCAAAAACCATTTCCTCTCAAGAAAAGATGAGTACCTGCACTTCAACTCACTTAGTAACATAATCAGTACTTATAAATGAATAATCTTTTCTTTGATATGGTAGACTAATTGGTCCAACAAAATCCAAAACTCATTTCTTAATTGGTTCTAAAACTATTTGAGGATGGAGAGGCATTTTTGAGGATATAGTAGGATTACCCATCTTTTGACAAGGATCACATTGCCATACAAACCTTTTTACAATCTTATAAAGAGATGGCCAATAATAAACTACATCAAGAATCTTATGAATGGTCCTTTTTGATAAATAATGTCCTCCTCTTGGTTCACTATGGCATACTCTTATGATGTTAAATAATTCATATTTTTTGACACGTGTGAAATACATGGTCAGGTATAGTTTTAAATAATATGCCTTTAAACTATTTAAAATGAGAACTAGTTCTAATCAAACATTTTCTTTCTTTATTAGTAAAGGAATAAGGAAACTTCCCTATTACTAAGAAATTTTCCATGTCTACAAATCATGGGGAGTATGTAGATATATAAAATAGCTATTCATCTGGAAAAGAATCCTCTATAGGTTCATCTTCATGTATAGTGATCAATCTAGAAAAAGTTAGAAACAACATTATACTTTCCAAGTTTATTTATAATGGTAATGTTAAATTCTTACAAAATAATAGCCATATAATAATTCTACCACCTACTACCAATTTATTCATTAAGTACTTAAAATATGAATGATTCATATAAATAAATACTTGATAACTAGTAATGTAATGTCTAAACTTGTTTATGGCATAAAAAATAGTAAGAAATTCTTTTTATTTGGTAGTGTAGTTTTTCTCTATGGGAGTAAGATTCTTACTGATATAATAAATGGAATAGATTTTTCCTTCCTCATCTTTTTGTCCTAGAACTACCCCTAGTGCATTATTGGAAGCATCAATATAAATATGAAAAATTTGTTCCTAATCAAGTCCTTTCAAAACTAGAGCAGTCATAAGTTTGTTTTTTAATGTTTTAAAAACTTATTGACACTGATGATTCCATACAAATTCACTATCTTTTGTTAGTAAGGAAAACATAGCTGCAACTAGTTTGCTGAAGTCTTCAATAAATCTTTGTAACATCCTACATGATTGAAAGAAATTTTGACATCTATTTTTGTTTGAGGAATGGGGAGACTAGAAATTACCTCAATCTTCTTGGGATCCACTTTTATTCTTTGAGAAGAGATATGATGTCCTAAGACTATCCCTTCATCAGCCATTATTACACACTTCTCATGACTCAAGGATACTTGGTGTTCTTCACATCTGGTGAGCACTTTATCTAAATTTTCTCAAGGCCTCATTAAATATGTTTCCATGGATAGTGAAGTCATCTATGTATACTTCCACACAATCATTTATAAGATAAGAGAATATGGCTAATACTACTCTCTGAAAGGTAGTAGGTGCATTACACAATCCAAAAGGAATGACTGTATAAGAAAATGTTATCTAGTAGGTAAATGTAGTTTTATCTTGATCTTCAGGGTTATTCTAATTTGATTGTATCTAGTGAACCCATCTAAGAAAAAAAAGTACTACTTTCTTGCCAAGTTATCTAAAACTTGATCAATAAAAGGCAAAGGAAAGTAATCTCTCATAGTGGATTTATTTAATTCTTTGTAATCTATGTAGACCCTCCATTTTCCATTCTTCTTAGGTATGATGACTAGTGGTGAAACCCATTTACTATCAGATATGGGGTAAATGAAACCAACTTACAATATTTTTTTTATCTCTATCTTTATAATTTATTTCAAGGTTGGGTTAATTCTCCATTGTGGTTGTCTAACTGTTCTAACAACTTTGATGTAAATGTGATAGGTATAGACACTGGGATGTATTCCTTTCATATCACTATAATCCTAAGTTAAGGATTTTTTTATTGTCCTAATACATCAAACACTTTACTTTCTTGCTATTTAGTGAACCATCTATTAATATTCAATAGTTTACTAGGATGGATTACAATTTGTTTAGTACCTAAAATGATACAACTTACCTACTTGTATTCACTCATCAAAACATTCAATGGACATAGATGTGTAGTATCATGTGAAATATTGGAACATCCTTATAAAAATTTTCAATTTTAAATAGCATATTTATCAGTGGATAATAAAAATTATTTAAAAATGAATTTTACCCCTCTAGAGCCCAATCAACTATGGATACTGGATATCATATGGACCAGATAACATGTTTGGGGGACTTAAGACATTGTCTTGGTTTTTAGTAGTGAAGTTAATTTCTTCCCATTCATGATTGTTTATCTTTAGAGCTAAGCTATTAGTTTTTAGAGCTAAGCTTAAAGTTTTTAGAGCTAAGCTATCAATCTTCAGAGCTAGGCTTTCAGACTTCAAATCTAGGTTATCTAACTTCATAACTAGGCTATCAAACTTTGGAGCTAGGTTGTCTTGGTCCAAATATTCTATTATTTATTACTCAAATTCTTGGAAAATTTATTTTATAGTAATCATGGCTAATTAAGACACACTATTCTTATTTTGTTTTGGTTGATCCACCCATATATATTTAGAAAGATCTAATGAAGGTCTAGTAGGTAGATAAATGGAGATTTGTTTGGCATGTATTCCATTATAAATGGTCATATTACTAGATATATAGTCAATTCATGCTATGACTATAGCCAACCAAGGTCTTCTAAGAATAATTGGACACCCTACCTTCTTGGGTTTAGGTTGAAGGATCATGAAATCTACATGGTATTCCTAGGATTCTATGGTGACTGGAACATTTTCTATGGTTCCTTCAGGTGTAGTAGTAGATTGATCTGCCATTTGAAAAATTGTAATGGTAAGCTAAATCCCTATAAGAGATAAAGATACTACTATTTTGATAGTCATTATGTTGATGGCAACATCTAGATCTACAAACACATTTGGTCTAGGATTATTTCCAATTATCATAGTTATCACAAGACTACCAGGGTCTCTATATTTAAGAACAAGTATGTTTCCTACTAGTAAATCATCAATTTTTCTAGTCACCTAAATTATTTTAGGATATTATTTATTTCTACCTGGTGATTTGATACACAATCCTTTAATTGTTTGATTTAATTCAAGAATATCCTTAATAAATCTTAATAATGGAATTTCTATCTTTATATCTCTTAATCCTTACATCAATTTAGAACCCTCCCTATGTTTTTATTCCTTAAGCCTCTCAAGAAATGGAACAATAGGGGGATCTTAAATTGGGGTTAGTGTGATTAGAGTTGTGGTGAATTCTACCTTGTCTTCATTTTGTTCTTGGACTATAGGTGACTCATGAGTGTTTTCATCATTGGAAATTTTAGTTATAGTAATGGGTGAATCTCTTACTACCTTTCCTGACTTGAGCTAAACATTATTACACTCAACTAAACCACTTACAACACTACTTTCTTGGTCAACTCCATCGACATGAGTATTTTACCAATTCTTAGGATTTACCACTGGTTGGGTAAGTAATTATGATTGGTTAACTTATTGCTCAATTGGTGGTGGATAAGGTTGTGAAGGTATCAAATCCTACTATGGAGGAATCCTTGTTTACATTTGATTATGAGACCATTATTGATTTGTCCATTGAGGTGGTGACTATTATATCCAATGTGGTTTTTGGTTTTATTGTTGTACCTAAGGTTATGAAGGATTTTGAGGCATCCCCCACATTTATGCCATCCATTATTGAGTACCCCATGGTTGTGGTTGTGGTGGTGGTCCCCATATTTATGATGTGACTTGTCCAAACCATGGTGTCATCTATAGATTGGGTGAAAATCTTGGACCAGATTGATTTTGAGGTTGGGAGTACTGATTTCCTTATCTTTGGATAAAGTTCACTTTCTCAACTACATGTACTACTTATTTTACTTGGTTTCTCATGATAAGAAGATGATTGCATTTCTTGGTGTCATGGTCTAGGTTAAAAATACCACATACCTCTATTTTATCTAAAGGATAATCTTTTAGCATGTGTTTAAGCCTACATCTACGATAATAAATTGATAATTATTTAGTGTTGGTGGCATTAGACTTTGATTTGAGACCATATAATGTGGTTATTAATTGTACTAGAATATATTTTTTAAAATATGCAAATTATTCCATTCATTGGCTAACTTTAGGTGATTTTCCTAATCACAATTTCCTTATGCTAGGTCTTATACAAAAATAGTTAGTACATAATGTTGAAATCTAATGAAAGGTTAACTTATCAATGTCACCCTTTCCCATTAAGTTTAAAGCATCATGTGCACCATCATCCAGGCCTTTAATAAAGACTATCTTGATGACCTCCTTTATGAGTTGGTAACCAATATGTTTATGGGCAGATATAAACCTATCAAAGTAATCAAAACACATCTCAATGAAAATTTTCAAAATACAAAATCTGGTGATCTAAACAAAAAATCCTCTTATTCTAAATAGAATATCTAAGAATCAAATCCCAAAGTTATAGGAGGAATTGTAACTGATTAAACTAACAATAGAATGATTATAACTAACATATATCTAAAGAGATTATGTCCAAATTTACATTTGGATCATTTTAGACTATTATTATGAATAGTAATGTCTAAAATTAAATATATAAAGAGGATATATATATATATATATATATTATATCTATACAATAGATATATTTGGAGTTGTAATATTAATTTATAGAGTACAATTTGGCCTTTTTAGAGCATGGATAGGCATCTTTAGAGCTGTTGTTCCCAAAATTTGTCACTCATTTTTGGGACAAAATTTGAACTATTTTGGTCTTGTAGGCCAAAATTCCCTCTTCCCTTCTCAAAAATTGTTCTGGGCATTCAATTTCTCTATTTTCCAAAAACTTTTCAGCTAAGGGACCCTACAGATACATTTCTATGGACTCTGCAAGCTTAAATCTATGGACTCTGTAGGCTTAAATTTATGGATTCTGCAGGCTTAAATCTACGGACTCTACAAGAAGAATTTTACAGACTCAAATCTACATACTCTATAGGCTTAAATCTATGGACTTGTTTCTACAGACTCAAATCTATGGACTCTACAGGTGGAACTATAGACTCCTTCAAGGTTAGAGAAATCTATGGACTCAGTTTCTATGGACTTCAAGGCTTGAAAACTACAGACTCAAAAAACTTAGTTTATACGGACTCTACCAGTTTTATGGACCTAAAACTACAGACTCTGTAGGATGGTTTCTCACTTCTATGGACTCCCCCAGGTCTATGAACTTTGCAGGTTAGTTCTATGGACTCTGTAGGAAAGAAACAGGTTCTCAACACTTAGCCATTTTTTCAATCGAGAAGTTCAAAGGAAGGTCTTCCAAGAGCTCGAAGGACAAGTGCCCTTGCAGAGGGAACTTGGGAGCCAAAATCAACCCTTGAAACTTTTCCAAAGTGCAACCTTGGAGGTCAGACAGCCCTTTCAAAGGGAAAGCATGGAGCAAAGGAATTCCTTCAGAAGGATTTCTCATGGTAAAAATGCTAAGGCAATTCCTTCAAACAAAAATTCTAAAGGAATTCCTTTGGACTTTTTGGCCAAAGGAAAATCCTAAAAAGCTAAAGCCCATCGAAGGAACAAAATCCCACTGAAGGAAGTAAAGCTTGAAGGCCACCTGAAAGATCCTAAAGGGTAGGTACCCTTGCGGGGGGCACTTGACACTCAAAAAAGGATCATTTGAAAAGACTGAAGGGACACCTTCCCTTCAGGGAGTTCTAAAGGCTTGATAAAGATGTAGAAATAAGTTTCTCTCAAAGTCCCATGGAGGGTGCCAAGTGGAAACTATGAAAGGTTTTAATGTGTTTTTCTAAATGCAGTGAAAGTCACCACGTGCCCCTTGTAAAGCTCAATGGAAGCTACCAAGTGTCAACATCCACAGTTTCTTCCATTTTTTTAGAATTGAGTAAGGATTGTGGTGGGCCCTGGGTGAGTTGCTAAGGTAAGTGGAACACACTAAGTGTCATCATCCATGTGAATCTAAATGAGTCCCACATGTTTCTATAGTGTTTTTAAAAGCTCAACAGAAGCTGCCATGTGTCATCTTTTGTAGGGCTCTCAAAAGATATCTTAAGCTTCTATAAGTTAAGTGGATGCTGCCAAGTGTCCTCACCTATTTCATAATAGAAAATGCCACATGTCACTTATTAAGATCAGTGGAAAGTGGCCCCCTTCAAGAAGGATCAAACAACAAATCTGAAGGAATTCCCAAGGAGGATGATGGGCCCAAAGATGTCAAATTTGTGTTAATGAACTAGCCATTGATCTTTAAAGGCTTGAGCAGAGACCTGAATGCATTCAAAGGACTTAAGGCCAAAGGGAAGAACCATTGAGAGAAGGATCTAAAAGAGCCAGCAAGGCTGGGAATGTAGCCCCGAGAGCTCAAATTATAGAAAGAGACAAAGCTAGAGAAAGACAAAAGAACAAACTCAATGACTAGCTAAAGTGGGAGCTCAAATCATAGTAGAAAAAAGGAAAGCCATAAATATCCATGCAAAAGTTATTCTAGTAGGTGGAATAGTCCAAAAAGTAGATATTTGAGCCTACAAACATTAAAGGCATGCCTTATTTGTCTCCCTTGGAGTAAAGGCCAAGTGGATAGCTACACATATATCAGGTGATAGACCAAATGACTCAGGCCCACAAGAAGACATTTGATATGAATTGATATGCCATAGTTAAGGTAGCCACCCTATTCTAGTATGGCCCTCTTCAACAAAACTAAAAATGCATTCAAGGCATTGAATGCAGCATGGGCTATTCTATGGAACAAAGTGCCAAGCCTTTCTTGGCTACTATATAATGTAAACTCCTATTTCATGCAAAGGAGATCTCTCTAATATAGAAGCAAAACTCTACCCAAATTGAGAGGCAATTACTGAGACTTTGAGCTCAGATTGTTGATCATATTTATTTATTTGAATGAGAAATCAAGTTACTTTCAGACTTTGTGATGTTATAGCTTGTGCCATTTTAGGAGATTATTCTTATGTCTATCTTTTTATTGCATTCTTGTCTAGTTAATGAAATAAGCAAAACTAGTGGAAGTAATTAGGAAGGTGTCCTGAAGCCAATTATGGGAAGACTTTGTGCTATCTACAATTTACTTTAGTGTGTTTGTCTATTTTTTGTTCCTGTGTAAAGGACCTTGAGATGACTTTGTGCCCTCATTGTCCTTTGTATTTCACTCTTAGTCAGTTGAGGTGGAGACTTTACGCTACACCTCAGTCTGCTGGTTACTATGCCCTTTGTTACCAGTTACTTGTCACTACCTGAAAGAACTCCTACTATTCACTGCAAGACCCCTTCTAAAAGAAGAGAAGTGCCTTTAGTGTTTTCACCTAGATTTCTCCTTTGTTTGTGAACATCATCTCTAAAAAAAGAGAGATGGATGGTGTTGTCCTACCCCTGAGTGTTATTTTCAGCTTATATTTATAGTATATAGCTCCTCATAGTTATAAGGGAACCTCCCCTTGATGAGAGGAGAGATTTGTCCCCTTTTGATGTGGTAAACCTACACATCTGGATGACTAATCTCTCTATGCTATGGTTGAAGAGACCTATTTTGCTCATCAGTTAGCTGGTGAAAAAATATTCACCCAATAATTTTTGGCGACTCTGCTAGGGACACAATAATTTTGTGTAATTTGAAGCCTCAAGCTTCAAATTGAAACATCACCTATGTCTTACCCATTATCATTATAGCCTTATCCATTTATTTCACTAGGCAATAATGAGCAGTTCTAGTTCTTTCCCATTGTTAATTTTCCTCCCAGCTTCGTGCAACAATTTTTGGTGACTCTGCTGGGGACAGTAATTTTGTGTAATTTGAAGCCTCAAGCTTCAGATTGAAACATCACTTGTATCTTACCCATTATCATTATAGCCTTATCAATTTATTCCACTGGGGAAGAATGAGAATTTCTATTTCTTTCCCATTATTAATTTTCCTCCCAGTTTTGCGCAACAATTTTTGGTGACTCCGCTGGGGAACAACATGAAGTAGGAAAGAACACTGCCAGCTTCATGCCAACAATTTTTGGTGACTCCACTGGGGAAACAATAATTTTGCAAAATTTGAAGCCTAAAGCTTTAGATTGAATCATCACTTGTGTTTTATCCATTATCATTATAGCCTTATCCATTTCCATTTTATAATTTGGTCTGTGACCTAGAGCCGCTGGGGAAGATGCACAGTTTTAAGCCTCAAGCTTCAAGCTGAACTAGGGCCAATTCTTTTCCATTTTTATTCTAAAATCTAATAGATCCATGATATATAAGAATTTAGAGAGCCCAAGGTGTTGTTGACCCTATTTTTGAGTTGGTGCAATAAGGAAATTTTGATTTGTTTCCTCCACAACTTCAAGTTCAATGATCCAAGAGTGTTCCTCCTACCCATACTAGGTCACCAATATAAGGCAAAGCTTCTTTTTTTGCTATCAGAAAAGATTTGCCTATCCATACTCCACCCATATTTTTTATCCCCCCTTTTCCATAATCAAATAATGGCAGTTTAAGGCCCTTGGGGTAACTCTTTTGGCCCACTTAATCTAACTCCACCCCTACATGAGCTCCCACATAGTTCAAGGAAAAATTTCCCCAAATTATTTGGTGATGGAAGAGTTCACCCTGATGAACACATTTCAGCCTTTAGCATAGCCTGTGGTGTGATTGACATGAAGTATGAAGACGTAGTAATTAGGTTGTTTGTGGAAACACTACAAAGCACTACTATAGACTGGTTCTACTACCTATAAGCTTGATCAATGACTGACTGGGACACTCTCAAAGCTAAATTTGAAGCCAAGTTCAAGCCTATAAAAGATGCACATTCCTTGCTAGCCTAGCTCACACAGATGAAGAAGGAACCTCATGAACCTATGAGGAATTTCATTGCAAAGTTTGACAAGTCGAGGAACTAGATTCCTACCATTGCTCAGCCAACACCTGAAAACCTCAAATGCTTCTTCATCAACTCACAACTGCCTGAAGTGAGTTTTCTACTAAGACGGGCTAGCCACATAGACCTTGCTGCTACTCAAGATTTGGCTACTGAAGTGGAATATGAACTTATCTTGGTAGGAAAGATAAGGAGAGATCCTAATAGTGGTAAATCTACTTCATCATCTAAATACTCACCTATGGCCACCATTAATAAAATGGTGCAAAAGCTGGCAAATGAACTACTAGCCTTGAAAAGATAAGTGACCCAAGGTATGTCTACTCCTCCTTATTGGGATATGCTAAGGAGGATATTTCAGAACCAGTCATATCAAGGCAATGCTACCAGAAGTCAAGGGCAACCAAATCATCTACCTCCCCCATAGGGAAAACTTGCCATTGAAGCAGTACCAACCAACTTATTAGTTGGATATCTAGAAACTAAACATGATTTCTCTTTTCAACCTAAGTTTGATCAAGAAAATGATGTTGATCTCTTTGTAGCAGACCAAGAAGAATTAGCTGGCGACTCCAACATTAGTTTCCTAAATTACCAAGATGAACCCAGAAGTGAAGGGAAAGTAATTGAAGGATAATACACTATTTTCACCTAGTCCAAGAACCAGTCAGCCCAACAAGCTGATAAGGAAAGAACAAAGGAATGAACTCAGCCTGGAATTTTAATTACTAAGCGGGGAACTTCTCTGCGTTTCTAGCCAAAGGACCCGGTGACTGTTAAAAAGGTGAATACCTCAAATACGCCTTCACCTCCAACTTTAAATTTATAGACTAGTCCTCCCCCTTCTAAAAACAAAAAGGATAAACTCCCATCCTCTATTCCTAGTTCATTTTAGACATTTGACATAATTGACCATGTCAAGAAAACTAAAATTCAAATGTCTAAATTTGAATTCCTGCAATCCAACCCTGAGCAGTTGGATAGGTTAGTGGAATGTGTGAAGAATAAAACCATCCCTATAGGACCAACTATTCTAAAGGTGACTCCCACATCCATCCAAAATAACCTTGTCATTGCTCCTCCTACTGCTCCCATAAGGACTGAACCATTATATGTCTCCCTATTGATAAATGGACATCAACTGAATAATTACATCATTGATTCTGGTGCATCAGACAATGTCATGCTTGCCAAAGTGGCAAAATATCTTGGTATCAAAATGACCAAGACATTTGGGAGATGCTTCTCCATGAAGAACAAATAAGTGCCACTACTGGGACAAATCAAGGATGCCCAATTTACGTTTGCAACATTCCTAGACAAGAGAATCAAGATGACAGTCTTGGTGGCTGACGTCTCAGCCTCATATGACATCCTTCTTGGATGAAATTTCTACAAGGATGTTGGTGGAGAATTGAGCATGGACCTATCTGAGGTGAGGATCTCTGTTAGAGGCATCATTAAGAGGCAGCTCCCTTAAAAGGAGGCAAAATATGTGGTCACTCAAACATCATCCCCTAAAGCTCAAATTCTATTTGAGTCTTTAGGAATGGATAACTTTTTCTTGACCACAAAGGATGTTCATATTTTAGCAGATGAAAGTTCTACAAGTGGCAATCTAGGAATTGGTTTAGATAAGACAGCATACGGCATGATAGAGCATAGTGTAAGCCCAAAGGAACTCTCCTCTCCAAATGAAGACAAATCTAAGAAAGGAGTAGTTTTTGATGATGTATGGATACTAGAATTTGATGGTAGCTGCTCTTCTACTAGTGCTGGAGTTGGGATTGTGTTGATATCTCGTCAAAGAGATATCTTTCCTTCTTCATACAAGTTTTAGTTTAGAAACAACAACAACACTGTTGAGTATGAATCTCTATTACTTGGGTTGAAGGCTACTCAAGATAAAGGTGTCAAACTCCTTCACACCAAAGGAGATGCTGAGCTAATGGTTTGCCAAGTATTTGATGGAGACAATCAAATCATGTGCTGGACTAAACTAGAAGAGCAACAAGCTATGGTAGTGGAACATACTACTTCATGCCAAAGTTAGGAAAAGGAACTCTTCACCAAGGGAGCAAAGATTTATGGTTTTCATATTGGAGACCACGCCTTGCCATGGGGTAAGAAGAGAGAACCAAAAGGAGTGCACATAAAATGTGATTGCTGGTGGAGAGTTCCATTCACCCATCATTGATTCTAGGGAGAAAATGGTTTCTTACTAGTTTATCAAGATGGAATGCCACTTTCACTATCTCACAATGGGTGGCATCTGAAGTGCTTCAAATCTTGAGGCATCAGATAAGATTACCTGTACATATGTATATTTGTATAGTCTTTAGTTCTATTTTGTGCTTTTTGTTTACATTTTTGGCACCATTCTTTTTTGGGTAGCATGACTCCATATCCCAATGGCACACTTCAAGGCACTAGAGATTCTGGTTTCTACTTCCCTCAGTTGTTCTAAGTTTTCAACTAAAAGAAGTTCCCCAATTGGAGCCAGCTGTTGTTACCAAAATTTGTCACTCATTTTTGGGACAAAATTTGAACTATTTTGGTCCTACAGGCCAAAATTCCCTCTTCCCTTCTCAAAAATTGTTCTAGGCATTCAAATTCTCTATTTTCTAAAACTTTTTCAGCTAAAGGACCCTACAGATACGTTTCTATGGATTCTACAGGCTTAAATCTATGGACTCTACAGGCTTAAATATATAAACTCCATAGGCTTAAATCTATGAACTCTATATGAAGAATTCTATGGACTCAAATCTACAAACTCTATAGGCTTAAATCTATGGACTTGTTTTTATGGACTCTGCAGGTGGAACTACGAACTCTTTCAAGGTTAGAGAAATCTACAGACTCAATTTCTATGAACTTCAAGGCTTGAAAACTATAGACTCAGTAGACTTAGTTTCTATGGACTCCACCAGTTCTATGGACCTGAAACTATGGACTCTGTAGGATGGTTTCTCACTTCTACAGACTCCCCCAAGTTACGAACTCTACAAGTTAGTTTCTACGGACTCTACAAGAAAGAAATAGGTTCTCAACACTTAACCATTTTTTCAATCGAGAAGTTCAAAGGAAAGTCTTCCAAGAGCCCGAAGGACAAGTGCCCTTGTGGAGGGCACTTGGGAGCCAAAATTGACCCTTTCAACTTTTTTGAAGTGCAACCTTAGAGGTCAAACAACCCTTTCAGAGGGCAGGCATGGAGTAAAGGAATTCCTTCGAAAGGATTTCCTGCAGCAAAAATGCTAAGGCAATTCCTTCGAACACAAAGTCTGAAGGAATTCCTTTGGACTTTTTGGCCTAAGGAAAAGCCCAAAAAGCCAAAGCCCATTGAAGGAACAAAAGCACACTAAAGGAAGTAAATCTCGAAGGCTGCCCAAAAGATCCCAAAAGGTAGGTACCCTAGTGGGGGGCACTTGACACTCAAAAAAGGAACATTTGAAAAGCCCAAAGGGACACCTTCCCTTCAGGGTGTTCTAAAGGCTTAATAAAGATGCAGAAATAAGTTTCTCTCAGAGTCTCACAAAGGGTGCTAAGTGGAAACTGCAAAAGGTTTTAATGTGTTTTTCTAAATGCAGCAAAAGTCACCATGTGTCCCTTGTAAAGCTTGATAGAAGATGCCAAGTGTTCCTTTTGTTTCGTTATTGAGTAAGGACTATGGTGGGCCTCAGGTGAGTTGCTAAGGTAAGCAGAGAGCACCAAGTGTCATCATCTATGTGAATCCAAATGAGTCTCAGATGTTTCTATAGTGTTTCTAAAAGCTCAATAGAAGCCGCCATGTGTCATCTTCTGCAGGACTCTCAAAAGATATCTTAAGCTTCTATAAGTTAAGCAAATGTTGCCAAGTGTCCTCACCTATTTCATAGTGGAAAATGCCATGTGTCACTTATTAAGATCAGTGGAAAGTGGCCCCCTTTAGGAAGGATCAAACAACAAAGCTGAAGGAATTGTCAAGGAGGATGATGGGCATGAAGACATCAAATTCACAGCAATGAACTAGCCATTGATCTTTAAAGGCTTGAGCACAAACCCAAATGCATTTAAAGGCCTTAAGGCCAAAGGGAAGAACCATTGAGAGAAGGAGCTGAAAGAGCTAGTAAGGCTGGTAATGTAGCCCCGAGAGCTCAAATTCTAGAAAGTGACAAAGCTAGAGAAAGATAGAAGAACAAACTTAGTGACCAAATGAAGTGGGAGCTCAAATCACAACAAAAAAGGGAAAGCCAAAAATATCTGTGCAAAAGTTATTCTAGTAGGTGGAACAGTCTGCAAAGTAAATATTTGAGCCTGTAAACATTGAAGACATGGCCTGTTTGTCTCCCTTGGAGTAAAGGTAAAGTGGATAGTTGTGTAGATATCAGGTGACAAACCAGATGACTCAGGCCTATGAGAAGACATTTGAGATGAATTGACATGCCATAGTTAAGGTAGCCACCCTATTTCAGTATGGCCCTCTTCGATAAAATTGAAAATGCATTCAAGGCATTGAATGTAGCATGGGCCATTATATGGAACAAAGTGCCAAGCCTTTCTTGGCTACTATATATTGTAAACTCCTATTTCATGCAAAGGAGATCTCTCTAATATAGAAGCAAAACTCTGGCCAAATTGAGAGGCAATTACTGAGACTTTGAGCTCAGATTGTTGATCATATTTCTTTATTTGAATGAGAAAGCAAGTTACTTTCAGACTTTGTACTGTTATAACTTGTGCCATTTTAGGAGATTGTTCGTATGTCTATCTTTTGAATGCGTTCTTGTCCAGTTAATGAAATAAGCAGAACTAGTGGAAGTAATCAGGAAGGTGTCCTGAAGCCAATTGTGGGAAGACTTTGTATTGTCTACAATTTCCTTTAGTGTGTTTGTCTATTTTCTGTTCTTGTGTAAAGGACCTCAAGATGACTTTGTGCCCTCATTGTCCTTCGTATTTCACTCTTGGGCAGTCGAGGTGGAGACTTTGTGCTACACCTCAGTCTGCTAGTTATTATGCCCTTTGTTACGAGTTACTTGTCACTACCTGAAAGAACTCCTATTGTTCACTATAAGACCACTTCTAAAAGAAGAGAAGTGCCTTTGGTGTTTTCACCTAGATTTCTCCTTTGTTTGTGAACATCATCTCTAAAAAAAGAGAGATGTATGGTGTTATCCTACCCCTGAGTGTTATTTTTAGATTATATTTATAGTATATAGCTCCTCATAGTTATAAGGGAACCTCCCCTTGATGAGAGGAGAGATTTTTCCCCTTTTGATGTCTTAAAACTACACATCTGGATGACCAATCTCCCTATGCTGTGGTTGAAGAGACCTATTTTGCTCATCAGTTAGCTGGTGACAAAATATTCACCCAACAAGAGCATGGATGGATAGGTCTTAAGAAATTAGTCTGAACATCTTTAGATCTTTTTCAAAACTTCTTCAAAGCTACCTAGGTGGATATTCAAAGCTTTAATGGGACATCTTTAGAGTTGCTTGGTAAATTTTCAAGGTTTTCACAAAACATCTTCATAGCTCAATGGAGCATATTTAGATTTGCTTATGTAGATATTTGGAGCTTGAATAAGGATATTATAATTCATAAGTTAGGTTTTCCTTTATATAAATCAAACATTTTTAAAATTGGATACTAAAAACTCTCATTTCCTAGAGGTATATAGAATTGGATGCAAAATTCTAGGAATGCGTGAAAGTAATCAGAGAATTTTATATACTCATTTCCTACATAAAAATCCTTATTTGGTGTCATATTAAAACTTTTTGTAATTGATTTAGTATTTAATTAAGTCTTGTTAGCTAAATTAAAATGAAAAACAAAATAAACTAAAATGGAAAAGTGACACCAACTTGATAATGGAGTTCACCCTTTTAGGACTACGTCTCCAGGTTCATGGAAACAATGAACCGATCCATTTAAATTATGTAATACAACAATTAACCAAATTACATCAAAAATGGATTTTGAACCTATACATAGTGTTGAAACTAACTTTTAAGTCTTGGAAATTGATCAACGATCCATCTCCTGAAAGTTCATAACACCTCTTTGTCTTCTCCATACAATCAGGTATGTTTATCCATTAGAGTGTATACATACTCCAATACTTGGGCATAATGTTGATTAAGGAGGGTTCTCTATCTTATAACAGACTAGAAATGAAAAATAACCTTGAAATAATAATTATAATTAGCTCTATGGCCAAAGGCCTTACAAAAATAGGAATAATATAACATTATAATCATTCAAGCTCTATGTGACTTCAAAATGATAATCACACATACTTATTTATCTTTTAATGTATTTAAGATTGTGCATAAATTAATTTAAATAACCATGCATACATTTCTTACATGGACTAACACCATATAATATAAGAAAATAAATTACATAGGCTCGATTCTCCTGTGTCTCTTTTTATTTTTGGACTATGTAATATTCCCATCATAGATCTGGTAAAAGAGAGAAATAAGAATAACCACTACCACCTTGAGTATACATATATATTTATCTCACCCATGGCTCAAAATACCATAAAAAATAGGTGTACTGACCTCTTAAAAATAATTTTAATTCCTCTTATTCACTCAGGACTATACCTATGAATATATAATCATACATCTGCTAGCTCTATTCCAATGACAAATCTGTCACATTTGTCCATCAAAGGATTAGTCTGTGTATCTGTAATTAGATACTATGGATCTATAGCCAAGATTCCTCTCAACATTGATGCATCTCTTTTCCAGACTCAGATCTACCAATTATGCACTCACCTACATAGGGTTGTATATCTCTTTTGTCAAAAGTCTTTCAAAACAAAGAAGACATATCTCAGTTTGTGTGATGATATATAACTTGTAACCTTGTCATTCACCATGGATTTAAGGATTTTATTAAATTTATTAACACACAATATATGCTCTAAATAAACTCTAAAAAACATACATGTCATTCACCTATGCTTGGGTCTCTATGCCAAAATAAAATATACCTTTGTAAGGCCTAAAGGCTTTCTAAAATAAGTTAAGACATCTCCCTATTTGGGACTGTGCAATAAAATGCCCCATATATAGTTATTATTATCCTCTTCCATGGCCTAAAAGGCCTTAACAAAATGGAAGAAGACTACATCCACACCCTTTACAGGCTCAACCTTACAAACAAATGCTTGGTACTTCTCACTCAAGCTCAGGTCTACATGCCTTGTATATCTCTACTGAGCCATTCTAACAAGTTTAGCCAATAGGGCTTGAATCCCTTATCCAATGTTTCCATAGTTTTTAGAGGGGATAATGATCCCACATTCATGGGATTAGAGTGTTATAAAGGCCTCAAATAGCCTTACATCCTCCATATAACTCATGGATATGGCCACATCTCCTTCACCATTTTACTTGGAAATGCCAACAAATATTTTTAGTTGGAAAACTCATGTGGTTGAGCTTGGGCTATAAAAGTAATAGCCAATTCACTTACTTAATTAGGATCCTGATAAGAATATACAAACTCAATCAGATGATAAAAGATTATGAGTTCAGTTGGTTAACGACTTGAGCTAGGTCTCGAGTTGAGTTAGGTTGTAAGTTGGTTGCTTTAAACTTAGCATGTTTAAGTGACTTGGAAAATATGAGGAAAGTGGTGGAAATCCACATGGTGACTTGAGGACCCACCATGTGGACCTCTCTAATATTTCCACTTGTCAACATGAGAATGCACAAACATAATAATATGGTATAAAACTATAATGTAATTATAAATATTAAAATTACATTAAGATACCATGGCAGTCAGATCCCCTTTTGAAATAAGAGTGGATCCCATAGGCTATCATCTCCATAGCCAGCCTTTTTCAACTACAATCGACAAAGACTGGTAAACTAAAAATCCTCTATATTAAACCTCCTCATAAAAAGGCTTTTGGTCTCCAAAAGTCCCAATAATCCAATTGACCCAAAAGATATTTGTAAATTCTCTTCTTTACCATTGACAATCTTCCTACACTAATTCTAAACTTACAGGATTTAGAAATAGCATATGCAAGGGTTATGAAGTTAATCTATCAAAATGACACGATAAAACTTCATTTGAAAAACACAAGTCTAGTTCAATGAAATAATACATCATAAAATTCCCTACAAGAAGTCAATTTTCTAACTGAAACTACAACTCGATCATGGAGAGTAACACAAACTCTTTACCCATTTTGCCAAAATGACCTGTCACCCAAAATAGTCATAATATCTAGTAGATTATCTCAACCCCTACATTGCATAAATGCTAAGGTGTTCTCCTTTTTATCAACATCACATAAGGGAAATAAAAATGTGATCCATACCCCTATAGGACTTGTAGACAATTATAACATTTGTATACTTACAGTTATAAATGTTGCCCATCTATGGGTCTTTAAAAGTACATCTACATGACATGCATGAAAAACATACATGTGTATACAAAAAGTTTATAATAAAAATATTTCCCAAGATACAGTGGGACTTAAACATGTACAATTTTGAGTATAAAAAAATGTGCAATGAATTTATCCATCCTAAGGTTACTAATTACACAATTCATAAATAAGAGCCTCTTTAGAAACTCACAAACTCTGCAAGTATCTGTAAGACATATCATATAAAGGTGAGGAGTAAACCAAGAATTTTAAACCTATCTTGAGGTTTCCTTCACCATCTAATTGCTCCTTGAGTCGTACCTCCAAAATTCATCTAATTGAGTTACATTTCCAAAATCTATCACAATGGAAAACTACAATAGGAGATAGTAAAAGAAACATCCTTCCAAACACAAGTTTATCAAAATTTCCTTCCCTGGATCCAACAGTTAGGAAGTCTCCTAAAAATAGTGTTTGAAATGAATCTAAACATACTATTCAATACTATAGTTATGATTTTATCAAAACTATCTAAGTTAACCATTTTTATCCATAAGGGTTATGTTGATGCCTCTATGTGTATCGTAGGTGTTCTTAGTGTTTAAATAAAAATTATCATTTTAGAATTCTAAGAATTCATGATATGAGTAGTAAGTTTTTGATAATCTAGTTACTTGTGGTGAAATAGAGGTAGAGTAAATTAATCTATTCCATAAATTTATATTGATTGGTGATTGGGATCCACCATGGTCCTTGTGAATTTTGTAGTATCTATGCTGATCTTAGTGAGTTATGATCAAAATTATACACTAGAGACTAATCTAAGTGAATATTTATAATGATATCTAAGATAAAGTGATTTGATCAAAAAAGAAGCAAAACGAAGGGTATGGCAGAAAAAAAGTATGTGATTGCTGATCCTTTCCTTAAACACCATGAAAAAGTTTTAATTTTAACTAAACATGCATTTAACCATTATATAATGTGAAGTAACAAAAGCTCAAATCACATCATATACCTAGAAAATATCTAAGGAAAATATGAGTGAATACAAGTGTGAACTAGCTTTGATTTAAAGGTTTACTATTGCATTCAATTATCATTTGAACATCCTAATGTAGAGCAAATAAAATGAAACAAGTCTAAGTACATTCAACTAATCTAGCTTTATCACAAATTAACAACCCTATATTAAAGATACACATTCAGAATTCATGAAAAAACATTCAAATTCAAGACTTAAAACAAGTAATTGAGAGAGAAACCAGGTAAGAATTGACACAAACAAACTTGGACAAAATTTTAAGTATTCTTTACTTATATTAATTGCTCAAATAGTATACAAGTTTTAGCTCAAAATTCCCTCCGTTTACAAAATGGTAATACTACCTTTTATAGAAGACTCAGGTAGTATATTGGTCAGTCATAAGATTACACATGTACAAAGATAAAGACAACTATCATTCTTTATAGTTCTATAATACATTTCTCTTTCTTGAGTAGACTAACCAATAGGAAAATATGCTAAAAAACTAACATATGCCTTTAAAAAATAATATTCCATGTTCAAATATTACAATGCCTTAAAAAATAGAATATTAATTAATTGGTGGGCCCTGTACTAAAGAGATCCTTTGGTGCTCTTGGAGAATATCTATAGCTCTTTTATGTTGATCTTCGACAAGCTCTAAATAAATAAATGTCTTTGAGAGATAGACATCTTCTTCAACAACCAAGTCATTAAAGTCCCTATCATTCCTTGGCATAGCCTCTTTGATGCTCCTAGCTTCTACAATCTTCTCTTTAGTAGTAAAGATCATGCCCATGATTTAGCTGTTATCACTCCTTGATTGGCCCTGGTTTTTACTTCTCACTTATTACATCACCAAAGTGGCTCTATGATTGTACTCTTCATCTTCAATGATGCCCAAGGCACTAGAATTTATTGGATTAGCCAACATGGTACTAAGGAGTTGATTGTCTCTGGCTATAGGTGCCTCCTCATCCCTTAGAAGTCTGTCTAAGCTCTTTGACCAAGCACTTAAAATTTGGATCTTGTCAAAAACTATTCCCAATATTTCATTCAAGTGAGCTAAGATAATGTTTTTGAAGCCAAGAATCCTAACCTTAATCAGTATGTTGATAAGATCTCTTATTTTATCTTCTGTATCCTACCATTGGGCCACCAATCCTTTGGCTATCTCTATTTATTGGGTCAATTCATCTTTCCTCAATTTTTTTTGACTTCATGGAGTCAATCATGTCAAAGAAAGATGCCTCAAACATCTTTATCATAGCCTCTAGGATTGATAGGATAGATTGGGTCTCTAAATTCTCTTTTTTCTTCTCTAGATTATGTATCCTTTACTTCATGCCCTTGATTCTTGCTATGATCTAAGATGAATGATCTTCAACTAAGATTTCAATGTCTTCCTCATGGATAAGAGATCCCTAGCCCTCTAACCCCCAATGGGAGTTAAAATAACAAAAGGTTCAACTCTTTCAAAGGTGAATTCTTCACCTCTAACCATGATTTTCTTGGTGATCACTCTCTTCAATCCTATTGTTTCTAGATTGAATTGAACATCGGTTGATGACTCTGTGATCTTAAGAGGCTCAGGAGTCTCCACCTATGTGCTGTTTGATGATCTTGGAGTGTCCATTTGGGTAGCCCTTGATCTTGTTGTGGTAATTATCCTTCTTTCTTCCTCCCCTTTTGTAAAAGCCAATATCCATGGCTTGAATTCATCATGGAAATCAATGTGAAGTGTTTGGGTGAAACCTCAAGCATGGGATAAAGTGGGAATCTATTGCATTTTCCCATAAATAGACCATTCAGTGATAATGGGTCCATGAATGGGGTATTCATCACTGAACATGTTGATCTCACCCATGGGGTGTGTGAAGGTTACCTTGGGCTTCTTTCTCCCAACTAGGACTAATGCTAATTATGCTTTCATTTTATGTGGGGGCACTATTGGAACCAAGTCCAAAGTAACCTTCTTCCCTTTGTCTTGTTCTATTTATTTAGCATAGGCTTTTGGTTCCTCTGTTTGTTCTTCTTCATCTCTTGACCCATACCCCTCAGATATCACCTTAAGTGCATCCTCCATTATTTCATTAGGTTATAATGCAATCATATCCAAGTATTCCATTGGAGACTCTAGCCTTTCAAGTGGGGCTAAAGATGATTCTTCCCTAGGTTTCTCTTCCAACTTATCCTTACCAGGTCCTTATGTTATTTGTGCCTAGGGTTGTTATAGTGGTTGATCTAGAGGGGGCCTATAAGAGGGTATAATCAAAGGTGATACTACATGGGACCTATTTACCAAATATAACCTAATGTATTGTCATCTATGCTATCCAACCTAGGCTCCAACTTAATATTTTGCCTCTTTAATTTGGCTAATACCTATGGGAAACTAGAGGCCCTGATGTAGAATGGGTTATAGACACTGGGTTGCTGATCATATGTATTATTTATGGTTTTAGACTTTATATGTTTAGTGATCACCACATTAGGGTCCCATTTCATAAAATCATCTTTATATAGGGTGAAAGAGTCCTTGTGTCTGATAATAACATTTACATGCTCCCAATTTTGTAACATAGTTATGCTAATTGTCAAAAGAAAGGGATGGGGGAGACCTTTACTTTTTTACTTGAAAAATCCATCTATATTATGAAGAAGTTGTTAGTCCACTTATTTTTCTACTAGCTTGGTTGGCACATATATGGGTAACCTGTAGGGCTGTGTCAAAGTACCTTTATCCTTATTACTGTGCAACCAGGGTAGAACCATATGTCCCCTATCAATTCCAAATATTATTAATCAATGGGCTGACCCTGACCATGGGGATTCCTATGATGGCTTACACTAGGGTTGGTTGGATACACACAATTTCAAATGAGATGCATGTTGTGTCTATATTTAAATATGTGTAGTTTGTAATAATGATGGGAGATAGTTGGTCTCCCATTAGGTGACCAATTCTTAATGTTTGGGATCTGGGTGGAGGCTAAAAGGGCATAAAGTAGATAGGACATCATGTAAAAGTATTTTTTTATTTTCTTCTTGATGGATGTGAATTGGGATTTCAAACATATATTAATCATCTCACCCAATGGGGGAGTGAGTCTTTTATCAACCATAAAGTAGAAATATGACACCTAGATTTTGTCAATATGTTTAGTGGAGGGGGCTCTGAATAACCTATTAAACAAGGTCATTATTATCCTAATTTCTTCCATAAATTAGATAATTTGGATTTTTCTTGTAGGGTCCTAGATTACTTGGTTCCCGATAAGTAGCCATGGGCTCGGGATTGTGTTCAAGTTATGCTCTCCAATCCATGTTTTAATGGTTGGAAAGTCTATTTGGGGTTTACATAGTTTATAATATCCCTTGAAGGCTAGAGAGGAAATGTATGCTACTTTATTAAAGCTACCCTCATGAAAAATCCAATCATTATCAATTTTGTAATCCTAAAAAAGAGGAAAAAGGTCATCAATGTAGTGTAATACCTCAGGTTTGGTGGTAGCATAGTGTAGGCTAGCCATCTAAATAGAAACCAAGTCATTGTATCTTCGTAGGATGGTTGCATTCTTATGTTCTTACTTGGTAAAATATTTCATCTCCTTAATGGTCTAAAAGAGTTTAGACAAGTTCCTATTCTCATTATTCAAAGCTACAATATCCTAGTCTGTGTTCTTAAATATTCTTGCCTCATTATCTGAGATCAAATATAACTCTATCTCATCCCTTTTTTGTTTTTAGTGAGATATAATGATTGTGGAAGTTACAATTGCTTACCAAATGAATTGTAAGTATCCTTTGGGTCAATTCAATTTTACTCTGATTACAATTGAACTCTCTCAATTTGATTGTGATTGATCTGAGCTCAAATTAAGGATTTTATGGATGCTTAGGAATGTCTACATCTTTAATGGTAATTGAAATTCAAAATTAGGTTCATTCCTATATTATATTTGATTAAGACCCAATATTTTATAAATTTACCTTTTCAAGCACACAAAATATTTAATTTTTCATTTTGTGCTTGCGTGGTGCCCATGTGGCATCTATTTGACAACTTTCATGACATTTTTCATAATTGCCTTGAGTGACTAGCTGTTGTCTTTTGAAAATCCAAATTTTATTTCACATCATTGGATCTATATATATGGATCAACGTAGACCATTGATCATGATCACATGGCTTGAGAGTAATTGGATTCCTTATGTTGGGATTTGTGGTTTTTGACACTTGGTGTTTTTGTGGGCCTTTTGAGCTCTGCATTTTGTGTAGTGAACACATGTTTACCACATTTTGATCTCATGGGCCTTTGGGGCTCATTGAAATTTTTTGGGTATCTACACTCCATCTGATCATCCTCTCATGAGTAAGCATGGACCATTGATCTTAATTCAAATTTATGCACATGATTGGTGTGATGGATCAAATGCCTTAGATTCATCAAGTCTTTCACTCTGTCTGATCAGTCTCTCATGATGAAGCATGGTCTATTGATCTTGAAAAAGGGTGAGAAATTTAATTATCATCGTGACATAATAAGGGACATAGGATTAAATATTTTAGGATACGGTTTATTTCATGTTTAATAAACACATTAGAAACTTTAGGCTAGAGTATTTTATCTTATGTTTTTAGATTCCATAGAAAGGGGGCCTAGGTTAAATATTTTAGGCTAAAGTTTATGTTGTGTTAATAAACACAATATATAATTTAGGCTAAAATATTTATTTTAAATTATTAGAACATATCCAAAGGGGTGAAATAATACAAGGACCAAATGCTAGGTTTTAACCTAAGGTTTTATGGCATTAATAAACATGATAAAACCTTAGGTCAAAAGCATTTATGCTAAGTTTTATGTCATAAGTACCTTTTAAAATAATATTTAATAAAAGTCTCTATCCTAAGGTTTATTGCATTGAAACAAATGCAATTGGGACATTAGGAAATAGACTTAGACTAAGTCCATGTCTTAATGTATTTAGACGACAAGATCAATTTATCATTTAAAATTCATAGATCCTAAGTGTTTAAACATATTTCAAGGGATTCCATTGGTTTTTAATGCAAGCCATAATCTTTTAGTAACATTTTCAAACATTGCCTTATGTCTAAGTAAAATAATCGATTGGCTTAAATTTGATGGTCTTGCAGATGTTAATGATGGCCTCAAAGATGGTAAATAATGATCACAATAACATCAAATTTAGGTTAGTGGATCATTAGGTTTAATGGGATTAAAGTTGATGGTCTTGTAGACATCAATGATGGCCTCATAGACATCAATTTATGGTCATTATAATGTTACTTTTAAGCTCATATAACCCTTTTGGTCGATAGACTTTAGATTTGATACGCTCTATTGGATTAATCTCCATGATAAAGCATAGACTATCAATCATAATCCAAGAAGATGCACACCATTGGTTCAATTTAATTTGTGGGACCCTTTATTACCAAGTTTTTAATGTGATAATAACATGTGGTGGATTCATAGGGCTTCCTGAGCTTTTGAATTTTTATCACCACATTCATTTCGTTGGATTAATTCTATGTGAGTAACCATAAATCATCTAATCAATTTGGATGCTTACACTTAGCATAATTTTTATCCTAAGGTTTTGTTGTATTAACAAATATAATGAGACCTTAGGGTAAGAATTATGCTAAGTTTATATTTGATAAAAGGGATGATTTAAACTCTTATGATGATCTCACATCATTATATCCTTGATTATGCTTAAGCATGAATCATTGATCATGATCTGGGTGATCTTAAGGGATTTTAATGATGGATCAAAGCTTTGATTTGTTGGGCTTCCTATGTTCTATTAAATGATTCCTCATGATGAAGTGAGGTTTGTTAGATCTATAAAGAATCAAGGCATTTAAGTTAGGATGAAAGTAAATAATAGGAATTTAGGCTAAAGATTTAATACTAAGGTCTTACTCATGTTGATAAATATGAATAGGGCTTTGGGTTAAGACTTTAGGCTAAGCATATAACAAAGGGGTCCATGTTAAAATAAAAAACCATACAAACATAAATATTAAACCATGATAGAAACATAAGGAATGGAAGGGCAAAAAATAAAGGGGACTAAGCATGATTTTTAGGCTAAGGTTTGGACATGTTGAAAAACATGACCAAGCCTTGCATAAAAATTAGGCTTAAGTCCAATGTTGATTCAAAGTATTCCCACCAAATATTTTCCCACCAAATTTGAATTTAAACAAAAGGTCTAAGATAGGGTTTTTTGAAAGAGTGTTTCAGGATATGAATCCAACTGTGAGATCTCATAGACCAAAGGCTAGCAAAAGCTTGAATAGAGTTAATCTATGAAAACCCTAGCATGATCCATTAAAGGGAGCTCCATGAAACTTGTAATTTTAAGACATGACATTGAATTATTAGAAATATTAGGCAAGGTTAAAATTAAAACCATGAAGAAATAGGCTAATTTCATCAGGCATGGATGATATTCAAATCATAATAAAGAGTAGAATATCAAGATCTTTGTACTAAGGTTCAAAATAATCACAAGGGTCCCTATTTTTAAAAAATGAGGGTATGTTGACCTAAATAAATGATGAATTCTTGGGGAACATAGAAATATGTTATAACCTAGAAACTATGGTTCAAACAAAAAACTTGGTCATCCATTTCACTTGATCAATGACATTCTCAAGATTAGTTCATGGTGAAAACAAACCTTTCATGTGTAGAATCAGGATCCAACATGAAGACATAACCATGCTATGTGCGCTTTGATTCCACTTAATTTTTGCCATGGGATTTAGGATTAAAATTCCATATTTCATACCTTTAATAATTAACACTAACTTGGAGCATGTTTAAATATTCATTTAGAATCATGCTTCTAGTTCAGGGAAGGCTTGGGCATTGCTCTACTACTAGCCAGACATCCATAGCCCTGATAGAGATGCCTTTGGATCCACTCATGGCCTTGATACACTATTATCTAGGTGTCCATAGCTTTGGTAGAGATTACCAAAATCACCTTTTCTTGAAAATGTTTTGATTTTGCAATAAGTTCTTATTTTTTGTAATTTTGTGTCTCTTAGGATTTCAATAAAGGTTGGGAACCAGGGTAGCCAGGTTTAAGGATTTGTTCAAGTGTTTGATCCTTAGATAATCATCTATGTTTGTAACCTTTATCCTTGATAAGGATGTTTTTTAAGTGCAAGCATGACTATACCTTAATGGATTGAGCTTTCATTCAACATGTGTAACTCTTCTTAAAACTAGGTTTAGGTCAAGACAATGTTTAAGGTCTTATGTAATGGTTAACTTGTTCATATGTCTTTACTAGTTTCTTCAAATCATAATATCAATATCCTATCTTAAATCCATGGTCAACATATTTATGGGGTTCATATCAGTATTTCTAAATTTGGAGTTTCAAGCAAACTAAGTAACTTTGAGATGAGGGTTGTCCAAAAGGACTTATTGGAAGCAAGGAAAAAACTAATAAAAAACAAACACATAATAGAAAGTAGTAAAATATGAAGAAAAAAGGGAAAAAACAAATATATACATGATTATGTATAAAAAAGGGACATTAAGTAAGAGCTAAAGGAAACTAGCTAGCCTACCTAAACTAACTGTAGTTATCTTATAGGTTTACTCCATGAAGATCCCAAGAGGAGAAGTAATGTTTGAGATATTGTCCATTGGTGGGTAGTGTGAACTCTACTCGTAGATATTTGAGCCTAAAGGTGTTATCTCTAAATGTATCTATAATTTTATAGGGACTAATCCATAGAGGTGTGAACCTTCCATGTTTTCCCTTGGGCTTAGATGCTTTATCGCAAAGAAGAACCAAGTCCCCTTGTCTAAACACCTTGATCTTTGATATTTTATCAAACCATATCTTTACCATAGTCTAGTGTCTACTAAATTTATAAAAATAATTTTATCATGCATCTTCCATTTGAATAATTTCTAATAGCCTTGAGTTTGCAAATTCTTGATCTTCCTCCATATACTCTTGCATAAACTTGTAGGTTAGCTACTTGAGTGTGATGGGGAATATAGGTTCCTAGCCATACACTAATAATAAAGAAGATGCTTTAAGATCCTACCTAAATCTCATTATATCTACCTAAAGGGCATGCTTGAGAAACTTATGCCATGTTCTTGGTTTGTCTGCAATAGACTTCTTAATAGCTTTCATCAAGATTTTATTTATTGACTCAAATACTCCATTACCTTGAGGATAATGGTTAGATGAAAACTTAAGATTAATGTTATTATCATATGCCCATTATATAATTTATATGAATGTGAATTCTGACCCATTTTCACATACCAAAGAGACTAGAGTACCAAATTTGGTGCATTTGATTTCTTCTAGAAACTTGATCACTTCTTCTATTCTACATTACTTGGTGGCCACTGCTTCAGTACACCTAGTGCAATAATCAATAGCTGTTAGAACATACTTGTGACCTTATGATGATTTAGGGTTGATTACCCCTACAAATTATAATCCTTAGTGAGCAAAGGGTTTGTTAATCATGACTATTTGTAAAGGCATTGCTTCCTTTGGCTCCTTGGTGTTGAATATCTAACATGAATGGCATTCCCTCACATGCCTATGAGAATCTTTGAAGATGGTGGGCCAATAGTAACCAACCTTAAGGATATTGTGAGCTATTTTTCTTCTTTATGGATGCCCACTTCCCAAATTTTCATGAAAATTTCTCATTACGTTAGTGGCTTCCTCGTTGGAAACACATATAAGATATACTCCAAAGTTATTTTGGTATAGGACTCCATTTTTGATAAGATAGTGAGCTACCTTGAGCCTTAGAGCTCTTATTTACTCTCTAGTTAACCATAAAGGACAAGTTCCATTAATTATCAAGTGAAAAATGGATTCATACCATTTATTAGCTTGGAAGCTGTGCTAATCAATTTACATAATACTCACCTTAGGGTTGGTACTGACAATCATTTGAATTAGACCTTGACACCTTACTAGTTTTGTAGTTTTCATCTCTATGCCATACTCTTATAGGAATAACATCCATTTGACCCTTTTCTCTCCAAGTTCACATTAGATTAACATTATCTTAGTGGCTAGGTCTAGTAGAATGACATGCACTTTATTCCTAAGAATGTAGTGCCTAAATTTCTTGATAGCTTTAACTAATGCAAAGGCTTGTTTATCAATCAAAGGGTAATTTAACTCAACATTATTTAAATTAGTACTCAAAAATAAATTGGATGGTCATATCCTTATATTTTTTGAGTTAACATAACATCAATAGTGTGGTAAGAGGAGAAAGAGTAGAGGTAAAAATACTTTGAAAAATTAGGACTTATCGAGACTAGAACTTGGTTGATTGAACTTTTGATGTCCTCAAAGGCCTTCTTAGACTCCTCATTCCATAAGACTTTAGCATCCTTCTTCAACATATCATTCAATGGTTTGATAATCTCTACAAAGCCATAAATGAATTTTCTCTTAAAGTTTATCTTGCCAAAAAATGATTTCAATTCCTTTTTACTATTGGGAGGCTCTATCTTAGATATGGCTTCTACCCTTTCAGGGTCTATAGAAATTCCATCTTTAGTGATAACATGACCAAAAAGTTTACCTTTAGTGACACAAAAATGTTCTTCTTATGGTTAAGGGAGATTCCATACCTTTTACACCTTTAAAATACTCACTGTAGATGCATGAAATGGTCTTCCCTATTCTTAGACAAAATAGTTAGATCATCCATGTAAATTATGATGCACTTACCAATAAGGCCTTGAAAGACATGGTTCATGGCCCTTTGAAAAGTGGATCCTATGTTTATCAATAGAAAAATCATTCTCTTGTATGCAAAGGTGCCCCACTTAGTTGTGAAATTTGTCTTCATTCTATCTTCTTTGTCCACCAACACCTGATTGTATTCTTAAAAAACATCAAGAAAAGACATCATGGCTGAACCTAAAATAATTTGTATTACTTGGTCAAGAGAAGGAAGAGGATAATTATATTTTTTAGATGATTTATTCAAATTTATAAAGTCAATACATAATCTAATTTCACCATTCTTCTTTCTAACTGGCACTGAATTGGCCACCTAGGTAGAGTGCCTAATGGGAAATACAATCCTAAAATCTAGCAATCTCTTAACTTGTTTGAAGATCATGGGTTTTAAGATAGGGTTCATAGGTATTTGTCTCTTCATAAAAGGTTTGAAACTTTATTTGATAGGTATAGTGTGGGTCATGACTCTTGGGTCAAATATCTTCAAGTCATCATAAGACCAAGCTATGACATCTTTGTACTTTGTTAACACCTCTTTGGCTCTCTTATTTTCAGCACTAGTGTACGATTTTCCAATTTTAACTAGTTGAGGTTGATCTTGAGGGATAAGATAAATATAATTATAGTCCTTCAAAATTAATTTGGGAGCCTTAGAGGCTTCAGCTATCTTATCTTGATCAAATAACCTTTTTAAGGCAATTATCTCCTTGGGGATTTTGTTGTCATTCAGCTTAATGACTTTGCCATCAAATTTGCCTTCTCTAAATGCATTTTCATCAGCCTCATCAATTATCTAAGCCTCAAATTCTCCTAAAATATTCATGAAGTTCAATATTTTTTGGTCATTATTAAATACCTGTAGATGGTTCACATTGTCTGGGATAGAAGGGAAAGGTATGAGCTCAATACTAAAGTTTGGGGAATCTTGGTTAGGCATGATATTAACTATAGTAGATGCCAAATCATCAACAAATTTATTTTCTTCCTTAGGGATAGAAACAATATTGGAAGCATCAAAATATTCCACTAGATCCTAGACTCTGAATTTGTATCTCTTGAGGTCCGACAGTTTGCACTGATACTTGTTTCTCATTTGATTTATTACTAGTTTTGAGCCACCATAAACTAATAGTTCCTTGACTTTGTTTTTGATGGAAAATTGCAAACCAAAAATGAAAGCATCATATTGTTCAATCTTTTTGGTGCAAGGAAACTAGAGTCTATAGAAGCATGATACTTCTTACCAATAGGGTCAGATAGAACAATGCCTACTCTAGATCCATCTTTACACCTAGCCCCATCAAAATTAAACTTTCATAATCTAGGCCCAAAATGAGAAGGATTATGATGACATACATTATCATATTCTAGGGTGAAAAAACCTAAATGAAAATCAATTATGTTGACCCTTTCATTGACAACATTATACTCAGTAATTATATGTTTCATTCTTGGTTCTCTCTTAACTTTGATTTGGTTGGGAAGTCCCTTCCCAGGCATCCATAAGTGTGAACAATATATGGACATATATCCATTTAAATCATTTTTCCATTCTCTAATAAAAATAAATCCGTATGCATTAGGGATATATACCACTTGGATATCTATAAATTGTTTGACCCTTGGCTTAAAATCCAATTGCATATGGACATCTAACAATTCTCCAACCACCTTAACCCTAGAATTATCTAATTGGGTGATAACCCTATAAAAATTAATAGGGGTCAAAATAAGTTGCTTAAAAACACCTATAGGTATAATATTTATAGAGTCACCAGAATCCAACAAACAATTATGGAAGTTCTTACCAAAATAGATACATTTGCATTATCACTCTGGGATATCTTGTTAGATTTCATAGACAAAGACTCCATCAACATGCCTCTTTGATTTTTGATTTGTGTCAATTAATGCAAGGTAATATTAGCTTTGATTTTATTCATATCCTCTATAATATTATAACCAGTCATATTAGAAAAAATTGAAGCATAAACATTAGGCTTAGGAGTACTTCCTTTTGGAGGCTATAGATTATTATTTGAAGTGGTATCTAGAGGAGTGCCAAATTTATTTATAGGAGTAGAAGTAGTCAAAGCTACCTCCATTATTTTTTACTTAGAGGATATGTATTCTTTAAGAAAATTTGGAAGGCATGAACTTCTTCAGGAATATCATCAAGCTCATTATCTTCTTGGAAGGGGAAATCAAACATTTCCACCATGAAAGTCTAGTTAGCAGACTTGGATCTTGAGGCACTGATACCATTGTATTTATTAGGAACTACCTCAAAAGTGTCTAATTCTTGTTGAAATGCCTCAAAATATTTATAGAAATCAATATAATCAATCTCACCATGTTTAGCAGTACAGTAGACTCTATAATAATCAGGCAAAGTAATATCAATAAGATTAATATCCACAGTATTCTTTTCAAAAGAAGGTTCATTATTCTTATTGTTGTGAAAAATATCAATATTGAATCTATTGTTGGGTCTATCAAACCTTTGTAAATAGAAGTTCCTACCATAATTTCGTCCAATATTACCAACTTAATTTTGCAGCTACAAGAAGTCAGTGCTTAGTTTTTGGACCATTTTTAGAATGGACTCATTCTCACTTTTGGGGGCTTCTAAATTATGAACCTAGTTGTTATTAACACTAGTGGTTGGTACCAAGGTCCTTTGATCAGTTTAATTAAATCCATTATTAGTAGAGTGATTCAATAACCCCAAATTCTAGTTAGGAGCAACATGTCTTAGAGGCAATTGGTTCAGATTTGGAGTTGGTGAAGAGCAAACACAATTTATTTGTTGTTGGGAAAGACATACAAGGTAGAAATATGTGGGTTGACATTGAGAAAAAAATAGGCCATCTGACCTTGAGGTTATATTTGGTCATTAATGATGACATCCTCAACATAACTTAAAGCTAATGTGTTCATTGGACCTACAACTCTCTTTATTAACACTGAGGTCATGGGATCAAGAGAATCTTTATTGATTTCTAGGGCAAAGGCTTGATCAGACTTATAAGGGTCAATGGTTCTACTATACATATTTTAAAAACTAGCATTGAAAGCTCTTATAGGTTCATTGGCATCACTTTTTAGTTTGGTAAATTGCTAGTCATAGGGATTGATTATCTTACCAAATTGGTTAATGAAGATGTCATTAAAATCATCCCAGGTGGTCATGCAATCATCAGGTAGGTTTAGGAATGAATCATATGAATCATATTTAAATGTGAAAGGGAAAAAACTACATGCTACATCCTCATGAACTACATTCAGTAATCTTAATGCAGCCTTAAATGATTTAACATGTTCTTATATTGTTACAATACCACTAGGACTAAAATTTGGCAGATACTTTTCAAGATTATGAAGGAGGTCATGGATTTCACCTTGTATGTTAATATGAGAACTTTAAAACCAATCCATACTTTGATGAAGGCTGAACATAGGAGTAGCTTGGAGTGGTAAATTTGGAAAAGACTTTGAATGCCCATGTCCACCTTTGCCTCTTTTGGCTCTCTTATGGACTTCCAACTCAAGCAGGGGATCTCTTGTCTCTAAATGTGATATTTTACATATTTTTTATAGTTTTATCTTGAGAACTTTGGATCCTATTTGAAATACGATGTGCTAAACCAACCTTTATAAAGAATAGGACTCATATTTGCACATTAAGCTAATTTTGTAAATATATACATAAAGAACAAAAAATGGCAACAAATTTTAATTAAGATAGCTAAAAGATATTTCAAATTATTTAAGTAGGTTAATATTTAAAATTCTAAGATCAAATGAATCCATATCTATGAAAGATATACCGATATTTGATAAAAACAAGCTATTCTAACCTTAAACATTGTGAAATCTCAGATCTTAAGCTATTTTTACCAGAATTAAGCCTCTAACCTAAAATATATTTGATATATGTCTAAGAAAAAAACAAAGATGGATCAAAGGCCATAAATATTAGTTATATTTATGCTTATGAGCAAAGAATCACATTAAAGTGAAAAGATAACACCAATCTTAGATCAAAATAGACCAAATTTGACAAAGATTCAATGAATTTAGGCCCTCCTTCTTGCATCAATGCAAGATACATCTTTTTGATGCCTCTATGTATATCATAGGTGATCTTAGTGTTTAAAGAACATTTCTCATTTTAGAATTCTAAGAATATATGGCATGAGTAGTAGGTTTTTGGTAATCTAGTTACCTGTGGTGAAATAGAGGCAGAGTAAATTAAACTGTTTCTCAAATTTATATTGATTGGTGGTTGGGAACCACCATGGTCCTTGTGAATTTTGTAGTATCTATGCTTATCTTAATGAGTTATGATCAAAATTCTACATTAGAGACTAATCTATGTGAATATTTACAATGAGATCTAAGCTAAAGTGATTTGATAAAAAAAAAGAAGCAAAAGGAAGGGTAGGGAAAAAAAAAGTATGTGATTGATGATCTTTGCCTTAAACACCATGGAAATTTTTTAATTTCAACTGAACATGCATTTAACTAGTATTAACATGAAGTAATAAAAAATCAAAGCACATCATATACCAGGCAAATATCTGAGGAAAACATGAGAGAATATAAGTATGAACTAGCTTTACTTTAAAGGTTTACTCTACATTCAATTAACATTTTCACATCCTAATACAGAGTAAATAAAATGAAACAAAGTCTAAGTACATTTAACTAATCTAGCTTCAACATAAATTAACAACCCTATATCTAAGATACACATTCACAATTCATGAAAAACTATTCAAATTCAAGACATAGAACAAATAATTGAGAGATAAACCAAGTTACAATTGATATAGACAAACTTGGATTTTTTTTTAAGTATTCCTTGATTATATTAATTTCTCAAATAGTATAAAATTTTTTGGCTCAAAACTCCCTCCCTTTACAAAATGGTAATTATGGATTTTATAGAAGACTTAGGTAGTATACCGATTAGTCATAAGATTACACATGTACAAAGATAAGGACAAATATCCTTCTTTATAGTTATATAATACATTTCTCTTTACCAAATAGACTAACCTATAGGAAAATATTCTAATAAACTAGCATATGCCTTTACAAAAGAATATTCCATGTTTAAATAATACAATGCTTTACAAAATGGAATATTAATTAACTAGTGGGCCCTATGCTAAAGGGCTCCCTTGTTGATCTTGGAGAATCCCCATATATCTCTAATTTTTCTCTTTGACAAGCTCCAAATCAATAGTTGGCTTCAAGAGATAGGCATCTTCTTCATCATCCAAGTCATTAAAGTCCCTATCATTCCTTGGCATAGCCTCTTTGATGCTCCTAACTTCTACAATCTTCTCTTTAATAGTGAAGATCATGCCCAAGATTTAGATATTATCACTCCTTGATTGGTTCTAGTTTTTACTTCTCACTTCTTGCATCACCAAAGTGGCTATGTGCTTGTACTCTTCATCATCAATGATGCCCAAGGTGCTGCACTTTTTAGGATTAGCCAACATGGTGCTAAGGAGTTTTTTGACTCTAGATATCAACTCTTGATCATCCCTCAGGAGTCTATCTAAGCTCTTTGAACAAGAAATTAAACTTTGGATATTATCAACAACTATTCCTAATATTTAATTCAAGTGAGCTAGGCTAATGGTTTTGAAGCTAGGAATCCTACCCTTAATCAGTATGTTGATAAAATATCTTATTTTATCTTTTGCATCCTACCATTGGGCCACCAATCCTTTGGCTATCACACTCTACTGGGTCAATGCATCCTACCTCAACTTCATTGAATTTAAAGAGTCAAACATGTGAAATAAAGATGCCTCAAACATATTTATTATAGCTTCTAGGACTGATATGACAACTTTGGTCTCTAAATTTTCCTTTTACTTCTCTAGATTATGTATCCTTTGCTTCATGCCCTTGATTCCTACTTTGATATGAGATGAATGATATTTAGCTAAGATTTAAATATATTTCTCATGGATAGGATGCTCCCTAGTCCTTTTAACCCTAATGAGAGTTAAATGAACAAAAGGTTCAACTCTTTGGAAGGCGAATTCCTCACCTCCAACGATGGTTTTCTTGGTGGTCACTCTCTCTAATCCCACTATTTTTGGATTAAATTGAACACTGGTTGATGACTCTATGATCTTAGGAGGCTCAAGAGTCTCCACATGTGTGCTACTAGATGCTCCTAGAGTGTCCATTTAGGTACCACTTGATCTTGCTATGGAAACTATCCTTATTTCTTCCTCTTCTTTCATCTAAGCCAATATTAATGGCTTGACTTCCACATGGAAATTAACATGAATTTTTTGGGTTAAGGCCCAAGAATGGGATAAAATGGGAATATTTTACATTTTTTAATAAACAAACCATTTATGAATAATGGGTCCATGAATAGGGTATTCATCACTGAACAAGTTGACCTCACTTATGGGGTGAGTGAAGGTTAGTTTGGGTTTCTTTCTCCCAATTGGGACCAATGCTAATTCTATGTTACTTTTTTATGGGGGTGCTATTGGAACTAGGTCCAAATAAAATTCCTTCCCTTTGTCTTGCTTTATTTATTTAGCCTAGGCTTGGGGTTCTTTAGTTTGTTCTTCTTTATCTCCTGATTTGTACCCCTCATCTAGTACCTTAAGTGCATCATACACTATTTCATTAGGTTACAATGTAATCATATCCAGGTATTCCACTAGAGACTTTGTCTTTTTAGGTGGGGTTAAAGATGATCCTTCCCCATGTCTCTCTTCTAAATTCTCCTTACCAGGTCCTTGTGTTATTTGTGCTTGGGGTTGTTTTAGTGGTTACTTTGGAGGGGGCCTAGAAGAGGGTCTGAGCAATAGGTGATACTATAGGGGCCCCACTTACCAAATATCACTTGGTCTAAAGTTTTAATGGCAATGTAAATTCAAACTTAGGCTCATTCCTATCTTGGTTTTGATTAAGACCTAGGATTTTATACCTTTTCCTTTTCAAGCACACAAAATATTTAATTTTTTCATTTTGTGCTTGTGTGGTACCCATGTGGCATCCATTTGACAACTTTTGTGGCATTTTTCAAAAATTCCTTGAGGGACTAGCCATTACCTTTTAAAAATCCAAATTTTATTTTCCATCAATGGATATTTATTTATGGATCAATGTGGACCATTGATCATGATCACATGGCTTAATAATCATTGGCTACTTTATGTTAGGTCTTGTGGTTGTGATACTTGACACTTTTATAGGCATTTTGGGCTTTGCATTCTATGTATTAAATGAAAATTTGCCATGTGTTTAACCCATGACCCTTTAGCACTCTTTAAAAAGTCTTTGACAACCACACTTCATCTGATCAACCTCTCATGAGCAAGTGTGAACCATTGATCTTAATCTAAATGGATGCATATGATTGGTCTGATGGATCAAATGCCATAGATTTGTCAAGTCTTTCACTTTGTTTGATCAATATCTCATGATTAGGTGTGAGACATTGATATTATAAAAGGGTGAAAAATTTAATCAATGTCATAACATAAGAAGGGACTTAGGCTTAAATATTTTATGCTAATATTTTTTTTGTGTTTAATAAACACATTATAAACTTTAGGCTAAAGTATTTTAGCTTAAATTTTTGGAATACATAGAAAGGGGTCCTAGGATAAATATTTTAGGCTAAGGTTTATGTTGTGTTAATAAACATAATATATACTTTAGGCTAAAATATTTATGTTAAATTCTTAGAACATGTCCAAAGGGGATAAATAATATAAGGACTAAATGCTAGGTTTTAACCTAGGGTTTTATTGCATTACTAAACATGATAAAACATTATGTTAAAAGAATTTATGATAAGTTTTATGTCACAAAGACCTTTTAAAATAATATTTAATATAAGTCTCTAGCCTAATATTTATTGCATTTAAATAAACGTAACTGGGACCTTAGGAAATAGACTTAGACTAAGTCCATGTCTTCATGTATTTAGACCACAAGATTATTTTATCATTTGAAGTTCATAGATCCTAAGTGTTTGAACATATTTTTAGGGATCCCATTAATTTTTAATGCAATCCATAAGATTTTAGTAACATTTTGAAACATGCCCTTATGTATAAGGAAAATAATTAATTATCTTAAGTTTGATGGTCTCACAGACATCAATGATGGCCTCACAAATTTCAAATGATGGGTGCAAAAACATCAAATTTAAGTTAGTGGATCATTAGGTTTAATGGGATTAAAGTTGAAGTTCTCACATACATCAATGATGGCCTCATGGGATGTCAATTGATGATTGTGATAACATCAATTTTAAACGCATAGAGCCCTTTTGGTCCATAGACCTTAGATTTGATACACTCCATTAGATTAATCTCCATAATGAAGTGCAAACTATTGATTATAATATGAGAAAATATATGCTATTGGTTCAATTTAATATGTAGGACCCTTTATTATCAATCTTTGAATGTAGGAATTCCACATGGTAGCTTCATGGGGCTTCCTAAGCTTTTGAATTTTTGGCACCATGTTCACTTTGTTGGATTAATTCTATGTGAGTAGCCATAGACCATCTAATTAATCTAAATGATTACACTTAGCATAAGTTTTATCCTAATGTTTCATTATATTAATAAATATAATGAGACCTTAGGGTAAGACTTAGGATAAGTTTATATTTTATAAAATAGGTCCTTTAAACTCTTACGATGATCTTGCATCATTATATCCTTAGTTTTGTTTAAGCATGAATCATTAATCATGATCCATGTGATCTTAAAGGATTGGTCTAATGGATCAAATCTTTGATTTGTCAAGCTTATTGCACTCTGTTAAATCATTCCTCATGATGAAGTGAGGTCTATTAGATCTAAAAATAAGTAAGGCATTTAAGTTAGGACACAGGTAAATAATAGGAACTTAATATAAAGCTTTAATACTAAGGTCTTGCTCATGTTGAAAAATACAAATGGGGCCTTAGGGTTAAGAATTTAGGCTAAGCATATAACAAAGGGGACCATGCTAAAATAAAAGACCCTACAAGCATAAACATTAGACCATGCTAGAAATATAAGGAATGGAAGGGAAAAAATAAATGGGACTAAGCATGGTTTATAGGCTAAGGTTTGGTCATATTAAAAAATACAAACAAGCCTTGCATAAAAATTAGTCTTAAATCTAAAGTTGATTCAAAGCATTCCCACCAAATATGTTCCCACCAAATTTGAATTTAAACAAAAGGTCTAAGCTAGGATTTACTGAAAGAGGGTATCAGGACACAAATCTAACTATGAGATCTCACATACCAAAGGCTAGCAAAATCTTGAATAGAGTTAATCTATGAAAATCATAGTATGGTCCATTGAAGGGAGCTCCATGAAACTTGCGATCTTAAGACATGACATTCAATGTTAGTAACATTAGGCAAGTTTAAAATTAAAGGCATGAATACATGGGTTAATTTCATCATACATGGATGATCTTCAAATAATAATAAAAATAACAATATCAATATCTCAGTGCTAAGGTTCAAAATAGTCACAAGGGCCCCTATTTTTTAGAAATGGGGGTATGTTGACCTTAATAGGTTGTTTCCTCTTCATGGTTTCAATAACTGAATAGCAGGTTTCATCTTATCAACTCTATCTTAATAACAGTTAGTTGATCCATATTTCATTTCCAAAAGGCTTTGAAAAATAATTTCAAATCAAGGCATATCTTACTTCCAAAGCAACACACACAAAGGTTATCCAGATTTAAACCAAAAATTGTGCCACATAGTTACTTTGAAAATAACTCATACCTCTTTGAGAATTGTCAAGTGTACCTACTGAGTACTAGTTGACATATTAATAGTGTTTAAATAACTCCCTATTTTCTAATTAATAACCAAGATGTGAAACATAAATCAACTTATGGACTAATTAATAACTCAAAACTCAAAGTGAAAAAATATGTTCAATATCCTGAATAATGCCTTATTGGCATTTCCATATCTTACCATGGAACTATTATTTTCACTTGTTCCTATAATAAAGGACATAAGCATCCATAATATGATTAGTAATACAAAAATAAAGGCTATACAACTATTTATCAAATACCAACATATTGTATCAATACCAATATGAAATGAAATCACAATCATACCTTAATCTACCCTCTATGTAAAAATATTAATAGGATTGAAACTAATTCCTCTTGAATGTACATCACTAAAAATACCTTGCATTTTATTTAAATGCTTCCCAAGATAGAAAGGCTAATCCTCTCTCAACACCATCTCACACCTTCAAGTGACAATGCGCTATTCATCATCTATGTTGATCTTGCAGGGCTATTGGTTTCAGAACCTTGGCTATTAGAATCTTGTCTTCTTCCAATGAATTGAAACATCTTCCAATTTTCTTTTGCACTAACCTTCCTATATGGTCAATGAAATAAAATAACACAAAGCAATAATTTGATATATAAAAACTCTAAATGAAGTATATCAACAATTGAAGCAAGTCTTATATCGACCTGCTCTGATACCAAATTTGATCTATAAACTAGGTTTACCTTTTAGATAAATCAAACAATTTTAAAATTGGATACTGAAAACTCTCAATTCCTTGAGGTATATAGAATTGGATGTGGAATTCTAAGAATGAGTGAAAGTAATCAAAAAACTTTATAAACTCATTTCCCCCATAAAACTTCTGATTTGGTGTCATATTAAAAATTTTCATAATTTGTTTAGTATTTCATTAAGTATCATTAATTGAATTAAAATGAAACATATAATAAACTAAAATGGAAAAGTGACACCAACTTGATAACATAGTTGACCCTTTCGAGGCTATGTCTTTGGGTTCATGGAAATAATGAACCAATCTATTTAAATGATTTAATACAAAAATTAACCAACTTACATCAAGAATGGATTTTGAACTTATAAATAGTGCTAAAAGTAACTTTTATGACTTAGAAATTAATCAATGATCCATTTCCTCAAAGTTCATAGCACCTCTTTGTCTTCTCCATACAATCAGGCATGTTTCTCCATTAGTGTATACAAACTCCAATACTTTGGCATACTATTGATTAAGGAGTGTTCTCTATTTTCTAATAGACCTACAATGACAAATAACCTTGAAATAATAATTGTAATTACCTGCATGGCTAAAGGCCTTACAAAAATAGGAGCAATATAACATTATAATCATTCAGGCTCTATGTGACTTCAAAATTATAATCACACATAATAATTTATCTTTTAATGCATTCAAGACTATGTATCCATGAAATTAAACAACCAAACATACATTTATTCCATGGCCTAACACCATAAAATCGAAGAAAATGAATTAACAAAGGCTTGATTCTCTTGTGTCTCATTTTATTTCTAGACTATATAATATTCTCATCATGGATCTGGCAAAAGAGAGAAATAAAAACAACCACTACCACCTCGAGTCTACATATGTATTTCCCTCACCCATGAATCAAAATCCTATAAACAATAGGAATAATAACCTCTCTTACAAATAAGTGGAATTCCTCTTATTCACTTGAGACTATACCTATGAATATATAGTCATACATCTTCCATCTCTATTCCAAAAACAAACTTGTCACATTTATCCATCATAGGCTCAGTCTGCATATATATAATTAGATACTATACATCCATGGCTAATAAGCCTCTCAATTTTGATACATATCTTTTCCATACTTGACTCTATGAATTACGTAGTCACCTATATAAGATCATATATCTCTTTCATCAAAAGTTTTTCAAAACAAAGAAGACATATCTTGATCTATGTGCTGATATATAACCTATAACCTATGTCATTCACCATGGCTTGAAGGATTTTATTAAATAGATGAACACACAACATATGTTCTAAACAAACTCTAAAAAATATACATGTCATTCATCCATGCTCAGGTCTCTATGCCAAAATAAAATATACCTTCATCAGGCCCAAAATCTTTCCAAAATAAGTGAAGACATCCCCCTATTCAAGACTATACAATAGAATGTCCCATATAAAATCATGAGTATCCTCTTTGATATCCTTAAAGGCCATGCCAAAATGGAAGAATACTACATCTACACCCTTCATAGGCTCAACTATGCAAATAGATGCTTAGTCCTTCTTATTTAGGCTCTAGTCTATATTCCTTGTGTATCTCTACTGATCCATTCTAATAGATTTGGCCAATAGGGTTTGAATCCCTTACCTGGTGCTTTTTAATTTTGTAGAGGGGATAATAATCCCACATTCATAGGATGAGAGTGTTATAAAGGATTCAAATAGCCTTACGTCTATCATATAACTCATGGCTATGGCCACATATCTATTGCTATTTTGCTTGGAAATGCCAACAAATCTTCTTAGTTGGAAAACCCATGTATATGAGCTTAGGCTATAAAAATAATAGTTAATCCAATTTCTTAATTAGGATCCTAACAAGAATAGACAAACTTAGTTGGATGATAGAAGATTATGAGTTTGGTTGGGTAATGACTCGAGCTAGATGTTGAACTGACACTCGAGCTAGGTCTCAAGTTAAATTGGGTCTTGAGTTGGTTTCTTTGAACTTAGTATGCATAAATGACTTGGAAAATATGAGGGAAGTGGTGGTAGGTCACGTGGTGGCCTAAGGTGTGGACCTCTCTAATATTATCACATATCAATATGAGAATGCATAAACATAATAATATGGTATAAAACTATAATATAATTAGAAATATTAAAATTACATTAAGATACCATGGTGGATGGATCCCCTTTCAAAACAAGAGTGGATCTTACTGGGTACGGTCTCTATATCTATACTTTTACGACTATGATTGACGAAGATTGGTAAATGAAAAATCCTCCAGATCATCTTCAAGCTCACTATGTTTTATGTTGAGTCTTCAAAACTATTGCCAAAAATATGTTTCCAAAACTATTGATGACTTCTTAAAATAATCCCTCCATAGAGCTGTATCTTTGTATGCAAAACTATACTCATTTCATCCAAGTTAGACATAAATAACAAGATATAGAATTAATAATGTATCACATACAAATAAAATATAATTGCACTCATTTCACACTTAGATGAGACCTTCACTATTAAATGCAATGCAATATATAACTAAGAGGAAACACTTATGGACAATTTATATGAGATATAATGAGCTATATAGAATGTTCATCAATAGCATAGGCTAATTTTTTTAACTCAAATAATCTAAGCACATGACACAAAGAGTCATTTTTATGAAATATGACCACTTTTAGAGAAATACTACTTTGATTAGGTCATAGGATCATTGCATTAAGGATTTATTTGACCATGCACTAAACCTTTCTCATTTAATCACATGGGTATTAATATTTACTGATGTCAGGTGATTGGATTCTTGAAAGTAATCAAATATCATGACCATGATAATGAATTGGTTTAAGAACTTTGGGTACATCAATGATTAAAATTGGTCATATAAATGAACACCTTTAGGAATATTAGTGAAAACCATGGCTTATCCATCCACTTGTAGGATAAATATCTCATGATTTAATTCCATTGATAAAATTTTAACAATGATCCCTTTATCTCCCATCTCTATATGGTGAGCACATACTTTATACACCATTAAGTTCATGTTTTGATATAATCTAATTTTTTTCATTGAAATCCTAGTAATATATTATCACCTCCCAAAGAAGTAGTGAATATGTGGCTAACCATATATCACTATCCTATTTTAAGATTGATATTATAGAAATTTTGCGCATAACTAAAGGTACACCCATCAAACTATCATTACCTAAAACTTAGGAGTAGGGTAAACAAATATGATCAACCACTTTTTATTGATGATGTCATTATGTTATATTTAAATTAATGAATACCAATATTCTTAATTTTTATTATCCTCTCTATGTAATTTGAGAGTTTTAGGTTTTAATCCCTATAAAGGCATGCCATAATATGGTTGGTATAGTTTCCTATAAATGGAATACATTATGTGTTGTCCTCGATTTTTTATTCTCCGTTGTCATCTTTTGGTACATACTCCATATATAAAAGATATTTTTCTCAATTGTTTTAGTGCTAATATAGTTGGTTGTGTTTTGACTATGAACTTGTGAATTTGTGATATGAATGATGTTCTCCAAGGGTGAACATATGAGAGGCCATATTTTTATGTTTTTATTGAATGTTCCACTCTAGACCTATTACCAGTTGGAAATATTGGATCTTGTGAATTATAGAATCATTTTGGATGACCTCATTTAATCACCCAATAACAAATCTAAAAAATATTTGGATCACTTATATCATCTGGTATTTTTATATTGAATGATTCATGTTATGGTTCCTTTTTGACAAAATCTAGTCAACTGAGAATAAAGTTCTATTCTAATGTATATCAAAATGGGCTACTAAATCACCCATAATTTTTTACTAATAAAAATCACCTTCAACATCCACTAGTCTCATTGATATTTCTTCTTCATTGAAAAGGAAGATAATGCCATTATTTATTCTTGTGATTTTTTTGTTGTTCCAATAATTTCTTCATTTGACTAATCCAATTGATCATTCCCATTAAAGATATGGAAAATACTTTTAGGAAGGATGAAAATTTTTCAAAAGATTTCCACTATTTTTTAACTCCATCTTCTTATGCTAACCATGTGAAGATGAATCCTTGTAAGGATGGGATTGGGACTGGCTGATTGTATGTAATTTATTTTCACGCATCTTCTTAAAATATCTTGATCACTCACATTAGATATTTTCTAAATATTTATTAGTGCTCATATCCTTCTCTAGGGAATGAACCTTTCCCCTAATCTTAGACTCAAGGATTGAAATATTTCCATCCAATATGTTACATATTTAATTATAATACTTCTTAATAGTCTCCACATCCTATTTCATAATATTTTTTTTGTAGTTATCCTAAATTTTGACTATACCCAATTATAATTTCAAAATGTTTGATTATAATTGATATTAATTTATTGGAGTATCCTTCCCTTTAATTAGTGTATTTTACATTGATTTCTTGGTTTTTCAGGCATAATTCAAGGGTGGGAAAGGAGAAAATAAAATAAAATACTAACATGTAAAATACAAGGATGAATGCATAGGAAAAACAAAAGGAAAATTGATGTAATGAAAAAAATTGAAAAAAATTACATCTAGATAATTTTATGGGAAAATATTACAAGCACACCAAAAATTAAGAAACAAGATTGGATGTATAAAAATATCTTGCATGCACAAGAAAAGAAAAAAGATGTTTCCATGCACAAAAAATAGAAATTAAGAAACATGGAACTTTTAATTTTTTTACAAGTAATGGTATAGATAATATATATGAATTATATAATATTTCAATCATGTACACTTGGAAAACTCATAATTTGGCTGGTCCTCTTAGTTTTGGACCTTTCCTACTTCTACAAGTCTCACATCTACTCTTTCTTATGCTCCTTGACCTATCTCTTAGTCTGACTAGTCTTATATTGATGACCCACAGCTTTTATCTTACCTATAATTCTAAAATTTTTATTATCTTATGACTCTACAAGTTTTATACCTATACCTACCTTTTTGCTTCTTGAACACTTTCATTCCAATTAGACACCTATGGTGATGCAAGTGTCCTATTCTGATACAATTGTCCAGTGCCCTAAAAGTTATCTAATTTACAAATGGAATATATACTAATGGTTATGTTAAGTGATATTATGAGAGATATTATCCAAAGGGATTGATATAATTACAAGATCAACCCTCATTCATTCATATCGTATAAAATACCTAGCACAGACCAAGGCGACTTCTCAAAAAAATTATATCAAGTATTCAAGTGAGAAAAGCTTCCCCATTTTCCTCTATTTACATATCAGTCATAGGGACAACACATCTCTAGGTTTAAAATATTGAAGGAGTATCCAAAGAGATATATTTTCCAAGTTCCAAGATACATCACTATCATACTTGCTTATCACACATTACATGATTCATACACAAGCCAAAACTTAGGTGAGAACTACATAATTCTGAGGCCCTCTTCAGAGGATTAGCTATTTTGAAAACACTCATTGATAGAGGGTCTTTGGGACAAATCAATACTATGTGCCCACTAATCCATTCCCTAACATACACTATGAAGTTGAATAACTAGGGTTTGATCATTTGACAAGGAATGATAGTTCATGACCCAGATCTAAATGTACCAAAGTGAAGGTGATGTATAACCCATAATCATCTAGGTGGTCATATATCATTTTAGTAGGTATTCCATACTAGACACCTATGTCTGACCTATATAATAACAGTGATGTAACTATCTGAGGTTAACACATGTGTTTGAGGCCATAGAGGCACTTAATCCAAAATTTGGTGACTATTATAGAATATTATTCTTATCTACTTCTTGCCTATTCTAGATCCAAATATGTATTAGCATCATAACCAGATAAGTATATTTTTTCATTACCATTAAAATATCTAGCATAGTTGTACTTTCTATTTTTAGTATATTTTAGCATAGTAAATTTAGTATATGTTTAATCTTATTTTAAAATTAATTAGTTTGCTATAGATTTTTCATCACCCCTGTGATTATTCATTTATATATTATTAACCCTATCTATCCATAATATGATCCTTACCCAATTTAGGGTTATAAATTTGGTGAACTCGATCTTTGAGAATCTTTATTGCATAAACATTCTCTTTTAGATGTATATTTCTTGATTTTTCCTATTTTTTTGTTATTTATCTCTCTTATCATGGATGATATTGATTGCTTTAATGAATATGATTATGAAACTCTCCAACTCTCTCAAATGTAAGGAATCAAACTTTATTACTCTTGCATTCTTCCAAGTGCTAAATCATATAATATCAAAGCTTTGAATGGTGTCCACTTTTATCCCTCTAATCAGATATATGTTCCCAACATTTTAAGAACTGAGTTGATCTATCTTAAGGAATACAAAAATCCTTTTCCTTTAACTTTGACACAAAATTTGGTTTCACATGGAAAAAGCATTCCTTCATTGTATCATGATAGATTTTGCAAAATCCATAAGGGTATCATGGAGGATTTAAAAACTAGTCATAAAAGGGATGTTTTTTCAAGTTCATTGGTCAAAACACTTTATATTCCAACATTTCCAAATAATATCCCCCTTATCAATGGTGATGAATTTTTCCTACCTTTTTTTGATATTAATTTTTTCTAAAAGGTTAACCAAGACATCACGAAATTTTTACCAACTAAAATCAAGACATCTAGAGGAGGAAAGCATTAAAAACCTAAGTGCAAAATGATCCTAATGTTTCAAATATGGAATTATTATTAATACTGAGGCATCTAAATTCAAGAATCTTTATCTTTCAAAAGATGAATTCACACCAAAATATTCTACTATACCAAAAGAAGTGCCTTTACCAAAGATTCCTCAAGATCCAATTATTATATCTTTACCAAAGGTGAATTAAATGCATTCTTCCAATGTTCCAAGATATTAAAATGACATACCAAAGGTGCCAAAATTTAGAGATCCAATACCACTACCAAAGTATCCTTGTTATACATGAGGATGATGATACTCATATGCCTAGATTAAATAAAGGTGGTGGGTCAAAACCAATGATAACACTTATGATAAACACCACCATTCCCATGGAATATCTTATTTCTATGATTAACACTATTGGTGATCTTCAAAAATATGTTTTTATACTTCAAATGCAAATGGATTTACATAATACTAATACAAATGTTACCTCATTCAAAAATGAACCTCTTACACAATGTATAATTGAATATCCTTATCTACAAGATTTTGAACTACCAGATTTACCTCTCTTTTTAAGCCATAAGGACCCATTCGAACACATTATTAACTATGAACATTATTTTGGTCAATGGGTAAAAGATGATAAGATATTGCTAGAAGTATTCCATATGAAAATTTATGATGAGGCTCATAATTGGTTCTATAGCCTACTGAAAGGTTACTTAACCACTTTTGCACAGTTAGAAGATGCATTCTTCATGGATTTCAATATACACAAGGTGACACAACTTACATTAGAATATTTTCATAATTTCAAATAATGTGATGATGAATCCTATCAAGATTATGCCTTTATATTCAAAATTACATCATATTAGCTAGCATTTAGACCTTCAGATTTGAAGTTAAAATTCATTTTTAATAGAGGGCTTGTTTCCTCATTAAAGGAAAGAGCATTGCATAAAAAATATGAGTCATTTTCCCATTTACATATTGATGTGCATAGATATGCTTTATTCATACTTACTCATCCAAGGAAGCTTAACATATCTCCTTCCAAATACCAATGTTTTATCCCTAATAGAAAGGAGGGAGATGAATTACTGAAAGACCATTATGAATAAAAAAGTGGTGTTCCTAATCTTTATATGACTATTTTACAAAATTCACTAAATATGAGACCAATTCAAGGCCCACATCCTATGTAATATCCTCAAGTTCAAAATAATAAAAATCTTTCATGTCAATATAATTTAATAATTATCTTATTCATGGGTGGTGCTTACTTTTGACATAACCACATTGATATTTTGGAATAAAAAAAATTTTGTAGTGAAAGACATTTTTTACAACTTGGGTAAAATGATAAAGATCTATGTGATAAGGGGAAAAAAAAAGATTTGTTGGGTTTCTTTATCATTCCTATTTATTGTGGGCCTCATGTTTTCCGTACAAAATTATGGGTCTCACCCCATACTCTGTTACACTCCTTTACATTGTGAATATTTTGGTTATATGAAATGGAATCTAAAATAAATCCAAATCAACAAGGTATTTATTTTTCTCATAAAGGTAAATTGATCCTTGTTCTAAATGATAACATTGGTTATTCTACTACAAATGTAAAACATGAGGAACATGTTATGTACCTTTTTCACTTACTCAACTATGATCTAATAAATGTAAAATATACAATGTAAGGTTACAAGATCTCATAGATTTAAAAAATACAAAAATTCAAAAATCCAATTTTTTTTTAACATATATATATATATTTTATTGGCTCCTTATCATCTATGTGTTAGTTCCATGTTGATGGATATCATATCATTTAATTCTATGTACACATGTTTCATGATTATATATGAGTGTGATACAGGCATACATAGATACATGATCCATGTACTTTTGGATGTTGGGCTTCCCCTCTACTCATGTCCCTAGGACATTAGGGGTATCCACCTCTATTATTATAATACTTCTAGGTTATATCATTCTATGGTCACTTTACATTATCATGTTTGAGATAATATGTGCTTACATATGCCTTCATCCATGCTTATATATTTTATAATGTACTTGATATGTTATGTGCTTGTGTTTTAACCTTTTAAGACTTAGTGAATGTAAATCCTATGTTGTTAAGGAGTTGAGTAAAGTAATCAGGGTATAAATATGGAATACTTATAGACACTAATGTTTTATATAGTTGACTAAATTTGACCTTTCTAAAAATAACAATAAATAATGTAAATGAGAAATTAGCTAAAAAATGATTGAGATAGATGATCTAGAGGCTAAAAATTAAGGTAGATGCTGGTCTAAGTATCAAAAATAAGATCTAGGTGTCAAAAACCCTCCTAACTAGTAATTACCTAATGGATAATAGGACCATATGGCACTAGTGGGCCTATTTTGGAAATAGTATTCTCTATGCAAGACTATTCTAAGCTTCTGGGTACACCTGCGTCTAGGTCTATCAAGCCTGGTACTACATGTATGATTTTTGAAACCCTATAGATGACCTATTTTATTTGATTTTATGAGTAAAATATAATCCTCCATGTTTCTAGGGCATCTTTTTGATATAATATTTAAATTATGTTTGTTAGTGTGGTAGGCTGATCATCCTCAACACCCTGCTATGATGAGAGTTACCTACTTACCAATACTCCAAAGAGGGATCAACCCCAATGTAGTTATCCCAAACTAAGTGTTGGTGCAAGTTTAAGTGAAGTTAATATGGTGGTTGAATTGAGTCCTTTGAATGTGTTTGAGACTATAAATATGAGTAGTTTGAGCTTAAGAATGCTACAAATGGTATTATACAAAAGTAGGGTAGAATAGGGATTGATAACCTTAATTGTGCATAACTTTTTTTGAGTTTGAATATGTAATTTGCATCTAATTTCTATCTAGTGGTTAGAGGGATAAAAATAATTTTTATATAATATTATTGTGCTTGTGTGGGTGGTAGGTCTAAGCTAACCCTAAGAGGTCTAATATTTGAAAAGATATCAATTTGTGGAAAAAAGGAGGGAAAGAATAGTAGTACCAATATTGGGACACTAGCACCATATGACATTATTGTCCATATTATGGAACTAGTGTCTAGATGGAAAAAATTGAGGCATGAAGGGCCATGATTCAAGAATGAGGGTTTGGGACTAATTTAAGGATGACTAGGGATGCTTGTGGCCCACATGAAGGTTGGATAAGTGTGAACATAGGATGTAAGATAGGTCTAGGGCTAAGTTAGGGATATGTGGTCCCAAGTAGCACTCTTAAAAGTCAAGTATCATTTTTACGTGATTAACAATTGACATATTTGATAACACATATAATCCATGGGCTACTATGATATGCTTATGTTGGTTACTTATGTTTCCATTTATAAACTTGTTTGAGTGTTTTGACTTGCTGTTATCTCATTTATTGAGCATTTGAATATGCTCTATTATTTGTGACCTATCTTTTTTTTATTCTTTGAAATTTGAATATGTCATTACTTGTTATATGTTTAAATTTTAGTATATGATCGATTAATTTGTCAACATTCAACTAAGTCATGTCCATTCAATTATGTGAAATTTGAATATGCCCCTTGTTTGTGGTTTCCTTAGCACATTGTTTGTTGATTTTATTTTGAGTGCTCTTATGTGTGTGTTTATTTGCTTGTTGAGCTTGTACTATTACTATCTATACATTTCCATGATCTTTATCATGCATTTTAGGCCTTGATGTGATCACTTTATATGTGATTCAATGATACATATACTTAGACATGTTATATTATATGCTACATGGTTTATTCATAGCTATACAACTATCTTATATTTTTCAAGTGAGGTGACTACCAATTTATATCTTCCCTCACCTAAAATTGGGGTTATGTAATAGTGTAATGGATTACACACATTTATAGTTTCAAATTTAATGGGGCATGTCATAGAGACATGAGTTACACACATTCACAGTCTCATATTCAGTGGGGGCATGTTTTGGAAACATGTTCTCCACTCTTACTCAGTATTCAACATCTCTAGATTATAGTGGGGAAATGTTATAGAAACATGTCCTACACATTTAAAATTATATCATTTTTTAGTTTTATATTATGTTGGGATCATGATTTCAAAGCATGTTTTACACACTTATACAATTTCAGATTGGCTAGATTCATAGTTATATGATTCAACTAAACATTTGTAGTAGAATTGTATACATTGGTACCATTGCTATACATTATTTTAGTATGAAACATATGTAAGGTGAATATGCTATAAAATGTGTGTGTAATATTTCAAAATCAAATTAGTTTCAAATTTAGAACACTTTCAAGGACTATCACCACCTACCATGTTGGACTTTTATAGACTATATTGAGCCAATTTACTACAGTAGTTGGTTACATTTTTGGTATGGTTGAGGCAATGAAATCAATCAATATTTATAGGTTTATAGGTTTTAGTTGATTGTATCATCCAGAATCACCAGTTTGATAGTGTGAGTTGACTTGGTTTACTCACACTTAGTTGGTTATAAATATAATTGGGTTACATGATTGAGCTAGTTTTAATTGCCAATGGAAATCCACTTTTTCTCAAAGGTTGGGGCATGGGTATTCATATATATTTTTTGATATATAATTATATATATAAAATTTACATATTTATATTTTTCATAATATCAATTTTAGTGATTCATAATGATACATCTTTTAAAATAAATTGCCAAAAGGCAAGACAATTATATCGATATACATGTGTACTCCTAAAACCTTACTCTCTTTAAATTTAAATCATTTTAATACTTTTAATTTCAGATTATATGAACTAATTATATACTATAAAATTCTATTTCTTATAGTCCAATCACCAACAAATCACTCAAGTTGGACTCAAAGAAGGGCAAGGTATGTTATACACACCTAGGTATGCATTCCTTTCCTTTAAACTATAATTTTTATTAATAGATTAAAGGTTGGAAAATTTAGAATATATTTATGAATTATATATCACCCTATTCTTGTACAATTTATAAAATTAGACCTTGGATATATCTATCAGTTTTAGACCTTTTCTACTTTTGTAAGTCTCACATATACTCTCTCTTATGCCCCTTAGGCTGTCTCTTAGTTTGATCAATATTATATCGATGATACATGCCTTATATATTTTATATAATGATTAAAATCTAATTATCTTATTCCTATACTATTTTTGGACATGTACCTACCTTTATGCTTCTCCAACACTTACATCCTAGTTAGATGCCTACATCGATGAAAGTGCCCTATTCCAATGCAAGTGTCTAGTGCCTTAAAAGTCATCTAATTTGAAAATTAAATGTATCATAATAGTAATAATAAGTGATATTATTATATATATTCTCCAAATTGATTCATATAAATACAAGATCAACCCTTTTTCATTACTCACCTACAAAATACCTAACACATACCAAGGTAACTTATCAAAAACATTCTATCAAGCATTCAAGAAAGCAAAGATTCCTTATTTTATCCTATTTACATATAAGTCATAGGTACTGTTATAGCCTAATTTTCACCCTAGATAAGTCAAAGATACTTTCTCAAATTTGGGATAACATGGAACTATATTTGAATATAGGTAGACTACTACAAGAGATATATCTCTAGATTATGGGTTAGCTACCATAATATATCTGTTTAGGATCTCATCTACACTAGTATAATCACTTATTAAGGTTAAAAGAGAAGAAATAATATAAAATTGAACTATAATAATGGAAGTGATACACCAAGGATATCTCCACAAACATACTTGAAATTTCACTATGAAGGTAGACTACTAAAACTGATCTCAACTCAAATTTCTTCTAGCAAAAGTGTTTATACATGGAGGTAGATAGCTACACATTTATAAATGTGGGTGAATATGAGGTAAAATATTAGACACTAATAATAATATTAACACTTCAAATACACCTAACAAACATTTATGATTCATGAGACATGTTATAATAAATATTACTTAGACAATGCATACAAGAGCAAAGTGGAAGCAAGGAGAAACAATCATCACTTGTTATCAAAATAGATTAATTAAAATACTTAGGCAAGAATTTTAGAGCATAAATTAGCTTAAGAAATTTATTCAAAGGAAAAAAAATATGTAAAACTACAATGGATTTTCCATACCAATTTTGGATACTTTATAATGCCAAAATGGCTTCAATATATAGAGCAATAGGATAAGAGGGAGAAAGAGTGCTATTGGAAAGTCACAATGCCAAGTGTAAAGTATTAAAGACTAGTTATAATGAAAGAGAAGGATATATAAAAAATATCATGAGGTTTTCTTGGATAAATGTCTATCTAAAACATAACATCCTCTTGAAGTTGGTATAGGGATATTTCATTGTCTTTCTTGAAACTACTCTTCTTAATGAGGAGTTCACTAACTATCTAGAACTTGTCTTATAAGTAATTTACACATGTGAAATGATTTGAAAATGTGGAAACATGATTGTTTTAGATCATTATTCACCCCTCCAATTGATGATATTCTCTTTGCCACTTATTACTTCTCTACCGTAAGTCACTAGCCCTCTTGGTCTAAACTCTCACACTTGTAATTGGGGTGACTTGAAGATGCTCAAGAGAGTTAATTTTAGAGATGTAAGACACATATTAATAATTTTTTTGTCCTCTATTATATCATATAGAATTAAAGTTAACTCAAAATCCCACTTCTCATCTCCAACTTGGTAGTTGCCTTCTTACTATTTTGTCCAAAATTGCTTGCAAAAATCAACTTAGCAGAGGAGTCTCCATACATGAATGAGGTTATAATTGGTTTTTATGAGTTATAATACATATATAAATACCTTCCACCATGAATTTCACCCATATATTACATTCTACACCTTCAAATCACCTTAAGTCTTGTAGAAAACACAAAATTTGACCTATTTATATACGTGGTGGTAAAAAATAATTGAATGGTGGGGATCCTAAGACAGTGAAAAGTATGTAAAAATCAATTTTAAATCTAATTTAACCCTTCTAAATCCATTTATATTCATCTATTTCTCATCATGCTATTATGAGGGTTTTAGGTTCTTAATAATGGTTCATAAAGGTTAGGCCCTTAAAATTTGAACCAATGCCATTGGTTTTAAGTACATGAACTCCCTTTACTCTCCTTAAGTTATCAAGACCCCATACATATTTTTCATACATATGGGAGTGGAATAATTTGTCTCTCAAGTAGTTACTATGTATTCTAGAAACCCCTAAGACAAATTGAGACAAAAAATGGTCAATCTATTTTGTTCTCTAGAAACTAATGAATCTCATAAACCCTCCATTATCCAATGAAGGATATAACATTTATTGGGAATATCACATGGTCATTGGAGTGAAGTTAGAAGCTTGAAGTTCATGCCTAGTTATAGGCCTCAAATGCATAGGCTAGCTTTTCTAAGTTTGTGACCACCTATGAGTGGTCATAGTGGCTATAGGACCTCCTCAGCACTTATTCACCTCCAATTAAATCATACCATCATCCCATAGTTCCTTAAGACTCTATGATTCATCTTTTGTCATTAATACATTAGGTCTACTAGTTGCATTTCTTGTGAGGTGTTTTAGATCAGTTATCCTAATGGAAGTACTAACTATGTATCTAAATTCACATGAGGTTCAATGAGTAATATGATGATTATGTGAGTGATTTAATTAAATTTCAATATCTATATGTATATTTGGTTAGGATTTGAGGTAGCCACTTCATCATATCTCTCTTAGTCTCTTGGCTGCCCCTAGCCCAAGGAGTGGGCTAGGTATAAGACAAAACAATGGGTACTTATACTATTAGTATGACCTAAAGGAGTCCATGGGAGTATTTGTAAACCCATAATGACCACCTGTACCAAATTTCAAACCCTAGACATGAATATAGAGCCCTCAATAATTCAAATTCTCAAGACTAGATATAAGCTTGTGACCGTGTGTAGGGTTTTGATTGACTAAGTATGAGGTTTTGAAACCTAGATTGGATAAATATTTACTATATTTTATTTACCTCTAAGAATCACATGGAAGTGTGATATTATCACTATGAGAGTGATTTATATGTGGTCATCTCTATCTTATACCTTTTCCTACCAATCAAACCTAAATCTTTCATTAGCTTAGGTTAGTCTATCTCCTGAGTCAAATTATAGGTGCTTAGTTGGTAAATAAATGGGTTTATATAGGTGATGATACATGTTTTGTAATTTTAATTCACAATTTTTGTTCCTCCTAAGGTCACTAGGGACATCTCACACCTGAATGGATTCATTTCTACTTTGAGACCATGTAATTACTCCTTTACCATCAATGCACCAGGCCCGTAAGTTACATTGCTCCAAGTTCATTTTGGCTTCTTAACACTGTAGTTTTCTAAGAGCTTCCATTAAGATATTTAATGAGTTAAAATCCCATTCAACTAACATTATCTCTCAACCTAATAACATCCTCTTATGCTAAGATGTTACCTCTAAGCCTATACTATAAGAATGAAACTATTAGGCTTACCTAGACCTCATAAAATTTCACCATGAGATGAAACTATATGGGGAAGAATCCCTTTTTATATAAATTAAGATAAATCATCACACTCTTAAACTTTATTGAATTATAAGAAAATAAAGGTGGCTATGGTGTTTTATATTTAGCCCCATATTAGACTGTCACCCTTAAGATCTCTTCAATACAAAAAATTCAATGGATAATTTGATAAACCATGATCTTAAGGGTTGAAAAAAAGTGTATTATATTTGGAATGAAGCCACTCATAGTAGGATGGACTTTGTAACTATTAAAACACTATTTTTATCTTTTATTGGTGTTCACTTATAGCATAAGAGAATGATTATGCTTATCTTCCATGGTCACACATGCCAAATTAGGTTGAATCTAACATGAAATGGGTAGATATGATCTATAAATCTACATACATTACTTGGTTCACATAGATCAATATCTAAATTGAAACTAGATGATAAAAACTGAGCCATTTAGATTGCATAGGTATTTTAGAGGTATTAAAAATATTAATGATTGTTCATATAGCACAAGCCACCAATATTGAAATTATGAACACAAAATGGAAGTTCAAAAGGACCTATAACATCCTCCAAGTGCACTCACTCCAACTCCTCTTCTCTAGTCCGTACCAAATGAAAATCATTGACTCTTTTTGAGTTGTCTAAGGGAGTGATAAGAGATAGGAAATAATTTTTATGAATTTTTAATATGTTAAATCAACCTGAGCCTAAAAATGACCTATAGGGATTCCATGACACCTTCTTGAAGCATTCACACTTGTAAATGAGTCACCTCAATCTATAAAAGAATCTAAAACTAACTTTTTATAGGTGATCTTTTTTCCATTAAACCTACAATATTTTAGTTTTAATTCCTTATCTAATATAAATATGTTAGATTTATTCTTAAAACACTTTTCCTTTTGTGAAAAACTATACAATTCCTTAAAATGACCAAAAAGGTGGCATAAAAAGACATTACAAAAATGGACAAATATGACAAAGGCTAAAACATGTTGTATGACGCTCAAAGTATGACTTGACCTCATTTAGGATCATGGTGATGATTTTAAAACCTAGAGGAACTTATTTAAAGTTTTAACATGTAAGGGGAGTTGACCCAATTTGACTTGGGATAAAATTTTGGTTAACATTTTGGTAATTTTTAGGGTTAACATGCTTACTATGCTAAGGATCAGTTGCCTTGATTTTCTATTGGGAAATGGAGTCACTCATAAGCTACAATTAACATTGATATGAATTTTAAAAGAATAAAAAAACATAAAAAACACAACAAGAAACTAAAAAACAAAAAAGGATAACAAGACACATAGAATGTGCTATCCAAGCACTTAGAGAAAATACACAAACAACTCACATCAAAGAATGTGCCAAACATTTACGGAAAACAAACACCTATCCTAATATATAAAATAACTCAAAACACTTAAGGTGAAAGATAAATTATTCATTGCTTCAATGGGGTCAAATATAATTCTTTTAGGATCACTGTTGTTTCATGAAAATAAACCATCATATGATGAATGTTTGTCAATGAAAACTTGCTTATGAAGATAGTCAAATGACTTACCATTTTTGGATCTTCTTCTAACTACAAGTGTATCAATTGGAAATCTCATGAACACTCCATATATATTTATTATATGTTTATTTGAATTTGAAACTTTCTTAACCTTTATCATGTCCACTTGACATTCTTCAATCTAATCATTGGGAGTCATGAAACCCTTCCCAACTTTAAATGTGTTTGAATCATGATATGTTTGCTATTGGGAATAATCAAGGCTATATTATTTTTTACCAAACACTTCATAGTTTACCAAAGTTTTTTCCTATTTGGTAGAGACCCCACATTATTCTTTGTGATCATTAGGTACCTGATTAACCTCATCATCAGGTCTATATTCATTTTGAAGAGTTATAGACCTGCTTACCTCTTCAAACTTCTGTACTATGGCATTGAATTGTTGCCACATATCATTTAAATTTTCTTGAGGTTCATGTCCATGAATATTCTCTTCTTTGGCAAGAAAAACTAAATGCTCACTAGGACAATCATGTTCTATTATATCTATGATATGAACATCATCATCCATGTGCAAAAGGTAGTTGCCCCATGCACCCTATCTTCGAGTGTCATCAAAATTTGCCTAAAGAGACCCATCACATTATTCATGAAGGATGTATGTACCAAGACCTATTTCTTCAATATGCTCATATATATCAAATCCATATTGGTTAACTCCCCATTCATCAAGGTATAAGTCAGCTATGCCATTAAAAGGTGTTAAAGATTCTTGATCACTAGGGTGATCTTCTTCATCACTGATATTACAATTCATGTTTGATGTATAAGGAACATATGGATCCACATGAAAATTAGATATAGGTTCAGATTTTATTGATACTTTAGCACCATACCTAGTCTTAAATTCCATATAGGATGAATCTAAAGTCAAATATCCTCTAGTCTAAGTAGTAAAATATCTTGACAATAAAAAGGCAAAGTGAGGTGGCACATCCAAAACCAAAACATCTTAAGAAATAGTGAAAGTAGGAAAATCATGAAGAATAAGTTAAAAACCTTAGATTATGTCAATTATCTTGGTAGCTGACCCATCCAATTGTAACACTCCCTTGGAATGAGGTTCATACCTCAAATTTAACTTAATAACCACTTTCTTGGGCATGACTAAATTACTTTCTCCACTATCAATCAAAAAATTGTGAACCAACAAATCTATAATGATGATAAAGAGATAAAAAGGAGGAGGTTTGTCTACATTCTTAATATTTGGCTATCTCTCATTATGCTTCAATGTGTTTGTCAAGGCTACCTCTTTCCCACTAGGCTACTTGGTTACCATATTGAGTTTGGATAGCTCTTATTGGAGTCTAATTGTCCAAGTATTTATAGTGTATCCCATATTGATACATTTACATAATCATTTTTCATCTACTCTACTATGTTAGTGAAAGAGCCACTAACCTTAGCTTGTCCACTAATAGGAATAGTTCTACCTATAACTTGAGAATTTTGAGGTGTGAATGAATTCTTAGCATTCTAAATTATTTAATCCACTTGTGCATTTTGGAATACATTATAAATACCTACCCATTTAAATGTTTTAAATATCATTAATGTACAATTACTATCCCTTTGAATCTCTTTAATTTCCTTTCTCTTTGACCTTGTGTTTGTAGCTATAGGACTTGAGTCTTTACTTGATTATCCTTGATAATTCAAAACACATGAGTATTATTTATACCAATTGAATAAATTAGGTTCCACTTGAGCACTCTATCCATTATTATCTCCTCCATTAGGTACTTTATATTGAGTCATGGTTGGCATTTTTCCTAAATGTGCCATGAAAGCTTGATTGAAGGATTCATTAGGATAGGTAGATGGATCATGAGGTTGATCCCATAGAGGCTAACCCTCATGATATTAAGTAATTTTATTTTTATTAGGCACTAATTCTTTTGAGGTAGAGGGAGCATTGGTATTATAACCATTATATGATCTTTCTTAAACTAACTATCCTTGGCTTTGAAGATGACCTTGAAAATGTAGTATATTGCCTTAATAGTTTAGATAGGATTGATTGTGTTGATATTGGATTTGGAAAGGTCTACCTTAATTCTATTGTATGATTATCTTGAGACATAAAATATCTTTCTCAAGAGCCTTCACTCTTTCTACCTCATTATATTTACTTGATGGACAAGGGTTAACTAGCTTATGTTTTGGTGTAGGGATGGGAGAAACAACATGTTTTGGGGTTTGTAAATCAGGGAGTAGATGCATAGTGGGTCTTAGAGAAATCTTCCCAGCTTGAATCAAACAATTATAATCTCTAATGGACACTTCATAGGCATTAGGAAATGTATTCCCTCCTATAGATTATACCATCATAAAAATATCACTATCAAAAGCCTTAAGATAATAAAGGAAAGCATGATGTGTAGTAGGTCTTACCAATATTGGAATTATATATCATGTATTATGAAACTTTGTTTTGAAGTATTGAATATCTTGTTGAGGTGTTCTCGTTATGTTTGTTAGCTTCTTAGTCAATGACAAGTTATCAATTTTGTCCTTAAACCTTCTCAAAACATCACCCAACTCATCCCATGTAGTGATAGATTCAAGAACCAAAGTACAATACCAATAAATAGCCTTCCCCTTGAAATAAATATCCAATAACCCAGTGGATATATTCTCCTCAATGATATGATGTATATTAAAGAAATTGGAAATGTTTCTAATGTGCTCAATATGAGTAATGGAAGTCTTACTTGTGTATGAAGGGACAATTTTGAGGGATGATATGGGAATGCCATCATAATGGGAAAGTCTTAGAGGACTATATCCATTGAATTAAAAAAAATATAAGTTATTTACCATGATAGCTTTAGGATTTTTCAAGATTGGGCCAATCAAAAACTTTCTTATAGGTATATGAGAAAGGTATGATCTCTTTGGGTAAGGATGGTGTTAGAAAATCTATATGCTTTGATTGAATAATAAGGAAGATCTTAGAAATAAAAAGGAATGCCTTTAGTATGAGATATTATTTTTACCTTAGGCATGAAATAATACACTAGTTTATAACCAAGTGTTAATTATTGGTGTCACCAAATACTTTAGGAAGTAGACTGATACAACCTCTTTGTTGTCAAGACCAATATCCGCTTTGAATAACCTTATTGGACCACATGTCCCACCAGGAATGTCAAAACTATTATAGCCCAAATTTTTACCCTAGATAAGTCAAACAAACTTTCTCAAATTTGGGATAACATGGAACTATTTCTAAATATCGGTAGATTTTTAAAAGAGATAGATTTATGGATTATGTTCTAGTTCCATTGATTTTAGGCTCTCATCTACATTAGTATAATAGCTTATTGGGGTGAAAAGGGAAGAAATAAATATAAAATCAACCTATACTAATGGAGGTGATACACCAAGGATATCTCCACAAACATACTTGAAAATGCACTATGAAGGTAGACTACTAAAACTAATCTCAACTCAAAGTTGTTCTAACAAAAGTGTTTATACATGGAGGTAGATTGCTACACATTTATGAAGGTGGGTGAATAAGAGGTTTAATTTTAGACACTAATAATATTATTTAAACTTAAAATAAACCTAACAAAAATTTACACTTCATGAGACCTATTATAAGAAATATTACTTACACAATACATACAAGAGCAGAATGAAAGTAAGGAGAAATAATCATCACTTATCATCCAAATAGATGACTTGACATACTTAAGAAATAATTTTAGAGGATAAACCAGATTACTAACTTTATTCAAAGTTAAAACATGTAAAACTAGTAGGGATTCACAATACCAATTCTAGATACTTTATAATGCCAAAATGGCTTTAATATATAGCGTAATAAGATAAGAGAGAGAAAGAGTGTTGTTGGAGAGTCACAATGCGAAGTGTAAAGTCTTGAAGACTAGTTAAAATTTAAGAGAAGGAGATATAAAAAATATCATGAGGTTCTCTTGGACAAGTTTCTATATGAAACATAACATCCTATTGAAGTTGGCATAGGGACACTTCATTGTCTTTCTTAAAACTACTCTTCTTGATGATGAGTTCACTAACTATCTAAAACTTTCCTTGAAATTCATTAACACGTGCACTAACTTGATAAGGTGGAAACTTGATTGGTGTAAGTCATTATGAACCCCTATAATGATGATATTCTATTTTCAACTTATTACTTCCTTCCCTATAGTAACTCACTTGCCCTCTAGGCCTAAACTCTCACACTTGTCACTGGGGTGACCTGCACATACTCAATAGAGTTCATTGCAAAGATGTAAGACACATTAAAATATTTATTTATCCTTTGGTAAATCATATAAAATTCAAGAAAACTCAAAATCAAACTTCTCATCTCTAAATTGGTAGTTACCTTGATTCTTACTATTCTATCCAAAGCTGCCTGTAATAATAATCTTAACAGAGGAGTCTCCATACATGATTGAGGTGAGAATGGGTTCTTCAGAGTCAGAATACATCTCTACACACCTTCCACCATGAATTTCACCCAAATATTCCATATTACACCTTAAAATCACCTCAAATCTTGTATAAAATACAAAATTTTACCCATTCGTACAAGTGGTGGTATGAAATAATTAAGTGGTGGGGAGCTTAAGAGAGTGCCAAGTAGGTCTAAATTATTTCCTAGGCCAATTGACCCCTTCTAAATTCATTGCTCTTTGATGCATGGTCATATTATAAGGACCCCAAAATGGACTCAATTTTGGATTTAAGTAGTCTTTTAAGTGTCTCATAGGTGTTATATGTCATAAATTATCTTTAGGTGTGGTCTAGGTAGCTTGAAGATGCATAAAATTTAAATTATGTATTTTCCAACCAAAATGCTTCTTTTTTAAAATTTTGAATTTTCAAGCCTCGTCTAAGGATTTTCGTGCATTTGTGAAGGTGTTAAGGTGTATAAAACCTATATAATATGTTTTTAGACTATGATAATGTACTTAATATGTTGTTTAGCCTATATTCAAGGTCCTATATTGGTCATTTTATGTAAAATCAAGAATATGCAATGTAATGAAATATCTCTACATGGGAAAGTCCCCAAGAATCAGTTATGCATCTGCTTGGAGTCAGTAGAGATTTTTTTTTATTTTTAATATCTCATTCCATTTAAGTAAGTGTAGGAATGAAGGATTGTAATAAACTTTGTTGAAAAAGGAGAATGACTGTGTTATCAATTTTTTGAGTGTCCTCAATTTGCATGGTTGAAAATAGTGCCTATGGTGTGTTTGAATCATCAAATGGTAAGTATATTTTTTGAATGATTATTGGTATTTTTATTATAAAATTATGTTTCCTAATCTAATACAGGTAATGATAGTTTGTGTTTTAGGAAGTCACTTTTGAAAAGACTGTCAAGCCTACTAAACATGGTATACACTTATACAATTATGTTTAGGGAGTAATCTGAGCATTTGATATTTTATTAAATTGAGTCTTGTAGAGAATTATAATGTAAAAACACACATTAATGGAGGGAATGATATTGTTTTCTTACATAGTTGGTGTAATATGGTTATATTCTATTTTCAGTCATAAATCTTATTCATTATAAGCAGATAGTCCCAAAACTCAGTATTCTAAGCACTATATCTTGTAGTGAATCTTGTCTTTGATTCAAAAGAGATTATAAAGAGGTTTAGAATCATATTATCATCTGAGGAGAATATTATTGTAGGTTTGGAGTCATTTTATGTTTAAAGATAGTGAAACCCTACCTACCCTATTTCCTTCAGATAAAATATAGTGATGCAAGACTAATTTTTTCTTATTATGAATGATCTGAGGGTTATGGAATGTTGACCATTAAAATGAAAAATGTGTAAGAATGTTAGGTAGACATTTTGGAACATTTTATCCCTATTTAAAACTTTTTAAATGTTCCCAATGGATTTATTTTCACTCTCAGTTTGTGATAGGTAGAATAAGCCCTAAACTAGGGTTTGGTCATTTGGAGGAGTTTAAACCAACCAAAATTCAAATTTTTTTATAATATTGTGTATTTTTGTACCCTAAATAAATCAATAATTTATAGACCTGTACTGATTTCTAGAGAGAGGTTTTGTGGAAGGTATAAAAGAGGCCTAATTGGATAGGCTACAAGAGAGAAAGTGGACCTAGGGGAAGAGTTATACCCTCAAATTTGACATACAAGTGTGTTACTACAAGGGAAAGTATAATATGTCTATGGAATCTCATAAATATTTTTTATTTATCCATACAAGTTCATTTTTAGTCAAGCAGGGCTACAAGGATTGAGTATTGCATAAGTAGAGCTATATAAGTAGAAAGAGAATTGAAGGATACTATCATAAAGGGGTAAATCATTGTCATGAAACTCTTATAATCATGATAAAGATATGATAACCACATAAAATTAAATATAATATATACTTTTTCATGATTAGTGTTTCTACAAATGCAATCCTAAAGAAGTGATTCATTGATTAAGGATAAGAGAGAGAAAACTTGTACAAGATCTGCATCATTTTGGTATCAGAGTCAAAAGGTTAGAAGATAAGATAAGGAGGATAAGATGGTAGCTAGGAGACTAAGACAACTTATTGAAGCTTAGAGAATTTAGTAAACCATGAAAAATATTGTCATTGAGATGAGGAATATGTAGGAAATAATGGAAGCTATGGAGATAGCCCAAAGAAGAAGGGTTATAGTTGAAGATGATAGTGACCGAGAAAAAGTGTGAACCTTTGCCATGTAAAATTTTTTAAAAAAAGTATGTGAGTTAATTGAAATTTTTTCTTAGCACTTGACAATGATTTCAAGTTGTGGATTCATAGAGGAAATGGTATCCAAGGTCAAATGCTTGAGGGAGAGTCTTGAACAGGGAAGAGATGATAAAGAGATGGGTAACATACAATAGGTCTATGAGGGAAAACCACATGAATGCAATATTATGAGAGTGTCAAGTTAATAAAATGAGAATTTAGAAGAGAACATGTAGTCCTTGTATATGTAGGAGGTAAAGGGTAGTTATGATGGAGAAGTACAATAATAAACCAAGCAATTACACAAACATGTAGCATGCAATGATCAAAAGGATGACATACATGAAGTGAAGTGGAAAAAACAAGAAGAATGGATGAAGGATAAAAAAGACACATTTGAAATAGTAGTACATCATGGAAGCAAGGTTATGATGGATCAGTTTAAAGGAGTGAAAGCATTGTATACACACTCAATACAAGCAACAAAGGACAATATCTATGTTTTCCTTAACAATTTTATTACACGTGCAAGTAAACCATTAAAGAAGATGAACCATAGAAGGCCTAATTATGGGGACTAAGAACATGTTCACCTCCATGAGAGGCAAGTAGCATTAGATACCTTATATCAGGAGGTACAATGTAATTAGATAGGAACATAAACCAAGTCAACACTTATGGCAAGCATTCTTCATCTTGGTAGTATAATGCAGGGGCATCCTATAAGGACCCCAAAATGGATTAAATTTAGGATTTACGTAGTCTTTTAAGTGTTTCATAGGTGTTAGAGGTCATGAATAATATTTAGGTATGGTCTAGTTAGCTTTAAGATGCATAAAATTTAAATTATGGCTTTTCCCACCAAAATACTTCTTTTTTGAAAATTTGAATTTTCAAGCCTTGTCTAAGGATTTTCATGCATTTGTGAAGGTGGAAAGGTGAAAAAAAATTGTATAAGAGGTTTTGATACTATGAAATGGTCCTTAATATATCCTTTAGCCTATAGTCAAGGTCATATATTGGTTATTTTATGTAAAATCAAGAATATGCAATGTAATGAAGGATCTCTATGTGGGAAAGTCCCCAAGAATCAGTTATGCACCTTCTTAGAGTTGCTAGAGTCAGTTTTTGGTTTGTAATAGCTAATTATATTTGAGAAAGTGGAGTAATGAAATATTGTAATAAATTTTTTTGAAAAAGGAGAATGATTGTTGTTTTTATCTAATTGCTGCTTTTTGTTAAGTGTGAAAAGAAGAAACTAGTTAAGAAGGGTGTGTAGAAGAATACTTGTTAAATACACACATGTTGAATCTATAATTTGTGATAAATACTCTTTGTATAGGTAATAATTACCTAAAATAATAAATAACTACCACAAAACTTTTTAGTTAGACAAGTAGTTTGGTGGATTGCCTAGCATGGGCTAGATCATAGAAGCAAAATCTTATTAGGAGGCTATCAATCCACCTACTTTTAAAATTTAAGTTTGTGAAGAAAAAGGAAATATAATTTCATTTAAAACAAAAAATAACTTAAATTAAAAATAATTAAATAAAAAAAAAACTAAATTAAGATAAGAAAGTTAAGTGCTTTTAAAATAATGACTAAATAGAGTAACTAAAAACTAACAACTAACAACTTCTAGTTCCAATTTAGTACATTACACATGCTATTGCATTGTTATATCTATCTAGGCATAGCCCCATTGATCTAACAATCTCTTAATATAAACCATGCTATATCTTGAGATCTCTTATCAATTATCATTGCTATAACATGTATATTTGCAACATAACACACTTTTAGGCATATTTTTTATAAGGGTATTCATTTTAGGGTCTTCATTCCTACCCTCATAAGAGGGGGAAACAAACAAGGGTTTTGTCATAGAGATCAGGGCTCCTAATAGTAAAAAATCTAGCTTTTAGCATCCCCATAACATCAACCAAATATCAAACTAGTTAGAACAGACTAGGTAGATAGTGAAAATATCAGAATAGTTACCAAATTTGGGCTAAGACAATGTTGCCAAGATTAGAATATAATTTTGATACCACTACTATCTTTTTTCAATGATCCTATCTAAATAATAAAAAACTAGACTTTCCAAAAACAAGTAGAAAAGTAGGTTCAACTATAGTTTTGCATAGTCAGACCAGTTTAGAATCAATAGTCTTCAGTACAATTTTGCTCATATAATATATATATATAGGGGGAATTATGTGTGGCATAATGGTTTTCAATTCTAGTTTCAGATATGGTAATTGATATAACTTCTAGATCAGAATCCATGTTTCAAACACCAGTAATTGGGGGTAATGTGCATGACATATTTGTTTTCTTTTTATTTCCAAGTTTAGCATTACCCAAGTATTCTTAGCAATTTCATGCCTTATTCTATCTATAGGTGGTTAGAATCATTTTGGAGTGGTTTTCATATAAGCCTAGTGTACCAATTTTTAAGTGGCTTTTATACAAGCCTAATCTCCATCTTTTAGAGTGGCCAAGAGTGGCCTAGTTTCCAACATACATTTGGCTATCAACACCAACATTTTTAGATCATAGTAAATTCATGGGATTTAGGAGCCTTATGTTTCTTCATCCTCATTTTTACTTCCCCCCTCTTTTTGGATGAATTTTTAAATCAATTTTAGTGCGATCACATATAGGATATTCAATTCCAAAGGACTATTTTCCTCCCTCATGGTTAGATATAAGGATATATATCACTGTACTATCATCTTTCACATGGATGGATCTTATATGATCTCCATTTTATCCCTTATTTATTTCACTTGAGGCATATGTAGGCATATTTCAAGATTAGAGAATTCCATGTGGGGAAATTTTAGGATTCCTTTAGGCATCATGGTCTTTAGGTCCTCCTCTCTAGAATCCAAGCATAAGCTCTCTTATGTTCACTATGTATGTCACCCATGTCTAGTTTTTTCAAGTTTGTACTAAGGAGGAATAGAAAAATCTAAAAGAGTTAAAATAAAAATAAAGTCAAAAGGAAAAATAAAATATTAAACATTAGATCAATCTAAAATACATAATATTTATTTGACACATATCCTATTCTAGTCAAAGATCAAACTCTATAGTTTACATCATGATATATCTGAGGTCCATTAGGGTGTATTAGGCTAATATATTGGGGTAGGATGTCTCATATCAAAATTTCATTCTATATTCTTATATTTTTTATGCCACCTATCTTCTCACACAAGTACCCAATCTTCATAGTAGGTTGATGACTTTGTAAAAGGTCCTAAGGAGTGGGGGACAAGTTGTGAGAAGGTAGGATATTTTTATTTTTGATGAATATATCCTTCATGGGATGATCTATGTACTTCAATTGTGCTTTTTAAGTGAAGTATCCTAGGTCCTTGATGTCAAAATATTTTAGCCTTGCTCACTTGTCTAAAGTGTCTCAACTTCACTAAGGATTTATACATCACTCATGTGGCACTTTTAATTCATCATTACATCATATTTTCCCAATATCCCCTTGATGGATATTGTTTGTAGCTGATCACAACTTGTCTCATATTCCTTTAGAGTTGATTTTCCTTCAGATGCCACTTGGATTTTTAGTTTGTGAGTTTATTAGTAACATTTTAATGGTTGTCCTAAAAAATACCCATCAATATTATTATCCACACCATATTTATCATCATATTCATGTGAATAGATGGTTGTGTTCCCTCACATCATGTTTTAGAATAAACACCAATTTTGAGTTTGCACTCATTTGAATATTTTGCTTATTTTCCATCATTTGTGTCCTTTTGTATGTTTTATTTAAGTTGAATTTACCTATCTTAAATTTGATTAACATTTTAATTATAATAATTTGTGTTTTTATTCATGTTTAAAATAAGTTTAAATTAGTTATTTTACATGGGATGACATCATTTTTCAAGTATATCCTTGTTTATCTTTTGCATTTTATTACATTAGATATTTTCCTTCTATTTAAATTTTTTACATGATTTCACACAATATTTCATCTGTTTGACATTCATTTTCATCTTCTTGGATTTTTTATACTTTTTACCATGTATCTACTCAAATTTTTTGGAAAATAAATAAGGCGTACATCACATCACATCATATATCTAAAATTTCAAAATTTGAAGCTTTCAATTATTTACCATGAGATTTTGTCTTTCACCCATATCTATTTTTATATTTTTTCTTTTCCTAAACCAAAAGAAGCCCTATAATCCTAGTGAGATAGAGAATTTTTAGGTCCTAACAATTTTTTTAGAAAAAATTAAATTTTTATCTTAATTTTATGGTATGCCTCTTGATCTTCTCATTGGGTGCCTTTAATCACCCATGACATATGTAAAATTATCTACAATTATAAAGGTAAGTGAAGGTATGTATTTTAATTTATTTAATTTCAATTATTTTAACATTTATATTAAGCTATGTTATTTGGTGTGTTACCATGTTTCTTTATGAAAACACCATCCTGAATTACACTATTATGACATGTGATGAGCTTCAAGTGGGGCATATGTATACACATAATAATTTCCACTTTATCATTTAATGACTCTTTTTATTATAGTGACTTGTCAACACATCAATATCCATGAGTGCACACCTTAAAGGGTGCACTAGGAATGGGATGAGAAAGGCTCATGGTAATTTGAAAGAGATTTTTTTTTTTGTTTTGATTACACCATTGATATTATTAGTTTGACCTCCTCTAACATCTATATATCTATCTATCATGTTTATCTTATGGTATAAACCTATTTTATATCATCTATTTTATGCCTTCACCCTTCCTATACTATATCAATCAACTTGATAAAGTTATAAGATTATTTATTAACATTTTTATTTTATTAGCCTAGATGATACTATTTTGTGTTAGCTAATATATTTAAATTTTATTGACTAGGATTATACCTTAGTTTATAGTCTAAGGTTAGTTTGGGGTATTGGATCACTAAATAAAGGACATATTTTAGTCATATCATATCATATACCACTTATTCACTCTACTTTTGCTTGCTCATCTACCCTAAATACCATTTGGGAGAGTTAGTGGCTTAGAATATTATCATGATGAGTCTTATTTTGTGGTGTCATTGAAACCCAATACAAAAATTCATTGGGAATTCCTAGATAAGGATATATTAGGTATGTGTCTAGCCATTTGAGGTCTTCAACCTAAAAAATTCTCTTGTAAAGATCCACTTGAGCCAAGGGGGAAATTAGAGTGTCAATGGGTCCACCCTAAGGTAAGTATATTCTATCCATACACTATTTAATTTATTTACTTAGTAGATTATATGTTTTTTGTTGCTTTATGGATGGATTTATGTGTATCCTTGTTTAGGATTTGTCCACACCAAATAAGTTGGTATGGCTATATGATTGTTTGGACTTGAAATAAATCACTTTAAGTTTTATAGACCCAGATTTGATTGACCATTTCACCTTACCCATTTATAATAATTCAAACCCATCCCTTAGTTTATTAAAAAACCTTGTACAACCAGTTACTTTAATCCAATAATATATATTTGTTGAGCTATAGAGAGAGATATATCCTTATGTCATAGGCTTAAGATTTGAAACCCTTTCCTATTGGCATTCACACTAGAGGTTACCATCTTAGATATCTATAAAATTAATTTGGTCCTTATCCAATTATCCAAGTATCATAAACTATATTTGATTGAATTTAATCAAGTCATAGTCTATTGAGAGAAAGAGGATTGGTGTAGGTAAATCCTAGCCCATGCATATATTATAGTGAACATGACATGAATATTATCCCACCTTTGGTTGGATCAATTTTATATTTTTCCTCTTATCTTATTAACAAAATCTTCCAAAATAACATATTTATTTTGGTCAAACTATATCATCCAACCCAATACTATTTGGTAATTATAGAAACTGTATCAACTAGTCTGATACAATTTTCTTTCTATTTGCCAATAATATCATCCAACATGATACCATTTTGTGTGTTCCCAAATACATCAACCAACCTAATATAATCTTTTTTTCCTCAACCACCACTGGCACCTCATTTTTCCAAATTATATTGGTCTAGATGATACAATTTATTGTTTAAATTTAGTAACTAACTATATTAGTTTAGATGATATAGTTTATTATTAAAATTTAATAAATAACTATATCAGTCTGGCCGATAATGTTCAAATGCTTGTCCAAATTTTTTCCTAGAAACTATTTATTTATAAGAGTATTTTTGAATTAAAATTAAATACCACTAGTGCACTAAAAAAATATAAAATAAAATAGACTAAATAATTAGCTATAATTATAAATGTGTCCAAAAATGAAATTAAAATATCAAGGCTCAAGATCGATGGTTGATCTTGATTGCACTAGTTGATGCTAACCTAGGATAAAAACAACCTCAAAATGGTAAGAAAGGTTAGATAATTAAAAAAAAAAAATGATTGAAGTAACATGGATGGGACAAAGGGACCAAAAATTTATAGATAATAAATAATTAAAAGATGAAACAAAAAAGGTATGCATCGTTAAGTACTTAATTCTTAGTTTAAAAATATTGTTAATAAAAGTGGCTAAAATATATTGTAAGAAAATGATTATATAAAATTTGGGTGTGTACATTCCCCCACTTTAATATATAATTTTAGTGGAACTAAAAATACTAGATAAAAGGAAAATAATAATGTAAACTTGTGTAGATGATTGTGATGTGGATTTGTCATTTGTCATAATGATTTATAGTATTCATGAAAAACTAAGATTTATGCAATTAGATAGATTACTATCCAAATGAAAAAAAACTATAATCATAAATCAAATATTGAAGATGCTATTGAAGGAACAATGAAACTTATATGTGTGCCATGTGACACCACTCATGGGGTATGTGTTTTCCATAGATAAATATAAATGTTGAGGATCAAATATTGACCTAATCACTTTGGAAAAAAAAGGGACTTGTAGTATTTATTAATTTCCTATTTAGTGACATGGATAATATTTAAAATGGTTAATATGATGATTAGAAACATTTAGGTAATCATAAAAATTGATATACTAACTCATGTAACTATGATGTTAGATAAATTTGTTCTTTTATTAAACCATGGAAAATTGAGGGTGATCAAGCCCTAATTTTAAGTGAACACGTATGGAAAATATAACCCATTAAGGGATGCACAAACATTAATTTTAAATATTGGTATTTGTAACCCAAATATGAAAATGGTTTGGAATCCAAAATGGATTCATAAGTAAAAAATGTTGGAAGGCACTAGTACTCTAGTATGTATTAGGCACTTTAAATAAATAAACCACTAGATATGGATCTTAGATTTATTTTTTAGTTTATTCCTTAGTTCCTTTATACATTATAAAAGTAGAATGGATAAAATCCATGCCCATACCATGACCATGAATAAAAATTAGTAATGAGAATATGGCATGAATATGTATCATGCCTCATAAATTTAAAATAGTAAAATGTGTGTGCATGAATTTGAAATACCATAATGTGTGCATGAATTTGTTTCATGACCCCATGTAGAATATATAAATTTATTTAAACATAAATTTTTTAATCCACATTTGAAGCTTGTACACATATGCCCATGGATATGCACCTAAAATTTATGAATTTGTTATATGTTCCTGTAGTGTGAGATCCATATGCATGAAATATGCCCCCATAATCTTTACCAATAATCTATTTTTTTGAAACATTATGAATTATATAAAACTAAAATACACATCGTTTAAAATATTTAATATGTTAATGTAAAGTCATGGAATACACACATAAAGACTATGTTGATATGTCAATATATGAATTCCTGAGGCTAAATTGTATCATAATTAATAATCAAATAAATTAATCACATTCATTTCCTATAAGTAATATTCTTGTGATTTTCCCCATGTATGACTTCATTTTGAAGTGAGAGATAAGTTTATTGAATCAATCAAATCAAAATATATAGTAATTTAGACAAGTGTAATCAATTATAATGGTTAGAATATTGAGTAATAGATTTGAATATTGCCTTGATGAAAATTGTGTTAGTCACAAGAATATTACAAATTATAGTATGAGAAATAGTCACATTTAATTGATAATTGATTTCCCAAGGCAATGGATTTTGTATGGAGATATCATGTATTGTATTAACGTATAAAAATAGATCAATATTTGAAGTTGAAATTAGTGACCAAGTAATGCTACAATGTGGGATAACATGTCACATGTGTCCCAATGTGATTGATCAAATGTGTTTTTTATTAACGATACTCGAGATATCACTTGGAATTTTTTTTGATAAATTATTGAATTAACTATATAATAAACATAGTAAATAAGATTTTAAAAAGTCAAATTATATAAATATTATGATGATAAAGGTTTCTTTTAAGTTCATTTTCATTGTCACTTTATGCGAATTGAGATTTGAGTTGTCAAGATGCCTAGTTGTCGAGTTGCATTGCCTCTTCAATTTGAGTATTTATAGTCTACCTTAAGGCCTAAATGGTAGATGAGTTGGTATGTATGATTTTTTCTCATATTTTCCATTAAATTATATGAATTATATTATATTTTAATGAGTTTTTATTTTATTTTTAGTTTTGGAATTTTTAGAGTCCAAGATTGTAGATTGAAAAAATTTATTCTAATGGGTCAGTATCATTGGGTTTATGATGATACTATTTAGAATGGAACTAGAGTATCTAAAATGGGATGATAGTGTCCAAATGCACTAATTTTTTGGATAATATCATTTTTATATTTTTATTCTTTTGGTAAATATATTTACATGTATATTTCATTGATTTTAACCTGAAACTAATATGAGCTTTTCACATGTCCTATCTTATAATGCAATTTACATGTGTGGGAGTTATACAATGGATGGAATATGAGTAAATTGGTGGAGCTTGGTTTAGATGATGCATATTATAATATATTATAGGATGTAATATTTTCAAAACGTTTCTAAATGGGATAAGTTTCATATAACATTCATTTGACAACAACATTGACCAAGAGATGACATCTTAATACTTGTAATTTTTGGTTGCCAATAAGTGAGATGACCATGAAACTAGAAGATCTATGGCATATATTATAGCTACCCATTATTAAAGAGAGGGATATGGTGATGGATAAAGAGGGTTTAAATTATATGTGATGAGCCTATAAGTATATAATAAGTAGATTGTAGGGCACAAACCAAGGTGGTACTATTTTACTTGAGAATATTATATAGTCATACATTGTTTAGTTGTGTAATTTTTTATGTTATATACTTGAATCACTTGTAGTAGTAGGTTAAAGAGACATTAAAATTTAATATCACAGGTATGATATTATGCATTCTATTGAGGATAGTCATACTAGATATTCTAGGGGGTGTAGCATTCTATCCCACTTATATCGATATTTGTATAGATCTAATTTGGATGTTCACACTAATGGGCATGGAGAAACCACATTGTTAAATGTATGGACATGTGATAATATATGTCTAGTACATCCATTTGGTGCTCCTCATAGAGATTGGGTTGATACTAATGTCTTCAAATCTCATTAGGTTTTACCATGATAAAGAGGTTAAATATTATGGTGTATAAAGTTATTTTGGATATATTTAATCCAAATATGATTTGGTGGTGGCCATATATGGGATTTGGGAGGTGTCTAGAGGATGCTAGAGAGATTTGGCACATATGCCTTTTATGCAACTACAAGATCATTTTCCTAGTGTGGTTGAGAGGTTTAAGTATGATTATGTTACATGATAGTTTGGATTGATTTAGGTTGTGCCCCCAATGCCTTATCCATGTATGTGAAGCAATAGGGCTGATATTAGAGAAGGGGAAAGGTTGGGACCGATATGTGCTAACTTGTAACCTTAACTAATAATGGAGTGAGATCCTATGGTTCCATTAGTAGTAGGTGATGACATAGGATGTACAAAAACCTACACATAATGGTGGAGTAATTATTATGGTATAATTTTGAAGCATTGCATGTTGTATTATTCATATCACTTAAAGTTTTTAAAGAAGGCATAAATTGCATCATTTTGAATCACATTATGTTTCAAAAATCATAAATAAATATTATGTTCATGTGCATATATTTATGTTTATACATAGAGAAAATGTATAACACATGTTGATTATAGAGAAAGAAAATAAGAACCCCATTATAATTTGGTATCACATACATTATATAGAGATAGAAAAGAAGAATCACAATCTAATTTTATATCTTTTGAATTTTATAGAGAGAGAGAAAAGGAGAGTCAAATTATAATTTTGTATCATATGAATTTTATAGAGAAAAGGAGCACATTCTAATTTTGTATCATTTGCATTTTTTAGAGAAAGAAAAGGAGAATCACAATGTAATTTTGTATCATTTACATTATCTAGAGAGATAAAAGTAGAATCAAATTAAAATTTTGTATCATTTATATTTTATATATCATGAGAATTTTCTATGCATTGTTCATTGTTCTTATGCTTTTTTATCTTATAACTTTTAATGTGATGAACTATGATAACAAAATGTAGAGATAAATAGGGTGTATTATAAAATAAATATTATTAAGATTTCAACTCATGAAATATGGGAGGAATGGAAATATATACATTATTATTATTATGTTTCTATTTTTATAATGCATGATTAAGAGTATAATATAAATAAAAAAATATGGGATGTAACCTCTTCTATTTCAAAAGTAGTGTATTCTTCCCATTCCTAACTACATGTTTCTTCATAATTTTAATTATGATAACTTTATTCACAATCATATACCTCATATACATAATTAAAATTTATAATCATATAATGATCACTATTAGTCCATTTATTAGAGTAATAAAATGGTAAAGAATTATTAGAAAATATAAAATATAAATGATGGGACTTTTAGGGTTCTTAGTAAAGATAGACATTTTGAAGTTGTTGAAACCTAGGATGGAAAGAAAGAAAATGACAAGACCTATTCCCAAATCACACTCCCACATAAATAGATAAACTTAAAAGGGAAATAAGAAACCCTAAGACAAAATTTTATAAAGAATGTTTAAATAAAATATACATTTTCTCCAATATGTTTTATCTAAATTGGATTAATGAAATAACAACCCTTTATTTAGATAGAAACTAGTAAAATAAAAGCTAAATATAGATGGTATAATGTAGATTTATAACTATGACTTACACATGTAAATTTATGTCTCAAAAAAATACAAAAGGATAGATAATGACATATATTATTTATTGCACTTCCCTAGCTTATACAGGACTATTTAATGATTTTGATGAAGTATACAATATATATATATATATATATATATATATATATATATTTGTTTCTAAAACTGATTGCTATTTATGTTCTAGTCAATATCAATTGATATCAGGTAGTATCAACTGTGATGATTTTCCTATGCCAATAGTATCATTTTATGCCTTATTAATCCTTTGAACTCATGCACATGTACCTATAATATCCAATCCTAGTTAACTACATAAACACTTGAGAGTTCAAATAGGGGGATTATGGAGTAGAAATCCAAAATGATTTAGATCATGCATTAGTCAAGTAAAACCCAAATAATCATAATGAATATAACTCACTAAGCCAACTCCCTCATGGGGTTTTGAGAATGAAATATAAGATATATTGAAATAAGGGATACAACCATAAAAACTTCCTAAGAGTGTCCCTCCTCCAAGTGCAGCTCAAAAACATGATTTTACCCTGATTTAGTGTTCCTAGTTTGTGTAAATGATGAGTGTCTTGCTACTCCATCATCTCTAAATTCACCAATGAACTAGTCTTATGAAATTGATAAAATGTGTACAAATAGTTTAAGCCATCCTATTGCAAATTTAACATAATATCATTACACAAAAATATCTTAAAAAAATGAGTGAAGACCCTTGTATTTATAGATTTTTGAAATTGATTAGAATCAACCATGACCATCCATCCTGAGATCAAGATGTGTGGTCATGAATTAATTAAAATTTGGAGGCTAAATTGATAAATATATTCATTAATATTTGGAATAAAGAGACATTAATGAGGCATAGGAGGGCTTAAACTAGATAATTGTTCCATTTATGGCTTATGGATGCCACCCCATTGATGATGTCACTAGATGATGTAGATATTAGAAATGAATTTAAAATTAAAATATCTTTAATAAATTCCATGGATTTTACACTCAAGCTCTTGATTTGGTTTAATTTTATTAAGTGGGCTTAATTAAATTTTATGAAATTCTTTGGAAATTAGTTTCTCACTTAATCAAACTAATAAAAATGTTAATTTATTGGGTCATAATTTTATTGGAGTATAATTATAAGAAGGTATCAGTTGTATATGAAAAAATTCCCCATTTAGAGTATTGTGGACATGAAATAACACATGCACGTGTCATGTTCTTATGAATTAAAATAATTTAGTGGTATAGAGAATCAAATTGTATTTTCATCATTTTGTATTGAAGTGACTTAAGAATAGCCAATAATCACATAAAATACATTTCCCCATTCAGGGATACATTAGCCTAAATTAGCACTTTTACATGACAAGCTCAAACCATTTAGCACATGTTAGTGATTTTGGCCCAAATTATAGATTGTTATAGAATTTTGAGTAAGATTGACAATTTAAACACAATGGTGATAGGAATTTGATGTCTACATTTTTACCCTATTTGAGAAGGTGTAGCAAGACATTCGATCGAAGCAACATATTTTCAAAGAATGAAAGAGTTTCCAAGAAGAAGTTGGAAGTAAATTACCCATGATGCCCCCTCAATAGGATATACGATGTTGAAATAGAGGGATGGACTCTCAAAAAGAGAGAGAAAAAGTGAAATTAACCCATGGATGAGATTAAATCCATATGAACTAATGATTGCACACATTAATTTGTCAATGATTAAAATATAATTGTCCCCAAGGTGGGGGGAAGTGGGAAAAATGCAATCCCAAACCATAAGTGACACATTGTACAACACCCATAAGAGGGTGAAAGTTTCACACTTAGGGAATGATTGATCCTGAGATAAGTTCCATACTTTAAAATTGCCAAAATAAGGGCAAACGTTGTAGATCTTGGAATTAGAAAAATGAAAGCATTAATCTATATAAAGGAGTTTAATGAATTAATAATATGCCCCAATAGAGTGTATTTAATCATTTGATAATTTTTTTTTACCCTATTAAGGCTGATTTGTGATCACTGATAATGAATTTTACCCTAGTAGGGTTGATTGGATCAATGATTATCTAAATTTTATTCCCTAGTAGGAAAAATTGGTAAGCAAAGCTCAAGGATATAACCTATTACATATATTAAATATGAGTGGGTGTAAATTCAGATGCAAGGGTCTAATGACTAAATTAGACACAAAAAAACCAAGCATACAAGGATGCACAAAGTGATGAAAGAGATTAAAGGAAGAATAAGGGTGGTCGAGTTGTCCCGAGATATGTCATGTATCCAAGTGACACCTAGATAGTCTAGATGGACCTTAAACCAATGTGGTTCACCCAATAGTGGGAGAAAATGGAATGAGGAGAGAATAATAGAAGAAGGATGGACCACTGGTGAATTATTAAATCATGATATGCAGGATAGTGTCTTGACTAGATGATATAATATAGTTTAGGAGATGAATGTCCCAAAATAATCATAGATGGTAGGTTTAATTCAGATATGATCTTTAGAGTATCATTGAATTTTGGACTTTAAATTCAAATAACTTGGTGTTTACTTTATCAAAATGAAAATTTGCATCATAAGTATGAGAAACTTATAATAACATTGCATTTCGATTTTGATGAGCTAGTTTAAATGTAAATATTTATAACTAGGGATGATGATAAATTTTTTACCAAAATCAAAGTTATAATTATTTAAATTTAAACAAAAAAACAAAAAAACCAAAATAAAAAACAATACACAAATGTAACCTAACTTAAAATTAAGATATGAACAATTAGAATGTAAGTAGAAATAAGAGTATATAAAAGCAAAGTAAGAACAACTTAACAAACAACATAAAATTAAGATATGAATAATCAAGATCCATGTGGATGAACAAGATGTAATTTTAAAATAAAACAAAATAATAATTTAAATAAAACTTGAAACAAATCAATCCCAACTGAAAAACTAGAGTAAAAGTGGGTAGAGAATGTATTTGAACTCAAAAGAACAAAGCAAAACAATACAAGACAAAATAATAACACAAAAAACCAAAACACCAAGAAAAAATAAAAATAAACAAAAACCCTTAAATAAATAAATAGAGAGATAAGAAAGCACAATAACACAACAATAAAAATCAAATAAACACACACAAACAAGAGCTAGTCGCAATGTTAGTGCAAATAGAAAACAATTATTTGTGTAAGTGTAATAGAGGTTTTATTCTCTATGATAGTGTAATAAGAAAAAAGGATAAAAGTTTCTCTAAAGTGATAAGACAAAACAACATGGGGGAAAGAGAAAAAAAGGAAGGGGTGGCCAAGTTAACTCCAAATGTATGAGATAAGTGGATGCTACCTACATAGATCCATGGATGTGAGATCCAACATGAACTTCAGGCCAAATGTAGTTCTCCTAAGAAATGGGATAGAGGAAAAATGATGATAAGAAAATAATATTTATGTTATATATGAAATAAGGAAATGGGCTCACAAAATGGTGAGAGCATGTAAATGAGTGCTCTCAAAACAATCAAAACATGGGATCAAAATAAAAAAAGTTTAAGATAATGTTTTTGTTTTTTTATCAATCTATTTCTAATGTTTTTGTGTTTTTGGGATAAGTAATACAAATGAAATATTAATAAAAGGTTCAGGGAACTAATTAAATGAAGAGATGCATGTTCATAAGTAAGAATTAAAATAATAGCTAAACTAGCAATAATGGGGCTTATGAATATACATAATGGCACTCGGAACTAACTAATCAAGGAGATGCACATCTAAGAGTAGAATTTCCAGTGATAGCTAAAGTCGAATGCAATGGCCCAAACTTGTAAAATAGTGAGAGAATGATCCTACTAAGGCAACAATGACTAAAAAATAGAATCAAAATGATAATATAATAGTATGCAGTGTGAGATAAAACTAAAGTGACATTCAACAAGCAAAAACCATGTGCTACTATATCCATTTTCACTTTTCTATAGAGGAACTTGCAAAATAATTTTCAAGTTAAACTGCTTTGTAGAACTGGTGTTGAGTGTGTCTAGAATGACTATGAGTCATAATCAAGATCATAATTGGTCAAGGGATATAACTATATAGGTTACAATGGTCCAAGGTATGAAAATAATATGGTTCTTAGTATAATGGTCCAGGATAAAATGAGACAAAATAAAGAGTCCAAAAAAGGATGGTTCAAGGTGGGATAAAAAGAGTTGAGTTGGAATATAAATGATCCAAAGTGACAAATATCTAAAATTTAAATGGCCCAAAGTCATAAAATAGTATGGTTTTCACAAGAATCATCTAGGGTAGGTCAAGACATAATGAATATTTTCCGAAAGAGGATGACCCAGGATATAATAGTGGGATAAAATGACTCAACACAAGTTACCCCCAAGTAAGGGGTCTTGTATACAATGGTTCTATTGACCATTTTAACCACAAGTCAAAATGATTCAACCCCCTATATTAAAAAAATTATATAGGGATCTATTATAATCTCATAAGGTGTGTCATAGTTTTTTTGATGTCATTTCATATGTTTTAGCCTTGGTCATGGTCTAATTAAGTCCTTATGTTATTTTATATCATTTAGGGGTCATATATGGGTCATAAATGAAGTGGTAAAATTTTAAAGGTGTCCATGTGCTCAAAAATTTATTCCAATGTAAAATGTGTTAGATTAATTGTCAAGAATGTTAGGAATAATTTAAATTTGTAGGTTCCTAACTAAAAATCAAGATAGTAAGTGGAAAAGGAGTTTCAAAGGTTGTATGGCCTATGGAAGAGAGTGGCACATGGGAGATGATTTTTAGTGGCTATTAAAATTCCTTGGACTCATTTAAATTCTTGAAATTCTTTATAAGTCCTAAAAATGGGTTAAAACCATTCTTCTCTTCTATCACCAAACTATGCACATAAAACTGGTCAACATGTTTTTGGATAGTACGACCAATAGGAGAAGTTTCATGTCAAATGAATTTGGGGAGTGATATTAAAATTATTAAACTTAATTTTCATGGTAATATTTTAAGGATTGATCACTTTTAATTTATGAACCATCCTTAACAAGTTGAATATACATTTCTTCTTGTTATTTCCCACACCCATTAGTTTTGCCCTTGTTTGAGTTAATCCATACAAATCAACTTATGAATTTTATTCCATAGGATTTTTTATTCCTTATCTCATGATTCCCATTTTTTTTTTCATGATTGTAAGTGGTTTAATGGGTTAAATAGTCCAAATTTTAGGAAGATGTCACAAATGGAAGTTGTAGTCAAGTTTCACTACTTGTAGAAGGTTTGGTTCTCTATAAGGGTCTCTTATGAATGTGATTTTTTTTTCATGTTTTAATGTCATAATAATAACCTTTTTTCCATTATTTATCCTATAATATCATATATTGATCAAACACACAATCACCTCAAACTCACAGTTAACTCATGGCAAGCTTATATTTGTAGCCATGGGGTGTGAAGCTCTGAGGACATTCATGGAGGTGTATGAAGAAGTTTCAATGTGATGAAAAAATTATTAAAATAGACATATTCAAGCCAAGATTCCAAAATTGGCACATGATTGATTATGGAAATAATTTCTTAAACATACACAGGCTTATAATATTAATGCATGCCTACAAATCCCTGTAGGAAACATACGACATTCAAATGGGAACAATGAATCTTATTTTAAGTTATTCAGATTGTAAGGATTTGTTTGAGTAACATGAAAGAGTATAATACTGGTTGGAATAATCACACACCATGCACATTTATTATTTCACCTTCACTACGCTGCAACTTGAGATGTTCATTTATAGGTGACCATATATAGAGACTTGAAATATGATCATAAGGATTTACTGACATGTTTTGAGGCCTTCATCAAGTTGTAAGAATAATTATATTCCTTGAGAACCTAGTATAAGGTCATCTAATATGCAAAATCCATAGTCTTACCTTCAATACCTTATATGCTTTTGTGTGTGCCTCTACAAGCTACCACAAAGGCCTGAACATGGTTATGGAATAGTTTAACATATTTTGAGGTTCCCATGAAGGTTTTGGAGGTTAGAGACAATTTGGTAGTCATGAATAAATAATTGGACTAGTTGGTATCCTTGAGAAACCATCTTCAGATTGAAAGACTGGGCTTTAGGGACAAAATATTTAAAATCTCCAAAATAGAGCCCCCAGTTCTTTTGGAGTTAATATATAACAATTTTGAATAGAGTTTTAATCAATATAAATTCATATATCTTGTATCCCTATCATATGGGAAGATAATTGAAAGAGGATATGGAGGTTGTACAAGTAGGTAGGATGTTATAGAGTTTCAAAGTCATGCTTTATTTCACTATAAACTTCTAGTGATGTCTACAAGTTTTAAACCTCAAAAAACCTTCACAATTCAAAGTGGCATATTAAGGCATATACACATTTTTGAAGGGTCCTATTGATTTTAAGAACATATTTATGGTCTAAAGGTCATCAAGAAAGGTTAGATTACTTTTTTTTGTCTGAATAGACACATCTATAGGTGTACTATGGTTTAAAAAGGCCACCTATAGTTGATTGTAGGTATCTACAGTCTGATGATACAAACCTAGACATAAAAACCTAATGGATAAGGAAACATGAAAGTTAAAAAAATATTCCTAAGACCTAAAATTAATATAAAGGGTATGTGACATAGGTTTCAAGGTTGATTTCCACCTACATGACCCCTACTACATCAACTGTAGCTGACTGTAGTGGATAGTGAGTTAGAAACATGGTATTCTTGATGTTAGTAGGGTATGCACATGATGTGAAGTGACTTATATGAATGTGGAATGAAATTGGAAGAATAAATAAGGTATTGTACATTGTTTTTAAGACCTAAACCATGTAAGGTCACCTACAGGTACCTCTTTCAAGAAAGAAACATAGTCAACACCTCTGTCTAGTCAATGCAAGGTATGCAATATAGAGATTGGCAAGGGTTGAAATGATAGATGTGCTTGAAAATAATCCAAAATGATATTATACACATCAAATTAATCTTATAACATGGAAAAAAGGGAGGTAAATCTTCCAAAAATATAATCCATAGTCTACATGTCAAGACCCTACACATAGTGAGCTTCCCTATGAGTCTATCTTGGTTTTTGAGATAGTTGGAGGTGATAAATATGTGATCAAGAGATAAAATTAAAAATAGAGCATATAAATCACATGATATAACCCATATTATATTAACTTGTGATTAAAAAATAATAGAGTAATTTCCCTCTATTTTGTCTTAGATAGAGGGCACTCCCTAAAAATGCAAACTTGTAGGTTTTGAAGAAAGAGAATGATAAGGTGAGCTAGGGGTTGGTGATACATTTAAAGGATATGTGGAGAGTTTTGTAAAATATATACCAACATATAAAATAATTCATAAGGGTTAAGAACTCATCAGGGTGTCCTAAATTTATAGACATGTAGGTAGACCTATTAGGTCTAGTTTAGGCCAAAAGTCCAATTGGGGGGTCAGTATCATTTATAGAATTAGGAGAACATTAAAAAACCTTGGAATAGGTTTTTGTGAGGATAATAGGTGTGTTTAAGATATTTAAGTTCAAAGTAAACCACATGAAAGCCAATTCTTGGCTTAGACCAATCTAGGGTGTACAAAATGCATGAACAAAGCTTGAGAGGCTCATTTAAGATGCTCATAATTATTTGGAAAATTTTCATGGGAATATAAGGAGTTAGGTAATGATGAATGAGTCCTTGAACATTGTCTTTGTGGAATTTTTTTGCAAATTCAAAGTGTGACCTTTATGAACAAAGGCTAAGGGTGAAAAGTACTCTAAACCCTCACAAACCCTTGCCAAAGACCCAATTGAGAAGATGAAGCAAGAGATGAATTTATATGGCATGAAATTTCTTGATAAATATTTGTATGTTGTAGAGGAATCTTCAAGGATCCTCCTCATCAACCTGAGTTATACCTTACCTGCATAAATAGAGTAGAAAAGGGATTTTATTGATAATTTTATGTATTGTGCAAGTAGATAAGGGTTTAAAATGATGAAATAAACTTTGGGAGATATATTGAGACTTAATATAACCTATAATATCCATTTATTATATCATAATATCTCAAAAGTGTCTATGTAAGTGCCTTCATCTCAGCCAATCAAATCTAACATAGTGAACAAGCTGGTGAGAGAGTGAAAACTTTAAGTGGGAGGTTTTTTAAGAAATTATTAAGAAATATAAGTACATGAGGTGTCCTAATAGGTGTCACAAACTCCATTTTATGGATTAGATTGGAAAAATAAATGAAACCTTGGTTCAAAGTATGCAAGGTGAGTGAAAGAGGAGTTATTTGGACTGCAGGCAGTGATAACTCATATGGAAAAGAATTATGTTGATTAGGGATGCAACCAATGCATGGTGGAACATGTATACAACCCTCCAAATTATTTAAATCATAAAATATATGACTATTAAATTTTTTGATGTTCAAAAAGGGCCAAATGATGAAGGTAATTTTTTAAGCAAGCAAAAGGAGTCCTATGCCACATTTTAGGAGTTTCATGACTTTGAGGGACATTTATCCTATGAGACTTTGCATGGTCTATTTCCTACTTCATTATCATTAATTTTTAACTCCTCTTAGTTTTAAAAGTGTTATTATGACTCTTAGACTTATCTCTTCTCTCTTTTCTCTCCAATTCTCTAAGTAGTAGCCATTTTGGCTCTTGTAGACATATACCACACCATGTATGGTGAAGCCCTGCTAGAGTGACATTGTATTTTTCCTTTGAAAAATTAATGCAAGTATATTTTTGAGTTCATGAACATTTTTATAAGTATGCAAAGTGATTTATGGTAAAGTTATTGGTAAATTTCTATCCTTGCTCTCCTTATCCTCTCATGATTATGCAAGAGTTCCTATTTTAACAGGTCATATAGAGTTTAGTTAATTATGTTAGGCTCCTTTAAAGTGTAAAATTGTTCTTAGAGTGTGAAATATACCCTCTAGTTCACTTAAGTTATGTTTCTTAATGCATATCACCTCTATGTTGAATCACTTATGTTAGAACCTTCTAGGACTTAGAAGTTAGTTTGATGCTTTATTTATTAGTGAAAGAAGTATGATGGTCATGTGGAATTAATATTGTTGTATCAACCCCTTAGAGTAGTTTCATTTCATGAAAACTTATAACTCTTTTCCCCACAAGCATCTATTTAGTTAGGTGATATGAATTTCAAGGTATATTTAGGAAGCTATCCATTAAATCTAGAGGTCTAATTATACCTATAGGTAAACCCACATACCTAGAAGTATTCCCATGTTGCCAAAAACTGGAAGAGGATTGAAAACCCTCTTCTAGGATACAAGATTTGGTGACAATAAGATTAAAAGGTGGTCAATCATAGAACTTATTGAGATGTAAAATTCTTATGGTCTCTAGGAGTTCTTTGCCACCTAGAGTAGCCAGTTGGTATGCCCCTGATCCATAGTTTGTTGTGACAACATATGGGCCCAAAAAATTAGGTTAAAACTTACCATTCTTATTGAATTTATATTTTGTGTTATTTTAATTATATTTTAAGACCAAATCACCAATTTCAAAATACTAAGGGAGAATATCTTTGTTGTAGCTTCTACACAATCTATTCTGATAGGCTTACAAGTTATCTAGGGTAACCAAACACTTTCCATCAATGAGTTATAGCTCTTAAAATTGGGAGACTCTATAATCTTTATCATCTTCAGTATTCTCCAAAGATACTCATAATGAATAAATCTCAATCAAGATAATAACTTTAATGTCATACATAATGGAGTATGGAGTGGCTCTTGTGGGGGTTTGATGACTAGTGTGATAAGACCAAAGGGTAGGAAAAATTTATAAGTGCAAATTATGGCTAGTGTCATTGAAAATCTTATTTAATATGGAAACAATGGTTTTTTTATGCTTAGATTAATAGTTAACTTGTATTTTATATGGTGTGGATTTATTATGCTTGATTTTGAATTTTTCACAAAGAGATTTAACATCTTAGTTTATAAATGACCCACCATTATCGGATATAAGATGAGCTAGGATACCATATTGATAGATGATATGATAATGTATAAACTTGATGATCTAATTATTGATGAAATAAATGAGAGGAATGGCCTTGATAAACTTAGTAAAAGACTCAGTAGTAGTGAAAATATGTTTATGGGCATCAAAAGATGTTGGGTTTATTTTCTTGATGAGATTGATGCCCCATATAGAAAATAACCATGGTGTAGTAATCATTTGGAGTGGAAAGGAAGGTGCGTGTATCAAATTACCATGTTATTGGCAAGCAACACACTTCCTAACATAATTAAAATAATCTATCTCCATTTTGGGCCAATAGTAACCTATTATGAGGAGCTTTTTGGCTAAGTCTACTAGCTGATGTGGGACCCATACATTCCTTCATGAACCTCCTTAAGTGATAACTTGGATTCTCCCAAAGACAAATAATGAAGCAATGTTCCATCATAACTTTTATGATAAATCATGTTTATAACGAGGGCATAATGGGCTATGTGATCAAGGAAAAGTTTTTGATGATTATTGGAAAGGTCAGGTGGAAAAACTTGGTCATGAAAATAATTATAAATGTCTTGAAACCAAGGAAATTTATGTGGGGGATTGGGACCAACAATGGTGCATACCCTTTCTAAATATAGTAAGACATGAGCAAGCTATAAAATATTTTCAATGATAAATTGACTCTTTAACACTACTATCATTCTATATCATGGACCGAATTGTTGCCATTACATCGACTAATTTAATATTGGCTGATGATACTTGTGAAAATTATAGGGATTTGAAATGGGTTTTGAGATTATCCATATATGATTTTAGGGTACAATATTATCATATCTAATCTGATACTAATCTGTGGTTTGATTGATAGTCAATTAGGAATCCCCATAGACCATTAAGTGTTGGATATCCTACTGTACTATAAGATAAAGTCCTACAATAACTGCCTCATATTAGGCCATATTGTTGGTATAATGAAAATTGATATGAAACACTTTGGGAATTAAATCCCCTTATGGTGTAATCAAAAAAATGTTGGCCCTAGATTCATGGGATGTAAAGAATCCATCAAATTATAGCTTATATTGCTTAGGTTCATGTAATACTTCTTCCATTGTCATAAAATCATCAAGAAAGTTAAATTTGAGTGGTTGAGTGTCTATAATAGGGAATTCTACAAGTTTATTTGCAATGAGCTACCCCTTGATAGCCTTTTGATTATGATATTCAACATAAAATTTGCTTAAGATCATGACCCATTTGGCCATGCAACCTATGAGAGCTGCTTTGGATAATAAAAATTTGAGAGGGTCCACTTTAGAAATGATAATAGTTTTGTTATTTAGCATATAGTGTCATAACTTTTGGGATGTGAACACCATTACTAAACATTCCTTCTCAATATGTGTATAATTATGCTCATAAGCCACCAGTGTGTAGCTTAAACAATAAATTATATGTTCCTTGCCTTGATCATCATGTTGGGCCAAGAGTTCCCCTAGTGCACATTTAGTTGCTAAAATATAAAGAAGTAATGGTTTCCTAGGTATTGACAATCTCAAAATTGGTGAGTTAGCCAAGTATGTTATGAGCTTCACAAATTCTAATTATCACTCCTTATTCCATTGAAATTTGACCCATTTTTTTAGGAGATGCATAAATGGGTGGCACTTATCTACCAATTATGAAATGAATTTTACAAATGTATTGGATATTTCCTTGCAAGCTATAGAGTTATTTGAGATTAAAAGGTGGAGCCATTTTTAATATGGACTTAACCTTAGAAGGATCCACTTCAATCCAAATTTGAAACACAATAAACCCTATCAATTTTATTGAAGTGATGTTAAAGACACACTTCTTGGGATTTTGATGGACCTTATACTCACAAAGTATCTCAAAGATTTTTTGTAGAACATTAAGATGTTTGATATGTGTTCTTGATTTAGCTAAGATATAAACAACATAGTCTTTAACAATATCATGTATCATGTCATGGAAGAATATAGTCATAGAATGATGATAAGTGGATCTAACATTCTTCAAGCCAAATGTCATGACTTGATAAGAGAATGCTCCCCATGATGTGGTGAATGTGGTTTTGTGCTAGTATTTTTGGGCTATTTTAATCTAATTGTATCCAAAAAATCCATCCACAAGTGACAACATCTCATACCTAGTAGTAGAGTAAATAATCATGTTGATGTTGGGTAAAGTAAAATCATCTTTGGGGTACACCTTATTGATATCACTAAAATTAGTACAAAGGCATATACCCTATGGCTTTTTACTGACTAGAACTATGTTTGATATCCATTCGTAATAGTCTAGAGATATGATGAATCCTGCTCCTAATAACTTATCCAACTTATATTTTAACAAAAGAGTAATATGTGAATGCATATAGTTTTTATTTGACTAGCTTAACATCTAGATGAACAATAAGTCAATGTACAACAAAGTTAGGGTCTAAGCCTATCATGTCAGAGTAAACCCATGCAAATATATCAATGAAATCTCTCAGAATAGTAAAAATGTGATCAATTTACTCATTAGTGAGGGAAGCTCCAAGATAAACAATTTTTGGATCATCATATGTTCCCAAGTTAACTTCAGTAGTGTTTTTTATAAGGAGTGTAGAACCATATTCTATAATAGTAGGTAGTGTTTGATCTTGATCTTATTTTTCTACTACAGTCTCTGGTTTTTCTTCCCAAAGCTCTAGGTAATGAGATGAATCTAAATCTACTAGTTTAGGTAATGACTAACTAGAAATATCTTAAGAAAGTCAAGATCAAGTCATTTAAAGACCTTTTGTTGTTCTGATGTGATGCTGACACTAGATATAGATCTAGGACTTGATGGACCTTATGCATCCTATGGGGATGAGAAAAAATTCCCATCCAAGAGTGCCTCAAGTAGGTTTTTACTCAAGGGATTGTATTTTCACTTACTATTTCCCTAACCAATGAACACCTTAAAGAGGTTTTCACTAGAGGATCTTGATGTTTTATAATTTTCATGACCAATAAAGTTTGCCTACTCTCCAAAGTAGGCAAAAGGATCTAAAGAAAAATAAAATCCTTGTTTATGATCACCAATTGGCAATTTGTCTCTGAGGCCCATGTAATCTACAATATATTTTTCATTTTGGAATTCATCAAGGCATATGACCAAATTTTGCTAGTCCTAATCAATGAGTTTAGGATGGCAAAGGCAAAGGGAACAATGGGGTGTGATAGTCATGATGGACTTTGAATCAAATAAGTTTGTGTCAATAATCTCATCATAAATACTATAATGGGATGCTACATCACTACCAAGAGTCTCCTTGCTGGTTGATTCAGAAGTATCACTATTGATAGTCATGAGGTCACCCCTAGGTGGTATAAATCCAATGCCTTTATTTATGTTAGGTTTAATAGTTGATAAATGTCCTAGGATTCCTTACTCTCATGGCCTAAGGCCTTTTCTTGTATAATCAAAGTTATCAATGATATAATTAGGGATAATATATTTGGGATTATAAAAATAATCAATAATGTCATTATAATATAACTAGTCTCTATCAATGAAATCTTATTGGTCCCGATTTAGTGAATTAGTAGGTATAATTACCATCAATGGTTTTTGTGTATCTTTATTGTTTTACCAAATCATTTTGGGTATATAAGGGCTTTTGGAAGGTTTGGGTTTACCAAAATATTTGAGATACTTGGGCAAGCTATCAATATGGAAGGCATCTTTCATATGATACATGAAAATGCATACATCATCTATAATGACTTGTTGTGTAAGGGTTTCAGGAAAATGATCAACCAAAGTATAATCAAGGTCACTTGTGTTGATATAATTAGATTTGGGTGGATGCAAAATTATTTCATTATTCTTCTTTGTAACAAATTTAGAACTAGGACAATATTTATAATTATGAAATTCAGCCTCTATGTGTTTGTAATACTGGTATGGCTATAATTTGGAAAGAATAGTGACTTTAATCCCATTATGGGGGAACTTGAGGCACTGATGAAAAGTGGATTGGATGAATTGTATTTCATGGATCCAAGGATTCCAAATAAGAATGTTATAAGGCAAATCAATATCCACAATATATAACAAGGTATGATGGGATACATACCCAATAATGATTGACAAATAAACTATACTGAAAGATTCCATTTTGGCATTATCATATGCCTTGATTTTAATTGTCTCTGGTTGAATGTCCTTTGTAGTGTGACCCAATTATTATACAATCTTGAGGGACACTATGCTTAGCCCTAAACCATTATCCATAAGAACCCACTTGATTTTATGGTTTTCAATGATGACCTCAATATACAAAGGGTTGTTATGGCTAGGACCAAGAGTGGACATGTCTCTTTAATCAAATGTAACCTATTATAATGAAGACAAATGTTGTACAAGTGTTTGGAATTATTTAGGGTTAATATTGGGGAATAATGGATTGTTGAATAAGGTCATTCAAAATAGTTTTGTGAACTTTAAATGTATGAAAAAGATATAAAATATAAATTTTCATAGGAGTTTACTTAGTTGGTCTGAGATACCATATAACTTTTCAATAGTAACATGAGAAGGTTTAACCTTGAATAACACAATTTTCAATGTTGGATCTGAAGGCATAATGTTCATGTTGGGTCCAATGTTTAAAGAGGGTAAAGGGCCCTAGAGGGTGACTTAAAAGTGTATAGTTATGATTGCATAATCCAAAGGTGGAAAGGATCCATTTTAATTAAAAGATGAAGGTAATGGGCATTGAAGGGTGACTCATGGGTGTCTAGTTGTGTTTACAAAATTTTGAGTCAGTAAGGAACCATTATAATTAGAAGGAGGGGATCTAGAAATAGTATCCCATGGAAATTGAGGTGGAATATAATTGTTTGTACTTGACATAGAATTACTTAAAGGGGAGGGTGTTGAACCTATAATTATGGGTCCAACACTTCAAGAAGCATGGGATGGTTCATGAGATTTGAAACTGATGGTGGTAATGTGGTTTATAAGCATAGACCCCATGGTGTTATTGTAATCATAAGGAATGTTGTTGTAACCTAGGTTATTAGCATGGGTATTATGATCTTGATTATGACCATGTTGATTATCATTATGAACTTTGGCTTGTTTACACTAATTCTATCCTTAGTTTTGATTATTTCTTGCTAGTTGTTGATTGTTCCTGGGAAATGGATCTTTTAAAATTCTCATACCCTAATTAGTGATTTGTAAGGCAAGTTTAATTTTAAATTTTTCACTTTCAATCAAATATTCAATGATATGTCTTAATTAAACACATCAATAAGCACCATGAACAAAAACATAATGGAATTTGAAAAACTCATCTTACTGATATGAATTGGGTTTGGGTTGATCTTTAGGAAATGACCTTGGTATAGGCCACACAATCAGATTAGTTATTACAAGATTTTGGAACATTGACTCAATAGGCTCCCCCAATTTGCTAAAGACTATATATTTATTATTGAATTCCATTTGTGGAGGGACCCTTTATAAAGTAGTTGGTGGATTAGGTGGATCTAATTTAAAATTTGGAGTTGGTAGAGCCTGCACCATTTGTAAGTCTTGATTCAATCACTCTATTTCCTACCATGTTCTTATTCTTATTAAATCCCTTAGGTTTCTCTATTTAAATAGTTTAAATAGGTGATTGGGTTTGATTTGACATTTGAACCTAAGATTAAATCTTGACAAGACCTTTAGTGATAAGTGCTTTCTCAATCTACACACCCTTATCTATAGTTTTCTCAAATGTGTTTGCATAAGTGAGTTAGATTATGTACTAATTTAGGGTGTAGGTTCTATGCAAAAATATTAGCCAACTATTTTTTTAGAAAATTGTGTTGAAATCATCCAACTAATATTCTCCATTGCTTTAGATATGTTTTTGATAAGGTAAGGTAGCAAACCATGGGATGAACCCTTTACAAACAAAAAAGACAAGAAGGCAAACAAACAAAATATGCCTTCAGAGAGATGATGGCACTAGCTGAGAACAACAAACATAAACAAAACAAAACAAATGGAAAGACCAGAGTCAGAGAGGACTCCCCTTACATAACTATTGATTTGATAAGATCATTAAGTTTCTCAATATTCTCTATGTTGTCAGCATGCCCAATATTACCCACCACTTCCAGCATAGACATGTTCAGCAGAATTATATTTCAAAGTCCTTTGGTGAAAATCTTCTCCAACTTTTGAATACGGTCCTTCAAGGCCCCAATTTCAACTTTCCAATTAGTCTCATTCTCAGTACCCTCACCAGCTTCCTCGACATACATTTTCCCCTTATTGTCAGTAGTTTCCATAGTGTCAGCACCATGCTCCTCAGTAACCTCAAAATCCCTAGTAGCCTGCTTCCCTCCAATGTCATCCAAAATTTCCTAGATTTCCAAATCCTTAGAGTCTTCCTCCTGGGCTGCCTCATCTGAAGCACTTTTTTAGTAATCAATTAGTCTAGCCTTTGGGGTGGGTTTACTAGCAATCTGCCCCGAGCTTTACACTTTGAAGAAGAATCCTTCCTTATTAATTTTGGAAGGCTTGTGAGATTTACCACCTTGGCCCCTCGTGGCCTTGCCCAGATTCTTGTGGGTCCCCTCCATGGTCTCTTTAATATTTTATTCCTCTTCATTAACCTTTCTCTTCTTACCCTTATTGCTCACAAAGGAGCTGGGGGTATCAACAGGGGTCTTTTTAGGGGTGGAAAAGGAGACATCTTTTGTTTTGGTAGGAGCAAGGGAAACCCAAGACTCATCAATAGCATCGTCAGACACTAGGTTGGAAGGAATGTCTCCACTATCAACTCTAATATTCTTGGTTGGCTCAAGGGCACGGTGAAAGTTATATTGCTATAGATATGTTGTGAAGCTTTCTCCATCTTTTTGTTTGGATTTTCACAAGTCAAAGATAGTTAATTCATGTTCAATATTGTCAAATAAGTGGTTGATAATTTTTTAGATAAATCATTACAATCTACCACCTATCCCTTGGAAGGATTCGGGGGTATCAATAAGGGTCTTTTTAGGGGTGGAGAAGGAGACATATTTTGTTTTGGTAGGAGTAGGGGAAACCCAAGACTCATTAATAGCATCGTCAGACACCGGGTTGGAAGGAATGTCTCCACTATCAACTCTAATATTTTTGGTTGGCTCAAGGGCATGGTGAAAGTTATATTGCTATAGATATGTTGTGAAGCTTTCTCCATCTTTTTGTTTGGATTTGCACAAGTCAAAGATAGTTAATTCATGTTCAATATTGTCAAATAAGTGGTTGATAATTTAATGAAAAAGTTAAGGGGAAAGAAAAAGTAAAACCAAAACCCTCTAGTTTTAAAAAACAAAATGCTGAAGAGGAATTTGAGTGGGAAAGCATAGAAAGTTCTGAGAAGAATGTTTTGGAGGAAGAGGAAGGGACGGAAACTGGGGATTTTAGTTCAAACTTGGAAGGTTATCAAGAAAATGAAGAAAAAAGTGAGAAAGAAAATGAAGCAGATAAAATTGAGGGCAATACAGAATAGAATAATTCTAATCATGAAGTTATTAGACTGTGTTGGGGGGAAGTGTTAAAGACACAAATATTTTACTTGATGATCCAGCTTTGATAAGAGAAAAGGAACATATGGTTCTAGTTTCCAATCATGATATGGAGATTAGGGAATAAGAAAAGGATGATCCTATCAAGCATGAAGACCCTGCAGAGACAAAAGAGGAGAAAATGATGGAAAGGGAGGATCAAATTGAAAAGGATGAGTCCTCTCCATAGGAGAATGCAAATGATAGTTGTGACGCTTGGCAGAGGGACACTAAGCTTTCCTTCATGAATTCAGCCAAATTCAAAGCTGATGCTATTCTCTAAGTTGATTCATGGATGTATAAGGAAATAATGGAGCTGAAGAAGAAAGTAGAAATAATGCAACATAACCAGGAAGCTAATAGGATCAAAGTCAATAATTTGGAGATGCAAATGAGAGATATTCCAATTAAACTTAAGGATTATGAGAATAATTTGAGAAGTCTCATCAAGGAAAGTAGAACAAAAATGGAGGAGGTTACTTTAAGCATATGTGCGGCTGCAACTAACCTTGGAAAATGAGCTAATGAAGAAATAAAATATTTAGAGGGGCCAAGTAAGAGGACCAGGCAGAGCTCGAGGAAGAAAGCCCTACAAGAAGCTGCTACTTTGGCTACAATATCCATACAGGATACTGCAACGATTGGAAATGAGGCTGTGAAGATGATCTTAGAATTATAAGACTAGGGTCTTCTTTGATGCTATTGTTTTTGTTTTGGTCCCTTTTTCTGGATGTTATAACTAGTTCTAAAATTTGGTTCTTAGTTTTAATACTTATTTTGAGTTTCTAGGTCTCTGTAAAACCTGTGAACTTTTTTATGGTTTTGGTCTGTGGTTTCAGGTCCCTGTAAAACCTAATTTTGATGTTGATTTTCAGTAAGTTTTAGGAATGCTCTTCCTGTTGGGCGTTATTGCTTCATCTTTCTTTCTCTATTAAAGGGTTTTAGGGTCCCTTCAAAACTTGCTTTTACCTTATCTAAAACTTAAGGAGCTAGTCTAAAGTTTGTCTTGATAAACTTCATGGAAACAAGCAAAGAAAATATATGCTACTATAATCTACCTCTTGGCATAATAAAAAAATGCCTGAATATATTCATAAGGGTCATCCTTCCCTTTGTATTTTTCAAATTTAGGTGCCTCAAAATAAGGTGGAAAGGGGACTAGAAGAATACTCAAGTTGAAAAAATATGGACATATCTCATCAAACTTGTATTTTTTGACTCGATATCTTGTCTCTAATTGCAACATAATTTCCTTCATCAAATTCTACTCTTTCATGTTTGGTGCATTGGTAGGTGGAATATAATTTTGTTAGGGTGGTATGTGACCCTGTTGTATTGATTTGTTAGGGATATACACCCTATGATCTAAAAATTTATTTTGGTTTACTCTTAGATAAGAGAAGGTGAGTCATTGATTCTTATGTTGATAAACATTCCCTAAAAATTGTCATCTTAAATTAAAATGTTTTATTGATTTTGGGGAGTATGTGGTTGATTCACCAAAGTATGCATTGGTTGAGAGGAAATTGAAAATTTCTTTGAATAATTTCCTCAATACGTACTGCATGACTTGTTCCTTAGATTTTAAAAGGAATAAAAGGCTCTTGATGATTTAAAATTGTATGTTTTGTGTCTGATGAAGCATGTTGTGAAACCTTTTGAGACTTATTTTGTTTAATTGAGACACCACGATCCATCATAGATGTGTTATCAACTAGATTATGCTATGTTTGTTCTACTACATTCTCTTATTATTTAGAAGTATTTTTATGTATTGAATTGGTAGAAAAAGAGTCAATTAAGTCTATGATAAGCTAATATTCATATGATTGACTTATTTTATTGATCTTGGTGGTAAGATCATTTTTGTTGGGTGATAATTCTATGAGTGCTTCCTTTCCTTTGCTATAAGAAAAAAAGTTTAATTTTTCAATATGAGTGAGGGATTGTTATCTTTGTTTCTCTTCTACTCTAACCAAGGGGTGTAATTTTTCAATAGGAAATTCTTATGGCCATCTAGTGCCTGATTTAATCAACATTTGAAGGGCTTAATCCTTGCATTCCAAGGGTTAATGTTCAAATTAGTCTTCCTCAGATATTATGGTTGTTGGAATGTCTTCAAACACCATGAAATTATCTTTTCCATCATTAAAATGCTCTTCCTCATAACTAGGGAAATAAGGGACCCCACTATGAGTATACCTTTGTGCCATGTATAGAAGATTTTTATCTATGTTTTTTGAGATGTAAAATATGTTTTTCAAACATTTAAAAGGTGTGTTTTGATTTCTCCAAACAAGTGACAAGGTAAGATGAGATTATAATAAAAGAAGTGACATAGTACCACATAATTAAAAGAAATGGTTACAAACTTACTCAACTTTGGCGAGTTGAAATCATTAAATTGGAAGAAGGTATGATAACTTTAGAACCTAAAGTACAAGATAACATAATAAACTTAGGTCAAAGATACATCAATACTGTAAAAGATAGATATAACTTTGATTAATTATGAATATAAAATTAAAATAAGTTATTTATAATTAGGAAGGTAACACTGAGAAATAAGAAGATTAAAATTTGAAAACACATAAGAACTCCTAAGTATAAAGCTAAAACCAAATGTAAATCACAACATCGCCACATGGTAATAAGATGTAGAATGGTCTTATAAATTTGAGTGTGAGTGAATGCAAGATAACCTAATCCCATAATGATAAAAAAAGGATGATGATTTTATATAATGTCCTTCAATCCAAATGGTAAACCATACCCTAGTTAACTCAAACCAAGTACAAATGGCAAACCGATTAACACCTTGGCCTAGAACTTAGAAAGGTGAGATTTTGAATTTGAATTAAAAATGAAGGGCTTGAAGATTTTTGAAAAATGGTCTAGACTCAAATGGAAAACATAACAAATATATTTAGGAAAGATAAACATAATGTTTCAAATGATGATTTGAACAAGGTAAAAAAAGGTTTTGATTTTGTTAGCATAATTCCTCCTTATTCAAATAAAATGGTGGATAACATATTTTTTTGGTTGTTACATGTTTTAGTTTTAAAACATGTTTTAGAATCATAAATTCCAAGTAATTAAAGGATAAAATGATAAAATAAAACTAAGTATAATGTCCAAAGTCCTAAAATTGATAAGGTTGCATCGTACTATTGAATTTCATCTATATACATGCTCTTGAGAGGATTTTAAATATTAATACAAAAATAAAAGCACATGAATAAGTAGGGTTTTTACACCCCATTTATCTCAAGATATTTTATGATGAAATATAACTTCGGGATACTTGCCCTACATCAAAAATATTTTTGTAGTAAGTGGGGTTGTTCTAAAACTAAATTTTCATGTGTTTCTAGATGGTCTCAAGTGTGGCTAACACTAGAGATGCCTCACATCAAATAAATCCATGTCAATTATATTATTGTTAAAATTTCTTATCCTTTTCAAAACTACTAGATATATCACTTAATTAGTGTAGTAAGATGTATGAATTGTCCTTACATTTTGAGTTGGAGTACCACTAACAAAGTTTTCTTAACCACTTAAGCAAACATCCTAGTGGGTCATCATCAATTTATATAGCCCACCATGGAGTGGGGTTGAAATGATGATATGAGATGAATTATTATGTCAATTAGTCCCTAAATAACTTGTGAAGAGGTAATGAACTCCTGATCACAGGCTAAGTTACATAAAATAAAAGACAAAGTGAAAATACTTTAATGTTGCATTTGGATCACCTAGTTCATATAGATTTAGGGAGGGCCTTGATGAAATTATTTTCATGATTTTTGGAATAAAATAAATAAGGAAAATAAATAAAATTTTTAGTCACCCAAGTTCCCTAAAGGGGATGGGGGGAGAGCATACATGCATCCATCATTTGTCAATTTTTTTGAAAGATCTAGCATAAAATAAAAAACACTTAAGAGTTTTTAATCTAAGTGTGAGTGTTTATTTTAATGCACCAAAGTGAAATGTTTATGAAATTTTAGCCTCTTTTCCTTCATTTAAAACTTATAAAAAATTTCATAAAAAAATAAAAATAAAACACCTAAATTCCTTTTAAGTACCAAATAAAGTATTCAAGACTTAAACACCTTCAAATTTATGCCTTTTTCTAGATTGTGTCCTATAATTTTTAGAGGTTTTATGTCTAATTTGAAGCCCAAAATTAAATTATAAAAAAGATTGAAAATCAAGCTCTTGGGTCTTTATTTTTTTGTCTCAGAGATAGATCATCATCAGTCCACACAGGGATCAATGTTAATCCATTCAAGGATTGATGTCGATCTACATAGGTATTGATGTTAATCCATGTAGGGATTGATGTTGATCAATGAAGGGATTGATGTCAGTCTAAAGATATCTATGTCAATCCATAAAGATTGATATTGATCCATAGATATTGACATTGATCCAAAAAATCATCGATGTTTCTTGCAAAAACATAGAAGGGCACATGGGTTATTTTCAAAGAAATATTGGCTATTAAGATGAGCCTAAAACCAAAAAATAATAATAATTCTTAGAGAAAAATTATCATTAAAATTATATTCATGTTTTTTAGGAACAAAATGAAAACTATAAATCTCAATAATAACTTGTTAAACACAATTTTTATATGCCCTAGTCTTCACAAAGGGATCATGGTCAATTCTAGTAATCAATATCGATCTGGAAAATCAACGTCAATCCTTGTTAGTTTTGAAATAAAATGGCATTGATCCTTACAACATAAGTGTCATTAAAACAAACAAAAATATGTGAAAAATGAAGAAAAAAAATTGTTTTTAAAAGAATTTTAAGCATTCATTAGAAGATCTAAGAGTTGCATATTAGTGTCCTTGTATGGGATGTGCAGTCCCATCGAGCATGCCAAAATATAGAGTAGGAATAAAAAAATGAGTTAGATCATGAATTGGTCAAGTAAAACCCAAATAAGCATAAAAAAACATAACTCAATAAGACAAATCCCTCATGGGGTTTTGTAAATGAAATCTAAGAGCTATTGAAATAAGGAATACAACCATAAAACCTTCCCAAGAGCATCCCTCCTCCAAGTAAGAATAAAAAATGTGATTTTACACTAATTTGGTGCTCCAAGTCCTTGTCAATGATGAGTGGCTTACTCCTCCATCATCTCTCAATACACCAATGATCTAAGCTCAAGAAATTGATAAATGTGTGCCAATAGTTGAAGCTATCATATTGAAAATTCAACATAATAACATTACACAAAAATATCTTGAAAGGATGAGTGAAGACCCTTGTATTTATAGATTTTTAAAATTTATCATAATCAACCATGACCATCCATCTTGAGATCAAGATGTGTGGCCATCAATTAATTCAATATTGGAGGCTCAATCCATAAATATACTCAATATTATTTGGAAGAAAGGGGCATTAATGAGGTACAAGAGGGCTTAAACTAGATATTTGTTCCATTTATGGATTATGGATGACACCCTATTGATGATGCCACTAGATGATGTAGATATTAGAAATGAATTTATAATTAATATATATTCAATAACTTACATGGATTTTACAATCAAGCTCTTTATTTGGTTTAATTTGCTTAAGTGGGCTTAATTAAAATTTATGCAATTATTTGGAAATTAGTTTCTTACTTAATCAAACTAGTCAAAATGTCAATTTAATGGGTTAAAATTTGAGTGGAGTATGATTATAAGGTGTTAGTTGTGTATGAAGCAATTCCCCATTTAGAGCATTGTGGATGTGAAATAATACATGCACTTGTCATGTGCTTCTGAATTAGAAGAATGCAATGGTTCAAAGCATCAAATTGCATTTTCATCATTTTGACTTGAAGTGACTTGAGAGAAATCAATAATCACATAAAATGTATTTCTTCATTGAGGGATACATTAGCCTAAACTAGCACTTGTATATGACAATCTCAAACCATTTAGCACATTTTAGTGATTTTGGCCCAAATTATGCATTGTCATAGAATTTTGAGTAAGATTGACAATTTAAACACTATGGTGATAGGAATTAGATGTCTATGGGGATTATGTGAAATGGATTGAGTTGGACTGACCTTGGTTATTTCTTATTGAAATACCAATCATTACACTAAATTTCAAATGCATTTCAGAAAGCTCATACTCAAATGTAGTTATCCCATTTATGTGTGTATGTGAAATGATGAATGAAAATATAGATAATATTTTTCCTAGTTACCCTTGGCACATGTATGCATAATTTAATTATGACCTTAAAGATTTATATGTAACTCTAATGGTTTAGTGTAACTACATTTAATCTTTTATATATCGTGCAATGTATGAATGTTTATCCCAAATTTATTTTAGATACTATGTCTTTATAGGAGTATTTTTAATTTGAATTAAATACCTAGTGACATGATAAACATACCCAAAAAAAATAAAAGGGACTAAAATAATGTATATAAATAAAAACATGTCAAAAAATGAAATTAAAATATAAAGGATCAAGATCTACTGGAAAAGGTCAAGATCAACAATCAATATTTACTTGGGATAAGAAAAACATGAAAATGGTAAAAGGGGTTAGAGATATCTATTTTTATAATATGAATCAAGTAATGTGGATGGATAAAAGGGACCACAAAGTTATAGATAATCAATAATTAAAAGAGGAAACACAAAATACATTGATCACTAAGTACTTAATTCTTAGCTAAAGATACATATAAGTAAAGTGGATAAGAGATATTATAAGATAAGGTTTGTGCCAAATTTGGGTGTATACATATGCTTGTGTGTGCTATGTTTCACTCCCCTTTCTTATCATTTTAAAAATAACTTATGTGGATTCTTTGGGATCTCTCACTAGAGAATTTATGCTTTGATGTTTTTCTTGCCTACCACATTAACACTTTTATAGAGATTGAATTTTTCTTTCTTCATTCCCTAGTTAGCATTATAATGGGGGGGGGGAGTAGTGGTGTTATGTACTGATAATGATTCTTGGTTATTTGAGCATGATATGCAACTTGTGTCTATTCTTGCATACTATGTGGATGTAGAGGATGGTATCAAAATATAGAATATTATTTCTAAGTTATATTTTATTGGATAAAAATTAGAATCACCATATTTTTTGGTATCAAAATTCATAAAGTCATCTATGAATCAACATTATTTGGTGGTATCAAAATTCATAACAATTTCTGAGCCAACCCTCTTTTATGTATTCTATCGATGTATTTCAGTTAGATAGAACACATACTATTACTTACACAACTAGATTATTGGAAACTAATTTTGATTCATTAATTTAAAATATTCATCAAATTCAACAATCATCTATAGGTAATTTGATACATTGTTATTTTTTATCTATCATTTTACATGGGTACCTCATCAATCTTGGTTTTCAAAATCCATACTTATGAGTTTAAGAATTTTTCTCTCTTATCACATCATCTTATTTAGGGGGTTTTTGGTGTGTGACATGTTCACACTTATTATTAATTCCACCATAGGTAGTGTTTTTATGAAGGTGTGATTTACTATGTGTAAAAATTTATTCGATCCATATTTAATGTTGGTAGCTATCCTCTCATGTGTGAGAAGGGTTAGGTGTATCTTGGGGAATGTTCCCTATTTTCACTCCACCAATATCCATCTCCCACTCATCTCTTTATTTTTATATCTAAATAACCTTTGTGTCCTTATGGAAATATAATGTAGCTTAGAGTCATCTTTTGAGCTAGTAGAGATGTGTCTTTTAGAAATTCCTATTCTAGTGCAACCATTATTGGTTGTACACATATATATTATATATTATATTTATTTAATATAGTGTGATTTTTTTGGTGAATAAATTTATTTATTCTGAGTACATGTTTGTGGATATTTGCATTACAGAGTTTTCTTGGGCACTCCCCATTTCCAATATAGCATCACATCCATGTTATTTTAATATGGTATCAAAGATATTCTTTTTAATATGAAAGGGTAAAAATAATAAGGTAGAATTTAGGTGTGAGAGGATGGTTGGTTAGGACTATTTTTGTGTGTGAAAGTCATGCATGGTAACTATATGTCAAGTTGTCATTTTTAAATACTTAATAATACCATATTCTAGTACCTAAAAATTCCCCCATTTTATTATAATAAAAAAATTGCTAGAGTAAAATGGAAAAGGTATATTTGAGTGTGTACAAAACACTTTGTCTTTTGTAGGAAGATCCAATTATGTAGGTCACTCAATAGCAAAACTAACAACAAACATGTAGTAAATAATGTTCATATATTTAAATTTGAAGTTGGAACTTGAGTTTTGAAAATTAAAGAGCAAGGAAGGAGTTAACCTATGTATTTGTGAAAACCATGTTTCCCTTGTAACTTTTTGGAGATGATGCTTCCTTGTTGTATAATTGAATAAATTTGTGCTTTATTGTTTAATCACATGGACACTTTGGGTGATTTCACCCAAAATTTGTGTAACTATGCAAGCACTTAGGTTGTGAAGTCAACATGCCATAAACAAAAAAAATATGGGGACAAGTACATGATGTATTAATCCAAATAACTATAGAGAAGAAAGGGAAACCACTTGATTTTTTCACTAAAACAAAAATTGAATTAACCATTATAGATGGATTATAGATTCAAATGTATTTTTTTTCTCTAGTTCACTAAAGTTCACTCTATCTTTATTTTTGAAATTGACACCATTGTTATAAATGATTGTCATAACATGAATGATGATAATCTCTTTAAATTATTTATCACTACTTCAACACCTTCACTTCAATATAAGGTCCAAAAACTTTCTCCACATAATTTAAATGAAACATTTGATTAATCTAAAAGGCAAGATTTATTTATGAAACATTTTGAGCCAAGTCATAGATCAACCAAGGAATATTTAAAAACCTCAAATAATTTAATTACAATTACTACTCCTCAAATTAAATTAGGAGTAGTCAAAATAGATAATAAACTTTCTTCCCACCCACCACTAATAGTCCCACAAATGACATAATTATTATCTCCATCTAAACCCTTCACCTATAATAATATTATACCTTCATGGTATGACCCTAATAAATTTTATTGATTTCATACTGATGTGGGTCATTTTCATGAATTATGTAGTAGGATTTTCAAATTTCTTATTTCTTTTATGTTAGAAGACACATTTGACCATGATGCTCTGATCAAATTACATAATCATCATTATTTCAAAGATTCCCAAAAGAAATAGGCTACTAAGACCACATATTCTAAACCTTTAAAATATTCTCCTACCCCTAATGTACAACATTCAGATGACAATATTTGTTTAATTGATGCTGATTATGATCAGTATTATACCAATTCTTAATATGTGAATGTATTGAAAGTCAATTATATATGAAAATCTACTCACAAAGACCCTATCACTAAATGTAATAAACCCTCAAATGAGGAAAAATTACTTAAAGATACTACAACTATTGCACCCACATCTTATGAATAAAATGAAGAAATACTTCCACAACTAGAACCCTAACCTAGTTCTCTAATTCTTACGAAAAACATTTTACCTCATAAATCTCATGTTGGTTCTTCATCCTCTAAATCACATTGGAATTTTTTGAAATAACTTAATTCAATGTCTTATAAAATTCACTTTATGGAGTTAGTTCATACTTATCCATATCATTGAAAATTACATATGCAAAAGTTACAAGATATCAAAGAACAACCATCATTTATTCATAAATCCCTTTTAAATATACTTCACTTATAGAAGTGCATATAATTGAAACCATTTCCACATCCTCTAAACCATCCATATAATTTATTAAAGATGATATAATTAATGATGACATTATTTTTCAAGGTGATGATCAACCTGTCTTTATTAAAATTGTGATCAATAATACCTTTATTCAAAAATTCTTAGTAGATGAATGATCATATATTAATGTTATCTCTCTTTGGTTGATACAACAAACTAGATACACCAAATAAAATCTTAAATAAACACATCTCACATGTAGAGGATTTTATAAAACAAATCAAAAACCACTTGTTTGTATTTGGATCCTAATTACTATTGGACCTAAGATAATTCATACTAAGCTCATGGTTCTTCATTTACCACTCTATTACAACATACTCCATGGTTTCCCATCGACACATCATATGTGGGACTTTGCCTCTTTAGGTATCCAATGTATCAAATTCATTCATAATTGAAAAAATTACAAAAATGAATCTAACCCTAATCTATAGATTATACAACTACCAAATCCTAAATCTAAATATCACATTCCAACCATTCCCCACATTAATAATGCACCTCTCCTTGGATTTATTAAAATTAATTCTAATTAACATGTTACTATTATTATTTAGATGATGATGAACCTAATGAATTAAAAAATAATTGTAATACCACTAAGACTACCTTCTTATATTATGGAATGGCTTCCTCTTTTTTTACTTCCACATGACCCCACCATTCCTCTAATTGACAATATTACTGAGACTCCCCCTCTGTGTAGTGTAATTTAAGCTTATTACATATAATATGCTTTACATGTGATGAATATGGATTGGCCAAATTATTTTAATATCCTTTATAACTATGTCTCCTAAATTTTTTAACAATTTAGGTGTTTCAACTACTGATTCTCCCATGGAAACATAAGCATGCACTATTTCTCACACTTATGATGATAATTATATCATGTCCCAAGCCTAATTAATATATTTAGATGTATAACATTATCAAAAATATGTGTCTTCAACTGCAATGTCCATGTCATTCAAATATCATTTGATATTAAATTAGAACTTGAAGGTTACATACTTCCCTTTAATCCTCTATTATTAGATACCCCATGGGTAATTGAAGAAATCCTAACTCAATAATCTTATAATTTTTTTACATAAACTAATATAATAAAACCTATTTCTCCTTCTTATGATTGCATCAATACCATTGAAGCTATATAAATCAATGCAAATGAAAATTCACTTATTGAAAAAACTAAAACAAACATTATCAATCCAATTGGCTTCCTCTTTGTTTACTTCCACATGACCCCACCATCCCTCTAATTGATAATATTACTGAGACTCCCCCTCTATGTAATGAATATGACTCTTATTACATAGAATATGCTTTACATGTGATGAATATGGAGTGGCCAAATTATTTCAATATCATTTATAACTATGTCTCCTAAAAATTTAACAATTTAGGTGTTTCAACTACTAATTCTCCCATGGAAACATAAGCATGCACTATTTCTCACACTTATGATGATAATTATATCATGGCCCAAGCCTAATTTCTATATTTAGATGTACAACATTATAAAAAATATGTGGCTTCAACTATAATGTCCATGTCATTCATATATCATTTGATATTAAACCAGAACTTGAAGGTTACATACTTCCATTTAATCCTCTATTATTAGATACCCCATGGGTAATTGAAGAAATCCTAACTCAATAATATTCTAATTTTTTTACATAAACTAATATAATAAAACCTATTCCTCCTTCTTATGATTACATCGATACCAATAAAGTTATATAAATCAATGCGAATGAAAATTCACTTATTGAAAAAACTAAAACAAACATTATCAATCCCATTGGATTCCTCTTTTTTTACTTCCACATGACCCTACCATTCCTCTAATTGATAATATTACTGAGACTCCCCCTCTATGTAATGAATATGAAGCTTATTACATAGAATATGCTTTACATGTGATGAACATGGAGTGGCCAAATTATTTTAATATCCTTTATAACTAGGTCTCCTAAAAAATTTAACAATTTATAGGTGTTTCAACTACTAATTCTCCCATGGAAACATAAGCATGCACTATTTCTCACACTTATGATGATAATTATATCATGGCCCAAGCCTAATTACTATATTTAGATGTACAACATTATCAAAAGACATCAAAAATATATGGCTTCAACTGCAATGTCCATGTCATTCATATATCATTTGATATTAAATTAGAACTTGAAGGTTACATACTTCCCTTTAATCCTCTATTATTAGATACCCCATGGGTAATTGAAGAATCCTAACTCAAGAATCTTCTAATTTTTTTACATAAACTAATATAATAAAACCTATTCCTCCTTCTTATGATTGCATCGATACCACTGAAGTTATACAAATCAATGCGAATGAAAATTCACTTATTGAAAAAACTAAAACAAACATTATCAATCTAGTTGGCTTCCTCTTTTTTTACTTCCACATGACCCCACCATTCCTCTAATTGATAATATTACTGATATTACCCCTCTATGTAATGCATATAAAGCTTATTACATAGAATATGGTTTACATGTGATGAATATGGAGTGGCTAAATTATTTCAATATCCTTTATATCTATGTCTCCTAAGAAAATTAACAATTTAGGTGTTTTAACTACTAATTCTCCCATGAAAACATAAGCATGCACTATTTCTCACACTTATGATGATAATTATATCGTGGTCCAATCCTAATTACTATATTTAGATGTACAACATTATCAAAAATATGTGGCTTCAACTGCAAAGTCCATGTCATTCATATTTTATTTAATATTAAATCAAAAATTGAAGCTTACATACTTCCCTTTAATCCTCTATTATTAGATACCCCATTGGTATTGAAGAAATCCTAACTCAATAATCTTCTAAATTTTTTACATAAATAATATAATAAAACATATTCCTCCTTTTTATGATTGCATCGATACCACTGAAGTTATACAAATCAATGTGAATGGAAATTCACTTATTGAAAAAACTAAAACAAACATTATCAATCCAGTTGACTTTACTCAACCAAATATCACCAATATATAATCTATAACCACTACTACACCAAAAATTACCTTAGATGCTAAAGCCATTGAGGTTAGACAAATCCACTCTCAATATGATAACAATGGTAATTAAATCATTGATTTTAAAGTGGATGTCAAATAATATGGACCCTTCTCTATGCTTCCTAGTGATGAAGCTATACTTGAGATACTCCATTCTAGATAAACTTAGCTTCCATATCAACATCATAAAACTGGTAACTTTAAGCAAAAGGTTCCTTGTTTTAATAATTTCATCACTAGTGTGGATCCTAAAACACATCTTATTTATTCCCTTCATCCTAATCCATACCATTTCCAAGATGGAAATGTTATGCTTATTGAGGAAACTAAAAAAATAAAATATGGTATGCCACCATATCCTCGACCTATTACCATTTCTAAAGAGATCAATCATAAGGAACATGATAACTTTAGTTTGTTCTTTGAAAAATATGGTGAATCATTTTCTTGGTCATATGAAGATATGTCAGGAATTGATCCTAGCATTGTTGTTCATAAAATTATCACTTATCCAGATGTTAAACTTGTTAGACAAAAGAAATGAAAGTTTCCCCCTAAAATTTATACCTTATGTCTCAAACAAATCATTAGACTTGGATGCTAAATTCATTAACCCATAGACTACTCGAAATGGGTATAAAAAACTATTCCCATTTGTAAAAAAGTCACAATGGTTATTCTTATATGTATTTATTTTCATAATATAAAGTTAACATGTCCAAAAGATAATTTTCCCTTACCTTCAATATATATTATCATTGATTCTACCACTAGGTATGAAATATTATCACTTATGGATGGTTTCTCAAGCTATAACCACATTCATGTATATCTTTAAGATCAACATAAAATAACATTTAATATAAAATGAGGCACCTATTACTACATTAAAATGCCTTTTGGTCTCAAAAATGACGGAAACACCCATTAATGTGTAATGACTCATATTTTTCATGATTTTATTCATAATTTTTTTGAAACTTATGTGGATAACATCATTGGCAAATATAAAATTCATAAAACTCACATTTGTGATTTACCTATCATTTTTGATTGACTCATTAAATATAAAGTCAGACTTAATCCATATAAATGCATATTTGGAGTTACATCTAGTAAACTTATAGGTTATCCAGTTTCCCTTTGAGGCATTGATGTCAATCTTGCTAAAATAAAAGCTATCACAAACATTAGTATTCCCCACACTATTCCTAACATATGGATGTACCTTGGAAAATTAAGGGAAATTCATCAGTTTATTCTATAAATGGCTTACTATATTTACTCTATCAATTTTCTTCTTAAAAAAGGTAGTGATCTAGAATAGATGGACTCATGCCAAAAATCATTTGATAGAATGAAAGAATCTTTGCTTCATCCTCCCACTCTTTTTCTACCTTCAAATGATTATGCATTAATTATATATACATCCTCTACCCCCTTAATAATTAGGGCAATACTTGTCAAATAAGATGTTACTGGTAGAGAATACGTTATTTACCATATCAGTCGAGGTTTAATTGATTATGAAAATGTTATACTAAGGTAGAACATGATTGCATTACTATCTATTTTAAAACTAAAAAGCTTCATCATTATATGCTCTATCAAACCACTTGTGTCATTATCCATTATAATCCATTTCATCATTTATTCTCTAGAACATTCTTACCTAGAGATATAATTGGCAAATGGATGGTCCTATTAATGGAATTTGACCTTCAAATTGTTACACAAAAATCAATCAAAAGATATGTCATTACAAACCAGCTCATGGCAGCCTCCTTACCAACTATGAATCACATTCAAGATACTCTCCCCAATTAATAAATTATTTATATTTAATGTTTTAATCAAGTAAGTTCTCTCAAAGATTATTTTCACAATTTCACTGCTGATCTGGAAGAAAATAATCTATAAGAAAATGATTACATTCTTACTACCAATAAATCTAAATTAGTCACCAAAGAATTACCAAAAGTTACAATTGACTTACATGAAGATACTTGGACACTTTACTTTGATGGCATAAAATGCCTCTGAGGATATGGGGCAAGATGTATCCTAACCAATCCCCATGGTAAAATTATACCTTTAACATTTTGATTAACTTTTGATGTCACTAATAACATGGCTGAATATGAAGCTCTAATACTAAGCATGTAAGTTGTAAATGATTTAGACATCCCATATTTACATGATTTAGGTGATTCAAAACTTATATGACATAAAGTTAGTGGTGAATATCAATTTGAAAGTGAAAACTCAATCACATATCATCAAATTTATAGTACACTTGTAAAATAACTTGTATCTTTTACCATTGAACCAATTCTAAGAGATAAAAATTCTATAGATGATTATATCACTCATCAACATATTTATTTCACCCACTAAGTACTTCATGATTCTCAATTTATTATTCAAATAATTAAAACACCTTCTTTATGAAAAAAATAATTCTCTAATTTGTCACATCGAGGTTGTTACTATTTGACAAAGCCCATGGTATACAAACATAATTTAAAATAATGAACATCAAACTTACCCTTTAGACATGTATTCTCATGAAAAGACTCAAATACATAAATAATCCTTCAAGTATGTAATTTGATACAACACCCTTTACTATCATAATACATAAGGAACCTTACTACATTATGCAATGCAATAAGAAGTTCTTACTCTCCTAAAATAATCACATGGGGAAATTCATAGTGGTCATTATAGTTGTCATGATATACCCTAAAAATGCTTGCATATGGGTTACCTTTGGCCTACTGTAGAAAAATATGCTATTAATTTTGTTAAAAAATGTAATCCTTTTCATCTCTATGATGATCTAATCCACACTCCTCTGACTAAACTCTAAATAGTAGAATCTCCTTAGCCATTCTCTATGTGGGGATTAGATCTAATTAGAAAATTACCTAGATCACAAGATGGTCATGTATTTATCATAACTGCTTCTAAATATTTTACCAAACAAGTAGCATCCATGCCTCTTGTTAATGCCACCAATATTTCCATTTATAAAATTATTATCAATCAAATCATCTATCATTTTAGATTTCCCATACCATCATTTATGACAACAATGACAACTTCAAAAATAAAGACATGAAATAATTATGTGCAAAATTCAATATTTCCCATAATTTTTCAACACCTTATCATCCTCAATTTAATGGACAAGAATAGGCCACTATTTTTTTTTGAAGAACATCTTATAAAAAATATTAGATAATCAACTCCTTATTGGCACCTCCATCTCTATCCTGCACTTTGGGCTTACTTCACTCGCATACACATTACTACTGGATAATGCCATTTTCACTAGTATATGGGTCTGAATCAGTATTACCATTAGAATTTTAACTCCCATATTTACATATATCTCTTCATGGTATAATTCCTAATAAATTATTATGTGAATCCCATCTTCATGCTTTATAATTTCTTGATGAACACCGATGGTTGATTTATAACATAATCACCAATACAAGTCTCATATTACTAAACAACATAATAAAAAATTCAAAGTATGAAATTTCAATGTTGGTGATTTAGTTCTCAAACTATATTATACACATGATAAAGAAGGAAAATATGCCAAAAAATGGTAGGGTCCTTGATTAGTAAAAGACATCCTTGGTTTTAGTACTTACAGATTACAAACTAATGAAGGACATATCTTTAAAGAACCTACTAATTTTAAATTTTAAAATAAATATTTTAATTAAGTATTTATATTGTTTTCATACTTAAATATAATATAAATAGTAACACTTTTTGTAGATCTCCTATAAATCCCTCCAATTTGTAGCAGTACATTTAATTCAATAGCCATATCCCCTATCATTGGTCTTTTGGTTTGTTTTTATTACTTTCATTTAATTAATGAATTACATCATAAGACCACATATATGACTTTACCATCCTCATGAATATATTTTTCATTCTGATCATTTTCTCTTTGATCATGAGTTTATCATTTTAAAAGTTCATTTTAATTCTTTATTTCCTCTTTATTTTGTGAGTTACAATATAAGACCTTGTATAGGACCAGACCCTCCTCATAATAACATTTTTACATTTTAACCCACTTTGTTTTATATTTTATGTCTTGAAGTGTAATCACTTTGATAAGATCAACCTTTCCTCATAAAATCTATTATTTTTTCAAAACTATCTTTAAACTGTAGTTTTTTTCTTAGAAATTAAGGCAATGGTTAAGGATTGTCATCTCATACTATCAAAATTAGTTTTGTTTATTTTATGTTAACACCCTCAAAATAAAATATTTATGCATGTTTCACTACACATCCATTATTTATTATGATATAGAGTCATACTTACTTGTAATTGTATCCTTTTCACATTGTCACATTTTTTGTGATTTGAGATTACTCAATCATTTCATGTTTAGTCTCCTTAACTCCCCTATTTTCATTCCACTTTGGGAACAACAAGGTCAGTTTAAATATAGAATTATTATTTAACATGTAAGTACAAGAATCATATATACCATTCTCTCTAAGTTATTTTCTTTAACTACCAAGTCTAAGTTTTCTAGTGATAGTCATTTTTAACACCCACATTGGTTTTCCAAATCCATATGGAGGAGGAATAGGAAAAAACCATAAAAAATTAAAATCCAAATAATTTAAAATGAAAGGAAATGATAAAATGGAAATCATAGATCAAAAATCAAAATCACACCAAAATATGTAATTATTAAGCAAACCTTATATTCTTGTTGAAGCTCAAACTCCAAAGTTGGACTCATGATAGAGCTGAGGTCCATTGGGGTGTGGTAGGCCAATAGATTGGGGTAGAATATTCAAAATTATATTTAGTGCTACCTACTTTCTCATATAAGTACCTAGTATTCATAGTAGACTAACAACTCTATAAGGGGTCCTAAGGAATGAGGAACATGTTATGGGAAGGTATGTCCATTTTACTTTTCATGTATATAGCCTTCATGGGATGATATTTTTACTTTATTGGATAACCCAAATTTGTGTGGCTAAGGCAAGTTATCTAGAGTCCTTAACATCAAAATTCCTCTTATTTTTACAACTTAAATTGAGTGTCTTGATTTTGATAAATATTTTATTCCTTGGTACCTCCTATGTTTCCCCCACCACCCATTTCATATCCCCCGTTGACAAATAAGTTTGTTTCTAAATATATTGTCTATCTTCTTTATTCCCTCTTCTACATATATTATTAAAACATAATATCAATAATTTTTTTTTGGTTCTATTTATCATAAGAATAAAAATGTATTTTTGAGAGACTATGTATTAGTTACTTACAACATTGGCTTATCCTTTTTAGATTTCATTGATTTTATTTAAAAATTATAAAAATTATTTATCAATATTTTTATGGATCATCTTATTTCATTTATATATTTTAATTTTTCCATTCTTGAGTGAGTTTGGATTGTTACTTTTCACTCATAAATATTGTTTTACTTTATGTTCCTTTTCCATCTTTGTTTAAGCTTGGTTTGTTACCTCTTTTACATTGATGTTAGATTTATCATTTTTACTATCACATGTCCTTGGTTTGATCTAGTTTGTTACTTTTATTAGCTAAGGTACATATTGTTTGAGTTTTTTGGTCATTTAGTAGCCTTGGATTTTTCAGTTACCTAATTTAATTTCATTTTCCCTTGGTCTTTTTGGTTCTAAATTAGAACTTGTCACCATAACTTACCAATTAACCAAGTGATTTACTTCAGTTTTGTAACATTTAATTATCTTGATTTACCTATGTTTGTTTATTTTTGATCTTTAGTTTTTATCACTAGGGTTTGTCCAAAGTAATTAAAGAACCCTCAATAATCAAAATTACAAATATAGTAGATAATCATTCAATGATAAAGGTAAGTCAAGGTAGTTATATGATACTTTTTTGCTTTAGTTATTTCCTTACTATCATTTCAATTTATGTTTTTAATGAAATTTATTAGATCATCATTGTGGGTTTATATGTTCTTCTCTCGAAGCACCATAACATATTAAAACTACATGACATGTGATGATATTTGAGTGGGACATATATATACACAATATTTTTTAACTTTAGCAGTTATTGATGTTTTCTCTCTTGTAAAAACCTATTGAATCTTAATATATCTAAGTGCATGCCTTAAAGGGTGTAGTGGGAAAGGGGTTGGTAGAACTTTGATTCTTCATAGGATTATTTGCCTCTATTCCATCACTTAAAACCAGTACAATTTACTCTTATCTATTATCCTAAGCTTTAAAACCTTGTTTATATACTTCCCTAAGCAAATGGCCACATAAAATAGCTCCTACCTAGGAAAAAAATATTTTTTACCATTTTTATTAATAGTTGACCATGTCAAATCCATTTTGGGTTTAATTTATGTTATGAAACTCTATCAGACTAAGCTGACATAGTTTGAGACTTAACAACTATATTTCTTGCTTAATAAGGTCAATCAGGTTGACTATGCTGGATAAATTCCTAAGAGGGTTTAGGGTCAATCCATTGATATATATACCCAATTTAATTTCATCTATAATAGAGGATTATTCAATCATGCATCATTATTTATCATAAATTTTCTTATACAATCAATATAAGGTTTTTTTTCTTAGGTTTTTGCCTTGGGCAATTATCACTTATCTTATAGAGGTCATGGATGCATAGAAGGACTCTTATATCCTAGAGATGATTTGTCCTTGTGATAATTACAATCCCACAACAACCTATTTAAAATCACCATTGGCTAAGGGAGAGATTAAGGTAAGACAAGTTCACTTCAACAAGGTAAGTATATTCCTAGCTCTTCATATTTTTATAAGTAGATGTTGTAGAGTTAATACATATTCAATCGTATCTCTCCTTGCTTATATAATTTCTATGTTATATATAAATTTATCTTTTCATGTTTATTATCTTATTAATTTATGACAAAAGCATTGGTGAGAACTAGATTAACTTGCATATGCATTTATTAGATTATCTTGCATAATATTACTTATAATCACAATACCTAACTAGGGTTATCATAAAATGGAATTTGACTAGAGGCCTTGGAAAAATATATTTTTCCATAGTGTGATAGGTGATTACTTAGTGTAGGTTTAGAAGATCCATTACTGGTCATGACCCTAATTTAAATTGTATTGCTAAGCATACTTATTAGTTAATTACTTTCTTTGAGCTTGAATATTATTTGAGCAGGATAAGTTATATAAATATCTAGTTTATATTGAATACATAGTCCACTTAAACTAAAATTCATGATCAAAAGATAATGACCAATATTGATTCCCTCCATCATAACCACATGTTTAATTATATAGTTTTGTTCAGGTTTTCTCAATGTAGAATAAAATGCATGATCAAAAGATAATGAACAATGTTCATTCCACTATCATGACCTTAGTGTGAAAAAGTGTGAAGTTTAATGACAACCATTTGTCATTCAAATTGTAAATTATACTATTGTTTATGTAAATGAACTAGTATCATGCCCCCTAAATTTTTCCCAACTGATATAGAATGTTATACATATATATGCTAAATTTAAGAACATGTATCTCAAAAATATGTATATGTGGAAACCTATAATTTCTATTCCTATAACATGTATACATATTCCCATGCATATTCACCCTAGTGTATATGAATCCATACTCAAATTTATATAAAGTGAGTGCATATGTCCCCATAATATGTAATGATGTGCCAATATATATCATATAAATAAGCCACATGATATCTAAACCATTACTAATCTCTAAAATTTTTACTCTGATCTAATTTTTTATTCATGGAGGCTTATGTCTATAGGTAAATCCCACTGTAATGTACCCATTTTGAGATGATGAATGTGTACTTAAAGTTGTTCATATTAAAAAAAGAGTTAATGCCATCATTTCATGTGTAAATATAACATCATGTATAATTATGTGAACATGCAGAGAATATATAATCATAATAATGTATATTTCAATAAAAAAATTTATTTATTATATGTAATGTAGGGAATATAAGTGTCATGTCTAGATAGATGCATAAATGAAGCACACAGTAGCAACCATCATTGGAAATATGAATGAATAAGACTACATAGTAAATGTGCATGATATGGATCATGGCACCACTTAATGTCATCAAGCTCAAAAAGATCAAGATTTAGTGTCACACATAAGGTCAATGGTCATATACAAGGGAAACGAATATGTCACAATAAAAAATTCTAAGGGCCATATTAATATTTTTGTCCCAAAAATATCAAAACATCAAGTATGCTAAGGGAGATCCCTTAGTTTTTTTGGAAAAATGCCTTGAAGTGACCCAAATCACATATTTCCTTTGTATTTTAGAATCTAGAACTCTACCTATAATTTTCAATTTTAAAATTTTAAAATTTCTTATCAAGCTCCAGATCTTGTAATGCATTAACTGGCATAATCTAGATATCTAACTACAATTTGTAATTTATAAAATTGAAAATTGTATCCTAAGCTCTAGATCCCATAATGCACTACATGATGCAATCCCTAAACCCATTTGTAATTTAAAATTTTTAAAATTGAAAATTGTAGTCTAGGTTCCACTTTCTCATTTCCAAATAGGTCAACCTACCTTTCCCCATGGAATTTGGAATTCAACATGAAATTTACAAAATTACAAAATTGCAAAATTGGTTGGAAGCTCTAGGGTTCTATCAACTACCTCCATTGAAGCATTAATTATAAGGGGGTATATAAAAATGTGATTTAGGATTTTTTTAATTATTTATTTAATTACTAATAAAATTTTATAGCTTTTACAACAACTTTATGCTTTCGACCTTGAACCATGATCTCAATTTATGCCTCAAACCTCATGTCATATTTGCAAGAAATGTCATGACCCCATTTTTTCACCTTGCATAATATTTTATTAAAACCTATTCATTTTATTAAGACATTATTTCCTACAATCTAAACTTATTTGAAATATTTCCATCTTAAAAAAGTTTTAATTACATTTTTGAGGGTTATCATTGCTTGCTTAGAAGCTTAACATTTTTAAGGTTTTTCTATGTTAATTAGGCATCGATTAGGGTTTTAAGGTTTTCATTTTTTTAATCATAGAGGTTATTTACATGTTGTGGTTTCCAAAAAATCAAAAACATTTCCAAAATCAATTTAATCCTAGATATTTTCCCCCAATTTGATTTTAAAAGTATAGGGTTTCCCAAAATTTTGATCCAAGCAAATATACCAGTGTATATTCCTAATAACAAAAGCATTTCCTTGAAGGATTATTCCAAGTCCCTATGGACTTTAAAATTTCTTAGAGCACCCCTAATTCTCACAATATTCTCCATGTTTTCAATAACCTTCCATTCTTATGGGATTTCAACTTGTAGATAATAACATACAAACTTGCAGACTTTCTTATTGCTCAAAACACCTCCTAATTTCACTGGAGATCTGACCTACTTTTTAAAACTCTAATATTTCAACCTAATTTTGAAATATATTTTTCCCATAGAATTTTTACCTATTTAGATCACCTCTAATCTCCACCAAAGATTCCACTTGCTTCTAACACCTACAAATCCTACCAACTCTTGTAGTTGGTTTTCATTAAGTATTCTCTCCAAAATTCATGTTTGGGAAGGAGATGAATTTCAAATCAAAAGTCCCCAGGGTAACTCTCAATCTATATTCCAACACCACTAAGATCATAGGTACATACCTAGGTCACATTGACTTAGGGTACTTATGGACCAGAATAAACACCAAGTTTAAGATTGACTAGATCTAGATTATCTATGACTCTAGACTACCACAAGAAGAAAATTTACCCCTAATGGTGCAACGCCTTGAGATAGTTATAACACTATAAAAACACTATGATGTTGAAAAAAGAGAGGTCATAAGTGATAAAGGGGAAAGAATTTTGAATATGGACCTAGATTTCATTGATTCATTATTCATGATCCCAGAGTTTAAGAGTTATCTAGACATAACTATAGAGACATAAATTCTTTCAAGACCACAACTTGGGATGTAAAATAATAATAAACAAATAATGACTTAAGACCCCTAAGGTTACTTCCACCAGATTACCAAAGACATTGGCAAGAAATGATTTCAAGGATGAGGTTGGGGACATAATAATATTACTGCACAATATCATTGGTAGTCCTAATGCAAAAAGATTATAGGAGTGGATGTATCAGTAAATTTGTGTCATTCATTAAAGTAAATAATATATCCACCAGGCATAACTCATTAGTGACTCCCTCCATAAGAAATTGATGGAGGTAAAAATAATATGTAAATTCTACATGACCTCCTACTTAGTGAACATTTTGGCTAAAGGGAGAGCTTTTCCAAGGCTCAACAAAATGGCCAGTGAAGCAAATAAGGTGTATGCATATTATCCTAACCTCACTCTAGAGGCCAAAAGACAACTTTAGGAGGGTCAATGATGCATTTATTTATTGCATCATAACAATGTTTGATAAAGAGCTTGAGAAAAAGTGATTTCTTGATGTAGCAATTATATAAATCACTCAATGGGGTTCCTATTTCATTTAGTTCCCCATTTACTCCTATATCAAAGTATGCATATTTAGTGGTTGATATTACACACTCCCAAGATATGTTAGTGATAAATGGGCATTGATGAAACTGGTAAGATAACTTATGGAGACCCATAAGCTACTATCCAACACACAAAAGTTAATAATTAATCACCAATTAGTATAGGTAGATACACATGCCCTTCCTTACTAAAAGCCAATTGTGCTGATGAGGAAATGACATAGATGATATTGAGGGCTTTGGAGGCAAGGCCATACTATGATGTTCATGGTAATATCACCAACACATTGTGAATTTCCACATATTCCCATGTTCCATATTTTGAAGATTTATAGGAGGATTTAGATGATGAAGAGGAGGTCTGGTTGAAGGACCACTCTAAAATTACCTTGGATTAGATCAAAAAATTTTATTTAGAACCAGTCTTTGAGTACTTTATGTATGATGAGTCCCAAATGGACAAGAACTACTACAAGTAGATCATTACTCAACCCCTTCCAATAGTAAGGTGGTTAGTTCTTGAATCTTTCTCTTTTATAGATATAACTTCACATATAATTAGTAAAACACTCAATTAGCTTAGGAGTAAAGGGGTCTAAGTGACCAAAGATATAGTGAGTATCATAGAGAAGCTACTGAAGCTCAAGGAGTAAGGAATTCCACCATCAATAGAGGGCCCAGTGGTATAATAGGAGAATAATCAAAGAGGCCAATGATATTTCATAATAAAAAGAAGAAAAATAAGGCCAAGAAGGGACAATAAAGAAAATATGGAGAAATAATGGATCAACCAATCATTATTTCATCTAAGGACATAAATACGTTTGAAGCACCCATAACTTCAACCCTTATCTCAGTGATAGTCACAACTCCTATCTCTATAGTTCACCCCCCACCTATTTACATTGTTCCTACAACTTTAAAACCTCCAAATCTTTTCTCCACTCTTCTTACATCTCAAGTGACTCCACCCTTCATTTCTACCACTTTACCCACAATAATAAATCAATTACAAATAATAAAAATAAGTCAAGTGAACACTCAAGGTCCCCCTTAAGTGGATACTTATGTTTCCACTCCACTTCCACTTCTAATAATTTCACTCCCTCCTTTCATTACATTATAATTCATTCTATTCCATCCCATTGATTTCAAACACCACTTAGTAGTATATAGTTGTGGACTTAGTCATCCTAACTTTAGTTTTGCTAGCCATCCCAACTCTTGTGATAAGTACTAATTCATCTTTATCCCCCTTCATCTTTCCTAAATTACCACCCTTGAATGGCCCAATTCATTTGATTGACTCATTTAATGATTTAGCCTCCACACTTCCACCAGTCCCCAAGTTTTGAATCCCTATGTCTACTTCCCCATTAGTATCACTTCTATATTCCACGCCCCTAGTAGACACATTTATTCCCATTATCCCCACCTCTTTCACTTACATAGTTTCCTTAACCCCTTTAATGGAGATATAAGAGAAACAAGTCATTGATGCAAATATGGACTTATAACCTACAAATGGAGATGAAATTACAAAGACATCTATCGAGTAATCAGTGATAACATCAATATAGGATTCAACACTTGTCACTATGCCTACTAATGTAGTAGATTCAGTTGTAGATTCTCAAGTGATAATGTATACATATTATGATGCTACACCTACTTGATTACTATGAATAATAAGGAATAAATTCAAACAAATGGTTTCTCTCAGCACATTGGATTTTGGTCTTTCAGATGCATGAAAGAAATCCAAAACTACTCCCCAAACCTTCTCATGAATATTATGTGACTCAGTAGGGGAAATATATGTGGAGATTATAGTACCGCCACCATAAAAATAGAAAGAATATCTAGTGGTGGGGGACTATCAGGTATCAAAGATTCACCTTGGGCATCCTATGAAGGAGGGGTTAGAATATGATGTTCAATATAGCATCAAATCTCTCTTTGAGAAGATAAATAGTGACAAGGTCACCAAGGATGAGTGGAAAAACAAGTTTGAATAACTTAAAGATACATTTAATAAATTCATAAAGCTCACTATTCCATTAACATAACTTGAACCAACACAACCAATCACCCAGATCATAGATCAGGGAACACTTGATGCGGTGACTAAAATTGTAAGCATGGGAAGGGCTACCAAAGAATGGTAAGAGGAGCTCATCTCCAAACATAATAAAATTATTAATATAATAATATACCACTATACCATTCTAAGGGAAATAAGGGTCATATTAAGATAACTGGTCAACAAATATGAGGGAGAGATAAAGAGTTTTAATCTTTACTATCTCAAATTGATAGTTGTAGACTCGATTGACATACACATCCTCCTTGCAAAAAACATACTAAAAATGATGGAGATAAAGAGGAATTAGATAGATATGCACAATTTAGGATAAATTTACTCAAAAATGTTGCACATAAAGCTAATTTTTCCCATGATGAAGCCATTGGTGTATGACATATAAGATTTTTTGAATAAATTATCATGCAAGCCAATCGATTATGAATATAACCTCCTTTCAGTGAAAGAATTTTAGATCAAATTCAAATAAGTGATAGGAAAGTAATCTACATGAGACATCATCTTTACCTTGAGGTTTATCCATTGCTACATCAAGTATCATAACATAGTGGATAATATGGGTAAATATTTATAAGAAATCATGACGTTGAGGGGGGAATTTTTTAACACATCAATATATTATGAGATTACTAACCTCTACTATTTTGGCCCAGATGAAGAGAGAATATATGATATATTCAAGTCTTTTGATGCATATGTTTATAAATTATAGGCTGAGAAAGATAAAGAGGTAGAGGAAGTTTCAAAAATTAATTAATTCTTTCTATTAAAAAATTATCATATATTGTATTTTCATTATTTTAAAAACATTGTAAAGTTAAAAAAACACATTTTGTAAATTACAAATACCTTTTTAATAGATCTTTTTGAGAAATATCCATGTTAATTTTACACTTCCTATTTTGATAGGTTGGAAATTGTAAAAAGCAGACTTGTAAATTACACTTTTCATTTTGACAAGTTATAAATGCTTAAGTTGTAAAAGCACATATTGGAAATTGCAAATCTAGTTTTGACAAAGTGGTATGACTTGCAAGTTGTAAAAGTCTCACTTGGAAATTTAAATTTAGGGTTTTGTGAAGAGGTAAGTTAAGCTATTTATTGTTTAAAGAATGAGTTCTACTTTAGCATCCTATTTGCATGAAGATTTATTTATAGTTGCATGAAGAGGGCCTAAGGCATTGCATGAAGTTTTATCAAGATTATCCATGCCACTCCAAGTTGAAGATCATGCCTAGATATTTCATGCTCTCTTCCAAACCATTTTACCAATCCAAAGATGCCACAAGCTGAAGATCGTGCCTTTTTTTGCATGAAGTTCTAGATTTGCATGATTCTTCTATTGGACGTTGGAGTTTCTGATAACTAAATCTCATTTATGAAATTTTTTGTATAAATATGGTCAAGACCCTATATTCCAATCCATCTTTTTATTCTTAGTAATATTATTCTACATTTTGAAAGTATTTTTTACATGTTGTAACCTAGAGAATGAGAAATAATTGAAGATTTGCCTTGTCTGAGAAATCCCTATGTATGAAAGTTATTTGAATATATGTGGAAGTTTTAATTATTATTTCAATTAAAAAAATTCATTTGTGTTATTTTCTATGCTTTTGGAATATTGTTTGATAAAAATAAAAGAATCTTTTCCCTTCTATGAAAAATAACAAAAATATTGCCTCTAATTTCAAATTTGCAAGGGTTTGTGCTCCTAAAAATTTGAATCTATTTTATATTATATTGCGTTCATTAAATAAAACATAAAAATCCACTATAAAAATGTTTTGTGTGATCACCATTTTTAATTTTTCAAATTTTATTCTCAAACTCTTTTCCATGGTCAAACCCTGGTTTAGAGCAAGAACATTAAAAGAGCAAAATTTATATAAAATTAGTATTTTATCAATTGAATCATATTTAGTGGAAGGAATTTGGACTTATAAAAATGTTCAAATCAATTTACCAAGGTCTTACATCTTGGAGGTGTTCCCATTGTATCATTAGTTTTTTCATAGAGAGATACTACATCAAGAAATAGGTACGAAATCTATGTGATAATAGTTTTTGGGATACCTAATGGGACCCAAAAATTACAAAGAGATTGGTACTATTTTCATAGATCATTATAATATTTATGTATGAATTTAAAAATCACTTGGTAAACCTACTAGCTTATGAATTTAGAATTTCAAGGTTCACATATGCCAAGGAAATAAACAAGATCATCTATGAAAGGTAATAGAGTCATTGGTGGCTCCTAGTCTCCTCTTTCAAAGATAAAGACTTAAAATGATACATAGGTATTGTTACCAACTCCATCTAATTTTGGGATGACCTAGGCACTACATTATGTACCTAATTTGAAGATAAAAGTGACCACCTTTCCCTGGTTGAATAGTTTACTGATATTCAATGGGCTCCTCATGAACACATGACTGATTTCAATTTAGGTTTTCAAAAGACATGGAATATAATTCTAATATTTGTTAAACCAACTTTTAATAATGCTTTCCTATATTAATTAAGAGTGCTAAATAGTTATGTGTGTGTGTGTGTGTGTGTGTGTGTGTGTGTGTGTGTGTGTGTGTGTGTGTGTGTGTGTGTGTGTGTGTGTGTGTGTGTGTGTGTGTTATGATTCAATTAATGGGTGGCACCACAATTTTTAATGCTTATGAAATTGTAATAAGGGTAGAAAATTGCTTAATTCAAGAAAGGAAAATTTCCACAAGGCCACCAATGCCTCCATTTATATAAATACCTCCTTTGACACCACTTGAAATTACTTCAATTCCCACCACAAGTAAAGCACCATATTTAAATCCCACATCTATAGATGATTTATATGAGGTTAAATAACTACTCAAGAGTTTTGAAAATGAGTTATTAGTAATTAAGAGGCATCAATCCCAAAACTATAAGCCTTATCAATAGGCTAACCAAGTATACTAACCTAATATGCAGCCATACTAAGGAATTTCATATCCATACCAAGGCATTTCATAGCTACATGGTCAAAATATGCAAGCAAAACCTCCAAACATCCGTGCTCTACCTATACCAGGTGCTACCAAAGCTATTATACCTATTTAGAACAACTTGGCTTAGGAGTATGAGTGGTGTTATCCTTGGTATTAGCTACATAACCATAAAAATTATCCTAATGGTGTTATCAATCAAGCTTTGATGGTATAAGGCATATCGAGTACACAAGGATAGTAAGAAGAATCCACTTCTCAATAAATAGATATATAAGAACCTGCTCAAGGTGGGGTAACTCTTCTAAACTAGAAAGAGGATGACTTTTATGGTATAAATCAAGAGGAAACATTATTAAATTGTTTAGGTCTAGTGGCAACCAATACATGTTCAAATAAAATATAAATATAAAGTGATCAACCCCCCAGGGTGGAACAAGCTACAACTTCCAAAGTTATACTATAACCTACAAAGAGAAAGATAGTATAAAGGCCACCCTTTATACCTACAATCCAACCCAAAAAAAAAGGTGCCAACTCTAAATGTTTTAAAATAAGACATAGATCCCATAAAGGCACCAAAAAATGTTGGTAATATTCCTTTCTACATTATTGAGCAAATGAAGAAGACCAATCTGAATGTCATTATGTGGGAAGCATTATCCATTCGCATGCAAAGGGATTTTCTATAAGAGGCTTTGAAGAATTTCTAGATAATAGACAAGTTTATAACCAAGGGACCTAATTTTGAAATTAATTTATGTCAACCATAAATGACACTAAAACAAGAAAAAATGGTAAGCCTCCTTCTTTCTATCTTTCACTTCTAGTAGTGAAGTACCTCATTCATAATTGTATGGTGGATTTAGGGGATAGTAGTTTAATGATGCCCAAGAAAATATTTGATTCCCTTGGTATAAAATATACACTTGTAAATAAATGAGTTTTTTAATTGGATGGGACTGATATTTAAATATTAAGAACAATAAAAGGGTTAAATATCACTATTTGCACTTATCCAAGCTTGTCAATCTCTCAAGACATCTCAGTTATAGATCTTCCCCCTTACACCATTTGTCTTTCATGATATTTCAATGCAAATATAGGAGGATATCTATTTTTGGATTGGTCTCACATGTTGCTTAGGATGAGATATGGAATTAGAGTAATAATAAGAGCTAAACCAATCACAAAATATTATATTGAGCCATACAATCCTATCCCTATGGACATGAACTGCATACTACAAGATCAAGAAGAAAAAGAGATTCATGAAGTTGTAACACCTATAAAATAGATTCTAAACATTCATCTGGATGAATGGTAATCATTCCTTCAATTTGATCCTTATGACTATGTATAGGAAATAGGGTTGGGTACATATTGCATTCATGAAAATGATGCAATTATCCTGAACCTAGTAAAGTTAGTTAAAGATATTCAAGGGATGTGGTAATTTTTCTTTGATGGTTTAAGAATAAATAATGGTGAGTGTAAAGGGATTGTCTTGATCTCTCCATAAAAGGAGAGTTATTTCTATTCTTTCAGACTCTAGTTCAGTTGCACAAATAATGTATCTAAATATGAAGCATTGATTTGAGGTCTACAATTGGACAAGGAGAGAGGGATAAAATCCCTAAAAATATTTGGTGATAGTGAGCTAATTAGTCACCAAGTGAGATCCAAAAACGTAACTAATACAAATTTGCTAAGATCTTACAAACATAAGGTTTGGGAATTGTTAGAAGACTTTACCACTTTGAACATTCAATTGGTACTAAGAGTATAGAACAAAGATGTTAATTGTATGGCCTTCATAGGCTCCTAATACAACCTAATAAAATAAATAAATAATAAAAATAACTAGCATGTAAGGTTGATAGTAAGGCCATCTGTTCTTGATAATGCAAATAAATGGCAAGTCTTCAATAGTGATCAATAGATTATCAATTTTCTAAGAGAAGAAGCTAAATTCTCAGATAGGAACTAGTAAATACTCCAAGATCACAATGGAAATCAAATAATCTAGTTGAAGATAAACAAATGGGTCTAGTTACATTAGAAAACATCTTCAATTCAAATGATCAACTAAAAGGCAAAAATAAGAATATCACAGTAAATGAAGAAGATTGTGAGCTAGCAATCATCTCAAAAGGGAAATCACTGAAGATAGGAAAGGCATGTAATGGTTCTAAAAATTAATATTTTGTTAATTTGTGTTAAGATTTTGATGATAAATTCTCTTGGAGTTATCATTATATAAGGGGTTTTGACCCCAACTTATCCTAACATATAATAGAGCATGATCCAAATACCAAGCTAGTTAGATAGAAGTAGAGACCAATTAATCCAAAGATAGAACTCCTGATGAAGAGTGAGTTATCCAAATTGATAGAGGCTAATATTATTTTTCTTATAAAAAATTCATCTTAGGTTGCTAATTTAGTCCCTGTAAGAAAGAAAAAGGTGAAATTAGGATTTATGTAGATTTTAGGGATCTAAAAAAAGCATCTCTAAAGGATCATTATCATGTTCCTCCCATGGAACAAATTCTACAAAATATATTAGGATCTAAAAGGTTTTCTCTTATATATGGTTATTTTGACTATAACCAAATCTTGGTACAATAACCAAACCAATTCAAGATTAATTTCACCACAAAATGGGGTATGTATGCATACAACAAGATGCCATTTGGTTTGACTAATGGTGATGTAACATTCCCAAAAACCATGGATATGGCTTTTAGAGGGTTGATAAATGAGATGATCCTAGTATACCTAGATGATATCATTATCTACTCAAAGCATGTTGATGCCCACCTGGATCACCTTTAGAATTTGTTTGAAATATGTAGAGAATTTAGGGTTTCCCTCAATCCCAAGAAGTTCATTTTTTTAGTTCATGAAGGGAAACTAATAAGACACATTATGTGAAAGGAGGGTCTTATAATAGACCCAAAAAGAATTAGTTATATATTTGTATTAGCACTACCAATCCATAAGAAAGGATTACAGAGCTTTCTTGAAAAAATAAACTTTGTAAGAAGATTTGTTCTAAATTTTGCCTCTGTGGCAAAACTCCTTACTATAATGCTAAAAAAGGGTATCATTTTTAGCTGGACACAAGAGAAAAAGGATAACTTTGAATCCATCAAGTAGGCTATTTCTTAGGATTCTACCCTAGTTACCAATTATGATAAATATTTCATTCTCTATGATTTTGGAGGGGAAGGAAACATATCAGCTATTCTAACTCAAAAAAATAAATAACAATTGGAATAACCAATATCTTTCTTCAATCAATCCCTGAAGTATTATGAATAAAATTACAATTTCATGGAGAAGCAAGTCTATGCTATGATTAAAGTTCTCAAAAAGTTTAGGAATATTCTCTCCAATAATAAAATTCATCTGATGGTAAGTCACCAAAGTGTCAAAGAGTTCCTTCTAAGCCAAGAGATAAATGAAAAAAGAGTAGGATGGATCACAAAGGTCATGCAATATTACATGGAGTTCAAAATCACAAAGCTTGTATGAGGGAAGGGATTGTGTGAGAAACTAAATTTTGATATAAAGATTGTTAAAGTAGTATCTAAAATAGTATATGCTCAAAGTACACCTTAGGTAGCTAATCCACCTCTTTTCAATAGTTGGATCCATGACATGACCATTTTCCTACAAACTAGTGAGTACTTGTATGACTTTTAGTAGTCCAAGAAAAGGTATTTTATACTCAAATACATTCCCTATGTTATTTTTAATGCTATATTGTTTATAAAATATATGAATGGAGTCATGCTAAGATGTATTGAGCACATTCAAATCCCTAAGGCAATCAAATAATTTCATGACGGTTCATTAGGTTGACATTTATCTGTAAGAACCATGACCATCAAAATAATGAGAGGGGGATATTATTAGCTTTAATTATTCAAATATTCCCATCAATGGGTAAGGAACTATGAAAAGTGTGATTAGTTCACCTATAATCAAATATTATCAACCTTCCCTCTCAAACTAATTTATGTAGATCAATCATTCGCTCAATATGGATTAGATTTCATTGGTATGATCAATCCACCATTGAGTGCAGGCCACAAATGAGTCCTCACTAAAATAGGCTATTTCACAAGATGGAATGAATTATTTGCACTAAAAGATGCTGTAGATTCATATATTCTAGAGTTCATGGATGGCATAGTCTCAAGGTTTGGTGTTCCTCACAACACTATCTTAGATAATGCTAAATCATTTTTAGGAACTCAAGTGAGTGAATGGGTTATAAAACATAATGTATACCTGAGTACTTATTCTAGTTATTACCCTCAAGGTAATGGCTTGGTTGAGTCTACCAACAAGAACCTCATAAGAATTGTCAAAATAACAATGGAGGATAGCTAAATGACATGGCACACAAAGTTGAAATTAACACTCTAGGCTGATAGGATCACCCCAAGAGAGCCATTGGCCATTACCCATTCATGTTGTTATATGGAAGGGAATTCCAAGTTATACTATCAATTTAATTACCATCTTTGGATCTCAATCACAAATTGTATTTGATTGACAATAATGAAATGATAGTATGATTGGCTAAACTCATGGAATTAAAATAAATTAAGAACTAATCAATGAAAATTTTGGAAGTAAATTAGGCTCAAATAAAGAGGACTTTTGAAAAAAAGGCATCTCATATGAGTTTCAATGAAGGGGACATTGTTCTCAAATGGGATACAAACAAGGATAAACTAGGAAAGCACACTAAGTTTGATGCAATATGGAACATTCCATATATTATAACTCAGTACAAAAGAGAGAATGCATTCTAACTATCCAAGATCGATGGATTAGAACTACCTATCTTAGTCAATGATATACATCTCAAAGCTTGATTTTCAGATTGGAATTCATTCCAAAAAATAAAAAAAAGTATATAATAAGGTTAGTTGTGTTTTCCAAGATAAGTGCTTTTACATAGGTCAACTCATTAAGAGTTTATGTTTCCTTAGTTTGTTCTATTTTTCCCTATTTTGTTCTTGTTTAGGAAAATCCTAGTTTATTCTTCACTAGGTTAAAGTGTGTTAAGCTTAAAATTACTCCATGCCTAATGAATTAGAAGGCTACTAGAAAGAAACTAATTAGTAGACAATAATCCCATAGAGGTTACCAAAAATGTTGATATTTCTGTCTTAAAAATATCAAAACATCAATTACCATAAGGGAGACCCCCTATTTTTTTGGAAAAATGCTTTGAAGTGACCCAAATCACACATTTCCTTTGTATTGTGGAATCTAGAACACAACCTACAATTTGCAATTTGCAAAATTTTAAATTGCTTCCTAAGCTCTAGATCTCATAATGCATTAACTAGTGGAATATGGAGATCTAACTACAGTTTACAATTTACAAAATTTCAAATTGTAGCCCAAGCTTTAAATATCGTAATACACTACACAAGGGAATCCAAAAACTCATTTGAAATTTTTAATTTTGTAAATTGTACATTGCAGTGTGGTTTATGCCTTCCTATTTACAAAGAAGTCAACCTACCTTTCCCTATAGAATCTAAAAGTCAACATGCAATTTATAAAATTGAAAAATTGCTTAGAGGCTCTGGGGTTCTACCAATTGCCTCTATTAAAGCATTAATTATAGAGGAGGAGCCTATATAAACATGGAATTTAGGATTTTGTGATTCATTATTTAATTACTAATTGAGTTTTGGATCTCTGACAATGACCTTAAATCATGCCTCAAACCTCTTGTCATGCCTAAAAATAATGCCTTTCTTCACCTTGAATGGTATAATATTAAAACCTCCACATTTTCTTAAGACATTATTTCCTACAATCTAAGCTTATTTGAAATATTTCCATTCATATACAAGTTTCAATTGTATTTCTTAGGGTTATCATTGATTGCTTAGATGATTATCATTTTTAGGGTTTCTCTGTGTTAATTAGGATTCAGTTAGGGTTATAAGGTTTTCATATTTTTAATCATAGAGGTTAATTAGGTGTTTTGGTTTCCAAAAATTCATAAATGTTTCCAAAAGTAATTAAATCCTAGGGTTTTTTCCCTGAGTTTGATTCTAAAAGTCTAGGGTTTTCCCAAATTTTGATCTAGGCAAATATACCAGTATATATTCCCAATAACTAAAGCATATTCCTTGAAAGATTTATCCAAGTCCCTAAATTTTTTTGAATTTCTTAGAGTACATCTGATTCTTTAAATATTCTCCATTATTTCAAACACCTCCCATTCCCATGGGATTTCAACCTATATATAACAACATACAACTCCACAAACTTTCCTATTGCTAAAAAAACATCCCATTTCCACTAGAGATCTAACCTAATTTTTTCACCTCCAATCTCCACTAGAGATTTAAACTTAATTTTTCAACCATATTTTCCCATGGATTTTTTACCTACTCAGAGTACCTCCAATCTACACCAAAGATCCACATGTTTCTAGCACCTGTAAATCCTAATAGCTCTTTTAGTTGGTGTTCACTAAGTATTTTCTCCAAAATTCATGTTTGAGAAGGAGATGAAGTTAAAATCAAAATTCCTATCAGTGAATTTTAGTCTAGAGTCCAACACCACTCAGATCACAGATATAGACCTATGTCACATTGACCTTTGGGACTTTTGGACTAGAATAAATGTAGAGTTTAAGAATGATTAGATCTAAAGTATCTATGACTCTAGACTACCACAAGAAAAAACTTCCCTCCTGATGGTGCAAAGCCCTGAGCTAGTGCTAACACTAGAATACCAATATGATGATGAAAAAATAGAGGTCCTAAATGATAAAGGGGAAAGGATTTTGAATCTGGACCTAGATTTCATCAATTCAGTATTCATGATCCTAGAGTTTGAGATTTATCTACACATAACTCTAGAGACATCCACTAAATTATTTCAAGACTATAACTTGGGATGTTTGTAGACACCTAAAAAGTGTCTAACCCTTGGTCTTCCTCTCTCCCCTTGGTCCCTTGCCACTTCGACTATCCCTAACCTACCTAGGTCTTATTAATTGAAAATAATCATCTATTTTTAATTAAATAAGTCCCCTTTTTCCCTCTCCTTGCCACCTCGCCACCCTAGGATACCCTCCTTGGATCCCCTTCATTCCCCACATGGCCATTTAATGCCTTAGACTCCCATTCCAACCTCTCCTCTCACCCATTTAACCCCCGTCGACCGTTTCATCCTCGCATTCATTTGACCCGGCCATTGGGAAATGGATGAAAGGCTATTTTTAGCCTTTCTCCGGCCTTTTAGCCGCCGACGTCGGTCAGCCTTCGACCGACGTCGGCGATATTGCCGGCATCGGCACCCTTCATAACGGTTTTCTTCACCGTTATCTGCTCCCACCAGTTCTCTCTTGGCTCCTCTTCGCATCTCTGCATTTCTCTTTGGCATCCCGACTCTTGAACCTTCATATCAGACCCTTGTATCAGTCCTTTCACTTGACCTCTCTGCCAATCAATCTGACTCTCTCCCTCAGGTACACAGCAAGCTTCTGCAGGTGAACAACAGGGATTCTTCATCAGCAACAGTCTTCACATCCAGCAACACCAGCAACAAGATCAACACCTTCTTCAGCAGGGCACAGGTATGTACTCTGTTTATTTTCTTTATGCTTTCTAGTTATCTTGTTTTAAACTAGATTCAACTCTTCTTTTCCCCAACCTAGACTGCTAACCAAGCCAGGCAGACCCGGATTCCTATCTCCTTGATTGTCCTCCTCTACCCTTCTGCCCATTTGACTCTTTTGCACCTCTGCCTAAGACCATCCACAGACCTGTCCATCAGACTCAGACCCATCCACTGACCCGTCCACAGACCAAGCCCAGACCAGACTCTGTCCAGACTCGACCAGAACCTGCCTAAAACCCTGTCCAAGCCTATTGCCCTGACCGACGCCGGTCATTACCCCTACCGACGACGGCAACATAGCCGACGTCGGCAGACCCGACAACCGACGCTGGTAGGACCACCGACGCCGGCGACTGCAACCAATTTGACAGCTCCTTCCAGGTAAGCCTTTGCTTCCTTTTCTCTTTCAGTTTGCTATCATTTCAGTCTATTTTAGCATTTTGTCTTTTTATCAGTCATTTATCTTTTATCAAAATAGTGGGTTGACCTCCCTTAAGGAAGTTCTCATACTTCTGGGAACAAGCTCTTGCTTGGCAACCCACCACCTATCTATCTAACGCCTTTTTGTCCAAGTTTTCTTCTTTGCAGGTGTCATTCCTCCACAGCCAAAGAGGGGTGCTCACAAGCGTCTGGATTTACGGTGCGCAGTCTTTCATCTAGGTACTTCACAAGCCTTGTCCATTACTTTTTTAGTTTCTTCTTTCTTTATAATCTGAAAAGCGAATTTTGAGTAGAAACAATGTTAGAGAATAATAAACAAATAATGGATTAAAATCCCTAAGGTTACTTCTACTGGATTCCCAAAGACATTGACAAAAATTAATTTCAAGGATGAGGTTAGGGACATAATAATATTGTTATACAAGATTACTGGTATTCATGATGTAAATAGCTTCTAGGAGTAGATGCATTAATATATTTGGGTCACTCACAAAAATAAATAAATATATCCATTGGGCCCAACTCATTAGTGACTCCCTCTATAAGCAATTGATGGAGGTGAAAATAATGGGGAAATTCTACATGACCTCCTACTTAATGTACATTTCAACTAAAGGGAGATATTTTTCAGGGCTCAACACAGTGGTCAATGAAACAAACAAGGTGTATAACTATTATCCTCATCTCATTCTAGAGGCCAATAAACAACACTTTAGGAGGGTCAATGATGCATTTATCTAATACATCATAATAAGGTTTTACAAAAAAACTTGAGAGAAAGAGATTTTTTAATGCAACAACTACAAAAATCACTTGGTGGGGTTCCTATTTCATTCAATTCCCCACCTACTCCTATATCATTATATGTGGATTCAGTGGCTACCCTTACACACTCCCAAGATATGTTAGTGATAAATGGGAATTGATGGAGTTAGTAAGACAACTTGTGGAGACTTATAAGCTACTATCTAATAAAAACAATTTGAGAAATCATTTCCCAATTAGTATAGGTAGATACACATGCCCTTCCCTACTCAAAGCTAAGTGTGAAGATGTGAAAATGACATAGATGATACTGATGGATTTAGAGGTAAGGCCATACTATGATGTTCATGGTAACATCACCAACACATTGGCAATTTCCACATATTCCCATGTTCCATATTTTGAATATTTCTAGGAGGATTTAGATGATGAAGAGGAGGTCCAATTGAAGTCCCACTCTATAATGACCTTGGATTAGGTCAAATCTTTTGATTTGGCACCAGTCTTTAAGGAATTAATGGATGATAAGTCCCCTATGGATAAAAACTACTACAAGTAGGTCATTACTCAATTCCTTCTAGTAGTAAGGTGGTAAGTTTTTAAATCTTTCTCTTTGATAGATATAAATTCACATATAATTAGTAAAACACTCAATTGGCTCAGGAGTAAAGGGGTCCAATTGACCAAAGATATAGTATCATATAAAAACTACTGAAGCTTAAGGAACAAGGGATTCCACCATCAGTAGAGGGTCCCAGTGGTATAACAAGAGAAAAGTTAGAGAGGTCAGTGATCTCTCATAAGAAAAAGAAGAAAACTAAGGCCAAGAATGGGAAATTGAGAAAAGATGTAATGAAAATGGACAAACCAATCATTATTTCATCTAAAAACACATCTACAGTTGAAGCATCCATAGTTTCAACCCCTATCTCAATGATAGTCATAACTCCTATCTTTATAGTTCACCCCCCACCTATTTACATTATTCCTATAGCTCCAACACCTCCACCTCCTATCTCCACTCCTACATCTCAAGTGATTCCACCCTTAATTCCTACCACTTTACCTAGAATAATAAGTTTAATAAAAATAGAAAAAATAAGTCAAGTGGACACTTAGGTTCCCCTTTTAGTGGATACTCAAGTTTCCACTCCACCTTTCATTCCCATAATTTCACTCCCTCCTTCCATTCCATTTACATTTCCTTTCATTCAAACCCAATTGATTTCCAACACCACTCAATAGTATATAAATGTAGACTCAATCATCCTAACTTCAATTTTGTTGGTCATCCCAACTCCTAGGATAAGTACTACTTCATATTCATCCCCCTTCATGTTCCCTACCTTACCATCCCTATGTGACCTAACCCATTTAATTGACTCATTTAATGCTTTGGCCTCCACACTTCCATTAGTCCCCATGTTATAAATCCCTATGTCTACCTCCCCATTAGTATCAATTTCATATTCCACACCCCTAGTAGACATATTTGTTCCCATTGTCCCCACCTCTTCTACTTCCATAGTTTCCCCAACCCCTTTAATGGAGATAGGAGAGAAATAAGCCCTTAATGCAAATGTGGACTTGTAGCTTATAGATGGAGATGATATTGTAAAGACATCTACCAAGAAATCAGTGGAAAGATCAGTATATGATTTAACACTTGTCACCATGCCTACCATTGAAACAAATTCAGCTATAGATTCTTAAGTGATAGTGTCTACATAGAAGGATGCTACACCTACTTGGTTAGCACAAATAGTAGGGAAGAAATGCAAGTAAATGATTTCTCCTAGTACATTAGATTTTGGTCTTTCAGATGCATGAAAGAAATTCAAGACTACTCGCAAAACCTTCTCAAGAATATGATGTGACTAAACAGGGGAAAGATATGTAGATATTACAGTCCCCCCACTAGAAAAATAGAAAGAAGATCTAGTGATGGAGAACTATCAGGTATCATAGATTCGCCTTTGATGTCTTATGAGGGAGGGGTTGAAACATGATGTTTAATCTAGCATAAACTCCCTCTTTGAGAAGATATATAGTGATAAGGTCACTAATAATGAGCTTAAAAACACATTTGAATAAATTATAGCTACATTGAATAAAATCATAGAGCCCCCTATTCCATTAGAATACCCTGAACCAGCACAACTAGTCACCTAGATCATAGATCAAGCAAAACTTGATGTGGTGATTGAAATTACAAGCATGGGAAGGACCACAAAGAAATGGTTAGAGGATCTCATCTCCAAAGGTAATAAAATTAATGATATAATAACGAACCACTATACGATTTTGAGGGAAGGAAGGGCCACATGAGAGAACTGGTCAATAAATATGAGGGAGAGATAGAAAGTTTGAATCTTTACTATACCAAATTGATAGATGTATACTAGATTGACATAGACATCCTCCTTTTAGAAAACATAATAAAAAAAGATGGAGAGTAAGAGGAATTAGATAGAGCTACATGATTTAGGATAAATTTTCTCAAAAATGTTGTACATAAAGCTAAAATTTCCCATAACAAGGCCATTGACATGTTATATGACATATAAGATTTATTAAATAAATTTTTATGCAAGCCAATAGATTATGAATATAACCTCATTTCAGTGGAAGAGGTTAAAAGCAAATTCAAAAAAATTATAGAAAAATAATCTACACAAGACACTGTCTTTACCTTGAGATCTATCCACTTGAAAATTCTAAAAGTCTCTCTTGGAAATTTCAACTTAGGGTTTTATGAAAAAAGTAACTTAAGTTATCTCTTAGTTATTTTTTTTCCAAAGAATGAGTTCCACTTTGGCACCCCATTTTCATGAAGAGCCATTTTTAGTTGCATGAAGAAGACCCAAGGTTTTGCATGAAGTTTTCTCAAGTCTAACCACACCACACCAAGTTGATGATCATGCCCATCTCTTACATGCTATCTTCCAAACCGTTTGACCAAGCCAAGGACACCACAAGCTCAAGATCATGCCTCTTTTTTCACGAAGTTCTAGATTTGCATTATTCTTCTACTAGGTGTTGGATTTTTTGATAAATACATCTCATTTATGAGATATTTTGTATAAAAATGGGCAATAACCCATATATAAATCTATATTTTTATTTTTAGTAATAGTATTCTACATTTTGAATGTATTTTCTACATGTTGTAACCTAGAGAATGAGAAATAATTGAAGATTTGCCTTTCTTATCTAAGAAATCCCTATGTATGAAAGTTATTTGAATATTTATAGAATTTTTAATTCTTATTTTAGTCACAAAAATTCATTTGTGGTATTTTATACCATTTTGGAAGATTTTTTGATAAAAATAAAATAATATTTTCACTTCTATGAAAAATAACAAAAAAATTGCCTTTGATTTCCCATTTGCATGAGTTTATACTCCTAAAAATTTCAATTTATTTTCTATTATATTATGTTCATTCAAGAAAGAATTAAAATCCACTATAAAAATATATGGTGTAATCACCATTTTTAGTTTTGAAACTTTCATTCTCAAACTCTTTTCCACAGTCAAACCCTAGTTTAGGAGCAAGAACACTAAAGGAGCATAATTTCTATAAAATTGGTATTTTATCAATTACATCAGATTTAGTGAAAGGAGGTCAGCCTTATTCAAAGTTTCACCTCAATTCACCAAGTTATTACAACTTATAAGTGTTCCAATTATATCATTAGTTTTTCACAATGATCTTTTACATCAAGAAATGGGTGCAAAATCTATGTGATAACATGCCACACACAAAGGACACAAATATGTCATAAGCATGGGATATAAATATGTTGCATAAAATAAGGCCAAAGGCCATACACAAGGTACATAAATATTTTGTAAACAAGGATGAATAAACACACACAATAGATAAGCACAATGTAACCTATCATGTAAGAGAGAATCGACATCAATAAAACATAAAACAAGTAAATACTAGCCTACACCATCCATATGTATCAATGTCACATCATAATATAATAAAATATCCATATGACACTATGTAAGATATGAGTAACTATAAATAAATGTGTAAGAAATATATTTATCACAACATGGTATAGAGGTTAAACAAATAAATAACTTGTAATAGTTAAACCTATGAAATAAGATGTCCCTAGTATTGGCATGGCAATTGGGTAGAGAAAATTCCAACATATATTTGTATGTGTAACCTATATTTCCTACATTAAAATCATATAACATGAAATAAATATATGTATTAAATGACATATGTATATATTTAAATCTAATAATCATGTCATACTTAGGTCCTAATTTTTGATTTTTTGAATACATTGAATATTTTTTGTATTTTCTTAATTTTTGTATTTTTGAAATATTTTAAATTTTAATGGTGATAAGTGATTATCCCATCAATGAGATGACCATGGGGAGTTATTTCATTGAATAGTGTAAGTATCCTTTATTGTGAACTAAAGGTACTAGATGTGGGTGTATCAAAATCTAAAAAGTAGTCATATATTGTACAATAACTATGATGATCACTATTCGTAAGATCTTGTGTATGATGGGTAACTATTTGAGGCCAATGATTTTGTGGGGTCTATTACATAGCAAGAAAATGTATCATTTCATGTGTTCACTATGGACTTCACTAAACTATTCTTCATAATAACTAAGTATGGGCTATAAGAGATGATGATCTATGTGATACTTGAGTAACTCTCTGATATAATGGGTACTAAACTACTCTATGATATGATTAAATATACGAGACTCAAATAATCTCCTCTAAATTGGGTGTATATAAACATATTGCATATGTGTAACCAATGGAACTATAGACTTATTTTGTATGGTTACATCAATAAATATGGTGGAAGTGGGGGTGGTGGAGATACAATTATCCATAGGGGTAATCATACTATAGACATGTAAATGTGACTACATTATTATATAAATTGAAGAACTTTATATGGTATTTCATGAATATTTTACATCCAAGAGCATTATAATAACATGCTAAAGGCCCTATTACTATGTAGAATAATGAATGGAGTGATAGTATGGAGAAGTCAACCTAAAAAGGTAACATTATGTGTCCTAAGGTATTATATTTTTATCCATATAATTTATTATATTTTCTTGACATATCTCATATATATTATTATGTGTATAAAAAGGAGTGAAGAAGTGTCATCATGTACATGTTATAACTTGACCCATTTTAAATCACAACACTATGTATGGGTTTCTCATTGATATAGGTTTTTATGAATAGTGCATGAAAATCCAAATCATCATCGCCATTCTCACTACCATAAATTATGATCATAGGACACTACGGTAAAGTGCCTATAAGTGTACCAACAATTACATATATTTCATGATCTTATGTCATAGGTGGAGGATGTATATTGTATGCATAATGTACTTATGAAGTATCTATAGTTTTTTTCACCTCATACTTGGGAAATAGATCATTAAAGATTTTCAACTTGTGATTTTCATTATTAAATGGTCTAGATACCTTTATAGGGGTTCCCAATTTTATATCATTGTCATCAATAAGATATTTTATTTTATGTCTTAATTTGTGGATTTTGTTCATAGAATTTTTGACAATTGAATGATAATCATAATATGCATTGCTATCCTAGTTCCATGGTGTGCATGTATTTGGATTGATATATTATGGAGGAAGAAGAGTGATAATATTTTAACCAATTATATTATTTAATAACATATGAGGAGGAGATGGTAATCTTGAAAATTATTTCTTCAATGGAACTATCAATTATAGTTGATTCATAGTTTGTGAACTACATTAAATTTAATATTTGCCTCATTCTTGTTGTAAGTTAGTTTGATTTGAAACATCATTGTTTAAGTAGTTTTATGAGTGGGTGATAACTTGATTTTTTTAAAAGATACGATCTTAACTTCTCTATCTTTTACTATGTGGCATAGCTAATTGAAGGATTTAAATCTCCTAATGATAATTAACTCATGGAGTGGTGCAAGCAAGATTTGATTGAATATGTATTGTAACTCATCATCCAAAATAACATTATTAATATTAACTATAAAAATATTTTATCAAAGTACATAATTAATGATTGGCTCA